>CM019068.1:119286931-119886931 GCA_009667805.1 Leptobrachium leishanense
TGCGATACCGGAATTTGGCTGCCGCATTATATTCCCTTTTGTTTGCTATTCCTTTCAGGCTTGCGCTCTGTTGTACAGGTACTGGAGGATTTTTCGCAGACTTCGCAGCGGCAGTTACAGGCTGAGGGAATCTTCCCTGTGCCGGCTCATGGCCCGCCCACTGGATGCGCACGCATAGTTTCCCTCGCGGTGATTCAGTCGGCTGCTTCTTGGTGTGATGTCGCATCCCAGAGCCTCCACCTCTAAGGAAACGCAGGTCAGAATGTCGGGGGAGTGCTCCGATAGCCCCTCCGGCGGCTCTTCCTCTCCACAACCTCCCACTCTCTTAAAAGGAGCCTTCTCCTACCCTGCCCCCGACACAGGCAAATGCCGATATACTGTCCAAAACCCTGACTGAATTTGCGTCGGCAATGGGCTCTGTCTCCCAGACCCTGTCTACCTTGCTAGGTCCAGCTGGATCTCTGACCACCCCTCAAGCCCCCCCCCTCCTGCAGGGGAAAACAGAGGCGCTACTCTGTCTATCACAGAGATACCGCATATACCTTGCACCAACGTAAAGGGCCTCGCAAAGCCTTGACAAAAAACAAACATACACGGCCTCAGGCTGCTAAAAAAAAGGGCACATGATGGTAGAGCTGCCTCTACATTTGAATGCGGTGAACGGCCCCGCAAAAGAATTCCCCCTAAGGGGGCCAAACATGCGAGGTCCTGGAAGAGAGATAGAAACGGATGGAGACCGTGCTCTACCTCCTCCAGTATTTCCTCCATTATATCAGATATTTCCTCGGGTGAGGATAATGCTGTTCAGACCACAGCTCTGGCTTTGACCGGGCCGGCGGCGGCTGACGGGTCATCAGATGATGATTTCTTTGAGCCGGATGAGTTAAAGCATCCCCGCTCTGGAGATTGGGTGGCATCCCCGAGGGTTGATAAAATGTTGACCAAGCGAGTCCGTAAACCCCTATTACCCAAGACTAGGTCACGGCTCCGCACCGAGTGCCCGAGGCCCATCACCTCAAAAAACGTGTTACAAACACCAGAGCTCGGGGACCACATGTTGCAATTTCTTAAATACAGGCTGGAATCCCCGAAAAGGGGTTGATTTTTCATTTCGGTCCTGCAAGGACAAATTGCTGGACGTGTTTGGGCCTTTTTCACAGTTGCTGGAGACAATTGAGCAGGCGCATACCTCTGGTATTGCCCCTAACGTGGCTACGTTAAGCGGTTGGGCTCACCGCACTCTATGCCTCCTCGGCA
Organism: Leptobrachium leishanense; assembly: GCA_009667805.1. Taxonomy (NCBI): domain Eukaryota; kingdom Metazoa; phylum Chordata; class Amphibia; order Anura; family Megophryidae; genus Leptobrachium; species Leptobrachium leishanense. The sequence goes on from CM019068.1 coordinate 119,288,189, forward strand.
ATGCGAATACCGCTCTAGCCACAGAGCGCCGCAAATCCATCCTATTGTGGATATCAGGGTGCAGTCTGATATCTCTGGCATCGAATGAGCCTGGACCTGACGCCGAGGGTGCCCTATTTGCAAAGTCCATTATTCAAGATATGAACTCCTATTCGGGTTCATTTAACACCATTCAAAAGGTCAAAGTAAATAGGAGAAAGGTTTTCAACAATAAAGGTGTTTTGGCAGGGCCAGCAGACGGGGCCGACTGCCCGGCCGATCTTCCTACGGCTCCTCACGTGCCGCCTACAGTCCCACTCAAACCCAGCGTCAACCGTATCAACACCAACAGGTTTGCTTCTTCCCACAATATAACCAATCAGGACGTGGCCGTGGCTCTTTCCGTTCCCGACCACCAGGTAAGGATCTCGTTACCTTCTATTCCTCTGGGGTTGGTGGGTGGCAGGATCGCATGTTTTTTCCACGTCTGGGAATTAATTTCAGCGGATCATTGGATCCTACAGACAGTGAAGGGTTATCAAATAGATTTCCTGTCACCATCTGTTCAAGCAGGGCTTCCGAGACCTCTGTACATTCCTCAAGAGAGGGAAAGCCTGATAGAGGTTCAGATATTACTGGCCAAGGGTGCAGTAGAATCGGCTCCTCTGGGGTCGCAGGGATTCCTCAGCAATCTTTTTCTGGTCCTAGAAAAAGGGGACTCATTCAGACCAGTATTAAATTTAAAGGAATTTAACGCTTTTGTCCCTTATCGACATTTCAAGATGGAGGGTGTTCATTGCCTCTGCGATCTACTCAACACCGGGGATTGGTTGGCAAAAGTCGACCTTACCGACGCGTACTTGACAGTACCCATTCACCCAGATCACCGCAGGTTTCTACAATTCAAATGGCGGAACGTGAGGTACCAGTTCACGTGTCTCCCATTCGGGTTGTCCTCAGCCCCATGGTGTTTTTCAAAGCTCCTATGCCCGGTCATGGCTCTGTTGAGAGCTTGAGGCGTCAGATTAGTAATATATCTGGACGAAATCCTCATAATAGCAGAATCTTACTTGATTGCATTACGACACCTACAGTGGACGGTATCTTTGCTAACAGACCTGGGGTTCCTCATCAACTCTGACAAGTCGGTTCTAGTCCCCACTCAACATTTGGAATTCCTAGGGTTCATCATCGATTCCTCCACGGCGGTGCTGCAATTTTATTAAAGACGAAAGGAGGCGAGTATTGTTCCCTCCCTGATTACCCTACCCTACCCCCCCCCCCCGCCTGTGTTGGGTCATGCAGATTTCATGGGTTGGGAATGTAGCTCGGTGTGATCTGTTATAGTATGGTCGTTCTACAGTCAGGATTTCTGCCTTCTATGTGCGTCTGTTAAAATATGTGAGTGGTAATACTCCTTTTTCTATTGTTTCAGCTCAGTGATTCGTTTCCTGCCTCCGTGCTCCTGAGGGACCTGTTGTCCATGGATTACAGTTGCTCATGGTTCTCTATTTTGTTTCTCTTCAGTTGCAGTTTTTCACCCGCTTTCTGGGTCCGGAAGTTTTCGTTGTTGGTATTCTCGCTCCAAGAAAAGAGAGAGGAAGATAAAGTGGACTGGGGGTTCATTTATGCATTTGGGTCATACCATTGTCACCTGTGCAGGGAGTGCCCCTCACACGCACAAATGTAAAGGTTTTTTTTCTTGCTGGAAATAGTAATAAAAGATTTGGCATAATAATACTCGCCTCCTTTCGTCTTTAATAAAATTACGACTTCCCATCACAATTTCCTAGGGAAATCAGGAATTGTGTTTAGTTTCACATGAGCGCAGATGACATTTTTTTTCTTTGTTATGTTTTACACATGTTGTTGGGCTGGATGCATTTGGTGATTGCAGCCACCCCATCGGGGAATAGGCGCGACCCCACCCCTCCTGTACTAAAAGACCACAAGCACAAAAAATACCTAACAGCAAAAAGCACCAGGTAACAAAGTGAGAAATAGAAGCAGCTAAAATTATAATTTGGGTCAGTACAAACCAACTCCCAGATGCAGAGGCAAGGTTCAACGTTTTGGCGAGGCTTCACCTTTATCAAGGTATACCTTGTTAAAAGCGAATCCTCGCCGAAACGTTGGCTCCTAACTTTTGTAGCTGGCTCCTAGATTCGAAGGAAATTTGTCAAACCCTGGTCTACAGTATCAACCGTCAGTACGTACGTACGTACGTTGTGCACGCAGAGTGCGCTCAGACTGCGTTCATCTCACATTTGTTCTTAAGCCAAATAAGGCTAAAGGACAGAAAAGCACTAGATTTGTGTGACTAGACCCATTCAAGCAGCTGTGTAGGAGAAATCAGAAGCATGCAAACCTTTCCCCTCCATGAAGCTGATAAAGTTGCAATTGTATTTGGCACTCCTTAATTTCTCCTCCAAATCAAACGTCCGCTTCCCTTCAATCTCTTCATCGGAGATTCCATCATCTTCATATCGTCGCCTAAGTGTACGTCTCTTGAAAAAGAAAAGGGAAAAAGATAATTGGCAGACGAACGGTATAAAAAATAAAATTACAAGAGACATTGAAGCGGAGTGGACTTTTACAGCAAAGGCTTCACAACATTAAGTTTTTGCTTACAGTTTATATGCCGCAGAAAACACTACAGAAACAAATGTGACAAAACAAAAAGAAACAAATTCAGACACTAGGATTTGAACATAGAGCAGACTGAGGAGATGCTCACTTTTCACAGCTATCTATGGGTGACCCTTTTGAGCTAGACCCGCACAAGATACTGTGAAATAGCCCTTTCTGTAGGGATGAGCTGTTCGGTTCGGAGTTCGGGCCGAACTTACCCTGTTCGGTTAGATCGCGAACTCCGTACATTTCCGGGGGTTCAGAGCAAGTTTGACCACAATGCATCACAATGGCCCATAATGCACTTTCCCACTGGCCTGAAGCTCGTAATTGGCTACAGTCTTGCACCTGACCACAGGTCTGGTGCAAGACAGGTTCAACAGTATGCCAATCACCGCTCAGAGTCCTGATTGGGCAAATTTCATAGGAGATTGCTATTGTGTGTTGTTACTGACGGTCTGCCTCGCTACTGGGGGGGGGGGGTCTCATTTCTACCAAATATCTGGGAATTTAGGTGATGTATGTCTTGTCACTGTGCCAGCAAGTATTTTGGGGGTTACAAATTTCTTTAAAACATTTGTGAATTGAGGTGATCTGTCTCTTGTCACACAGCCAGTACCACGCAGTATTTGGGGGGGGGGGGTCACCAATTTCACAAAATATCTGGGAATTAAGGTGATCTGTCTCTTGTCACTGCCAGCAAGTATTTTGGGGCTCACTAATTTCTACAAAATATTTGGGAATTGTTATAATCCGTGTGTTCTCACTGGCTGCCACCCATCAAGGGGTCTCACTGATTTAGAAGAGGTTTCTGAGATTTGAAATTTGTGTCTGCTCACTGCCACCCATCAGGGGGTCACACTGCATTTTATGAGGTTTCTGCGAATTGTAATCTGTGTCTTATCACTGTTGCCTGCTATCAGGGGGTCCTACTGACTTGTAGCAGATTTCTGCGAATCGTAGTTGGTGTCTTGTCACTGGCACCCATCAGGGGGTCTCACTGATTTATAGGTGGTTTCTGGGAATTGTAATCTGTCTTGTCACTGGCTGCCAGCTATCAGGGTGTCTCACTGAGTTATACAAGAGTTCTGGAAATCTTTAATCTTTATACCAGAGTTGAATCAGAGTTCTGTATATATTTAAATTATATATCACTCACCATGTCTGAAAGAACAAAAAGGACAGGGAGACGCTCCCAGACACAGATAAGAGGGCAAGCAGCCCCTGTGTCGGGAGGCTGTGCCTCTGGTCGTGGTGCATCCTCTGCAGGGGCACGCTTGTCCTTTCTAACTGGTGCTGGCCGTCTTAAGCAGCAGCAACATACAGAGGACTTGGTGGATTGGCTAAACAGGCCATCCTCATCCTCCGAGTACTCTGCCAACCAGGCTTCTAGTGCTTTACAGTCCACCTCAGCTGCCAAAGCATCTAATGCAGCCTCCATGTCCACAGCTACTCCTGCCGTAGCCTCGCTATCACACACGGAGGAGTCAGCTGAATTGTTTGACTACGATGACAGTGACACGCTGCTTGAGGATGCGCAGCAAGTACAGTGCTCTGATTCAATCTCTGAGGTTGAGGAAGGGAGTATAATCAACCCAGAGGAAGGGGGTGCCAGTGATGACACACACATAACTGGCACTCATGTTGCCCCAGCAGCTGCAGCATACTGCCAAGTTGGCTCCAGTGACGAGGAGATAGGGGATGACGACAACAAAGATGATGAGGTCACTGACTCCACCGGGGTGCCTGATCGAACAGAGGAATCAAGTGAGGAAGAGGGGGAGGAGGAGGCACAGCAAACACGAGGCACAACATCCTCTGTGACCAACTGTAGCACTAGCCAGTCCAAGGCATCAGGTGTCAAAGCTGCTCCGGTGCAGTGCACTGTTGTCTCAAAGCACACACGCAGGAACTCGGCTGCCTGCTGGGAGTTAAGAAATGTGCAGCAGACCCCACCGTTGCTATTTGTAATCTATGTCAGATGAGGCTGAAGCGTGGGATAGACACCGGACACTTGGGTACCAAGTGCTTGAGGTGACATATGACCACCCGCCACGCATCCCATTGCCGCAACACCTTGCGTAGGTCCTCCTCACCTGTCTCTACCCCCAATATATGTCCTGCCAGGTCATTGACTCCAACCTCCACTGACAGGGATGATGCTACAGTAATGGATGTACCAGATCCTTCCTCACAATGTGACATAATCCCATCAGCTGAAGATTTACGCAGTCAGATTACGTTGCCCCAGCTGCTGCAGCTTAAGAAAAAATATAGTCCCAACCATCCCCAAGCACAGCGTCTAAATGCCAGCTTAGCAAAATTACTCGCATTGCAGCTGCTGCCTTTCCAGCTGGTGGACTCTGCTCCCTTCCGTGAATTTTCTTTACCACAGTGGCAGGTTCCAAAACGCCATTACTTTTCACGCAAGGCCATTCCAGCACTATACCAGCACGTGGAAGACATTATTATCCAGTCATTGGGAAAGGCAGTCAGCAACAAGGTGCATGTGACTTTAGACACGTGGTCCAGCAAGCATGAACAGGGTCATTACATTTCCTTCACAGCACACTGGGTAACTGATTGCAGCTGGGAGGGATCCAAGACGGGGCTCTGTGCTGGAGCTTGTTCATCCACCATGCCTCCAGAAAGCTGCTTGTAGGAGGTCTGTCTGTTCCACCACCTCTCCCTCTTCCTCCGGCGAAGTGGCAGTTAAACCGATGCCTGACAGGGTCTACACAATGGCTCAAGCAAAAAGAAGCCATACTGTGCTTGAGCTGGTTTGTTTAGGGGACAGGAGCCAAAACGGGCCAGAAATTCTGTCAGCTCTGCAGGGCCAGGTGCAGAGATGGTTAACACCACGCCAGCTTCAGCTGGGAATGATCGTCTGATAATGGCAGCAACCTTCTCTCCGCCCTACGCAAGGGTAAATTGATGCATGTACCATGCCTAGCACACGTCCTAAATCTAGTGGTACAGCGTTTCCTAACAAAGTACCCAGGGCTGCCAGAGCTTTTCAGCCAGGCCAGAAAAGTGTGCAGCCACTTCAGAAAGTCATTCCCAGCAAGCGTTCGCCTGGCAGAAATGCAAAGAGAATTCCACCTTCCCACAAACCGTCTGATCTGTGACATGCCCAACAGGTGGAACTCGACATTAGCAATGCTGCAGCATCTGCACAAGCAGCAGAGGGCCATCAACGAGTACCTGTGTGAGTATGGCACAAGGACAGGTTCAGGTCAACTTGTTTCCCCCCCCCCCCCGCATGGTTGATGATCAAGGATGCATGCACTGTACTGTCACCATTTGAAGAGGCAACGAGGATGGTGAGCAGGGACAGTGCATGCATCAGTGACACAATTCCTTTAGTGTTCCTGCTGGAGCACACTCTGCTGGGAATTATAGATGTGGCTCTACAGGCAGAGTAGTGTGAGGAAGAGGAGGCCTTCCCTAGCTCTCAAGGCCCCATTCTTTCCGCAGACAGCATTCCAGCGGGTCCTACTCATATCAGACAGGAGGAGGAGGAGGAGGCGGAATATTTAAGTAGTGGGGGCATTGAAGGTGGGGATTCCTCAAGGGAGGGTTTTGTGTGCCCAGAAACACAAGGGCTAGTGCGTGGCTGGGAGGAGGAAGTGCACCATGGGGTCATCCTCATTGACCAGGAAGACTCGGAAGCTAATACCACCTCCAACCTACGCTGCATGGGCTCCCTAATAATGCAAAGCCTGCTAAAGGACCCCAGGATTCGTGCTATCAAGGAGAGGGATCATTACTGGTTAGCAACCCTTCTTGATCCACGATACAAGGGTAAAGTTGCAGAGCTCATCCTGCCCGCAAAGAGGGAGCACAGGATGAAAACACTTGAGGACGCTCTAAAGCGACACTTGTGTAACACCTTTCCAGGCACTGGTAGGTTACCAAGTGCTGAAACACGTGCTTCTGAGGCTGTGGGTGATCAGAGGAATAGTGGTGAAGGCCAGGGCCGCTTAACTGATGCATTTTTAAATTTTTTAGTCCACGACGCCCAGGGACGTCAAATGTAGGCACCCATAGCCAGCGTCTTCACCATATGGTGCAGGACTACCTAGGGGCAAGGGCAGACCTGGATACCTTTCCAACAGATGATCCACTGGCTTACTGGGTGTTGAGATTGGATCACTGGCCAGAACTTAGCCAATATGACCGGCTGACATTTATAAAAATGAATCAGTCCTGGATCAGCAGCTATCAATCCCCTGATGCTGAAGTAATGGAATAGATCGAGGATGTCCTCTTCTGCATTCACAAAACCTCCAGCACTGAACTCTTCCACAATACCACAAAAGGGTTACGGTGTGAAGGCACAATATTTGGCTGCACTGACGCCTGTGCCAGATTTATATCATTTTAATTTTTTGAACCCTGCACTCTTCCACAATACCACAGAGGGGTTACTGTATGATGACACTTGCTGGCCTGGCAGTCTTGCACCAAAGGCAGAATATCTGGGTGCACTGACGCCTTTACCAGATGCATAGCTTTTTAATATAGGACCGCAAGGTCCACCCCTGCATTCTTCCACAATACCACAGAGGGGTTACTGTATGATAGTACTTGCAGGCCTGGCACCAAAAGCACAATATTTGGGTGCACTGCCACCTGTATCAGATTAATATCCTCAGAGGGGTTACAGTGTGACGGCACTGTTGGGGACGCTAAAGGACCAATTTTGAAGCACCTATTGTTACTTTCATCCAAAGCCTGCATAAGTTTCACAATAATTTAGCCCAAAAAAATCCGTAAACTTTTTCTGCGTGTCCGAAAATGTCTCCGCTTTTCGTGCAGACTGACGCCCAAGCTGTTTATGGATAGATTAAAGGAAAAGCATTTACCGTCATTTGAAACGTAATTATTTTTAAGTGTTTCTATACATCCTAGAAATCCGCCACTTCACGGGCAGGTTATGGGGACCTCCTAGGCACGATATTTGAAGGAATTTCTCATTTTTATCCCTTATTTCATGGAAAACTCACTGTCCCTTTTTTTTTTTTTTTTTTTAACTTTTTGTCCTTGTTTCCTGTCCCCCAGGGCACTACCCAGACCCCCATACACCTTTTATGGCAAATATCTAGCATATATGTCCTCTTTGAGGGCACTCTAAAAATCGAATTTTCAGCCCCATTGACTTGCATGGAGTTCGAGTTCGGACCCGAATATATGGAAAGTTCGGGCCGGCACCGAACTCAGGGGGTGTTCGGCTCATCCCTACCTTTCTGGACTTAACATCTTAGGCTAGGGACAGATGAGCGCATTTTCTGCGGCCACCGTCAAAATGTACGTCGATGCGTCACGCATTTTTTTCACGGAATACGCTTAAGTGGTCAGACGATGCGCAATTCTGACGTATTTCATGACGATGGGGTGAAAAGAAGTCTAGGGAAATCGGCTGTTTGAACGTTATGTTGGCCGCACACTAGCAGCGTCTGACATCTCCTAATCATGCACACACGCTGCTATGCGGCCGCAGCGCACTCTGTACGTCAGTACCAGCGGTTTAACGTTCTCGAAAAATGCGTTCATTTTCCACTTGCGTTGCGCGGCCGGACTTTTGTGCGACCGTACTTCGTATATTGGCTGTCATTGCCTGTCATCTGCTGCTAGTGCGGCCGTGATTATGTGCGCCAGAACGCGCGTTCGCACTGCCTCAGTCTGACCCTAGCCTAAAATAACACTAACCCCTCTGTGACAGACCAAGGCTGCAGGGGTTGAATATTATTGTGACACACCTGTAGTGTATTCTGGAAGGGGGGGGGGTCCCAACTGTTTTTTTCCCCTGTGTTTTTTTTATTTTTCAAATAAAGTGGCAGTTTGCTTTTGCTTCTCAACCTCTCTGGTCGTGCCTGGAGCTTTGTAGAGGGAAGGTTTGGGGGCTGCTAAAGCTGGATTTCGGTGTCCAGCTTGGAGAAAGCGTTTGACAGAGGCACACAGTCGGTGTGCCCGTCGGTCTGTCACATTTGGTGGCGAGCAGTGGGATTTGCTTTCTCCAGTGAGCAGTCCAAACCACCAGCGGATGGAGCAGCGTTACATCGGCCTAAAGCGGGACACCTTGAAACATCTGTGGGAGTCGCGAGGACAGATTGCCAGCAGCAAGTCGAAAGGCACCCTAATCGCAGAACTTATGGAGGGTGACCGTGCAAGAGAGAGGGCGAGTGAGCCTGCAGCAGGAGGGGTCCAGCCGACCAACCTTCAGAGGGAGATCCAGTGGCGGCTTGCCCTTTACCCCACGGCTCCATCGGCAGAAATGATAAACAGATTGTGTTGGAAGCTACCCAGGTGCATCTGGCAGAGATCCGAAGAGTGGGTGGAGAGAGACCGGTGGCTGAGATACAGAAACCAAAGAAACTGCCGTTTGCAGCATTTCGTACCTTCCAGGACAGTCAGGAGATCGACAGATACCTGCAGGTCTTCGAGGCACAGTGCGACCTACAGGGAGTGGAGGATTGGGTGATGCTCCTGGTGAGCAAACTATCCAGTCGGGCACTGGACGCCTTCAAGACTGTACCAGCAGATGACCGCAGGAACTACAAGCGGGTCAAGGAAAGAATTCTGACCCGCTATGATATCACCCCTGAGGCCCATCGATTGAAGTTCCGGCGTCTGGAAAAAAAGGAGAACCAGCCCTACACAGAACTGGCGCACCAGATGTCCCGAGCGGTGGATGCCTGGTTCACAGGCTGCCAGGTCCACACCACACCCTCGCAGAGGCTGCCCAGCTGATCCTCCTTGGACAGCTCTACGATCAGCTGCCTGTCGAGACCAGGGACTGGGTGAAGGATAGGAAGCCTCTTACAGTAGATGAAGCAGCGGTTCTGGCAGACCAGTACATTGATGCCAGACGGACAAATCAGCCAGAGATTCGCCCTATTCAGCGAGCCACTCTGGTCCCAGTCACCCTCCCTGCTGTGCCAGTGAGCCGTTCCTCTGCCAGATACCCGTCGACTCATCTGACCCCTGCACCCGTAGCTCGTCAGAAGGGGTCAAGATGTTACAGATATAATCAGCTGGGACACATGCGACAACACTGTCCCTGGAACCAGAACACCTCACTCTGGAACCGAGCTCCGTCCGGTTCCTCCCGAGCAGCCGTTCACTGCATACAGCCTCCATCGGCAGTGAAAATGTCCCAATTAGAAGGGGAGGCATTTGAAGTGCTGCATGAAGCTGACCCAGTCCAGGTGGCTTCCATTGACAACCGGCAGCACCATCTGCAAACCGTCAGAGTGAACGGCCGGAACGCCCAAGAGCTCCGAGACAGCGGGGCCACCATCACTTTGATCCAGCCGAAAGATCCAGACCATACCGGTTGGGCGATTGCCGTGCGGGTGGCCGGGCGAAGAATATTCAAGATTCCTACAGCCCAGGTCTACCTAGACTGGGGATCCGATGCCCTAGAGATGAAAGTTGGCATTATGCGAGACCTACCAGCAGATGTGCTGTTAGGCAATGATTTAGGTAACCTCTCCTCCTTCCAGGCTGGCAGTGCTGCAGAGGTTTACCCAGTAGCCACCAGACAGCAGGCAAGAGAGGCAGAACTGGCACTCGATGACGGGAAACGGGTAAACCCTGACAAAATTGAGACCGACCTGTCCCAGCCTACCTTTCCCTGGGTTCCCCACGCCCAATTTGCACAAGACATCCTTCCCTTGCCAAATATCGGGAGCGAGCTGGAACTGACACCGGGGGTTTAGGGGGCGATAGGGTGGAGTGGGGGGGGCCTGCTGTATAGGTTTACGGAAGGTACGGGAAAGCACCCAGTACCCAAAAAGCAGCTAGTGGTTCCCCAAAAATATAGGTCCCACCTCCTCTGCATCAGGCACGACATTCCCCTTGCAGGACCTCGGTGTGACTAAAACCCATCACCGAGTCACCCATCTCTTCTTTTGGCCTGGGGTAACTGATGATATCTGGCAATTCTGCCGTACCTGTGACGTTTGCCAGCGGGTGGGGAAAAAGGGTGACCACTCCAAAGCTTCCCTCTACCCCTTGCCTGTTATCTCTGAACCATTTAGCCGGATCGCTGTAGACCTAGTTGGACCATTACCCCGCCCTAGTCCCTCTGGACATACAGTTGTGTTCAAAATTATTCAACCCCCAATGCTGTAAAGGGTTTTAGGGAATTTAGTGTACATTTGTAATTGTATTCATAATGAAATCCTACAAGGACTTTTTAAAGAACCATATGCAACTAAAATGACATCAATTGGTTTTGTAATACAGTAGTAAATGTTTCTTTTGTGAATTCTTCATTGACACAATTATTCAACCCCTTAAAGACTACCACTCTGAAGAACAGAGGTTCATTCAAGTGTTTCAATCAGGTATTAAAAACACCTGTGGATGTCACGGAGCAGCAATAAAGCATAATAAGCACCAATTAGGCAGCTTTAAAATGACTGTGATACTCAGCTCCTTCTAGACATTTACTGGTGTGGTTACAAACATGGTGAAGTCAAGAGAATGGTCCAGGAAGACAAGAGAAGAGGTGATTACTCTTCACAGGAAGGGCAATGGCTATAAGAAGATTGCAAAGATGTTAAACATACCAAGAGAGACCATAGGAAGCATCATTCGCAAATTCAAGGCAAAGGGCACTGTTGAAACGCTACCTGGTCGTGGCAGAAAGAAGATGCTGACTTCGACTGCTGTGCGCTACCTGAAGCGTAGAGTGGAGAAAAGTCCGTGTGACTGCTGAGGAACTGAGAAAAGATTTGTCAGATGTGGGTACTGACGTTTCAGCTCAGACAAAACGGCGCACACTGCGTAATGAAGGCCTCAATGCCAGAACTCCCAGGCGCACCCCCTTGCTGTCTCCAAAGAATAAGAAGAGTCGACTGCAGTATGCCAAAAGTCATGTGGACAAACCACAGAAGTTTTGGGATAGTGTTTTGTGGACTGATGAAACAAAATTAGAACTGTTTGGGCCCATGGATCAACGCTATGTTTGGAGGAGGAAGAACAAGGCCTATGAAGAAAACAACACCTTGCCTACTGTGAAGCATGGCGGGGGGGTCAATCATGCTTTGGGGCTGTTTTGCTTCTGGAGGTACAGGGAAGCTTCAGCGTGTGCAAGGTACCATGAATTCTCTTCAGTACCAGGAGATATTGGATGACAATGTGATGCAGTCCGTCACAAACCTGAGGCTTGGGAGACGTTGGACCTTTCAACAGGACAATGATCCCAAGCATACCTCCAAGTCCACTAGAGCATGGTTGCAGATTAAAGGCTGGAACATTTTGGAGTGGCCATCGCAGTCACCTGACTTAAAGCAGTTGCAGTGCGCAAGCCTAAGAATGCGACTGAACTGGAGGCTTTTGCCCATGACGAATGGGCGAAGATACCCGTAGATTGCTGCAAGACACTTGTGTCAAGCTATGCTTCACGTTTAAAAGCTGTTATAACTGTAAAAGGATGTTGTACTGAGGAACTAAGATTGAATGTCACTTGGGGGTTGAATAAAACTGATAATGATGTGAGCACAGAAAAGACATTTGTGGTTATTTCATTATAAAGGTTATATTTGTCTGACCTACACGTGCCTCTTGGATTTAATTGTAAGCAAGATGACTGAATGATCAAAATCAATGTCAAACTGGCCAAAACACTCAATTTCAGTCGGGGTTGAATAATTTTGAACACAACTGTACATCTTAACAGTAGTGGACTATGCCACACATTACCCGGAGGCGGTTCCCCTGATGAATATCCACACGGAGACAATGGCGGATGCCCTGCTCCGGATATTTTCCAGGGTGGGCTTCCCTAAGGAGATTATCTCAGACCAGGGGACGCAGTTTACAGTCGACCTGACCCGGCAGCTCTGGAAACTATGCAGGATAAAACCCCTGTTTAGCTCCGCCTACCATCCTCAGACAAACGGACTGTGTGAGCGGTTTAATGGAACGTTGAAGCAGCTGCTTCGTAAGTTTGCTACCTCTCACAAGGACTGGGAGAGATTCTTGCCGCACCTCCTGTTTGCTTACTAGGAGGTGCCCCAGGAATCGACCAGATTCTCCCCATTTGAGCTATTGTATGGGAGGAGGGTGAGGGGGCCATTAGATCTGATTAGAGCCCACAGGGAAGCATGGGAGGGGGTGCAGGATCCTTCTATTGTAAGGTATGTTTTAGCGTTGAGGGATCGGCTGACAGAGGTCACGGACATGGTCCGGGAGAATCTGCAGTACGCAAAGAGTCGGCAGAAGCGGTGGTACGATCGTACCGCCCGGAACCGTACCTTGCTTATAGGGCAGAAAGTACTTGCCCTGAAGCCATCCAAGATGGATAAATTGCAAGCCTCTTGGGATGGGCCTTATAAGGTAGTGGATCTAGTAGATTTTTGTTTTATATAGAACACACACACACACCTCTATTCCAATCCTTGTGCAAACTTAACCGGTTTCCTCTGATGATCGTAAAAATTAAAATGCAGTCAGCGGCACGCGCACTCTGAAGATGCCGCGGTGGTGCCTGCACCGCCCCCTCACGTGACGTGTCACGTGAGGGGCGGCGCCAGTGCAACGTGCTTGCTCCAGTTGACTGGGATGCAGGCACGCTGCAGGCGCCACTGTGGCATCTTCAGAGTGCGCCGCTGGCTGAATGTCAATTTCTACGATCGTCAGAGGAAACTGGCGGGGGCCCAATGTGTCGCCCCAAACCGGGCCCCTACCAAGCCGCGGGCCCTCAGACAATGCGGTGAGAAACGGGGGGGGGGGTAATATATATCTGCTGAGGGCAATATATATCCATGTGTGAGTTACTGCGGCAATATATATCCATGATTGGGCTACTGGGGCACATATATATATATATATATATATATATATACACACACACACGTGTGAGCTACTGGGGGCAGTATCTATCCATGAGTGAGCTACTGGGGGCAATATCTATCCATGAGTGAGCTACTGGGGGCAATATATCCATGAGTGAGCTACTGGGGGCAATATATATCCATGTTTGAGCTGCACATTACTGTGGGTTTTATTGCTGTTGATTCTGAAACGCTCATACACACTGCACATTCCAGTGAGGTTTATTGCTGTGGAGCTCTGTAATGTGCAGTGTGTCAGGATTGTACAGTATCTTTTAAAGTGATCAGCAGTTCCCACATATTCCACAGGGGCTTTCTGTGCCGTGACGCAGCCTTAGCTGCAATGAGTGGGTGATGGCTGCTGCAGCAGTGCAGTGGCCATCTGTAAGTATGGAGGGGGCACAATTCGCTGCTGGGTCCAAGTGGATTTTCAAAAAGGTTATTTTTAGGAGTTCAGAAATAAATTCTTTGGCACAATAATGTACATGTGGGTGTTGAGTTGTAGGGAGCGGGTTTTTTATGGGTGTGGCCTCCTGTGGGTGCGGAACAAGGGGGCCCCCCATTAGTTGTCAGTCCGCCCCTGTCAGCCTACATGCACTCTGTTATTTCACATTTTCTATTAACCCTCACCTACGGTGTCATCCCTATCCTTTTAGATTGTAAGCTCTTGAGCAGGGTCCTCTCGCCTACTGTGCTGTGTATTGAACCTTTATGTATATTTGTTGTCCTGCCTCCCATTGTACAGCGCTATGGAACTGGTTAGCACTTTCTAAAAACTTGTAACATATTCTGTACATTTCAAATTCTTGAAGGATGAGGGATAGATATAGATATCTATATATACCATTTGCACATCACAGCAATTCGATGAATTGCATCCCAGAACCCCTGTGCCACATTCCCCATATGCAGCAAGGAATTCTGGGTAGGATATGCAAATTACATCTGTCTCACTTTTATGCATCCTGGGTCTGTTAGTACTTGTAATCGGTCTTAAAAAAGTGTTGATACTTTTTTTTTTTCAAGTACTCACCGATACCGAGTACCGATACTTTTATTTTATGTCATGTGACCACTTTCCAATTAGAACAGACCTCATATAAAAATTCCCCCAGCTCACATGTATATATCCCCCCCAAGATATATATATATATATATATATATATTTCTCTATATCCAAAAAGAGTCTTGTGTTGGAAGAAATGGCGGCACTCAGTCAGAAAATAAAAAAATAAAAAAGTTTTATTGAATCATTTTAAAATAGGTCCGACGTTTCGGCCCACACAGGAGCCATTTTCAAGGTGATAGAAAACGGTTTTAATTGAAATACCAATCAAAGAAACTTCATTAGGCACTAGCCACAGGTGATATGGTGCGTAACAATTAAGACTGTTTTCTATTTAAACATTTGCATGTAACGTTTATATCACCTTGAAAATGGCTGTGTGGGCCGAAACGTCGGACCTATTTTAAAATGATTCAATAAAACTTTATTTTTATTTTCTGACTGAGTGCCGCCATTTCTTCGATATAGAGATATAGATATATATCTATATAGAGAGATATATATGGATTGGATACTGCCCCCCAGCACATGGATACTGCCCCCCAGCTCAGACCCCAGACCAGACATGGGGCAGCTGTTCGAATGCTCTATCGGCATTCGGACAGCCGCCCCTGGAGCTCTCCGGCATACTTACCTTCGAGCGGCGCCGACAAAGTCTTTGCGCGTGCGCTCTTGGAAGGACCCCAGCCGCGATCATGTGGGACTCCCACGTGATCGCGGCTGGGGCCCTTCAACGTGCGGAAGCACGGAAACTTTCCCGGCGCCGCTCAGGAAGGTAAGTATGCCGGAGAACTACAGGGGGGCGACTGTCCAAATGCCGATAGAGCATTTCAAACAGCCGCCCAAGCCCCTCGGATGCCGGCAAGCCGGCTTCCGGTATCGGGGGAAAATATCGGGGGTACTGCACGAGTAAGGAGTACTAGTATCGGTATCTGTGCAACCCTACACAGTACCCTAAAATCAATGCTATGCCACACTGTGGCTTTCTAGCAGAGAAGGTTTATGCAACTGGTCAAAGCCACGGGTCCCAAGCATCCACTTCAACTGGTCATCATGCCTAGCTCCTAGCTGATGAGGGTCCAACAAACCCGAAACAGCGCTGTCCTAGGAGTGGCTTTGACCAGTTGCATAAACCTTATCTCGGCTAGAAAGCCACAGTGTGGCATAGCATTGATTTTAGGGTTCTGTGTACTAACAGACCCAGGATGCATAAAAGTGAGACAGAGGTCATTTGCATATCCTACCCAGAATTCCTTGCTGCACATGGGGAATGTGGCACAGGGGCTCTGGGATGCAATTCATCAAACTGCTGTGTTGTGCAAGTGGCTTCTGCAATAATAAAAACACACTTATTATAGTGTGGAGGCTTTTTATCCTCCACCACAACCCGTGTATACATATATATAACAAAAGGAGATGGACGCACACCAGGACTTAATAAAACATTGCTTTTATTTTCCTAATTAAACATTTAAAAAGATGCCCAGATGCACCTGACCGTTTCGGCCCTCGCAGGGGCCTTGATAAAGGCCCCTGCGAGGGCCGAAACGGTCAGGTGCATCTGGGCATCTTTTTAAATGTTTAATTAGGAAAATAAAAGCAATGTTTTATTAAGTCCTGGTGTGCGTCCATCTCCTTTTGTTCGATCTATACATTCTTCATTGGACTGTGCACCCGCATACACACCGCACATTACTGTATTACAGAGCTGCACAGCAATAAAACACAGTAATGTGCGGGGTGTATGAGTTTATCATAGAACACCATTTTTTTTTTTAATTTTTGCTACATAAACACTGGTGCTTGGTATCATACTCTGGCCTTTCCAATGATAGCTCATATTACCCCCTAAGCCTCTATGGTTCAGGAGATACAGATGTCCAAAGGACCCCCTGCATCTCCCCCATAGGGAATTCCTGCCTGGGGAAGGAGTCCAGTTTCTGAAATCACAGCCATGCACAATGACATCAGTGGGCAAGGCTTTGTCATGCCGGCAGCTGATAATCTTGACATTACCTCTTGGCTATGTGTCAACGCGTACTGGCAGCAAAAAAGCCCTGGTCATCGGTATATCGGCAGTTAAGCAGCCAATACTGATAACCTGAAAAATTCTCAATATTGGGCCTCATTATCGGTAGTACCGATAACACTGGTCAATAAAATAAAACTTAACTAAAATTAACTGAATCTTTTCATTCTCTTCAAAAATCGGTGCAATTTGGCGATCCCATTTTGGCAACCCTGCGGTGTATTCAGCAAGCACCACAGGGTCGTCGTAGTGCAGGGAAAAGCCGCCACAAATCCGATGAACACTCACCGCAAAACCCGGCGAACGCACCCCCGCAAAAACATCTGGATTAACCCCGCCGAACACGCCAGAGAAACCCAAGCAGGAGCCGATCACAGCGCAGAGCAGCCGCCGGAAAAACCCGACACCGCAGACGAATTGAGTGAAAAAAGAAAAAAAAAAGTACGCTTGAATGTTTGAAAAATGAAACGCTGTTTGCAAAGAAACTACAGAACGAAAATGTCTGAAATTTACATAAAGATCTAATGATAATAAAAAGGGCTGTTACAGAAAAAAAAAAAAAACTTAATAAAATATTCGCAAAAAAAATCCTGAAAAAACGCCTAAAAAAATAAAAAAAGAGACTTTTTAGTGCAGCATAAAATAGTTTATTAGATATTGGATTAAAATGGGAATATTTTTAACATTGAAGCCTATGGGATTCTCCTGAATAAACCAGTCGAATGAAACCACCGAATGGCAGGGCATTTCGGCAACCTTTCTCAGCTGTTTTGTGGTCTCTGAATAGACGAAGCCTTGCTACTCTATGGGGATTTCACTGCCCTCGAACAGGCACCGTATGTGCAGGCAATTCGCCAACATTTGGCGAACTGCCCGCTCTCTGGATAGCCGAATGGCCAGGAAAGGTAACCGAATGCTGAATTTCACCACAGGACTCGGAGGCTCATATTTGCTTCTCTTTCTTTATTGCTTTCCTCTCCGCAGCAGTGAAGAGGTTAACATATCTGAAAGAAAAACTTTCCCCCACAACAGGGAACATATCCCATAACAGTCCCACCCTACTGTCACATGTGACTTAGTCCCGCCCTGAGGACAGCCCACCCTCTTTCTTGCTGCTCCTCTTGGCGGATAAGTATAGTTTTTGTTTGTTCTTGGTCTTTCTCTGTGATTTCCACTCGGTTTTCTGCTGGACATAGTCTTAACCTGACACAAATCGCGGAGGTCGGTGTCCAGCGTGGCTCTCGGCGCAGGGATGCTCCGTCCCCGGCGCTGATCCGCCAGGTTTTCTCCTACGTGCGCTTATGGGTGCCTGGTTTATATTCGTTGCCTGGGTTTCCGCTCTCCCTGCTCCCAAGTCCCTGGTCTCTCTGCTTCCACGCGGCTTCTTCCTCGCAGCGGCTGCTTCCTGCGGTTCGGACTTTAGCTCCGCCCACCTCATGCTCCGGCGCGATTTTACCTGCGCTTACACAGAGGCAAGATGTCCCACTCTCGATCCCGCCAGACATGCTCTGGCTCCAAGGATAGCTCCCTACCCCCCTCCACTGATGGGGATGGCGCTTCGGGAGCCTCATCTACCTCCCGCAAAAAATCCAGCAGTAAGACGGCGGTCCGTTTTGCAGCCCTAGCATCGTCCCTCCACTCTGTCTGCTGCAATGACTGATATGGGGGCCTCCTTTAGACAATCCATGGCGGACGTGGTGTCTGCCATCCATGCCCTTCCTCCTAATAAGATTGACTCTCCCAGACAGGCTATGGGCCATGTGCCCCACTCCTTTTCCCACGGGCAATGAAAAACTTGTTATATTTGACGATGCAGACCCGTCACCGACTGTCACTGGCGCTATACGAGGGGCTGGCAACCCTGCATCACTGCCAGAACAGCAGCTGGCATAGCTCCCGCAAGAGAGCCCCTGACCACGGGGACGACCAAGCAGTTCATGATAGATGGCCCAAATACCAATGCCCGCTCCCCAAAACGAGAGGATCCTGAGAGTGGGGAGGATGAGGGGTGACCTCATTGAGATCCATGCGCCTGACGATGACTGACCTCCTTGAAGTAGACACTCTAAATTTACCGCCGCCACAGACTGGCAAAACGATTTAGCTCATCCAAATTCTACAGCCTGGCAACCCCATCCCCACGTAGAAAGATGGGTGGACAGTTTTATGCTCTGTCCACCCAGGACATACTTGAAAATGAGAGAAATCTCATTGTATCCTTCCTGGTGAAATCCTTTCTCAAAAAATAAAATTTAAAAAAATTGTGGGACTTGTAGTTCAGAAACATGTGGGGGTGGGGCATTTGACAGCACAGCCCTAGTTAATGTCACAACTGCAATATATCAAGGCAGGTTTGATTTCAAAAGGTTTTATCTACCAAAAAAGGGCCAAAATAATAAACTAAAGTACAAATGCTTGAAAACTACACAACCAGATGCTTCAAGTGCATAGTTACTTGTAATTCTACCTCAAAAACTATGACATTAACAGGTTAGAAATTTGGCGCCGAGGTTTAATCCACTGGCTGCAGATGAAGAGCCGAGCGCATCGTCAGTCCCGAACAATGAAATTTACATATATTACAGGGATGGGCAAATCCTATCGCCAGACTGGCAGTTCTGGGGGCCGGGCCGTGTTTGAGCGGATACCGGAGTTTTGTCTGCTCAGCGCGCGCGCTAAGCGCATAGTGCTTCCCGTATCCCGAAGGCCCCTACACCGTGTAGATGTGCGTGTAGCATCCTGGGGATTCCCTCCCCATCACAGAGTGCCAATCTGGCTCTGAGCAGGGACATCAGCCCAGCTCACTCTGTGGGACTGCCCCCAGGCCTCATTGCACATGTGCACGATGACATCACAAACAGATTCCCCTCCTGACTGGCAGTCGAATCCCACAGGAGATGCAGGGGTCCTTTGGACCCCTGTATCCGTATCTCCTACAAGAACAATTGTGGCATCATTGGAAAGGTCAGAGTCTGACCTTTGCAATGAAATCCAACATGAGCACATCATTTTGAAATAAATACAAAAACACATTTTTTTATTTTGTTTACATTATTTTTTCTGCACTTAAATATTAAAATATTTTAAATATGTAAGTCTATTTTTATATATATTTTAAGGTTATTTATATTCTAAAACTTTAAATAAATTGTAATAATATACTGCATTTTGATATATTATTTAATTTCCTAAATGAAAGCGTAGAATTAAAAATAAACAGCATAATTTTCAGTTTTATTGCTTTGGAGCTCTTTGACACGCTCATACACACTGCACATTAGCTTTGTGATACAGTAATGTGCAGTTTGTATGAGCGTGAGTTTTATTGCTGTGGAACTCTGATCTGTCATGTGTTGGTTGTATGAGTGAGAGAAAACTGCAATGCAATAAGTGTTCTATACTAAATACCTGTGTTATCTAGGTGGTTTAGAATAAAGACCTAATGCTAGTCTGGTGAAATTATATTTAAATCGGGACAAGTAGATTGTCTCAAGGGACAAGGACGTGTAGATCGGGCTTACACTTTAGTCCATTGGACAAGTATAATTTTTTTTAAAAATTTCCACACCCCTGTATTAAATTAATCTTTGTTTTTTCCGCCTTCAGAGACAGGAAAATTAAGACTAAGCAAAGCATGCAAGTGCAATTGTTTAACTGGGTTATGGAAAGACAGGTACAGTAAAACCTTGGAGTGAGAGTAACTTGGTTTGGTTTTGTAAGAAGAGCAACAATTTAGACATTTTGACTTGATATACAAGCGATGTCAAAGTACGTACACTTTGTCGGCCGAGCGTCACGTCACAACTGAGGCTATGGTCACCTTTCCTCCCTGCGTCCGTCGCAGCATTATGGCAGCTTGACGGGAGGGGGGGGGCACACGGTGTAACATGCGTAATAGTATCGCACATTACTCCTCCCAACAGATCGTGATCCTGTTAGTGATAAACGTCCTGCACAATAACCCTCCTCTCGCTCCCACCAGCCACAATTCTTCTCAATGGCAATGTGCAATTTATTTGTTTTATTTTTACTTTATACTGTACAGTATTTTTTGATCACTTTAATCATTTTCATATGAATAAATTGTTGTGGAACGGATCGTCAGAGTTTCCATTATTTCTTAGAGTGCTTTGGATTACAAGTACGCTTCCAGAACCAATTATGCTCGCAATCCAAGGTATTACTGTATCTCCTTCCTTGTGAGACCTGAGCGGGCCTCACTGTACAACAGGCCACTAGTGCCGGTGCTAGTCCTCAGGACCATCACAGACCTCTTTTCCGCACTATATATTCTTCCTTGTCTGCAAAACAGAAAACACAGAAGTACAACTCACCAGTCTGCGGCTGTACCGCACTTGCTCCTGGTCCATTTTCAGTCCTCTGTTTCTCAAAGTTGAGAAGGCCAGTAAGTAGCCGGAGGTTTCCTGAGGAGATACTGCCTGCAAAACAAAGCACAAAAACAGACAAACACCATAAAAATTATAAATATTGCAATGAATGCATTTTGCTAAAAACAAACCTGCAAGTGGACAATTCCCAATCGCTGAGAAAAATAAAGCTGAAAGCTCTGGTCCTCTTAGAATAGATTATGGAAACTACTGTATAACCAAAAATGACTGTCAAATACTACCGAACCAAAAATCAAACGTCCCTGGACTCATTTCAAAATCAAGATGCCAATTGATCCTTTAAATCAGGGGTAGGCAACCTTTCTCTGCCTGAGGGCCAGATACAACAACTGTGAATGCATGGAGGGCCGCATTCACCTACAAAGCTAATAAATTATAATATTGTAATAACGCAACAATCACAGTAGATTTTAAATAACATTTACTTTTTAAACTTAAAATATTGTAATATATTGCCCCCCAACTCACATGGGTATATATTGCCCCCAGCTCTCACCTCTGCTGCTCCGCCGGCCGTTCTTCTCCCTAGATGTGAGCGGCCGCTGGCAGCTTGGAAGGTGATTATGGAGGAGGAGGTGGGCTCTCCTGCTCCATCAATGGGCGCTGCAGGCTGGTGACTCAGCAGGGGACGGCCCCGCTGCCATTTTGGCGGAGCCCACTGCCCCAAGCAAATCTGAATCCCAGAAAATGCCTGGGGTTTCTGATTTTTATAGTGGGCCGGGTGTCCGTGATTTTATCACAGACACCCGCGGGCCTTAACAACAGGGGCGGCGGGCCGTATATGGCCCGCAGATTGCCAACCCCTGCTTTAAATGCATGGGTCAGTAACCTTGGCCCTCCAGATGTTTTGGAACTAGAGATGGGAAGGCCTGGAAAAAACTGATATATTGGGGGAAAACTCCCCCTCCCCCCGGAAAAATTTAAAAAACCAGAAGGGTGTCATATGTTCTTTTACAAGGATATATAATATGTCTAATATAGATTTAATAGCATATAATAACATTAGGACCTTAATGAAAGACTGAGACTTTAAAGTCTTAAATCATTACAAGTTCCCTGAGCTGAAGACAAGCAAATCCTGGAACACAATTCGACAAGTAACACGTCTCAATGCAATACTCCGATAACAAAAATATACATTTCAGCCTCTAGGGGGTGCTACAGGGAAAAAGCTTCAGTTTAGCATGATTGGGAGCTCCATCTTGTACCTCCCACAGTGCTTTTTGGGATACAGTTGATAATTAAGGCCTGAGAAGACAGAAACTGACAGGTAAGAGGTTAAATATCTCCCTATTTGATCCCAATTAATGTTCTCTCCAGTACAGTCTGGGATTCTGCAAATCATATCCCTCCTGCAATATGGTGGCAAGGTCTCTGCACAACACAACCTCTGACACCTCTTGCAGCTCACTTCAGATTCTGCATCTTCTGCTGCTGTGAAAGAATCTGCTCTATGTTTGGTAATATTCATACCAAATCAAGAAGCAAACTAGCCTGTGACAAGGGAGAAATGCTTGTTATAAAAAACGTAAGGTTTGCACAAATTCTAAGTCAATGAGAAAAATGACAACTATGGAGGAAGAAGAAACCGAAAATGACATTAAATTTGCATGTATTGTATATGTTGTGTCTTTGGTTTCCTTTTGTCTATTTTTTTTAAAGCACCACTCGAAAGTTAAACCTCAAAATGGAGCTTAAATATTGATGTAACCATATCCTACAGACACAAATAAAGCAGTTACTTCATTTTGTTATTGGTGCTAAGGGGCAAATTTGATATATTTTTTTTATGTCGATGGTCTCTTGCTTTTATTGTGGCTCTTCAGGAAACAGGGCTGGTTACTTGTTCTCATAGTTGCTACGTCTCCTATCACATACAGTCCTTGCTTGTTCTTCCATTGGAAACGAAAGATAAATAAACTGTACTTTTATTTCAAGTGTGGCAAAATTCATTTTAATTTGTAAACCTATTCAATTTTTCTGAAGATTTCCAATTTTTCCAGAACCCCCCCCCCCCCCAAAAAAAAAAAAATTCCCTTTACATCTCTATT
This sequence comes from Leptobrachium leishanense, assembly GCA_009667805.1. Lineage (NCBI taxonomy): Eukaryota > Metazoa > Chordata > Amphibia > Anura > Megophryidae > Leptobrachium > Leptobrachium leishanense. The sequence goes on from CM019068.1 coordinate 119,311,201, forward strand.
TGGAACTAAATCTCATATCGTTCAGCCACTCATTAGGTTGAGTAAGCATCAGGGAAATGTAGCTCCAAAACATCTAGAGGAATGCTACGGACTCCTGGTTTAAATGATCAATTTTCAGTTTCGGGGGGGGGGTGAGCTGAGAGCGCTGGGGGAAGGGGTGAGCTGAGAGCGCTGGGGGAAGGGGTGAGCTGAGAGCGCTGGGGGAAGGGGTGAGCTGAGAGCGCTGTGAGAGGGGGGTGAGCTGAGAGCGCTGTGAGCTGAGAGCGCTGTGAGAGGGGGGTGAGCTGTGAGAGGGGGGTGAGCGGTGAGAGGGGGGTGAGCGGTGAGAGGGGGGTGAGCTGTGAGAGGGGGGGAGCTGTGAGAGGGGGGGAGCTGTGAGGGGGGGGAGCTGTGAGGGGGGGAGCTGTGAGAAGGGGGGGGGAGCTGTGAGAGGGGGGTGAGCTGTGAGAGGGGGGGAGCTGTGAGAAGGGGTGAGCTGTGAGAAGGGGTGAGCTGTGAGAAGGGGTGAGCGAGCTGGCAGTGAGATTATATGGGAGTCAGTATGCGTTTCAGTGCTGTGGTTTTTCTGATTTAACCTTTACTGTGCTGTGAGAGTGTATTGCTGTGGAGCTCTGTGATACAATAATGCGGTGTGTATAGGTGTCTCATAGCTCTACAGCATTAAAACTCATGCTCATACACACCGTATTACTGTATGACATTGCTCCACAGCAATACAACTTCTACTGTGCACGCGTGCACAAAAAGGAAGTATCTGCCCCTTTGCCTAATACTCAAATTACCCCTCTGCTCTCCCTGCTTGTCCCTGTGCGTGGTGCTGGAAACAGGGGCACGCACACCTTCAGTTTTAAAAGGGACATGTGTATCTTGAGCTTAGAGAAAGCCGTCTCATTGAGTGAGACAGCTGTCTGATATTAAAATAAAAGTCATGAATCATTAATTGCCGCCTCATGGGTCCAGCAGGGTAACTAGAAGTAATTGCTTTTATTTTATTCTTTTTATACTTTGAACAGAAACCTCCATGCTTCACTGTGACACATGCAAGGCTGATCCAGGGTATAAAATGGCTTGTGTATTAAAAGTTTATACCTTTTATATATATTTTTTTTCTTTAAAAGCACAACCCGCATGCTCTTCAGTAGCTCTGATGTGTATCTTTATAGACGCACGACACAGGTTTACATGCCGTTATGCCTCTCAGCTTTTGCCTGTTAAGAACTTCGTACATTTCAAACTAATAGCAGTGACTGAGGGAGGCAGAGACTGGAGACTATCGCTCACTTATTACCATAAAAAAATAAAAAAAAAGGCTCCTAACTTCAAATTTGTCAAGCCCTGGTGTATCACTTATCCTGCATAGATACTGGCCATGCAGCCCACAGCTGTGGCATGACGCCATCACTACACTAGCCGGTGACGGGTAGAAAAATCACAATAATCCACAGGCTTTGGGAGCGGAGTCTACAATGAATAAGGCTAGGGTCAGACGAACGCATTTTTCACGTCTAACGTCAAAAAGTGGGTTGATGCGTCCGAACGCATTTTTTTCACGGAAGACGCGATAGCGGTCATACAATGCGCAATGTCGGCCGTGATTTTTTACAGAGCCAAACCAGGAAACTTTGGGTGTCTGGACGTTATGTTGGCCGGACATGAGCAGCGTCTGATGTCTCCTAATCACACACACACTGCTATGCGGACGCAGCGCATTCTGTACGTCAGCACTAGCAGTTCGATGTTCTTGCAAAAATGCATTCGTTTGCCGCTTGCGTTGTGCAGCTGAACTTTCGTGCGACTGTACTTCGTGTGTGGGCCTGCGTTGGACGTCATTTGCTGCTACCATGGCCGTAATAATGTGCGGCTAAACGCACGTTCGCACTGCATTCGTCTGACCCCAGCCTTAGCCACAAAGCGCTGCTGTTCACCTTTACTGAAACTAGAGATGCACCGATATTTTTATTTTTATTTTTTTTTAAGACCGAGTACAAGTACCAATACTTTTATTCAATGTCATGTGACCACTTTCCAATAAATGATTTAGGATTTTGCTGAAAGTCTGTCCAGTTTATATTGAAATGTATGGAAAGACACCCCATTTACCCACTGCACAGCCTGCACCCACAAACATACATACATATATATCCAACAGACCAGAGTGTGTATGTATCCGATGCCTGTGGTGTATATTATTTATAGAATATACCCCACAGGCGTCAGATACATGTATATCCAACAGACCCTTCAGTCCTCAGAGTGTGTGGAGGACTGAAAGGTTTGGTGTAGGGCTGAAACAATCGATTAAAAGCGACAAAATAATTGTCAACTATTTCCATTATCGATTAATCAGTGTTGATTAATCGTCCTGTGTACAGCACACACTGTTTAGAGTCAGACTGAGTTAAACGTATATAACCTCAGCTTCGGAGCTGAATGGAGAAGACGCGCCGCTGCTTTACTAGGTATGATGTAGTTCTTGGGTTATGTCAGACACTGTGTTTTTATATAGTTTACAACAGTAGCAATACTACAAACAATCGGATACTGCCACTGGGTGAAGGAGCTGTATGCCTGTGTTTTATCCTTACTTGAAGCTGGAGTCCTTTGCCACCCTCTTTGGTCGGGAACTGCCATTCCTTCCCTTGGGTCTGGTCCTTTCCCCAAACTCACTCCCACACTCAGATCTGGTCTTTTGTCCATACCCACTCCCTCACACTCAAGTCACTACCTTCCACATCCAGTCCCTCCTCCCACTCCGTTTGTTCACAAAATAATTTAAAAAGGGACACTCCACGCACCTTGACCAATTTAGCTAATTAACCCCAATCTCATGCTGACATCATCATCTACGACCAAGTACTTGTAGCCACGTTCATTTGAGAAAGCAAAGATGCAGGGTTATTCGAAGAGATCCGAATGGCTCCCGAAAGGGAACCGAACGCTGAAATTCAGCGTTGGGTTACCTTTCTTGGCCATTCGGCTATCCAGAGAGCAGGATATTCGCCAAGTCCTGGCGAATTGCCTGCACATACGGTGCCTGTTCAAGGGCAGTGAATCCCTATAGAGAAGCAATGTTTCGGCTATTCAGAGAGCAAAAGCCAGCAGCGAAAAGTTGCCGAATTGTCCTGCCATTCGGGGGGCTTCATGCGGCAGATTTATTCAGGCGAATCCCATAGGCTTCAATGTTAAAAATATTCCCGTTTTAATTCAATATCTAATAAACCGTTGACTATAATATTCTGCAGTAAAGAGTCTATTTATAGATTTTTTTTAGTATATTTTAAGCATTTTTCCGTTTTTTTTTTTTTTTTAAAAAAAATTAAACTTTACTTATTTATCATTCATTGGACCTCATGTAAATTATTATCATTCATTGGACCTCATGTAAATTTCAGACATTTTCGCTCAGTTTCTTTACAAACATTGTTTCACTCACTTTTCAAACATTCAACATTTCTTTAATTTATTCACTCCATTTGTCTGTGTCGGCTTTTTCCGGCGGCTGCGCTGCGTGTGATCAGCTCCTGCTTGGGGTTTTTTCTGCGTGTTCGGCGGGGTTAATTCAGATGTTTTTGCGGGTTTTCGGTGTACATTCGCTGGGTTTTGCGGTTAGTTTTCAGCAGGTTTGCTGTGACCTTTCCTTGCAATTCGGGGACCCTGTGGTGCTTGCTGAATACACCGCAGGGTCGCCGAAGTGGGATCACCAAATCGAACCGAATTGAATTGAACGAAAAGTCACCGACCGTGCGGTGACTTTTCGATTCTCTTTGAATTACCCTGATGGGCTTAAGCTGCGCATGCAGCATCAATTTATCCCTCTGACCAAGCACTCGCATACCTTGTGTGAAAAGTGCACAAGATATGCAATTTGCGTATGTACGTACTAAAGTCACACACACTACGCAAATTGCTTACGAAAAAAAATAAAAAAAAGTGTTAAGGGGTTGTGGTTATTTTTTTTTTTTTTAACATAAAATTCCTTTTAAGTAAACAATTTTTTTATTAATCCGATGAATCTAAATAATAAATCGGCCATCTAAAATCTATTATGAGAATAATAATAGTTGCAGCCCTAGTTTGGTGTATATATAGTGGCTTTGACCAGTTGCATAAACCTTATCTCTGATAAAAAAAAAACTATAGTATGGTGGGGCATTGATTTAAGGGTTCTGTGTAATAACAGACCCAGGATGCATAAAAGTGAGAAAGATGTAATTTGCATGTCCTACCCAGAATTCCTTGCTGCATATGTCGAATGTAGTACAGGAACTCTGGGATGCAGTTCTTTGAATTGCTGTGGTGTGCAGATGGCTTCTGCAATAATAAACAACCATTATAGCATGGAAGCTTTTTAGCTCACTTTTTGTCCTCCACCACAAATATCGGGTTGTTTTTTCTGAAATATTCTCAGGAAACCCACTCCTTAGTGCAGAAAAAACAACCCGCAGGCGTTTACCCGCTCAGAGCCAGTGTTGAGGCTCTTCCTTTGTGAGTGAATATCATACCACCATATAGAATATACACTCTGTGTGAGACATACTGCACCAACACAGTATTTTCTATGTTTCCTCCATAACTTTTCCATTGAGGACGTTACCACAAGAACTGCCCGACATCCCATTGTGTTTAATTTCGTGCCGACCAGATACGTATTTCATTCTAGTGCTTTTTCTTGGTTTGGGGGAAACCACTGATCATCTGGTTGAGCTGGGTATTGGGCAGTAACACGAATCTGGGCGTTTACCACCGATTCTGTCTATGCAAATCTTTATCCTGCGTATTGGGAAGAACTCCTGGTATCCTCTCCGCTTATGGCAGTCTATACATCTAATGTAAAAAAAAAAAAAAAAAAAATTAGATACATAGACAAAATTCTTTCTATGGCAAGGGTCTGCCCAATTAGAGGAACGGTTAGGTGTATTAAATGTCAATGAACTGGGGCTCTCCCTTACGTTGGTTTCAGGTAAGCATAACTCACAATTTTTGGATTTGAATATTCACAATGATGGCACAACTATACATCGTAAGCTAACATCAACGAATAGTATGTTTGAATGGACCGGTTATCACCCAATCCCCTTAAAATGGGGTATACCCATTGGGCAATATCTCAGGGCACAAAGAAATAGTAATATTGAGGATTTTAAGAAGGAAGCATACAAACTTCGCCAAATGTTTCGTGAAAAAAGGTTACCCAGGCAGATGCCTTAAAGCGTATCAGAAATGCAGATTAGGAGAGACACACAAAAAATATAATATATATCTCTTCGATTAGTAGGATACTCGGCAGCCTGGTCCAGTAGATTATGATTAGATCCTGGACTATGGAAAAAGTCTTCCCTTTTAGTGAATAATATCCTGATTTTTAGTGGATATTTAGGGTATCTGTACTAAGGATAACGATGCCTGGATTGTACGTTTTATAGATCTTCTTTACCCCAGTACAGTCAGATGCCCTCTGTCCTGTAATTGAGGATTGAGACACACGCAAACATTACCAGAGTATACTGTTCAGTGGAGAGTATGGGCAAGAATGTGATTGGTGAGATGGGGATCACGTGACCCGGACGCTAACGACCATGATCCTTTAAATACAGAAGTGCTACATTAGATCAGATGGCATTCCTGACGAGTAAGTAGCGGCGAAACACACGTCGGGTGCGCGGAATAGAGACTCAAGCAATTAGAAATTCCTGGTCGAGAATATCGCTTGAAATTAATTTATTTTGGGTCTTGGGCCCCTTGCTTTCCCTATATAAGGGCTACTGTGGTGGTTCACCTGCAATTAACTATGCGATGATGTGACTGGTTGTAAATGTATTACTATCATGAGGCGGTGTTTTTATGTCTCCTTGTAGCAATTGGATTATCGATTTAAAGCATTATGGTGATCCTTTTATGGGTGAAATAGATTGGTTTAGCCAGTGGTTAAGAAGTTGCCTCTTTATTGGAGTTTAACCCCCTTCGTGACCGGGCGGTTTTACACAAATCCGTCTTTTAGTGACCGCTGCTGTTTTTACGTTTCTGCGCTGTTAGTGTTTATTCAACCCACACATCTTATACACCCTTTTTCCCGCCATTAAATGGACTTTCTAGAAATACCATTATTTCCATCATATCGAATAATTTACTATAAAAAAAAATATGAGGAAAAAAAATGGTAAAAACACACTTTTTCGTAATTTAATCCCCAAAATCTACAACCACCCAAAAAGACCCCGGCTAAATAGGTTCAAAATTTTGTCCCGAGACTAGAAATACCCAATTTTTACATGCGTTTGCTTTTTAACCCCTTCACTGCTGAGACAGTTCACCTATGTGCGCTGCGCTCATTCTGACCATTTTGTGCTAATTATTTTTAGATGACAGCCTAGGTCCTATTTAATTAAACTCCCCCAGACAAAAAAACTTTTTAAAAAAAAAAAAAAAACATTTATTTTATTTAAATTATTTTTTATTTATTTATTTATTTTTTAAAACCAAACCTGGTCATGTTTGGTATCATTGGAAAGGCCATAATCAGGCCTTTCAAATGATGTCAAATATGACCATCTAGCTGCCATGGATCGGGAGATATGGGGATCCTTAGGATCCCCTTAACTGGCACACTGACATCCTCACACATATGGTGAGGTTGTCAGTGGGTGGGGGGGACCTGGAGACTTGGCTGACATCCAAGATGTCGGCCCCCCTCCAGGTTTGAATCGCGTTTTGGCGCCAAAACGTGATCCGGCAGCGAAACTGTTAATGTTATACACCGCTGAATAGGAGAGACTCTCCCCTTTTCAGCGGTGCAAACAGCAACTCCCTAGCTTCAATGGTTGGGGAGATAGAGGGCTCCGAAGGAGCCCCCCCTCCCCTCCATTGAATTGCATGGGGACACCTGCTGATGACGTCACCACGCAGCGTGGCGACGTCATCAGCCTCGCCTGCCCATGTAAATCACATGGGCAGGCTTCCTCCCTGCCAGATCGCTGAGGGATCCAGCGAGGGAGGGGAGTATCGGGCGGGAGGGGGATTAGGCGCCGCTGACGTACCCTGTACGTCCGCGGGTCTAAGGGAGACCTGTGGACAGGACGTACAGGGTACGTCAGGGGTCCTTAAGGGGTTAAGGACATAACATGCTCTAATATCTATATAGGACTATTTATTTCCTGACTAGGGACAAGTAGATTTAGGAATAACGCATTAGTAATATACAAACCTTTTTAGGATACAAATCTCCATACTGTGGCAATATTAACCTTCTCATGATACAATTGCCATATTGTGGCAATATTAACCATGCACATATCAATTTGGGAATAAACCATTTGTTAAATAGCTCAATAAAGACCATGTAACAAATTAGCATTATAGTGTGGTTAATGCAATCATTGAACTGTGAATTCCGCCCTGGCATGGTGAGGAATCTAGCTTATCAAGCAGTCAACTTTCTCGTGCTTGTTAAATTAGCCTTTTTAGGGGATTCCCCTTAATTTTTGATATTGATCTATTTAGGTATCACTCCATGCTACTATTTTAATGTTGTATGTATGGATTAGTGCACTGGTCTCTTCTTTTTCACTGGTTTTATATATTTAATAAATGTTAAGTTTTATTATACACTCTTTTGGCCTACAGCGTAAGGCTTTTGGTTCAGGTTCTGATTATTGCGGGTTATCTCCGATACTGGGAGTGTATGTGTGATATTGTTTCATATATACTTCATTCCATGTCTTGATCCTCTTGTGGGATTCAAGTTTTTTCAGTAGAATAAAAGAATAGATTGTTTATTAGATATTGAATTAAAACAGGAATATTGTTAACATTGAAGCATATGGGATTCGCCTAAATAAACCTGCCGAACGAAAACCCGAACAGCAGGGCACTTTGGCAACTTTTCACTGCTGTCCAGTGTTCTCTGAATAGATTAACCATTGCTTCTCTATGGGGGATTTCACTGCCTTCTAACAGGCCTGTACTTGTATGCAGTTCGCCTAAATTTGGCGAACTGCCTGCTCTCTGAATAGCCGAAGGGCCACAAAATGGCACTGTACGCGGATTAACCCCCCCCCCCTCTACACTTATACCAATGTTTATCAGATTGGTGGAGCTGGAAGGGTACTCCTCACATCCAGACAGCTTTATAACAACTGTAGCGGTCAGGATGATGTCCCTTTAAGGACAGCAATCCAGAAAGGGAATCTCAAACCCGGCACACCAACTTAACGCAAGCTACAGCGCTTCAAGCATAGAGGAAATGATACACTGAGCGACATGCTGCAGTGTGCAGCGTAGGGCAGCAGTGTTGTGCATCTTTTACTCTCCTGGTTACAGCTATAAGTATTTAAAAGGTGGTAGCAAGTCAGCTGGCATCAGGTCACAAAGCTGAGCGTCGAGAGGGGAAAATATTGAATGTCAATCAGTGCAGTCGTGTATAAATAATAAAAATCGGCAAGTCACGCCAACTTTTGCAAATTCAATTGACTCTACCTCCCCTCACATGCCAGCCGACGCTGCACCCCGCATGCAAAGGCATGAGGTGTGTCAGTCTAACTTCACCGGAAACATCTGGAACGAAGAAAAAAAAAAATGTACCCGGTGTATGTATGTAGGGCAGCAGCTATGGTGGAATCCCCCTGAAACATACACGGAGGGCTACGCAAAGTATGTACAGCGAACTCAGGTGGCAGAGCAGTGAACGTAAAGGAACATTACTCATCCTAACCAGTTGAAAAAGATAAAAAAGTTACCTATGTGCACATGAGTGTCAACAACAGCCGAGATTTTTAATTTTCTGCCTGACGGGTGTACGCTTAAGGCCCACATCAGACAAACGCATTGATCATACGAAAAAGTTAGGAAACCGCTAATCCGTCCTAATACACATAGTATGCATATACCTGATACCGGGTGTGCAAATATAAGGCTGGGGTGTCAGACGAACGCAGTGTTAATGTCCGTGTTGCCCGCACATAAGTACGTCCGTGATAGCATACAATTGTGTTAAATGGAGCCCCACACACGAAGTACGTCCGCACAGAAGTGCGGGGGCTGACGGACGCTGCAAACGGACGCAGGTTAGGCAAGAACGTAATATTGCTAGAACGGACATGCGGAATGCGCCACGTCCACAACGTCCGCATAGCTTTGTGTGTGAGTGATGCAACAAGGTCAGATGGACTGCATTTATACGTCCAGCATTTTTGACAGACAGAATGTTCTTTCATTGTAATTTATTTTCCCTGTTATATCAGTCAAAAAATACGTCAGTGAAAAAAACCGACTGTGTGGCCACTACCTTGTTGTCAGTAAGTACGTCTGTACTGCACGGACGCACAGTCTGTACAAAATGCGCTCGTCTGACCCTAGCCTAAACGTGCATATCCGCACGATCACCACATGTGTATTTATCCGTCACCCTCACATAAATATATGAATGGATATTACCAATAGAAATCAGCAAATCTTGTTCTTAGTTTTCCACAGAGGGGTACAGGCAAAATATAAAGACACACAAGGGTACAATATTGCTATATATTACACACACACACACACACAGACAGGTATTCTACTCACGTGGGTCAGAGCCTAGATAATTAAGGCTCAATATTCCAGCGGTGGGCCTCTTTTGGGATGACCCCGTCCCGTTTCCAGTAATTGATTATCACAGAACTATCGTTGACTGATTTTCATGCAATGATATACAAATATATCATAGCGCAACCGCACAAGTTCATAATAAATGTATATGAGCTTTCTATCAATATAAAACGCACGTGGTTTTGAGCCTGTATGGTTACTGTCTCGGTAACAATAGCGTGCGGTGCCTTCGAGTGGGAGCACCAATCCCCAAGGTAGCAAGTATAAGATAATTTTCCAGACAATGTAGATAAAAAGATAATGCGTTTTATTCCATAAAATATATATAAATGAACGACCAAAAACGCGTTTCACCTCTCGGCTTCGTCAGTTGGTCTAATACAATAAAAATTCTAACCACATATATATACTTCCAACAACAAGTAATAATGCATATGATGTGTATACAATAATTAAACAATTGAACATGCAGGAGGTTATTCCGCCCTTCTTAGTTGTCCCACCAGTCTTTCGTTGTTACGGGCTCTTAATCTGGAAGTTGATGGTAGAAGCGCTCATCGTGCAAATCCTTACTTGGAGGAGCGGCGCATCGTACGGCAAAACCAGAAGCCACCGGAAGTACATCGAACGATAAAAACCATCCCTGACTCCCAGGGTTTGTATTGGATTGGTCCACCTACCCCGAAAGCACTTCACGATACGATCCTTAATATTCCTTGCTCCCCAACATAAAGCATGGTTGGTTAGGGACAATTTGTTGTAGAATAGGATCCTGCTGTAATACACTCCAATGTTTACGGATTATATTCCTTACTGACCTACTACTGGAATTATAGTTGTAAATGAATGGAACAGATACTATTTTCTTTTCATCTTTCTTTTTATACTGCAGAAGTGTAGACCTCTCCATCTCTTTGATTTCCCCCATAGTGTGGCGAACACCACCTTCATCACACCCCTTTTCAACAAATTCCAACACTAGTATTTCCACTTGTATACAGTAATCGTCCACAGTTGTACAATTACATTGAATTCTCAGCATTTGTCCTCTAGGAATACCTTTCAACCAACAAGGAAGATGACCACTTTTAATGTCTATAAAACGGTTTGCGTCTGTTGCCTTAAAGTAAGTACGTGTATTTAATTTTCCTGTTTCTATAAATGTCTCTAAGTCCAGAAAGTGAGCCTTTTGACTTTTTTTGGCCAGTTAATTTAATGCCCCAGTCATTACTATTTAGATACTCCAAGTACTCATCTAAATCACTCTCAGTTTCACTCCATATCATTCATTCATCCATCCATCTCCGGATTAAGAGCCCGTAACAACAGAAGACTGGTGGGGGACACTCAGAAGAAGGACGGAATAACCTCCTGCATGTTCAATTATTGTATACCACTGCTTGACAAAGCTAAGAGCCTGGTAGCCACTGGCTCCTAAATTTCTAGTTTATTTTACACCAATTTAAAAGCAGTCTTTGGCATCTAAAAAAATCTAGCTGGCTTCAATGTTTTCTTCCTGTCTCCTACATTTAATGTAAATATATCCAGTCCTGGGTATGTATTTATAGATGAGGTGTGTGTGTGGGTCTCTGCAGTGGGTAAATAGGGTGTCCAATGACAACAGAGCAAAGAAAATAAGTAAACAAAACAATATCACAACGTCATAATGTACATATTATAACACAAATAATATATATATGGAGCGGCCAAATGGATATTCGAAGAAACGCTCTACACTTCTAGGCTCCAAAAAGTAGCCAAAAGACCACATGCACAAAAAATACCTAACAGCAAAAAGCACCAGGTAACAAAGTGATAATTAAATAGAAGCAGCTAAATCATAATTTGGGTCGGTACAAACCAACTCCCAGATGCAGAGGCAAGGTTCCCCCTTTAACAAGGTATACCTTGATAAAGGCGAATCCTCGCTGAAATGCTGGTTCCTAACTTTTTTAGCTGGCTCCTAGATTCAAAGCAAAATTTGTCAAGCCCTGTTGTATACACATGATATGGATTAGTACTTGTTGGGAATACATAATTTTTATTGTATTAGACCAACTGACGAAGTCGAGAGGTGAAACGCGTTTTGGTCGGTCATTTATATATTTTAGGGAATAAAAACACATTATCTTTTTATCACTGTTCAATTTCCCTTAGAACCATTTGTTCTTATCTATTCCCCCACCCCGGTCTGAACCACTGAGTTTACAAATTTTATTGCACCCCAAACCCCTCTGATCTTGTGTACTTTTTCTCTCAGCAAGCAATCTTTCATCGCTTCCTCACCCATCAGAACGAGGCAGCAACTCATTTTGGCTTCTCCTGGACTTTGTTCCCACCCTACCCTATCCTCACCCACCCCATGGTTTTCATTTAATTTATACCCTCCTATCTCACTCCTTATGCAGCTGCACTCAATTCCCTCATTAAACCCCTGCTTCCTCTACTCTCCCACACCCAACTACTCTCACCCCCACCTTTCTCTATAATGTATATCCCACTATTGCTTTTCTTTTCTCTCTCCTCCCTTTTCTCCAAAGTTACCCTCTATACACCTTTCCAATTGCCCCAGGATGGAAATCAAGTCCCAATACACCCCAGCCTGCTTGGTTCTTGTAACCTGTCAGCAGAGTGCTGGTGGAGAGTGCTAAAGTCCAGCCCACCTACCCCCTCACAGAGATGTAAACCTGTGCAATTACATTATTACAAAAAGAAAACACTGTCCAAATTTCTATTCATTCTGCTACTTTCCCTGGCAAACGATGTGGAATCTAACCCTGGTCCTATAGCGGATACAACCTTTAGTCTCCGCACTAAAAAAGGCCTCTCCTTTGTGCACTGCAACATCCGCAGCTTACTCCCTAAAATGGATGAGCTTCAAGCTTGGTGTTGCTATTACAAACCCAAAGTCAATGTGCTCACAGAATCATGGTTAACCCCAAAAGTACCAGACTCTGCCATATCAATACAGGGGTATTCAGGTTATAGAAAGGACAGAGCAAAGAGAGCAGGAGGTATAGCAATTTATGTTGAGGAGTCCATTAAGTTCACCCCCTTACAGAATTCTAGCTCCCCTGCCACCTTTGATTTCTTCTCCGGTATAATTGAGATCCCATTCAGTAAATCAATCATTGTTGCTGGATTTTAATCGCCCACCAAGCTCTCCCTCTCTGACATCGCTGAAATCCTTCATAACTTGCTTGAACAAAACCAAAACAGTGAACTGCTGCTCCACGGCGATTTCAATATTGATTGGCTGAATCCTAAAGCTAATAAACATTGCTCACTGTTTAAGGCCTTGCATCTAACTCCATCTCCTCCCCCACTCGCATCAATATGAATAGCCCTAACCATACCCTGCTGGACTGGATTCGCTCTTCATGTCCCAATAAAATACAAGAGGCAGGCGTTCTCGCTAATAGCTTCAGTGACCACTGTCTAGTGTACTGTGTGCGCAAAATAAAAGCCACAAAATCTCCTCCAAAAAGGTAATAAACACCAGGTCTGTCAAGAAATTTATTCTTGAATCCTTCCTAAGTGATCTCAAACAGCTCCCATGTTACACAGACTAAACCTAATCCCAGACTTGGACTGTGCAATTGCATTCTTTCAGTCCGAGCTCCTGCAAGTCTGGAATGCACATGCCCCGCTGCGTAAAGTGCGAGTAAAAGGGACCCATCTCCCCTGGGTTACAGCTGATCTTACACTAATGTACCAGCTTAGAGATTCACTGTGGTCAAATTTCAAGAGTACTGGTTCCATGAATGATCACTGTGAATACCGACAATGCCAGAATGCATGTACAAAACAAACAAAAATGGCTAAAGCCCAATACTTCAATGAAAATCTAAACAATAACCTATCAAACCCTAGAAATTTTTGGAGAATCATAAGTAACATACAAGCACCCCCAGTCCACTCCCATCAAAGTAGCTACCAAACCCTGCAACACCCCCTAGATGTTGCAAATGCCTTTAATAATTATTTTGTGCACCACCACCCTAATTGCCAAGCTAGCAAATGACACACCTACAGAAAGACCACACACAGGTCAGGCCCCTCCAACCGTGCAGGGACCCCATATCGCAGATAAATTCAACTTTAGACCAGTGCCTGTCAGTGTAGTTACTAAACTGCTCCGTAATCAAAACATGAAATACCAATCTGGACCTGATCAAATCCCAGCAATGCTGCTGAAAATCAGTGCCCCAGCAATTGGAAAACCTGTCGCAACACTCAATGAGTCACTGGCAACTGGATACATACCCAAACTATGGAAGACTGCAAGAGTGGTACCTATCCATAAAAGTGGTGACAGTACTTTGGTATCCAACTACTGTCCAATCTCATTGCTCCCCATTATGTCAAAAATTTTGGAAAAATGCGTGTACACACAATTACGTGATTATTATCAATCTTCAAACTATTTAACCCGAGATCAATCCGGCTTTCGTCCAAATCACTCAACTACAACCGCCCTTTTAAAAGTTTGCAATGATACCCAAGCTGGCATGGAACAAGGAGACCTAACTGGAGCCATTTTTCTTGATTTTGCCAAGGCCTTTGACACAGTAGACCATGGCATCTTATTACAAAAACTTAAACTCTGGTATTGGTGATCACACGCTAACCTGGTTTGAATCATATGTATCCAACCAATCGCAACATGTGTCCATCTCTGGCAGCTCTTCCCTCCCCCTCCCAGTCACGTGTGGAGTACCCCAAGGCTCAATACTCAGCCCCCGGCTATTCACATTATTTATAAAGGATCTGCCCAACGTCTACAAAGCCCCAACTGTACACATGTATGCAGATGACACCGTAATCTATACCAGCAAACCAGATCTCCCACAGCTGGAGGCCGTGCTGCAAGAACAATTCAGAGGTAGAAAGTGTATCACAGATAAACTTTTTCTAAAAATACTGACAAAACTGTAACAATGCTCTTTGGAACAGCACTTAAACTACATAAACTGCAAAATCCCCATCTACATGTCAGGACAAAATCAAATGGCATGCTGACCACAGTCACTTCTCTCAAATATCTAGGTATGTGGTTGGACCCAAATCTATCCTTTGGCCCCCACATAGAAAAACTCTCATCCAAACTAGGTGCCCTGTACTGAAACAAATCCTGCCTGAGCCCCGCTGTAAGAAAGCAGATTGTACAACAAATGCTTATGCCGGCTATTGAATACCGAGATGTAGTGTATGCAACCGCCCCGCAAACGCACCTCCAGAAACTTACTACATTGTATAACTCATTCTGTCGCTTTGTGCTACAATGTAACTACATGACCCACAATTGTGACAGGTTAGAAGAACTAAACTGGCCGTCGCTGGAATCTAGACGCACCCTTCACCTTTCCAACCTGGTGTTTAAGAGCTTTTCTGGGAAGCTACCACCCTACCCTAGTCTGCTTCCCCTAGCAGTTCCCTCATCCTATAACCTCCGCTCCAGGACCAGCACCTTACTTGCAATACCACAATACAGAAAGAAAGTGGCTCGATCCTCATTTTCCTACAGAGCACCGCATTTATGGAATAACCTTCCAGACACCATCAAATCTTCCCCCAGTCTTAAGTCACTCAAGAGCTCCTTACTAGCATACCTCGGTACAGAATGTACCTGTAAACATGTGACATAGTAACGATCTTACATATACAGATTAACACGTAAAATAAATATTTGTGTTTTGTTTTTAATATCTTGCATTTATTACTTTGTATTTCTGTAACAACTGTAAAATTTCAATGCTCTTGAACGCAGGACATACTTGAAAACGAGAAAAATCTCAATGTATCCTTCCTGGTAAAATCCTTTATAAAATAAATCTACATCGTCTGGAAAATTATCTTATACTTGCTACCAAGGGGATTGGTGCTCCCACTCGAAGGCACCGCACGCTATTGTTACCAAGACAGTAACCATACAGGCTCAAAACCACGTGAGTTTATATTGATAGAAAGCTCATATACATTTATTATGAACTTGTGGGGTTGTGCTATGATTTATTTGTATATCAATGCATGAATATCACGGAACCATCGTTGACTGCTTAACAATTACTGGAAACGGGACGGGGTCATCCCAAAAGAGGCCCACCACTGGAATAGTGAGCCTTAATTATCCAGGCTCTGAGCCACGTGAGTGGAATACCTGTCCGAATTTATACATACATACAAATATTGTAGCAATATTGTACCATTGTGTGTCTTTATATTTTGCATGTACCCCTCTGTGGAAAACTGCATCTCAGAAAAATAATAAGAACAAGATTTGCCGATTTATTGGTAATATCCATTCATATATTTATGTGAGGGTGACGGATAAATATACATATGTGGGGATAGTGCAGATTTGCACACCCGGTATCAGGTATATGCATACTATGTATTAGGACGGATTAGCGCTTTCCTAACTTTTTCGTGTTTTTATTATTTTTCATTTTGGTGTTACCTAAGGGAGGTGCACTCTGGGTATAGCTGCTTTTTTTGACCTACGCACATAAGCATTTCCCAGCGCCCCTGTTACATTTAATTAGGAGGATCCGCATGCTGAGGGAGAAAAGGGGAGTAAGATCACCTTAAAAAAAATGGCAGAGGCCATCAATAGGACCTGCACAATTATTTAAGGGCAAAAAAAAAAAAAAAAAGAGGCTCTATTTTTAATAGAGTATCATTTTAACCTCTATTCTTCCTTAAACATTGATTAGCAAACCAACCCTCAAGTAAGGGAACTAGGCAAAATCAGCAACCCCTCTGACTAAAGTATATAAACAACCACGCGCAACAATAACCACAAAACAATAACAAAGGAAATCAATGTCACCATTAGATACAAAAAGTTAGGTGGATTGCTACATTAAAGAGTTAAAGCCTGACTATAAAACTTCAGAAGGCATGTTAAATCACGGTTTACATTCTCCACCACACAGATACGTTCTGATAAGGACCCTGCCCCCCCCCCCATGTGGATTGCATACAAGTCCCAGAATTCTTTGGATGCAACAGTTAGCCAGAGAATCAAAGGAATTAGAGCTCAGAAACATGGGGTGTGTCGTTAAAATATACTTATGAAGCGGGTGTGAGTAGCTTACAAAAAAAATGGCAATTAAGAACATCCCAGAAGCATCGCTTAAGCATATATTAAAGAAACATAACACAAGTCGATCCTTAGGTCACGTGACACAGCTGCTCTCCCCTGCCCTGCTGCTGTAACACGGAAGCCGAGAGGAGACGATAACAACATCAACAGTGTGCGGCTGTGACACATGGGAAGCCGAGTGATCAGCCTGACACAGTCACCGGGATCACAAGCTGTGCGGATTCACTTCACGAGGGGATCTTTAACTCCGCCATTGTACGGCGCTGCGGAATACGTTAGCGCCTAGTATATAGTCGTGATGGGGATTTCAGAACATAATGCTTATAGGAAACCCAGAGCACCGGGCCCTCATGCAGCTCCAGGGAGAGATCGCAGTGGGCAGCCTCACACACCACATAGCCAGCTGCCGCGAATTCAGACAGCCCGAGAGTGACCCGTAGCCCGGCCCGCTCACGTGTATCGGTAGCACAGCGCCCGAGCTCCGTGGCTGCCTAGGCACAGTCAGGCTGTCAGGGCACAGCACCGGCAGCTAAACGGATTCAAAGAAAGATAAAGACCCTTCCCGTCTCATCACCAAAACACCGCATCGACGTCGCGTCTTCCTGACGTCATGGTTCTTACTCAGGAAGTCGTCCTCAGCTGCACTCAGAGACCAGCGTTAGAGACGCCGTCGGCGCCATTTTGAACGGGAGCGGAAGTGACGTTCCCACGTGTTGGACGGAATTCCAATAGCCGAATCGAGAACGAGAAAGTTGTCCAGTGGGCGTGGTTAATTACAGCGAGTTAAATGGAAGGGAGAGGGAGTACGTCATCAAGACACTTCCAGGGCCACGCTTACTGCGGTGGGTTTCAATACCCCACATTGTAGGGGGAGAAGTTTATGGTTGGCTTTGTCATGGTGTGACTGGCGGTCAGCCTGCTGTGACCCGCGTGGGGGCGCTTGTGTTTAAACTGGGATTCTGCGTTTTACACCGAATCAGACTATTAGACTGATAGGTCATGGGAAGCAGAGATGTGTTGACAACGACATGATGCGTGTGAGTGGAGGGGCTCTTGGTCAACTGTCAGGACACTGGCCATCTTTACCATTGGCTGATGGGCCATGACAGCTACCATGGGTATTGTATAAAACGACATGATAGCTGCCATGGGATAAACGAGGGATTCATCAGGCTTCAGAATTAATTCTGGGGAGGTCAGTTGGTATTTTCTCCAGTTCCTGGTCCTCCTCGGTTCCTTCTCAATGGTCTACCACGTGGCATTCAGAGTATTCACCTCAGCTGGGTCAGCCCCCATCAAACTTTTTGAAAAAAACTCATGAAGTCTGTATCAATCGTTTGCGTTCGATCACACATAGTGAAGAGATATTAACAATTATTGTAAGGGGTGGGGCTAACCCATCATCGCCCCCCCCCCTATCAAACAATTGACCAAACACTTTGCTATTTTGGGAGCTTTTCGTTCGGTCAGGTATGATCAAGTGGTTTTAACGTTCGATCAGTCGTAATTACAGACTTAAGTGACTAGCCATTAAGCCTGGCCGGAGGCCAGTCTGCGTGTGCATCCGGCTCTCCTGGAAGCGCACGCAGCTGACCTGTGGGACTGCACATTCATCCAGCTCTCCTGGATGCATGCGCAGCCGACCGGTAGGGCTGCTGTAGCCGGACAAAAACAGATTCACTTTCAAGACGGCGCCGGACCGGGCACAAGTAAGGATTGTCAGAACACGAGTCTCTTCAGGAAAGGCAAACTTTATTGTGTCGTCACACAAGTGCCCACACAGGATTGAATCGCAAAGAGTGAGCCCCCCTTTTCACCCGTGCAAGGGATCTTATACCCAAAAATACGTAATTAGGTACATCCCAGTTAGCCCACCTCCCAATGACACTTTATTCCACCCCACGTGGGTTAATACCTCCCTTTGGCTAATACAAAGACATTCCATTAATTGGCTGTAAATTGGCAAACTTTGTGTTAGTTTCAGTAAATCACAATTAATTGCTCTTACTGTTCCGGGCTGCGCCCTCCTCCCTTGCGCCTACAATCACTTGTTACAGATGGCACCTGGCCTGATCTCTATACTCCTTTGTCTTTCTGCGGGCCCCAACGACCTTGGAGTATCTACTTCGCTTTTCTCCTCCGTGCCAGGAACAGCAGAGATCTTTCATAAGGCTTTAATTGCTTTTCTGCTAATCTAAACGCATTCCTAAATTTCTACGTATACCTCATTCTAGTTTCAGCTACAAACCTGTCTAGTTATATACAAGTGAACCAATATTCTGAACAAGATGGCCGCCTGTGTACAATGGCGGCCATCTTCCAGCCTATTTCCACTTCATTCCCCCCTTGGCTCAAGTGTCAGGATCTTTTCCTGGCACTTGTAGCCATTACACTCCACTATTCTGAAACTCCTTGTACTGGGGGGGGTTTCTTTCACTGGGAACATACCCTGTGGAATTATCAGTGGTATCTTCTGTGTTTGTGTAGGTGTCAGTGCTGTCTTGCACAGTGGCCATAAACATAGCCTTATGCGGTATATCAGTATCCCTATGATCAAGATCACCACTATCATGAGTATCATGGATCTAATCTGTGAGATAAATCTCAAGATGGAACCAAACCATTCTCCCATTGCTCCAAACCCACGGAGCGGATTCCAGCCTTCGGCAGCAATCCTCCTGGCTATACCCTGCAACTGTGCTACCTTCTCTTGGTGATCTTGAATTACCTGGTAATAATCTGGGACTTCATGTGTAGTGTTTCTGATGAAGGTGCAACATTCATAGTGCATTGTCATTTCACACAATCCATTCAAGGCCGCACTGATCTGCTCAAGCGCCATATCATATATCATCTGCACCTTTCGTAACTCACGCATTTCCAGATTCAGCAGCTGGATATCCATACTGGTTCTATTCAGAATCTCATCCATCAGATTGACATAGCTATTCAATCTCCTCATCATCTCTCCTCCCCATCCAGTCCATGCTGGCAACCATGTCCATATTCGATCCATCTTCGCGAACAACTCTCTCTTTGGTCTTTCAAACACCAGTGGGTACCTAGGGTGTAGTTCTGTGTCTGTGTTTGTGTCTTCTCCCCTTAGTCTCTGGATTGGGACCAGCTTAGCCAAATAACACATTCCCGTTATTGTTGGTGGTACCCATGTGTAACACACCCTTTCACAGCACACCTGGTACCCTCCTTTCACTATAAATGGTGATGAATGTAGTGTTCCCTTTGATATCTCTATCGCAAGTTGTCTCAGCCGTCTCATCATATCCACTGCACCCTGCCTCCCATTGGTCACATTCCTAATCACCGCCTCTTGGTCTCTAGTGAGTTGCCTGCATCGTATGTATAAATAATTCGCCTTTTGTCCTGTTTTGAATATGTAAATGTATGATGTCCAGTTGAACTGACTTGAGTTACATAACCCACCCTCGTTATTTGTTTCTTTATCTGGTCCTAGTTGAAAACACCATTCTGGTGGATACACTGGTCCTATTATGGGGTACCCGGGACTGAATGATTCTGTCTTTTCCCTTGGTGCATCGACAGCATGTATTGTGACATTCCCTGATACAAACATACTCAAATTCATTGGAACAGAGGCAAATGGTATATGAATTGTCTCTGGGTGCAGTCTACTACACACCCAGCATGCGGTTTGCCCAGACTTTTTAGCATAGTCATATTTAAATTGCACAAGTAAATGTCCTCTTGGGTTGGTTCCAGATAGCGCCTCTCGTTTTTGTCTCCACATGGTACGGTTCTCCATCACCGGGTGCGTACCATTCCAGATATGGGAAATATCCACTTTCCCCACATTGCCTGTACAATTAGGGCCTACTCCACGCGAGAGTCCATAAATCAAATTAGCAAGATATAAAATCAGCACCACAAATGCCCCGAATGTCAGAATTCCTTGGGCAATTCTTTTCACAGTCACATAAACCCAATCCCTCCCCACCGGAATTTCAAAAGTAAAAAACATTTCTGGATAATCAAGGGTGGGGGCCGGGCCCCTAAAAAGCACCCTGTGGGTATCCCCCGTTGGCGGGTGGTCAGGACCTGTGCCCATCAAAACACCCACTTGTTGATCCTCTGTATTATCTGGGTTCGGATCATTTAGGTGCTCATGGCTGTGGTCTTTGTCAGCTTCAGCCTCAGCGGGTTGGTCTCGTTGGTAACGACCTTCCATGCTGGTTCAGGACTGGCTGCAGCTGCTTTCACTCTGGAGTGATGTATCCACGGGACCACCTCGGCAACCTTTACTGCTGTGGGGGTTGATAACAGGACAAGATAAGGACCTCTCCATTTTGGACCTAGTGGATCATTTTTCCACTCTTTTACGCATACTGAGTCACCCGGACAATACTTATGCAGTGAAGGATACAGAAAATGCGGTATATTATCCCCCACCCAAGTATTTAATTTCTGCATTGATTTACCCAGCATTACTACCTGATCATTTAGTTTAGTTTCTCCCAATGCCCGAAGGTCCCCCCTTAGTCCATTAATTAGAGGGGTTGGCCGTCCAAACATAAGTTCGTACGGACTTAGCTTCAATTGGGGGGTTGGTCTGCACCTAATGTGCAAAAGGACTATCGGCAGCAAGTCCAACCAGCTCAATGACGTCTCTTGGCACAGTTTGGACATCAAAGTCTTTAGGGTACGGTTCATTCTTTCAACTTTTCCCGAACTTTGGGGCCTGTAGGCGGTATGTAGCTTCCAGGTGATGCCCAGTAGCCGGGCAAGTTGTTGCAAACAGTTCTGGATAAATGCAGGGCCATTGTCCGACCCTATCTCGAGTGGAAGTCCGTAACGTGGTATTATTTCTTTCATCAGGCTCTTTACCACTTCTGTAGTCTTTTCAGTTCTCGTTGGGAAGGCTTCTACCCCTCCTGTCAAAGTGCACACCATCACTAGTAAATATTTGTATCCTTTGCAGGGTGGCAGCACTGTATAGTCTATTTGTAATGATGCCATTGGGGATAGCCCGATGGGCCTGTTCTCAAAATAACAAATCTTGTCTGTCTTGTGAATCTCTTACTGCTGGTATGAAAAAGTTCATTGCACTTTTCTTCATTCTTGGCAGTCTGTTCTTGATAAGGATCTCCTTGAGGAAGAACCTCACCAGTGGGACTTGATATTCTTCTGCTCCCAATTCTCCCAGACTGTGCAGTATTCGTGTGATTCGTAGATTATTGTGAGGATTGATTGTCAAATTTTCAAAACGTGACGCGAAATTTTCTGCTCGTTCAACTTCAGTTATTTCTTTGTCTTCCTCCTCCCCCACTATTTTTACGCCGAAGAATTTCAGCATCATCTTGTAGGCTCTGCGCAGTCTTTGCTGGACTTCTGAGGTGTTAACCATTAGGCGTGTCTCTTGCGGATTTAGGGGAGTAGAGTAGAAATTTCGGCCTTGTGTCCGAGTTGGGAAAAGCCATTGGATGTAATCATGATTGAGTTCTAACAGTTCATAATCATCTT
Source organism: Leptobrachium leishanense (assembly GCA_009667805.1). Taxonomy (NCBI): domain Eukaryota; kingdom Metazoa; phylum Chordata; class Amphibia; order Anura; family Megophryidae; genus Leptobrachium; species Leptobrachium leishanense. Next base: position 119,333,387 of record CM019068.1, read on the forward strand.
GCCATTTGTGCAGTATTATTTCAATGAAGTCGCCGTGGGGTTCAAACTTTGTCAAATTCATATAGAACTCGTAATTTGGCATGGAAGGTTGAGGTTCTTGCTTGCAGATCAGTACTTTAGCTTGATCTGCTGTTGGCGGTGGCGGTTTTGCAGCTGCTTTTGCGGCCTGGTCCGCGCGTCTGTTACCTTTTGGAATTTCATCATGGCCTTTTTGGTGGCCACGGCAGTGCATGATGCTGACAGCACTTGGTGTCCATACTGCTTCCAGGAGGGCCGCGATTTCAGCTGCATATTTGATTTGTTGTCCTGAAGACGTAAGTAGGCCTCTCTCTTTGTAGAGTGCACCATGTGCATGGACTGTCATAAAGGCATACTTGGAATCTGTGTAGATATTTACTCTTTTGCCTTCAGAGATTTCAAGGGCTCTGGTTAAAGCTGTTATTTCGGCCAATTGTGCAGATGTATGGCCTAGCAGTGGCTTTGCTTCGATGACTTCTTCTGTTGAGACTACTGCATAGCCGGAGACTTTCTTCCCATCATCCATGTAGCTGCTCCCATCAGTGAAATAGCTGTAAATCGTATTTGTCTAGGGGTACGTCTTTCAAATCCGGCCTGCTACTGAACACTTCTTCCATAACTTGGAGGCATTCATGATCTGGATCCTCTTCACAGTCAGGCAGTAGAGTAGCAGGGTTTAAGGTGACGATGAGGTCCAAATGAACCCGTGGATTTTCACACATCATGGCTTGGTACTTCGTCATCCGGCTGTTGCTGAACCAGTAACCTCCCTTCACATCCAGCAGAGCCTTGACAGCGTGGGGCACCTTGACATGAAGAACTTGTCCAAGGGTCAGCTTGTCTGCTTCTGCTATTAGCATTGCGGTGGCAGCCACTGCTTTCAGGCATGGGGGTAGGCCGCAGGCCACAGGGTCGAGTTGCTTGGAGAGGTAGGCCACAGGCCTCAGCCATGAGCCAAAGGTCTGGACCAATACTCCTGTTGCTGTTTGATTATGTTCATGCACGAACAGCTGGAAGGGCTTGCTGTGACCTGGCAGGCCCAGTGCAGGAGCTTCCATCAGCAGAGTCTTTAATTTCTGGAACGCTGCTGTTTGCTCTTCTTTCCAATGAAAGGGATCTTGTTCCCCCCCCTTCGTGGCCTGATGAAGCGGCTTGGCAATATCTGCGAAGTTGGGGATCCACAGGCGGCAGAAGCCTGCAGCTCCCAGGAACTCACGGACTTGCCTCCTGGTCTTTGGTTGGGGTATGCGGCACACCGCTTCTTTTCTTTCTGCCCCCAGTGCACGTTTGGTACCTGTTAACTGGAATCCCAGGTATTTTACACTGTGTTTGCATATTTGTGCTTTCTTTTTAGAAACTCTGTAACCTGCTAGGCTTAGCAGATATAGCAGGGCTTTTGTAGCGGATAAACAGTCTTTTTCTGTGGGGGAAGCCAGTAATAAATCATCAACATATTGGAGTAACACTACTTTGTCTGGCTGAGCGTTGAAGGCAAGGAGATCTTGGCTAAGCGCGCACCCGAAAATCGTGGGCGAATTTTTTTGAAACCTTGAGGGAGGCGCGTCCACGTCATTTGATGGCGCGCCCCCGTGGTAGACTCTTCCCACTGAAATGCAAAAAAAGGGGCTGGCTTGCTGGAGCCAGGCGGATGCAAAAGAAAGCGTCTTTTAAATCAAGCACTGTGTAATATTTTGTATCTCCGGGAATTAATGCCAGCAAATTGTATAGATTAGGAACCACAGGGTGTAGTGTTACTGTGGCCTCGTTGACAGCTCGTAAATCTTGGACAGGGCGATACTCTTGTGTCCCCTCTTTCAAAACTGGCAATAGGGGTGTGTTCCATAGTGACACACAGAATTTTAATATACCGTGATCTTTAAGTCTCTGTAAATGTATTTGTATATTCTGCTTGGCTTTCTGTGGGATATGATATTGTCTTAGAGCCACCGGTGTTGCACCGGGCTTTAATTCAACTAATCTGGGCGGGTTTTCCTCCACCCACACCTCAAATTCCAAGGAGTAGTGTGTGCGGGGACAGCTGGCAGAGTAGGTGCTGTACGCCATTCTTTCTCCCTTAGCATAACTACTGCAATTTTCACAGATTGGGGGTTATGGCTGGCTGGATTATGCTGCCGAGCAGAGCTGCCACTCTCGGGCAGGTCTAATTGAGCGTGACCCCCGGGAAGGAACGTAATTTGGGCTTGCAATTTGCAAAGGATATCCCGCCCCAGGAGCTGGATGGGGCATTCGGGCATATACATATACACATTGTATAAACAATATTCTTAGAGATCTTTTCCCGTAGCCCAAAACAGACTCTTAATACCACATTAAAAAAAAAAACATTCCATTGTCATAAGACCACTCCCAACATCTCATAACAATAAAATAACCATTCCATCAAAAATCAAACAAGAACATACCTTTTAGAAACAGTAAAGAAAAACTACTTTAATTATTTCTCGAATTATTTTTCTTTTAATATTAATTTTCTAACCGTTTCATATATTTCAATTTAATTTGTTAATAAATTTTATATTTTGGTAGACAATATTGTATATTATTACGTACTTATTATTGTTTGTGTGTAACAATATAAAAACCAGGACTCCCTTTTTTTTTTATTTAATTCTAGCTCTGAACAAAACTAAAACTTTCGGAATAATATCAACACAAAATATAAACATATATCTTGCACTCAACAGACTTCAGACAAATATTCTATTGTAACACACATTAAAATTAGCCAAGCATAGTAATCCTTTTTCTCTATTTCTCTTTACTTTGAATTCGCTGCACAGATACACAAAGGGTTATTCTTTCCAGCTATCAGAGAGCAAAAAAAAAAAAAAAAACTGACTCCCTCCCCCTTCCCCCTCGCAAACAGTCTGTCAGAAAGGAGGGGGCCTATACACCAGGGAAGAGAGGAAAGAGAAAAAAAAAAAAACCAAGTACGAAACTCAATCTTACTACCTCTCAGTCATTCCTACTTTTAATTGAACAGTTTAATAGATCAATTATAAACACAATCGGACAAAATCAGTCCGAATCACACACACAAGCCATACAGCACCGCAATCATCTCACTCCGTAAAATATTAATTTATATATGCTCCCATCGGGCATCTCAATCTTTCCTGGTGGAGCCTCTCTATCCCCTCCACCCGCTGCGCCCTGCTCTTCTTCCACAGTCACACGGGACGGAGCAGAGGGAGCTGACCGAGACACAGCAGCTGCCCGCTCCCCCCTCTCCGCCCGCGCAACCGCGGCACTCAAAGCTTCCCTAGCTGCCCCATAACATGATGGATAGGACGGGGGTAAAACATCACTCTCTTCCAGTTGTTCTACTAACACCTCTCTCTCTCTCCATTATTTTGGGGGTCCTGCTTCTTATTTCTCCCCGCTATCATTATAAAATAACTCTTGTTTTTAATACAATATCTCCATATATCTATATACGGGTATTGTTCAGGATGTCCGTACTGCTCTGTGACTTGGGAATGTACCTTCTGTACCAACTCCGGGTCCATTGACCCCTGCTCTGGCCATCCTGGGACTAATAACGGCCACACAACTGTACACATTACTTTTAACTTCTCTTTTGTCAATTCTACACCATAATCATGAGTTTTATATAATGCTTCGAAATTCCGCACCATATATTCTAGGGGCGTCTCACCCTCCTTCACCTTCTTGGGCTTAGATGACCCGTTACCCATTATTACTCTTGAAAACAGTACTCTTTGCAATACAGATATATTATTTCAACAACAGTTAAAATCTACAGTCTGATACTTCAGTCAACAATTCATCCGTGTCTGCAGGCGCTTCCCCCTTCAGTAGCCGTCTGCAGTCGCCTGAGCCGGAAACGTACGTTCGGGGTCAAAACTCGTATTTGCTTCCTCGCGGAGCGAGTAGGCGCACGTTCACTCACAGCACTCGAGTCAATTCATTCACAACACATACCGTATCAGATGCTTTCATCACATAACAGAACAACAGAACATAGGCACTTCAACTCTTTCTACTAGCCGAGGGTGCTCATTCCCTCCTCTGTGGCTCCTTATACCCCGTAATTTGAACTCTAACTCTTGACTGCTTGTGACTATGTGCACCCCGTTCTATATCTCTACTGCCGTCTGCAATTCCAATTTGCTTTATGGGTAATCTCACCCACCCGGCACCACTATCTCTGCAGCTACCGCTGGCTCCACTATGAGCCCTTTTCACTACACGACGTGCACACTAGCACTGACTCAGGCTCTCAGCCCAGTCACAGAAAATCCCTCCTCCTTTCCCTTTTACCCACGTGGCGAAGCTCTGTTTACAAACACTGACTAATGACTTATGCAACTCCACGTGGCTACCTTCTCCCTCTCTTACAGAACTACCCTTTGGTTGGCATTCAATTCCCCCGAATCCAGACACCCGCTAGCCACTCTGGCTCCTTAGCAATGTCAGTGCTATCAGCGGCGGGCTAGATATGCCAACGGGACGGTGGCCATCGCGTCCCCTTATCCGTCTATCTCAGTCGGACGTTTCCCTTAGATACCGGTATCTCCTTCAGACATACAAAACATAGAAGACACGTTACCTATCGCCGGCGCTGCTTGCTGTTTCCTCAGACTCAGTGGTGTCCCAGTTCCCGGGTCAGGGGTCCGTTTGGGACGAGACGAGGTCCACTGAACAGGAAATCCTGCTTGGCGCCTGCAGATGTCAGCTCACCTTCAACGGACGCCCAACCATCGGGATTCTCGCACCCGCTGCAGTCAAGCACCGCACTGTGTTCACAGCAGCCCGTTACTGTGTGCCCGGAAAGAGCCCGTATCCCGGCTCACGAGCCCCCAAAAATGTAGCCGGACAAAAACAGATTCACTTTCAAGACGGCGCCGGACCGGGCACAAGTAAGGATTGTCAGAACACGAGTCTCTTCAGGAAAGGCAAACTTTATTGTGTCGTCACACAAGTGCCCACACAGGATTGAATCGCAAAGAGTGAGCCCCCCTTTTCACCCGTGCAAGGGATCTTATACCCAAAAATACGTAATTAGGTACATCCCAGTTAGCCCACCTCCCAATGACACTTTATTCCACCCCACGTGGGTTAATACCTCCCTTTGGCTAATACAAAGACATTCCATTAATTGGCTGTAAATTGGCAAACTTTGTGTTAGTTTCAGTAAATCACAATTAATTGCTCTTACTGTTCCGGGCTGCGCCCTCCTCCCTTGCGCCTACAATCACTTGTTACAGATGGCACCTGGCCTGATCTCTATACTCCTTTGTCTTTCTGCGGGCCCCAACGACCTTGGAGTATCTACTTCGCTTTTCTCCTCCGTGCCAGGAACAGCAGAGATCTTTCATAAGGCTTTAATTGCTTTTCTGCTAATCTAAACGCATTCCTAAATTTCTACGTATACCTCATTCTAGTTTCAGCTACAAACCTGTCTAGTTATATACAAGTGAACCAATATTCTGAACAAGATGGCCGCCTGTGTACAATGGCGGCCATCTTCCAGCCTATTTCCACTTCACTGCGAGCGCATCCGCTCCGGCTGTGCTGGACGTGCGTGCATCCAGTGTGGCGATGGAGAAAACGATTTTATATAGTGATGCGGCTCCTCTTTGCCCTCTTAGATTGTAAACTCACGGGAGTGGCTCCTCTTTCCCCTTTTAGATTGTAAACCCACAGGAGCTGTTCCTCTTCCCAGCGCTGGCTGGCTCTGCCCCCGCCCCCCGTTTATTCGATTCCAGTAAGTGGCGTCCACTGACCGGCGGCAGGACTTAGCCGCTTTTTTTTTTTTTTTTCATTGCGCGCATACCGGCGGGTTTTTTTTCCTCCCCACCCCCCCCTTTTCATTTTTTCCCCTCCCTTCCCACCACTCTTTCAGTTCATTAAACACACACACACACACATCCCCCCCCATTCAGTACTACTGAGCAGCGGCAGGTCCAGTGAGCAGCGCGTACACTGAGCGGTGGATCCAGTGTGTGGTGGGGTGGCGGATCCAGTGTGTGGCAGGGCGGCAGATCCAGTGTGTGGCAGGGCGGCAGATCCAGTGTGTGGCAGGGCGGCAGATCCAGTGTGTGGTGGATCAAGTGTTTGGCGGGGCTGCGGATCCTGTGTGTGGCGGGGCTGCGGGTCCAGTGTGCGGCAGGGCGGCAAATCCAGCTTGCGGCAGGGCGGTGAATCCAACGTGCGGCGGGTCCAGTGTGTGGCCGGGCGGCAAATCCAGTGTGCGGCGGGTTTAGTGCGCGGCGGCTCCAGGGGCGGCTGGTCCAAATCTGGCTGCGAGGGCATCCGGCTCCCCGGGATGTGCGCGCAGCCGACGCCTGTTCGAAGCAGCGCATCAGGTTTCTGTTGGATGCGCGCACATCCAACAGAAACCGGATGCGCGGCGACGGACAAACGATTTTATAGATATAGATTAATAAAGACAGCTTAGCTCCCCCCCCCCCCCCATTAATTTTTCTGGCAAAAAAAATTCTGGTTTTTAGATCAGTTATGATCAAGTTGTTTTAACATTAGATCACACACAAAAATATTTCAGAGAAACTGAGATTTTAGACAGTTATTACATAAGGGTGGGATATAGACCCACATTACACTTTCTGGTAAAAAAAAAAAAAAAACATTCTAATAGATCAAAAAAAACAAAGGATCAAACAACGAGGGATGTCCCATACGTGTCCATCCAGAATGGCTCACACAATCAATTTGTTTGCAGATCTAACATCAATATTTCAAAAAGCAGGAATGTCTGTAATCCCCCCAAAAAACACCCTTTTATATAAAACCGCACTTTATTGGAAAGGAAGGGCGTTAGCCCATAATATAAAAAGCCCTCTCAATTACCAAAGGCATTGGAATGGCATAATTGTGGATTATTCCAGCCTTGGTGTTGGAATAATCTTAATTTTAATAAAGACAGGAGGTGAATATTTTGCATTTTCTTTTCTTTACTAAACCTCCAGCAGCAAAGAACGTTTACATAGCAACAGAGTAAACCAATAGAAAAATAGCATGGCAACAAGAGGCCAGCAAGACCCTCCCAAGTCCTCTTTTTCCTAGTATGCTGAACTAGCAGGAGACAAACAAAACCGGAACTGAAGGGAGTAGAATCCAAACAGGAACCGACGATATGGTTAAACCGAAGAGCAGGAAACAAACGGGCATGCGTAAGAAACGAGGACCAAAGGGTCAGCAGGAGCAAATCAAACTAGAAGGAAAACAGAGGATATGTGAAAGTACCATGTGATGGAAACGTGTCAACAAACCGCTAGCTAACTCACTAAAGCGACGTTAAAACAGTACAAATAAATATTTAAAAACCTAGGGTTTATAAGCAAAGCTAGGCTAATCTTAGACAGGCAAGACAGCAAACCTACTTGAAAGGAGAAAATGTTATTGCCAAGACCGAACCTGTATGCGTGTTTTTTATTTTAAAGGTAATTTTATTAAGTCCATGTACAGTGTTTTGGACAGTTGTAGCACAGAAGTAGTAAAAGTTGTGGAACGAAAAACAGGTCAGGGCGGGTGGGAAAGATATTCGTCTCATGTCTCTCATAAGACTCAAATTGACTGGACAAGGAATCCGCCTTCGTGTTTTTTTGACCCAGGATGGTATGTCAACAGAAAATTGAATCTAGGCAGGAACAAGAGCCACCGGGCCTGCCTGGAATTCAAACGTTTTGCGTCTCCCATGTAAATAAGATTCTTATGATCTGTTGTTATTATCACGGGCTCTTTCGTACCTTCTAGCAAATTGCACCATTCCTTGAGGGCTGCTATGACTGCTAGTAACTCTCTGTTCCCTATGTCATAATTTTTCTCTGCAGGTGTCATTTTCCTGGAGAAAAACCCACAAGGGTGTACAGGTCCCTCAGGACTCTCTCCTTTGAGACAGAACTGCACCAATTCCTATTTCGGACGCATCAACCTCAAGTTGAAATGGCAAACCTGGCTCTGGATGCCGTAGGATAGGTGCCGTGACAAATGCCTGCAGAGCTTGGTCGCTCCAGACCTGATCTTGGGCACCCTTCTTGGTCATGGCAGTGATCGGAGAGACAACGGAAGAGAAACCCTTAATGAACCTCATAACCTCTGTTGGTGTACCTCAAGGCTCTGTCCTTGGTCCTCTGCTCTTTTCCATCTACACCTCCTCCCTGGGCAAAATCATTAACAGCTTTGGCTTTAATTACCACCTCTATGCTGATGACACTCAGATCTACCTCTCTACCCCTTCTGTCTCCCCCTGTCCTTTCCAAAGTCAGTGACTGTTTATCTGGCATCTCCTCCTGGATGGCCTCCCACCACCTAAAAGATTAACATGTCTAAGACTGAGCTCCTACTAATTCCTCCCTCTAATGCCTCCCCACCTCCTGACTTCTCTATCACGGTGGAGGGTATCACCATCTCCCTATCAAACCAAGTTCGCTGTCTTAGAGTTACACTTGACTCTGCTCTTTCCTTCATACCCCACATCCAGTCTCTTTCCTCCTCCTGCCGCTACCAATTGCGTAATACAGTATTTCCAGAATTCGGCCATTTCTTACCGCTGTCACCACAAAACAACTCATACACGCCCTGGTAATCTCCCGATTTGACTATTGCAATAATCTCTTATCTGGCCTCCCTCTCTCCCACCTCTCTTCCCTACAACCCATCCTGAATGCCTCTGCCAGGCTAATCCACCTCACCCGCCGCTCTGTCTCTGCCACTCCCCTCTGCGAGTCCCTTCACTGGCTCCCCATCCACTGCAGAATTAAGTTCAAAATCCTTATCCTTACCTACAAAACCCTCACTAACTCAGCTCCCCACTACCTGCCCTCACTAATCACCAAATACACCCCAGCCCGCTCCCTAAGGTCAAACAGCGACCTGCGCCTAGCATCTCCCTGCATCACCTCTTCCCATGATAGACTGCAGGATTTCTCACGCGCAGCCCCCATCCTCTGGAACGCTCTCCCTCGTACGGTCAGACTTTCCCTTAACTTCTCTTCCTTCAAACGCTCCCTTAAAACATTCCTTTTTAGGGAAGCCTACCACCCAACACACTGACGCAACCATCAATCACTCTCACCTTGCAGTCCTCTCCTCCTGTTTCCAACCCCTCTAGATTGTGAGTTCCTACGGGAATAGGGCCCTCATCTCCTCCTGTACTGTTTGTCAAATGTTGTTCAATGTATTGTAACCCTGTCTATACTGTGCCTATTGTACAGCGCTGCGGAATATGCTGGCGCTTTATAAATAAATAATAATAGTAGTTAGTAAAACCAAGGAATCTCTGTATCGCTTTTAAGCCCTGAGGTAGTTGCCATTCTTTGATGCCAGACAACTTTTTTGGGTCCATCTCAAACCTTTCAGGTGTAATGATCTAACCCAGAAAAGGAACTGAAGTTATGTCGAACAGACACTTCTCTAACTTGCAGTATAACTTATTCTCCAACATCCTTTTGCAACACGGTCCGCACCTGGACATGGTGTGTCTCAACATTTGGAGAATAAATCAAGATATACGGTAACGAAGACTTGCAAAAAATACCACAGGACATCATTTATAAAGTCTTGGAAGACCGCTGGTGCATTGCACAAGCCAAATGGCGTAACCAGATATTCATAATTGCTGCACCTGGTGTTAAAAGCGGTCTTCCAGTCATGGTCTTGTTGGACCCTTACCAAGTTGTATGCACCGCGAAGGTCCAATTTGGTGTATATCTTGGCACCTCTCAAACGGTCAAATAACTGATATCAGTGGGATGGGATAGGCAGTACGTATAGTGATTCTGTTTAACCCACTATAGTCAATGCAAGGTCTTAAATCCTCTTCCTTTTTTGACACGAAAAAGAATCCTGCTCCCACAGGAGAGGAAGAACGACGAATGAACCCTTTGGCTAGGTTCTCTTTAATATACTCTTCCATGATATCGTTCTCTTTTTGTGACAGCGGATAGACATGACCCCGAGGAGGCATGGTACCTGGCAACAGGTCTATGGCACAATCATACGGCCTATGTGGTGGTAGGATCTCAGATCTCCCTTTATCAAACTCCTCTTTTAGATCTTTGTACCATTTAGGAACCTCTGTGGAGAGTGGAGGAGCAGTGGCTATGTTCAGACTGCCCACCACAGTACTCCTACCCAGACATTTGTACTCCTACCCAGACATTTCGACCAACACTTAGATCCCCAGGATGCCAACTCTCCTATAGACCAATTGATAATCGGATTGTGCTTAGCTAACCAAGGATACCACAACACGATGGGTACCGTGGGTGACTCGATGATTTGGAATTAGATTTTTTCCTTAGGCACAGTATCACGTCTACAGAGGGGTCTTAATGATTTCCTGCCATTGATACTTTCGATAAGGAGAGGTACTTCTCTCCACCAGAGGCAGTTGGTGAATAGCAGCGAATCCAGAGTCTATCAGTGCTTCTGTGTTCAACCTGATTTTCTCCCAGGCTATGGACACAGGAACCACAACACGAGATCTTTTTTTTCTCTTTTTTTACTAGACACTAGAGACACAGTAGTAGTACCCAGAACCTGACAAGGGATTCTAGGCTTGCTCGTTTCACGACACATTAGATCTTTTTGGTCGCTTGGAGCATTGTAAACGGAAATGCCTTCTGTCAGCACAATGGAGGCATAGCCCCTCACGGAGGCAATATTGTCTCTCCTGTTATACCAGAGCGACCTAGTATCATAGGCTCTGGTTCATTGGGTACAGGCCTAGGAGGAGAGGCAGCGTGAGCAGACCTAGGAGTAGAACAGGCCCCCTGAGATGGTTTATGAACCTTGCTATGACCAGACCTCCTGTAACGCATCTGATCATCGAGAGCTATACAGTAATCCACCAGATCCTCTAGCTCCTCAGGTAATACCATAGGTGCTAGTTCTTGCATTATATTCTCTGAAAGTCCCTCAAGAAACACAGTAACAAGCACATCATTCAGCCAAGACAGTTCTGCTGCTACTGTTTTAAACTCTATTGCGTATTCTGCAACTCGGCGGTTGTCTTGGGATATACGCCATAGTGCCCTAGCTGCCCCAGTTGCCCTTCTAGCGGGGTCAAAGGTGCGTCGCAAGGCAGCCATAAACTCAGCATAATTGTACACCACAGGTTTCTGTAGCTCCCACAGGGGGTTGCCCATAGCAGAGCTTTCTTGGTTAGGTGGTTAATGACGTAACCCACCTTGGTTTTATCTGTGGGACACATACCAGGATTCAAATCAAACATAATCTGGATTTGGGTTCTAAACCCTCTGCATGACCCTGAACTCCCATTAAAGCACGTAGGAGTCTAAACTGACATGAGCTACACCAGTAGCAACCATAGAAGACACCGATACTGCTTGAGAAGACAAGCCAACCACAGGGGAAGGAGGCGGAGAGGCCTGGCCTAATTATTTGAATTGCTCCATGAGTAGGCCCAAGGCCTGAGCCAAGTGATCCATGCGTTGGTCTTGTTTTTCTTGTTTAGAAATACTATCACCAGGTCTAGACACAAGTACAGATAAATCAGCCGGATCCATATAAGGCCCTGTCGTGATGTAACGGGGGAATAGCGCCCACTAGAGAGTAGCGGAGTTGAGATCCTTAAGGACTAATAAATCTTTTTGACGTTTAAACTTTGCTTGGCATACGCAGAATTATACACTTGAGGCAGCGAAGATGAACAGAACACTGAGTTGCTACTAAGTACTAAAGGTTTCGAGACCGATAGAGCACGTTCAGAAATACACAGATACGTCAGACAGTTGGTGAATTGCGCGGACTGCAGGGCAGTCAGGAAATAAGCTGCTGTAACGTTTTCTGAAAATCGGGAGCAGGTCAGCGATACCTTAAGATATTCAGCGGCAACACATACACCTCGGGGTCTGTCGTAAGTACAGTATTGAGTATTTTTGAGGGTGAGAGCACCTTGAACATGAGCCGCATATGAACAGTACCTTTCAATTGCAGTTCTTCTAAACATGTGTGGCTGGAGAACTTGAGCCCTGGGTTGGGTATAGGGACCTAATGAGGCCACAGACGATACCCACAACTTAGAAGGAACAATACCCCAGTAACGTGTAAACACACCAGCGGCAAGCATGGGGTTAAACCACCAAAGCACCACACAGGCGATCATAATCGAGCAGCAAGAGAATAGTCAAAACAAGCTGGGTCAAAAAAGCAGAAGCAGGGATCGTATCCAGAAAACGAGTTGGCAACAGAGAAGCAATATACACAATCGGAGCGATGCGGGAAACAGACTCCACGACAGGGTGACAAGGCAATTCCTCGTGCCCTGTTTTAAACCCGGCAGCTCCTCGTGACCATGCTAGGCCCTGCCCCCTCGGACGCCGCTGGACCAGTGCTGGCAGCCGGCCAGCTTTTGGCACAAGACCTTGCTCAGACCCCCCAGGCAGCGCAGCAGGGGTTGAGGATATGACAGATTCCTTATCTAGTGGGTGACGCAGCCAGAAACTGAGGTATCGATGATGTGGTCAGGTGGTAACCAGGATGAAGAACGGGGATGGGTGGTAGTATGGGGGTCGAAGAAAGGTACCCCTCTTTTGTCCGGGATCGCTTTGGGAGCACCCGAGGAATCTAAAGAACGTATGGGTGCCAGCGTAGGAGTGGAGCGGGGCTCACCTACCATAATGTCAGAACGGGGCTCACCTGTTGAACCCGGGGCTGCCAGCGGATAACCGGATATGCCAGCTTCATCACCATCGGAGGTTCCAGCCTGGTACTCATCCAGTTCATAACCATCATCTCCTTCTTTAAGCTCAGAGCTGGGGAACATTGGATTTTATTCTATATATTTTATATTGTTCAAAAAAATCTTTTTCTCAGATAAGAACTTTTGTGGATAACTGTGCATCGTTAAGATCAAGTTCGTTCTGTACAAACTTCGGCACGATTTTTGAAACTTTAGATAGGCTAGTGTATGTCTGTTACCTGGTATAAAATTGAGGTTTGCACATGAATGTATGATTCAGACTTGACAAAGACCGTTTGGTTGAAACGCCGTCATGTTTTCTGCTGGTGAAGGAATAAATCCACTTGATTTAATACTTTTCTACTGGAATTCTTATTGATAGAGCCGGGGAAAGGCTTTTTAGCAAGGCCCTTGCCCCAACCAGCAGAGTCAGATTGACCTTCCCAGTGTCGTTTGCGAGAGGAGGAAGCCGTCTCAGAGTGATCTGAATGAGAATCCTCTGAGCTGGCTGGAGACTGGGCCCTGGAGAGGACCCGAGGGTTCGGCTGTGTTGTTTGAGGAAGCCGGTGCATATAGGCCAGCGCTATTGGATGGGTCTCAGATATAGCGAATAAAAGCCAGGCCTGAAGCTCTTCTTTTAGATTGTAAGCTCTTGAGCAAGGTTCTTTCACCTAATGTACTGTGTGTTGAACCTGAATGTGTATTTGTTGTTCTGCCTCACACTGTACAGCGCTACGGAACTTGCTAGTGCTTTATAAAAACTTGCAACTGTAGTGGGAAGCTGTGATGCATCCATGCTGTGGGCACAACGGGGGGGTCACCTAGACAGAGTAATTAACAATGGGGGTCACCCGAGCAGATGTAGGCAATGTATTCCATGCAGAGGCCAGAATATTTTCCAGGGGTCACCTGAATTGTTGGGGTCACCTGATGGTGTTTGGCCGCAGGGGATCACCTGATGGTGTAGGCCGCAGGGGGTCACCCGATGGTGTAGGCCGCAGGGGGTCACCCGATGGTGTAGGCCACGGGGGTCACCTGATGGTTTAAGCCAGGGGGGGTCACATGGTGTCAGGGTGGCACCAGGCATATGCCTTGGTGGGACCCGATTTCAGGGGGTTTGAGCCTATGGCGTAGGGATATGATGATGGTACCTTGGAGTAGGCAGGCTGATGCAGGAAGGAATCCATGGGGTGGTACATATGGGTAAGCAGAGAGAGTGGTCAGGACGGTCTGTAGATCAGGGGCTGGCGGCAAGGAGGCAAAGTCAGTGGGTATAGCAGGGCCTGGTACACGGTTGTCAGCAGAAACACAGAGGTAGGTCAGAACAGTACAGGGTATGACTTGTAATGCAAAGCCATCTTGGTTTGGGGGAGTTGACCTTTTATTGACAGACAGGAGGGTGTGCGTTTGGTGTTTCACTTGATTTAACCCCTTTCAGTGCTGGTGAGGAATGAAGGCAGCACTTTACCGGTATAACACACATGCAGGCACTGATCCCTGACAGAACACCATCCTCAAGGGGAGGCCTACGGACGACCCAGATGTGGCTGGTAGCTGGGTACCTGCAGGCAAGAAGACAAAGTCCACGTTGCTGATACCAGGTCCCAGCTTGGCATAATCAAGGATCCCTGAATTGTATAGTGTCTCGGTTCTTCATGTAGAGGCTCTGAACACGTAGCACTGCCATGACCACGTAGATACCTGGAAACAGATGGGCACAGATAGGGGTCAAGGGCACCAGAATACAAGGTGCCCACGTATGCAGAGGGCATTGAGGCAACCTGCACCATGTCTTCAGACTCTTCAGCCAGGGTTCTTGTATTATTGGTCTGAATACGTTTCTTCCGCTGGCGTCTCAGATTTCTGGCTTTGGATGCTTTACAGGTCTCGCCCTCCAGGGTGCTCTGGACAGTAAAATCGTCCGCCATAATAGTAACCACACGATGATGTGGCTTTTCATCACAGGAGGAGTCACTGAGCGGTATGAAGTCCTGCCAGGGTTTCTTATGGGGAAGAGTGGTGGTAGCCCCCATATACTCAGTGCTTCGATCCGGGGGTCCCCTGGAGTGCCGAGCAGTCTGCAGCTGAGGCTCACCTTCCGAGTCCACGGTGTCCCAATCCTCTGACTTGAGGTCTTGTGGGAAACCGTGCCAGGGAGATGAATATGGTACTTGCTAGATGGGAGTCACTGTCAGCATTAAGGTAGCAGTTTTGGGCAGCTTAATTGTTTCTCTGAGGTGTAGAGCTTCCTCAAACCTTGCCAGATCTTTGCGCACTATAGTCCCAATGGAGGTGTATGCACAATCCTGGTTTAGGGGTTCTGTTTTCATGGGAGTGTGGATGATAGTGGCTGCAGTCGATTTTGGATAGGAGAGGGTCCCTTGCATACAGTAGGGACCCTGACCTTCTGGTACAGGTTCATACCTGGGTTTTGGGTCAGGGGCATAAGCAGCACCAGTCATTAGGTGCTGCCTGGGAGCGATGGGAGTCCCACCCGGAACCTGGGTGGTCATATCATCCATAGGAGTTGACTGGTCTAGCTCCTCAGGTAGTGTGGTTTTGTCGTCCATCAGTAATTCAGGATCAGAATCCACAGTGGCAATATTTTCTGGCTCTCTTGGGATGATAGACCCATCCTCCTCAGAGCTGATCTCCAGTATCCTACCCCTGGATTTAGCAGACCTGATTTTCCTTGGAGTAGGTGTAGTCTTGGGCCGGGACACAGCCTAAGAAACGGGAGCCCTTCTGGCTTCATGCTTGGTCTGGGGTTCAGCCTTAGGAACAGAAACAGGCCAGGATTTCTTTGCTGGTTTGGAGCGGCTGCAGGTGTAGGCACTGGAGCTGGTCTTGGGATCGCAGGTGGGTTACCCACAGGAGCTGGCCTTTTTGGGGCACTGTATGAGCCAGTGGGAGTCAGCCCACAATATATACAGAGACCCTCAGCTAGTCTCCGTGCACGTTCCTCTGGAGCTAACGGGCCTGGACTTTTCCTCACAGGGGGAACACACACACCTTGATGGAGGATTTTCTCAGAGAGTCCATAACTTTCCAGAGATCCTCCAGTACCATACATAGCTGATAATTAATCACATCCAGGACTGGCAGTAACCCCGCAGGCTCAGTAGTTGGGCTTTGCATTCTGTCAGGGTGGCACCAGGCATGTGCCTTGGTGGGACCCAAGTTCAGGGGGTTTGAGTCTTTAGCGCAGGGATATGATGAAGGTATCTTGGAGTAGGCAGGCTGATGCAGGAAGGAATCCATGGCATGGTACATATGGGTAAGCAGCGAGAGAGTGGTCAGGATGGTCTGTAGATCGGGCTGGTGGCAAGGACGCAAAATCAGTGGGTATAGCAGGGTCTGGTACAAGGTTGTCAGCAGAAACAGGTAGATCAGAACAGTACAGGGTATGACTTTAATGCAAAGCCATCTAGCTTTGGGGGAGTTTACCTTTTATTTGCAGACAGGAGGGTTTGGTGTGTGTGTGTGTTTGGTGTTTCACTTGATTTAACCCCTTTCAGTGCTGGTGAGGAATGAAGGCAGCACTTTACCGGTATAACACACATGCAGGCACTGATCCCTGACACCCGGGCCCTGGTTGGAGCAGGGAGACAAACAGGGGATGCCCGTGTGGCGAATATTTGTGGGGATCACCCAGCAAAACGAGGGAGGCTTAGGAGGTGGTGGCGAGCATCCACTTTCGAAACCGCGCCAAAGCACAATGACGCGTATGACGTGTCAGAGATATTTAATCAAATAAGAAATTAATACGAGATATAAACAATAATAAACTATCTCGCCAAACAATTTCTCAGAAACATCTTCTCCTAAGTTTGTTTTCCCTTGTACATTTACTCAAAAATACCACTGCAACGAAACTAGGTAAAAATATATATATTTATTACGTATGCAAAAATGACTTGGTCTCACAACAAGAAATCAAGGATTTATAAAAAACAATAAACATCAGCACATAGACTTCTAACTTTTAATTCGAACATGTTAGTAATATCATAAATTTATTATTAGTACAACTTAAGAAAACATGTATTTCCCAGCAAACAAATATTCAAAACAAAAGCTAGTATCCTGTATATATATATATATGCAAAACTCAGTCAGTCTCTCTACCTGGCCCTGGCAGAGAGAAGCTAAACCTCCTCATCCAGCAGGACTTACCGCAATGAGGCATCCTGCTTAGAAACTTCATTCACTGAAGGTGATCTGACATAGCCTAATGCCTTTTCTCTTGATGTATATTATGTTTACATTGTAATATCACTGTATATGTGTGTGATATAGATGTAGATAGAAATATATATATATATATATATACAGTTGTGTTCAAAATTATTCAACCCCCAATGCTGTAAAGGGTTTTAGGGAATTTAGTGTACATTTGTAATTGTATTCAGAATGAAATCCTACAAGGACTTTTTAAAGAACCATATGCAACTAAAATGACATCAATTGGTTTTGTAATACAGAAGTAAATGTTTCTTTTGTGAATTCTTCATTGACAGAATTATTCAACCCCTTAAAGACTACCACTCTGAAGAACAGAGGTTCATTCAAGTGTTTTCAATCAGGTATTGAAAACACCCGTGGATGTCACGGAGCAGCAATAAAGCATAATAAGCACCAATTAGGCATCTTTAAAATGACTGTGATACTCAGCTCCTTCTACACATTTACTGGTGTGGTTACAAACATGGTGAAGTCAAGAGAATGGTCCAGGAAGACAAGAGAAGAGGTGATTACTCTTCACAGGAAGGGCAATGGCTATAAGAAGATTGCAAAGATGTTAAACATACCAAGAGAGACCATAGGAAGCATCATTCGCAAATTCAAGGCAAAGGGCACTGTTGAAACGCTACCTGGTCGTGGCAGAAAGAAGATGCTGACTTCGACTGCTGTGCGCTACCTGAAACGTAGAGTGGAGAAAAGTCCCCGTGTGACTGCTGAGGAACTGAGAAAAGATTTGTCAGATGTGGGTACTGAAGTTTCAGCTCAGACAATACGGCGCACACTGCGTAATGAAGGCCTCCATGCCAGAACTCCCAGGCGACACCCCTTGCTGTCTCCAAAGAATAAGAAGAGTCGACTGCAGTATGCCAAAAGTCATGTGGACAAACCACAGAAGTTTTGGGATAGTGTTCTGTGGACTGATGAAACAAAATTAGAACTGTTTGGGCCCATGGATCAACGCTATGTTTGGAGGAGGAAGAACAAGGCCTATGAAGAAAAGAACACCTTGCCTACTGTGAAGCATGGCGGGGGGTCAAGCATGATTTGGGGCTGTTTTGCTTCTGCAGGTACAGGGAAGCTTCAGCGTGTGCAAGGTACCATGAATTCTCTTCAGTACCAGGAGATATTGGATGACAATGTGATGCAGTCCGTCACAAACCTGAGGCTTGGGAGACGTTGGACCTTTCAACAGGACCATAATCCCAAGCATACCTCCAAGTCCACTAGAGCATGGTTGCAGATTAAAGGCTGGAACATTTTGGAGTGGCCATCGCAGTCACCTGACTTAAATCCGATTGAGAACCTCTGGTGGGACTTAAAGAAAGCAGTTGCAGTGCGCAAGCCTAAGAATGACGGAACTGGAGGCTTTTGCCCATGACGAATGGGCGAAGATACCCGTAGATCGCTGCAAGACACTTGTGTCAAGCTATGCTTCACGTTTCAACGCTGTTATAACTGTAAAAGGATGTTGTACTAAGTACTAAGATTGAATGTCACTTGGGGGTTGAATAAAACTGATAATGATGTGAGCACAGAAAAGACATTTGTGGTTATTTCATTATAAATGTTATGTTATATTTGTCTGACCTACACGTGCCTCTTTGATTTAATTGTAAGCAAGATGACTGAATGATCAAAATCAATGTCAAACTGGCCAAAACACTCAATTTCAGTGGGGGTTGAATAATTTTGAACACAACTGTATATATATATATATATATATAAATATATATAGCACACAAGTGTATCTTTATATATTTGAATTTGTTGTAATGCTATCTGATTTCTGCATTCCACTCCCTTTTTCTATATTTTCTCGAGGCCTGCTATTCTGCCCCATGTCCCTGTTCAATGAACCTTAACTTTTATTGCCCCCTACAAACTCCCCCCTAGTTCCTGGAGAACTTCAACCCAATGTGATGCTATTTGCAATCTTAATTTCTCTTTCAGCACATGCCCAAAACTCAGTCAGTCTCTCTACCTGGCCCTGGCAGAGAGAAGCTAAACCTCCTCATCCAGCAGGACTTTGCTCCTGTCCGCCCACCCACCCCATGGTTTTCATTTAATATATACCCAACTAATTGATCATGTGATATCGCAGCAACCTACACCATTTACTCTGGTACCTCTCTATTTCCTGTTTACTCACCTCCAACACCTTTCTCTATAGTGTTTATGCCACTATTGCTTCTC
The DNA here is from genome assembly GCA_009667805.1 of Leptobrachium leishanense. NCBI lineage: Eukaryota > Metazoa > Chordata > Amphibia > Anura > Megophryidae > Leptobrachium > Leptobrachium leishanense. The sequence goes on from CM019068.1 coordinate 119,352,555, forward strand.
TTTTCTTTCTCATCCCTTCTCTCTAAAACTTCTCTCTCCTTCTATACACCTTTCCAATTGCCCCAAGATGGACAACAAGTTCCAATACACCACAGCCTGCTCAGTTCTTTTAACCTATCAGCTGAGTGTTGGTGGAGAGTGTTAAAATCCAGCCCTCCCACCCCCAGACAAAGATTTAAAACTCTGCAACCACATTATTACCAAAAGAAAACTCTGTCCAAATTCCTATTTATCCTGCTGTCATGCTCATCGCCGCCGGCGTAATAAAAAGCCTAAACCCAGTGCTGGCTCATAGTAGTGAGACTTTCACATGCAGTACCACTAGTCACCTCTGACTGTGTAATGTTCAGGTGTTGCCCAGATCACCATCTACTGCTGCATAAAACCAAGCCACACCTGAGACCCAGGACTTCCACATTGACTTGGAAATATCCAAGCTGTTAGGAGCTACCTGCGATTCCTCCAAGAAACCTATGACCCATACTCTGCTGGATCCTATCCTCTCAAGAGTACCCCTGTTACAGTTCCACCTGGACTTATTATTTACAAACCTCCTGTTTACTACAGACCTCTGGACTTGTCATCTTCCTGGATCTCCCAAGTTTTCCTTACCTGGATCACAAGGACTTGCCCACGTCTCTAGTACTGATATATTCATATATATAACCTTAAGTATACTGTTTCTGTTTTCCCATTTGTTATCTGCAGCCCTGTAACCTGTATATGCTCTGCTCTAGCCCTGTAACCTGTGTATGTTCTGCTAGTTTCCTCTAGCCCCGTTGCCTGTATGCTCTGCTCTAGCCCTGTAAGCTGTATATGCTCTGCTCTAGTTCCCTCTAGCCCTGTAACCTGTGTATGTTCTGCTAGTTCCCTCTAGCCCTGTAACCTGTATATGCTTTGCTCTAGTTCCCTCTAGCCCTGTAACCTGTATATGCTTTGCTCTAGTTCCCTCTAGCCCTGTAACCTGTATATGCTTTGCTCTAGCCCTGTAACCTGTATATGCTTTGCTCTAGCCCTGTAACCTGTATATGCTTTGCTCTAGCCCTGTATATGCTTTGCTCTAGCCCTGTAACCTGTATATGCTTTGCTCTAGTTCCCTCTAGCCCTGTATATGCTTTGCTCTAGTTCCCTCTAGCCCTGTATATGCTTTGCTCTAGTTCCCTCTAGCCCTGTATATGCTTTGCTCTAGTTCCCTCTAGCCCTGTATATGCTTTGCTCTAGTTCCCTCTAGCCCTGTATATGCTCTGCTCTAGTTCCCTCTAGCCCTGTAACCTGTATATGCTCTGCTCTAGTTCCCTCTAGCCCTGTAACCTGTATATGCTCTGCTCTAGTTCCCTGTAACCTGTATATGCTCTGCTCTAGTTCCCTGTAACCTGTATATGCTCTGCTCTAGTTCCCTCTAGCCTGTATATGCTCTGCTCTAGTTCCCTCTAGCCCTGTAACCTGTGTATATACAATCTCTCCTCCCCTATTCCTTAGCTTTCTCCCACTTCTCTCGTTTTCCCCTCCTAGATTCTGTTGTTGCCTCCGGCCAATCCCTTTTTGTTCCTTTTTTCTCAATAAATCCTTTATATATAAATATATCTGGTTTACTAGTATTCATTGCATATTGGCTCGCACCTACCGCCCCGGAATCAGCGCATGACAGAATGTGGAAGTCAAATACAAACGAGCCAGCGATGAATCAAGTACTCACGGGGTTAATCCAGAAAGCCCTCCATGAATTCCTCACCCAACTGATTGGATTCCTGCAATTGCAACTCCAAGGATTTTGCAACCCTGCTGCAAAAGACAATATTTCAAAGATAACCCGTGGTCCTTTAACTCCGGCAGAGCGTGCCAGGAGGCAAGCGTCTGTATTTATTGTGGTTCGAGGGGGCACTGGGTCCCGCTTTGCCCAATAAGACCCCAGAGACAGACCCCGAAGTCTAAAAATCCTGCACCTGCACTAAAGAATCCTGTGACCAAAGCTATGAGCAGAAGATCCTCCCCATTGTCTAAACCTGCACCAGTACCTGATCGCTACTACAGAGAACCCGCCACTCCAACTCTGTCTCCTGTAACACCGCCTACATCTCCAAGGCCCACCAGACCACGAACTCTTTCACCTACACCTATGTCTTCTGGAAATATGGAGTATGAACCATCGGTACCTGAGTCATATGGTGTTCCTATGGATATTACATCTCTATTTGCTGCCAACACCTCGCCATCAATTGCTCCCAGCCAACCACCCATCAATGCAACAGTGTATCCTGCACAAGTTGGTGTTTCTATGGAGCCCATACCTACAGACTGTACAATTGCCTCCAATGGGACATTAGTTCGCAAAAAGGACTTGACTATATTTGAATCAGCCTTGAAAGCCAGGAGAGGTGTGTACCAATCTGAAAGAGTTAATGCCACTACAGCTACTGTTCCAATCACTCCCAGCCATCATAGTACAGACCAATGTCTCTCACGGTTCCCCATGCTTAGCAACAGTTCTGAAGGCTGGGATAGTGATGACCCGACCGAGATACCTCTGCAATTAACACAGCTTCCCAAAGGTGGTCCTGGGCGACGTACTGGCTTCATTGGGTCTGCCACAGTCGTTCCTCACAGAGATCCACGAAAAGATTTTATACCCTTTGACTGTTCCTCGTCTGACGAATTCATAGACACAGAAGATACACCCCCCTCGCCTATCTATGGTACAGCATCAGTGTCTATAGTCACCCAACCCTTTCAAGGTCCTCAGGCTACAGAATCTGGTACCTGTTATCCGGTTCCCTCCAAGAAAATCCCAGAGGTTGAACCAAAAGATCCTAAGACCTTCACTGTGCAAACAGATTTGTGTCTGGAAACCTCAACCCAAGCCGCAGTGCCCGCTGCTGAAGCTCCACTCCATACCAAACAGCTTGTCGCCGACACCCTGGTCTCCGCTGAGGTGTTCGATTCCACGCTGTCCGTTGATGGAACTTCAGTCCATGCCAAAGTGCCTGCTGACAGAATACCAGTTGCTGAGGTACCACCAGCTCACATCTCTGCTACGGAAACACAAGTAAGCGATACACCTACTTTCAAGATGCCTACAACTGGCATGTCATCAACTACTATGCCCGCTGCCAAGATACCACTGTATGGTACCAAGGATCTGCCAACTAAAATACCTGACCCAGAACCAGTGTTGCTTAGCCAGACACCATCCATTGACAAGGATCCATCTGATGCTGGACCACTTGGTGAAATTGCAGTTTGTGCTGAGACTTCTACCACCCAATACTTACCTGCTGTTGCAGGAACATCTGTAAAATAATCTATTGAGACTGCAACTATACCCGTTATTGTATCCACCATAAAGACACTCGCTAACCAAGTTAATGATGTCGTTCAGTCTGTGAGCACACAGCAAAAAATTCTTATGTTCTTGCAGAGTCAACTACAGGATGTTGCAAACCACATATTACCTCCCTTGACTGATCCTGTAAAAGACACTGTACCTACATTCTCCCCGGCTGTACAACCATATGGGAGAGCTTGTCCTGAAAGGAGACCTGGAGTAACTAAAATTGACTCCCCTATCATCAGTACCGGGAAGCTTAAACCAAGAACGTCTTTATTAACAGATACGATTATACTGGATTCCATATTTTCAGAATCCGAAGATCTTCTAGAGTCTACTCACGCCGTCACCGATTCCAAGGACATTGTGGGCACCCGGAGTGTGCCCTTAGGGGGGGGCATATGTCATGCTCATCGCCGCCGGTGTAATAAAAAGCCTAAACCCAGTGCTGGCTCATAGTAGTGAGACTTTCACATGCAGTACCACTAGTCACCTCTGACTGTGTAATGTTCAGGTGTTGCCCAGATCACCATCTACTCCTGCATAAAACCAAGCCACACCTGAGACCCAGGACTTCCACATTGACTTGGAAATATCCAAGCTGTTAGGAGCTACCTGCGATTCCTCCAAGAAACCTATGACCCATACTCTGCTGGATCCTACCCTCTCAAGACTACCCCTGTTACAGTTCCACCTGGACTTATTATTTACAAACCTCCTGGACCTTCTGTTTACTACAGACCTCTGGACTTGTCATCTTCCTGGATCTCCCAAGTTTTCCTTACCTGGATCACAAGGACTTGCCCACGTCTCTAGTACTGATATATTCATATATATAACCTTAAGTATACTGTTTCTGTTTTCCCATTTGTTATCTGCAGCCCTGTAAGCTGTATATGCTCTGCTCTAGTTCCCTCTAGCCCTGTAAGCTGTATATGCTCTGCTCTAGTTCCCTCTAGCCCTGTAAGCTGTATATGCTCTGCTCTAGTTCCCTCTAGCCCTGTAACCTGTATATGCTCTGCTCTAGTTCCCTCTAGCCCTGTAACCTGTATATGCTCTGCTCTAGTTCCCTCTAGCCCTGTAACCTGTATATGCTCTGCTCTAGTTCCCTCTAGCCCTGTAACCTGTATATGCTCTGCTCTAGTTCCCTCTAGCCCTGTAACCTGTATATGCTCTGCTCTAGTTCCCTCTAGCCCTGTAACCTGTATATGCTCTGCTCTAGTTCCCTCTAGCCCTGTAACCTGTATATGCTCTGCTCTAGTTCCCTCTAGCCCTGTACCTGTATATGCTCTGCTCTAGTTCCCTCTAGCCCTGTAAGCTGTATATGCTCTGCTCTAGTTCCCTCTAGCCCTGTAACCTGTATATGCTCTGCTCTAGTTCCCTCTAGCCCTGTAACCTGTATATGCTCTGCTCTAGTTCCCTCTAGCCCTGTAACCTGTATATGCTCTGCTCTAGTTCCCTCTAGCCCTGTAACCTGTATATGCTCTGCTCTAGTTCCCTCTAGCCCTGTAACCTGTATATGCTCTGCTCTAGTTCCCTCTAGCCCTGTAACCTGTATATGCTCTGCTCTAGTTCCCTCTAGCCCTGTAACCTGTATATGCTCTGCTCTAGTTCCCTCTAGCCCTGTAACCTGTATATGCTCTGTTCTAGTTCCCTCTAGCCCTGTAACCTGTATATGCTCTGTTCTAGTTCCCTCTAGCCCTGTAACCTGTGTATGCTCTGTTCTAGTTCCCTCTAGCCCTGTAACCTGTGTATGCTCTGTTCTAGTTCCCTCTAGCCCTGTAACCTGTGTATATACATATATATACAATCTCTCCTCCCCTATTCCTTAGCTTTCTCCCACTTCTCTCATTTTCCCCTCCTAGATTCTGTTGTTGCCTCCGGCCAATCCCTTTTTTGTTCCTTTTTTCTCAATAAATCCTTATATATAAATATATCTGGTTTACTAGTATTCATTGCATATTGGCTCGCACCTACCGCCCCGGAATCAGCGCATGACACCTGCTACTTTCCCTGGCAAACGATGTGGAAACTAACCCTGGTCCTATAGGTGACACAACCTTTAGTCTTCCCACTAAAAAAGGCCTCTCATTTGTGCACTGTAACATCCGCAGTTTACTCCCTAAATTGGATGAGCTTCAAGCATGGTGTTGCTATTACAAACCCAAAATCATTGTGCTCAGAGTCATGGTTAACCCCAAAAGTACCAGACTCTGCCATATCAATACAGGGGTATTCATGTTATAGAGAGGAGGGGGAATTGTTATTTATGTTGAGGAGTCTATAAAATTCACCCCCTTACAGACTTCTAGCTCTCCTGTCACCTTTGATTTCCTCTCTGGTATAATTGAGATCCCATTCAGTAAATCCATCATTGTTGCTGGATTCTATCGCCCACCGAGCTCTCCAGTGCACTCCCTCTCTGACATATCTCAAATCCTTAATAGCCTACTTGCCCAAAACCAAAAAGTGAAATACTGGTCCTCGGCGATTTTTAATACAGATTGGCTAAATCCTAAAAACAATAAACACTGCTCACTGTTTAAAACTTTGCAGCTAACTCAATTAATCTCCTCCCCCACTCGCATTAATATGAAAAGCCCTAACCATACCTTGCTGGACTGGATTCTCTCCTCATCTCCTGATCGAATACAGGAGGCAGGTGTTCTCGCTAATAGCTTTAGTGACCATTGTCAAGTGTACTGCGTGCGCAAAATAAAGGCCATGAAATCTCCCCCAAAGGTAATAACCACCAGGTCTTTCAAGAAATTTATTCTTGAATCCTTCCTAAGTGATCTCAAACAGCTCCCCTGGTACAGACTAAACCTAATCCCAGACCTAGACTGTGCAATTGAATACTTTCAGTCTGAGCTCCTGAAAGTCTGGAATTCCCATTCCCCGCTGCGTAAAGTGCGAGTAAAAGGGACCCATCTACCCTGGGTTACAGCTGATCTTACACTAATGTACCGTCTTAGAGATTCACTGTGGTCAAATTTCAAGAGTACTGGTTCCATGAATGATCACTGCGAATACCGAAAATGCCGGAATGAATGCACAAAACAAACAAAAATGGCTAAAGCCCATTACTTCAATGAAAATCTAAACAATAACATATCAAACCCTAGAAACTTTTGGAGAACCGTAAGTAACATACAAGCACCCCCAGTCCACTCCCAGCCGGCTGCTGTCAAAGTAAACAACCAAACCCTGCAACACCCCCTAGATGTAGCAAATGCCTTTTAATGGTTATTTTGTTGGATGCGCCACCACTTTGATTGCATGTCATTTCCTAGCTTGGCAATCAGAAAGGCCTCATGCAGGTCAGGCCCCTCCAACTGTGCAAAATCCCTGTATCAGACAGGAATTCAGTTTTAGACCAGTGCCTGTCAGTGTCGTTACTAAACTTCTCCGTAAGCAAAAAATGAAATACCAGTATGGACCTGATCAAATACCACCAATGCTGCTGAAAATCAGTGCACCGGCAATTGCAAATCCTGTCGCAACCCTAATCAATGAATCACTGGCGACTGGATACATACCCAAACTCTGGAAGACTGCGAGAGTGGTACCTATCCATAAAAGTGGTGACAGTACTTTGGTATCCAACTACCGTCCGATATCGTTGCTCCCTGTAATGTCAAAAATTTTGGAAAAATGCGTCTACACACAATTACGTGATTATTATCAATATTGGAACTACTTAACCCCAGATCAATCCGGCTTTCGTCCAAATCGCTCAACTACAACCGCCCTTTTAAAAGTCTGTAATGATATCCAAATTGGGATGGAACAAGGAAACCTAACTGGAACCATCTTCCTTGATTTTGCCAAGGCCTTTGACACAGTAGACCATGGCATCTTGTTAGAAAAACTTAAAAACTCTGGCATTGGTGATCGCACGTTAACCTGGTTTCAATCATATGTATCCGACCGATCACAATATGTGTCAATTTCTGGCAGCTCCTCCCTCCCACTCCCAGTCACGTGCGGAGTACCCCAAGGCTCAATACTCGGCCCCCTGCTATTCACAATATTCATAAATGATCTGCCCAACGTCTGCAAAGCCTCAACTGTACATATGTATGCAGACGACTCTGTAATCTATACCAGCAAACCAAATCTCCGGCAGCTGGAAGCCGTGCTGCAAGAACAATTCACAGAGGTAGAAAAGTGGATCAAGCACAACAAACTTTTTTTAACCCCCTTAGTGACCGGGCGGTTTTACACAAATCCGTCTTTTAGTGACCGCTGCTGTTTTTACGTTTCTGCGCTGTTAGTGTTTAGGTCAAATTTTCCTCTTACTCGTTTTTTCAACCCACACATATTATACACCCTTTTTCCCGCCATTAAATGGACTTTCTAGAAATACCATTATTTCCATCATATCGAATAATTTACTATAAAAACAAATCTGAAATATGAGGAAAAAAATAGTAAAAACACACTTTTTTGTAATTTAATCCCCAAAATCTACAACCACCCAAAACGACCCCGGCTAAATAGGTTCAAAATTTTGTCCCGGGACTAGAAATACCCAATTTTTACATGCGTTTGCTTTTTAACCCCTTCACTGCTGAGACAGTTCACCTATGTGCGCTGCGCTCATTCTGACCATTTTGTGCTATTTAATTAAACCCCCCCCCAGACAAAAAACTTTTAAAAAAAAAAAAACATTTTTTTTTTTTTTTTTTAAAGTTTTTTTTTAAAACCAAACCTGGTCATGTTTGGTTTCATTTGAAAGGCCATAATCAGGCCATTCAAATGATGGCAAATATGACCATCTAGCTCCCATGGATCGGGAGATAAAGGGATCCTTAGGATCCCCTTTTCTCTACATGGCATCTAGATGGTTAACTGGCCCACTGACATCCTCACACATATGGTGAGGTTGTCAGTGGGTGGGGGGGACCTGGAGGCTTGGCTGACATCCAAGATGTCAGCCCCCCTCCAGGTTTGAATCGCGTTTTGGCGCCAATTGGCGCCGCAACGTGATCCGGCGACGAAACGGTTAATGCCATACACTGCTCTCCCCTCTCCAGCGGTGCAAACGGCATCTCCCTAGCTTCAATGGTTGGGGAGATAGAGGGCTCCGAAGGAGCCCCCCCTCCCCTCCATTGAAATGCATGGGGATGCCTGCTGATGACGTCACCACGCAGCGTGGCGACGTCATCAGCCTCGCCTGCCCATGTAAATCACATGGGCAGGCTTCCTCCCTGCCAGATCGCCATGGGATCCGGCGAGGGAGGTGAGTATCGGGCAAGAGGGGGGATTAGGCGCCGCTGACGTACCCTGTACGTCCGCGGGTCTAAGGGAGACCCGAGGACAAGACGTACAGGGTACGTCAGCGGCCCTTAAGGGGTTAAATAATGACAAAACTGTAACGATGCTCTTTGGAACAAAATCTAAACTACACAAATTGCAAAATCCCCACTTATGTGTTGGGACAAAATCAAATAGCCCGCTGACCACAGTCACTTCTCTCAAATATCTAGGTATGTGGTTGGACCCTAATCTATCCTTTGGCCCCCACATCGAAAAACTCTCATCTAAACTTTACCCCAAACTAAGCGCCCTCTACAGAAACAAATCCTGCCTGAGCCCCGCGGTAAGAAAGCAGATTGTACAACAAATGCTTATGCCGGCTATTGATTACGGAGATGTAGTGTACGCAGCTGCCCCGCAAACACATCTTCAGAAACTTACTACATTGTATAACTCATTCTGCCGCTTTGCATTACAATGTAACTACATGACCCACCATTGTAACATGTTAAAAGAGCTAAACTGGCCATCGCTGGAATCTAGACGCACCCTTCACCTTTCCAGCCTGGTGTTTAAGAGCTTTTCTGGGAAGCTGCCACCCTATCTGAATAGACTGCTTCCCCCAGCAGCTCCCTCATCCTATAACCTCCGAACCAGGACCAGCACCTTACTTGCAATACCACAATACAAAAAAACAGTGGCTCGATCCTCATTTTCCTACAGAGCACCGCAATTATGGAATAGCCTCCTAGACACCATCAAATCTTCCACCAGTCTTAAGTCACTCAAGAGCTCCTTACTAACATACCTCAATACAGAATGCACCTGTAAACATGTAACATAATGACTATTTCCTACATATTTATTTTCTGTTAATCTGTATATTTGTGTTGTTAATATCTTACATTGTATTACTTTGTATTTCTGTAACTGTAACACTTCAATGTTCTTGAATCCAGGACATACTTGAAAACGAGTGAAATCTCAATGTATCCTTCCTGGTAAAATCCTTTATAAATAAATAAATATGCATATATGTATACACATATATATATGTGTTACCTGGATGAACAAAAAGATGAAGCTATCACTTATTCTATTTAGAATAATAAGTAAGAAAAACTTATTTAGTGAATCCTCCCCTAATAACAAGAATTAAGCTTCTAATATTATGCTTTTTAAATTGTAGATTATAACAACCCTGCTTAATAATTCAATCACAATAGCTCCTCCATTTTCAATATATTGTGATAAAGTACACGGTATGGTCTGTGACGGGGTGTATATTCCCTCTAAACTGTATAGGGAGGGATATGATATTTAGCTCCATGGGGAGCATTTGTACTATATATGGAAGCCCAAGAGGTTCTTTTACTCTCCACACACTGTTCAGCTGGAAGTAATTTAGCAGCAGTGAAAAGAAATCACTGCCTGCTTTTTCACTCTGAGGGAGGTGCCCGTGGTGGAGAGGAGCAAAGTGTTTTGGTTCCTGGCTGAAGCTTGATTGCTAACATAACAGTTCTAAGGTTGGTGAAACCTATTTTTGTTTAGTTTAGAAAAGAAGCCCTGATAGTAAGGGACCTTTAAGTGAGTCAGTGCTCAAAGGAGCTAGAGTTTGTTTTTTTAGGGATGTGTTTGTTTTGTTTTTGAATGCTGACACTGCTGTCTGCTAAACAGCAGTTAATTCAATAAAGGACTTGTTTATGAAATCCCAAGAGGACCGTGCTTTCTTAAGGATATAACACCCAAGGCGGGTACAAGGATTACAATATATATATGTGTACATTGCAACAAATAATTAGGATAAATTAATATCATTTTATCAGACTCTTATCATATTTCTATACTGCAGGTTAGAAATACAAAGATTCCGATCTAACGATATCAGAGATAAATCTCAGTCTATATCCATTGCAATATGTCACACTTATATATATATATATATATATATATCTACATTAATTCCACTTAAATTGCTCTCATACTTTACCTGTTCCAACTGGATTCAACCCTTTCTGTGATTGAAGTGGTATCAGTGGTTGTAATGAGTTAAATGGAGAGTTTGTGAGAATTTGTGAGAATTATAGAAACGTTTAGTAGTTATGAATTTCTCTGTCTCTCTGAGTCTCTCCTTGAGCATGACTCATCTCTACAGGTTCTTTGTTCATGATATGAGTGAGTGAAAGGAAGAGTGAGTGCATGAGTGAAAGGAAGAATGAGAATGCCTTGAGAGGAAGAAATGAATGACTGAATGAATTGAATCCCTCTGTGGTCAGACAGATATAGTTTGTTTGACATTCACATATCACGTGCCTTCTAATTAACATATACCTATATGTTCCTATAGATTCAATGATACCTGCCAACTCATAATATAACACTAGAGGGCAATGTTGATTTAAAATACAATAAAACTATTTTCCCCTATTTAATTCTTATCTATTTGACATACAGTGGGGCAAAAAGGTATTTAGTCAGCCACCAATTGTGCAGGTTCTCCCACTTAAAAAGATGAGAGAGGCCTGTAATTGTCATCATGGGTACACTTCAACTATGAGAGACAAAATGTGAAAACAAAATCCAGAAAATCACATTGTCTGATTTTTAAAGAATTTATTTGCAAATTATGGTGGAAAATAAGTATTTGGTCACCTACAGTACAGTACAAACAAGCAAGATTTCTGGCTCTCACAGACCTGTAACGTCTTCTTTAAGAGGCTCCTCTGTCCTCCACTTGTTACCTGTATGAATGGCACCTGTTTGAACTTGTTATCAGTATAAAAGACACCTGTCCACAACCTCAAACAGACACACTCCAAACTCCACTATGGTCAAGACCAAAGAGCTGTCGAAGGACACCAGAAACAAAATCGTAGACCTGCACCAGGCTGGGAAGACTGAATCTGCAATAGGCAAGCAGCTTGGTGTGAAGAAATCAACTGTGGGAGCAATCATTAGAAAATGGAAGACATACAAGACCACTGATAATCTCCATCGATCTGGGGCTCCACGCAAGATCTCACCCCATGGGGTCAAAATGATCACAAGAATGGGGAGCAAAAATCCCAGAACCACACGGGGGGACCTAGTGAATGACCTGCAGAGAGTTGGAACCAAAGTAACAAAAGCTACCATCAGTAACACACTACGCCGCCAGGGACTCAAATCCTGCATTGCCAGACGTGTCCGCCTGCTTAAAGTGACATTAAAGCCTCCGATTTTTTTACATAAAGCAGTACTATAATGTAAGCCTTACTGTAATCCAGTGTAGTTTTTGTTCTCTTTGCTGCTGTTCCATTTAAATCTTTATATTTTGTAGGGATGTGTGTTTCGGGTTTCGGAATTTGGGAATTTTCACGAAATGTCCCGATTCGTGTCTTTGGATTCGGCCGAATTTCCGAATCGGATGGGATCCGAAAACGGTAGATCCGAAAAGTTTTCCGAGCCGAAACAAAATTTTTTCGGAATTTTCGAATGGACTTAAAAATTGAAATGTGTCAAATTGAAATTTATTTTCGCTCTATTCGTGATTTTGGTTCCATTCGGGATTTCAGTTCCATTTCGGTCATTTTGGACATCGTATTATTTATCGGTTATATCGCTGATTCTGTAAATTTTGTATCATTTCCAATGATCCGATAATTCTGTCGATACGATACGATAATTCTGTCGATACGGTAATTCTGCCCATTCTATCGTTTTTTTTATTAAATAAAAATCCTTTTTTTTCTTATGAATATGCATTGCACAACTTTATTTAATCATATTAAAATGGTATGAAAGGGACAAAAATGAACAAAACAATTTTAAAAAACGCAAAACTGACCCAAATGGTCTGACTTGAAAAATAAAAAACAGAATAAAAGGTTTTAAAATGGAAAAAAAGCTGAACCAAGTTACTAAATTATCAGAAACGAAAAATAAAATGATTTAAAACGAAAAAAATAAATTAAAAGAATGCAGCATATGAACGCACACTGCGGGGAACAAGCGCCTCTCTGCGCGGTATAATTAATGCAGCATATGAATCAACACACTGCGGGAAGCACCTCTCTGTGGTATAATTTATATGTATACGTCTGTGTTATATGTATATGTATCCTGTCTGTATATTATAACTTAAAATGCAATAAAATTAGAATTTTCAATAATTTACAAGGTGTTTGTAAAGTGTTTTTTTTTTCACATTTTAAGATGCAAGCGTTTACGGTTATAAATATATTTTCTATGAGTTGCGCTTGTTAAAAAAATTAGAGATGGGGGACTTGTTACATACATTTTTTTTTGGGTGAAAATTACACAATTTTTAACAAACACAACCCATACAAAAAATCATTAGTGCAGCTTCATTGTTCACATTATAATTGAAATGGGAACAATATTGCTGCATTAGCAAAACAAAAAACTATTTTTTTTAAATTTATTTATTTTTTAATATTTTTTATTTAATTTTATATTTTTAATATTTTTAATTAACTTTTAACATGGTCTTGTTTTGGTATGGTTGGAAAGGCTATGCTCTGGCTGATCCAACAATACCAAACATTAACCCCTGGGTAGGTGTCCCCTGGCACGGATCGAGAGATAGGGGGTTTACTGGAACCCCCTATCTCCACCATTGGTGGCTGACAACTAGGGGGTTAACTCCAGAATTTACTCTATCCGACATCCCGATGTGAAACATTGGGACTTTGGATAGATTTTGACCATTTTTATTTTTTTAACTTTCGGATAGTCGAAATCTATCCAAAGTCCCGGTGTTTCACATCTGAACTTTGTTTGGATAGAGTAAGTCCGTGCGGCCGTTAAACGTATATACATTACAATTTTCTAACCATCAGCACGCTGGATATAGAACTGTTGCTGTCCAGCGTCCTGATCCTGACCGTTAGAAAATCTGACTGCCTATGTTATTTCCAATGATCCGATATTTCTGTTGATATGATAATTCTGTCGATACGATAATTCTGTCGTAGTCGGATCATTTACATCCGCGGTTCGCGCATGATGGGATATGTCCATGATGGGATATGCGCGTATGTCCGTCACCATTACGGCCTGTCGTAAACTTTACGGAGCCATTGTAGAGTTTGAGAATTTTTTGGACAGACCAAAAAAAAAACATCCCATCATGGCTCAAACTCAAAGAGAGTCCTATTCGGACACGTCACCCCAGAGACACCCAGGAAGAAGCAGGCCAGCAACATGGCATTTGAGAAGATGGTGGAGCTGGTTTGCATCTTCGAGAAGCGTGACTATAACTGCCGCAAGGGCCCTTACGGCAGGAAGAACAATGTCCACAAGGACCATATCCTTGCACCACCCTCCTGGAAATGTTTGATAAGGACCGAAGTAACGACCAGCTGCGGAAGCGCTGGTCTGACCTTAAGACTCGCGAGGAGGAGCAATTGAGACACATCCGGCGTGTCATAGCCAAACATAAGTGTTATGTTATATTGTAAAGCGCTGCACAAATTGTTGGCGCTATATAAATCCTGTATAATAATAATAATGTGCTTGCATGTGCTAATGTGCACAGAAATACGTTGATTGATCTAGTCCTTTTTTCATGCAATGTGTATAGCTTTGCGTTTTCAGGACTCATTCATGCATTTTTGCCATAGCTCTTCTTTTTTGTGATTTTACGTATTCGTGAAAATTGTGATATTTGATGTATGTAGATGAAGGTGTTAATTTTTTTAACAAGCGCAACTCATATAAAATATAACCGCAAACGCTCGCATGTTAAAATGTGAAAAAAAAAACACTTTACACCTTGTAAATTTTTGAAAATTCACATTTTATTGCATTTGTTGTTATAATATACAGACAGGACATGGACGCATACATATATTCATATAATAATGATATATTATGAATCTGCCAAGTCTGCCGGAAAAGAACGATATATAACATGTCTGGGTCATATAATAAACTAAGGCTTCAAAACGCGTTTAAACATGATGAGCGAAACCGTTAAAAATTAGCTCAGCAGCATGCCAGACAGCACACAGGCGTGAAGCCGTGAAATGCCTCAGCAGAGCAGCGAAAGGGTTAATTTTTTTTGTCTGTTTTAAATAATTTTTTTTTTTTTCTTTTTTTTTTTCAGATAATTTTGATCAACAATTTTTAGATTTTAAAACCTTTTGTTCTGGTTTCTATTTTTAAAGTCAGACCATTTGGGTTGGGTCAGTTTTGTGTTTTTTAAATCGTTTTGTTCATTTTTTTTTGTTCCTTTCATACCATTTTAATATGATTAAATAAATTTGTGAAATGCATATTCATAAGAAAAAAAGGATCTTTATTTAATAAAAAAAAACAATAGAATCAATCGGCAGAATTATCATATCGACAGAATTATCGTATCAACTGAAATATCGGATCCTCAAAAAAACCAAACCAACAAATAATTAATTATAGAATTATAAAGTACTATTATTATATTATAAACCATTAGTTTTAGTTTACGTCAAAACGAATAGACACTTTGAAACGAGGAGAACAGACGTTCCGAAAAACACGAAAATTTCCGAAATCACGAACAAAAAGTCCATACAAAAAACGAGCAGACCCGAAAACACGAAAATGGCCGATATTCCGAAAAAAAAGTTGATGCGAAACGAACCGAACCGAAACAGAAATCGGCCGAAATGAGCCGAGACGAAAATTTTAAAAATCCGAACGAACCGAATCGAACCGAAAAAAAACCCGGTGCACAAGTCTAATATTTTGTCATGCTGGGGACAACTTCCTGTTTTTAAGTGAATGCCTGTTCTCTGAAAGTACTATGGAGTCACCGTGCACATGCCCGTGCACAGCTCAGTGAGAACTACAGGATGAGTCATCAGACATCCCCGCCCACTTGTGATTGGGAAGAGCTGCAGTGTTTTTTTTTCTCTTCTACCTTGTCATTCTCCTAATCTGAGTAGTTTTTTTTTTTTTTTTTTAAACAAACTTTATTGGTTATGTTTTTTCATAAACAACCTATTCATTGCATTGTGAACTGTGTGATTTTTTTTTTAATATATATTTGCCACCTGCTCATATGGGTATATTTGCCTGCCCCAGCTCATATGGGTATATTTGCCACCTGCTCATATAGATATATTTGCCCCCAGCTCAAATGGGTATATTTGCCTGCCCAGCTCATATGGGTATATTTGCCACCTGCTCATATGGGTATATTTGCCTGCCCAGCTCATATGGGTATATTTTCCACCTGCTCATTACGCCACATTTCCCATGCCCGCCGGGCGGACGGGGATTCGGTGCTGGGCTCTTCCCTCTTCACTCGCCGTTACTGAGGGAATCCTGGTTAGTTTCTTTTCCTCTGCTTAGTAATATGCTTAAATTCAGCGGGTCGCCTCGACTGATCTGAGGTCTGAGTCGGAGATTGGGGGGGGCCGGAGGAAAACACAGGGGCGCGGTCCCCCACCCCCGAAGGAGAGGGGGCCCGCCGTGTCCGTGCTCTCCGTCCGTCCCCCCTCGGGCTACGGGGACCCCGGGAAAGGAGGGTGCGTGCGCAACTATTTTTAGGTTTTAAAACCTTTTGTTCTGGTTTCTATTTTTAAAGTCATACCATTTGGGTTGGGTCAGTTTTGTGTTTTTTAAATCGTTTTGTTCATTTTTTTTTGTTCCTTTCATACCATTTTAATATGATTAAATAAATTTGTGAAATGCATATTCATAAGAAAAAAAGGATCTTTATTTAATAAAAAAAAACAATAGAATCAATCGGCAGAATTATCATATCGACAGAATTATCGTATCAACAGAAATATCGGATCCTCAAAAAAACCAAACCAACAAATAATTAATTATATAATTATAAAGTACTATTATTATATTATAAACCATTAGTTTTAGTTTACGTCAAAACGAATAGACACTTTGAAACGAGGAGAACAGACGTTCCGAAAAACACGAAAATTTCCGAAATCACGAACAAAAAGTCCATACAAAAAACGAGCAGACCCGAAAACACGAAAATGGCCGATATTCCGAAAAAAAGTTGATACGAAAAACGATGCGAAACGAACCGAACCGAAACAGAAATCGGCCGAAATGAGCCGAGACGAAAATTTTAAAAATCTGAACGAACCGAATCGAACCGAAAAAAAAAACAGTGCACAAGTCTAATATTTTGTCATGCTGGGGACAACTTCCTGTTTTTAAGTGAATGCCTGTTCTCTGAAAGTACTATGGAGTCACCGTGCACATGCCCGTGCACAGCTCAGTGAGAACTACAGGATGAGTCATCCAGACATCCCCGCCCACTTGTGATTGGGAAGAGCTGCAGTCGGTTTTTTTCTCTTCTACCTTGTCATTCTCCTAATATGAGTAGTTTTTTTTTTTTTTTTAAACAATCTTTATTGGTTATGTTTTTTCATAAACAACCTATTCATTGCATTGTGAACTGTGTGAACCCCAGCTCAAATTGGTATATTTGCCTGCCCAGCTCATATGGGTAGATTTGCCACCTGCTCATTTGTATAAAAAGGTGAGGGTCCTAGTGGCGCAATGGGTGCTACCTAATATATAAAACAATCTAGATGGGTATTTCTAAAATGCTGATATTGTTAAAAATCTATTATGACTCAACTCTATTTATCAGGTGGTGATAGATAAAGGTACTCCAGTGAGTCAATGTTACACTGGTAATCGTGCAAATAGCAATTCTGTACAAATGAGCAACCTTGTGCAAAATAAGCAACAGCAGTGGCAGAGGCGGAGCTGACTTCCGGTGGGTGCAGTCGCATGTTAGAGCGCTCCCCAGCTACTTTTTGATTTCTTTGCAGTACTCAGCGACTCACCCTCAAGAGACTTATACCCCCGGGAGGCGGAATCCTGCTAGCCCATCACCCTTATCCAGAGCTACGGTTTGTGCCCCTTGCGGCGCCGTTTTCGGGACTTTTCTGAAGTGCGGCCTACGTTTGCCGGCCATTTTTAAAGCGCTCCTCTGTCCTGTTGTGCTGCTCGCAATACATTTAACCTTATCGGGAGGAAATCTGGAAAAAAGCCCCAGCCGCCGGAGAGTCCCCGGCAGAGGGACATACGAGACTCTCTGGGAGAAAGCAGACGAAAGCGGCAGGCTGCTCCACATACTTACCTGTCCCCCACGATGAGCTCTTCTGATGGCGATGATCCGTACTGGTCGGAGGCCTCTGCAGCTGCCCGAAGGTCACCCCAGGACCCGGCTAAAGTGCGACAGCAGTCGGTCGGATCTGGCCCCTCAAAACACGGAGTGATACGTGCGGCGGCTGCCGGGCAAGGTGAGACACGAGATGCTACGTCCCAGGTCGCCCGTGGACCCCTGCCTTTCACGGAAAGTGATCTTCGGCGCCTGCTGAGAGAGTCGATGGAGGAGATGAGGGCGATGTGGCGTGCAGATTTCACAACCATAAAGACAGAATTGGTGACCGTCAAGGGGCGGCTGACAGCTGTTGAGTCTCGTGTTGAGGAAGTTGAGGCGGCACAGGCCCTCATTGCGCCGCAAGTGGAGGCCCTACAAAAACAGGTGTCTCTGCTCACCGGCGCAGTGGAGGCTGCAGAGGTTCGACACCGCAGGAGGAATGTTCGGATCAGAGGGATCCCGGAGATGATCGATGCAGATGCCTTGTTGACGTATGTTAACAAATTGACGTTACATGTCCTGGGGGCTCCGGCAGGATCTAACCCTCTCTTTCGACACGCCGCACAACTACGGAAAGCTGCGACGGCACCAGCGGAATCCCCTTGAGATGTGCTCGCGATTGCCATGGAGGAGTCGGACAAACGTAAGCTGATGTCAAAACCGGCTGCCCGGGCTCTGATACTTTTTGGGGACCTCTATCTAACTCTCTTTAATGACCTTCCGCTCTTGACACTCGTTGCCCGGAGGCAATTTCGAGAGATATCCGCTTTTTTGAGGAGCAGCGGGATTCGATACCGTTGGGGGGTGGCGGGATCTATGCATATCTGTCATGATAACGTGTCACATTTGGTGACTACACCAGCGGCAGCCTGGCATCTGTTGTGCTCCTTGGGCCTCTTCCCTCCCCGTGCGACACCTGGCCTCGATCACGGAGGGTCTTCCCACGAATCTCTCGACCCGGGTTAGGGGCCGGAACGCTATATAGCTCTCTTTCGTCCCTACCCATGGGATGTCGGAGTATTAGCCTTTTCTGATCTCACCTCCTTTTAGTTTCTTTTTTACGAGGGTTTAAATTTTTTTATTTGTCTTCCTATTGTATGATCTCTGTCTCCTTCTTATTTGTATTTTAGCATTTCCTTGAGGATCGATACGCTGTTTCTGTTTCCTTGCAGTTTCTTGTGATGACCCTATGTGGTTTTATCTGATATATCTCCTATTATGTCATGTAAAAACCTTAACGTAGCCCTGCCTGTCTTATGTCAGATGTCACTTAGAGACACTGGTTGAGGGTACTACCCCAGGAGCCGTTTCGCCTTTATTGTTTTTTTATGTGTAGCACTGGGTTTAATTCCCTGTCGTGGCAGTACCTATTTTTGGCCACCGGAGGGAGACAAGCCCGATGAGAGACATTGAACATTGGGACTACATTTCCCGGCATGCTTTGGGAGCGGACACAGGAAGTGGGTGGGACACAGACGCTGACATCCTGAGCCTCGTGGAGAGAGCTGGCAGAGAGCGCCAGGGAGTGAGAGGAGCAAGACGCAGAGCAGCAGAACAAGACAGTGACTAGGCCGGAGCGCAGCTGGGGCCTGACAGAGCTAAAGACCGGGTTATTCAGCCTTACCAGAGGAAGACCCAGTGATTCACAGGACTACCCGCGTTGATATTGAGGAAGCCGGAGGACCCCGAGTTAGGAGTACCGCAGATCGATTGGACAGGGAGAGCAGGCGGTGAACTGGATATCTTGCGGCAGCTACAGAAAGCCAGACAGCGGATCCAGTAACCAGGAGAACCCCAGTCAACATCGAGCGGAGAGACGTCCTGGGTCGAGCGGAGCATCAAGTATCTGGCAGATGGGTGAGAGGCCTTCCAGGCCGTTGTGAAAATAAAGCACGCTGCTGTTTGTTTCCAAAACCCACAGGGCCCCAACTTGACTAGTCGAAGATACCTCATAAGCAATTCACTGGCCAGTTGAATATTGTACCCGGGTACCGTAACACACACACACACTTACATTCTGGGACATAATCTGTGCGGGACTCACTCCCCAAACACAAAAGGGGGTTAAAGATTTATTTTTATTTCTTTTCCGCTGCGCGTTTCTCGAATTACGAAGCATTGTATTTCTTTTTCCGCTGCGCGTTCCTCGAATTACGAAGCATCGTATTTCTTTTCCGCTGCGCGTTTCCCACATTACGAAATACTGTAAATATATATACGAACACCGTGTTATTAATTATATGCCATTTGTTCTAGTAAACTATATAATTTATAAAATCCACAACGGTGCTGGAGTATATTTATTCCCTAGTGCGGGGAGACTGACCCGAGGTTCAATTTCAGCGGCTCCTCCGGGAGTGAGCGCTACACGTGGGGGCTCGTTTCCGGGATCCAGTCTCTGGAAAAACCGCATTTAAAGGGTTAAATATGGATCCAGACACTGCTGCCAAATGGTGTGAGGAGCACAGTAATCAGTTAGAATTTTGTATAGTCATGGATATTCCCGCAGACACTTGGGCCGAAGATCAGATTCGCCAGGCCGTCGCCGCGCTGACACCAGATCATCGGGGGTTAATCTTGGACATTAAAGAGAACCCAGATACCCCTCACACGTATGTTCTTTTTGAGTGGAGAAAGGGTGTTCCAGTGTGTTTTCAGGGTGCGAGCGTGAAGCTGACCGATGAGGTGGAAGTCCAACTGATTCAGCCAAGTGCGCCACGTGGCGAATCCGCAAGTGTTCCTGTGTCCAGTCCGTTGGCCATGATCGGGCCTGAATTTATAGTGGCTATTGGAGATTTGCTGGCTAAGTGTCAGAGAACAAGCCCTCCGCACACTAACTTCGGTTATCGACGGTTGAGAAATTTTACAGGAAACGTACCAACTCCGGTGGGAGAAGAAACCTTCGAAGAATGGGTGGAACAGGCGATGCAGGCTCTGGATGAGTGGGACGTCCCTGAAGCACAGAAAAAGCAGAGGATCACCGAGAGCTTAAAGGGACCTGCGTCAGAAGCTGTAAGAAACCTAAAATTGAGTAAGAAAGACTGCACTGCTTTAGATTATTTAAATGTTCTGGAGGAAGTTTTTGGGCGAACGGAAAAGGCTGCAGAGCTCGTTTATCAGTATGAACACACCTACCAGCGGAAAGGTGAGAGAATGACCGAATATATGAGGCGCCTAGACAAGATTCTGCACCAGATACTCCTCAAGAAAGGGGCCGAACCGGCTGAAGTGGATAAGATCCGAATAAAACAGATCCTGAGGGGCTCTCAACCTCTAGATCCAGTGATGCTGCAGCCGAGAAGCAGAGCAGGTAATCAAGAACTGAAGTACCTGGAACTGATCCGAGCTGTCAGAGAGGAGGAGGCTTTACTGGAAGAAAAATCCTTCAGGCGAGGAGAAAGAGCTTACGCGCAACCTGTGAGGCATAATGACTGTTTGCAGCCTGAAAGCGACTCGTTGGATACCTACGGATCCGACGTGGATGAACAAGAGCATCTGATCGCTTTTAAATCCACAGAGAAGGCTGTCAAAGAATTAAACCTCTCTGCACAAGGCGAGTTGCGCAAAACTGTTAAGGAGGTACAAGAAGCTCAAGCTGAACTGCAACAGGCGTACGCGGAACTGTGCCGAGCATTGTTGAAGGTGACAGAGACACAGACAGAGATGCAGAAGTTCCTTACGGACATGCAGACAACCGGAGTTGCTATGGCGTCTAGCCAGGGTCCTTCAACCGAATCACAGCGGGTGAATGCATCTCCGTCTTCAAAGAAGAGGTGTTTCAGTTGTGGAGAAATGGGCCATTTCCGCGCACAATGCAAAAGCCAAAAGACTGAAGGAAATAGAGTAGAGGAGTTGTTGAAAGCCTTGGAAGGACTGTTATCTACCTCACCGGCGGGAAACGCCAGAGGGCACAAGTGAAGGAGCAACCTAGGTGCCCGAAGGTTGAAACCCGCTCCAAAAATCAAGCCAGGACTAAGAGGGCGAGAGGGCCCAAAGTCTGGCCAACTGCTGAGCCTGCCAGGACTGAAAGAGTCACTCCCTTAGCATCCGGACCTACGTCATGGGGAAGCAATGCACACCCAAAACCTACACGGGCCAAGAAGAAGGCCAGGGTACAACAAACTGGGTCTAAGTGTCCTGGTGCCACCACCAAGTTTCCTGACCAGCTGATAGGTCCTTCTCCTATTGTACCAATCCAAGTGGAGGGAGTCTACACTAAAGCCCTGTTAGATTCAGGGGCTCAAGTGACATTGATCTACCGAGACTTCTACGAGAAACGCTTGAAGCACATTCCTCTACAGAAATTGAAGGACCTGGAAATCTGGGGTATCGGAACGGAGAAACTCCCCTATGACGGGTATCTACAGGTGAAGTTGGAGATCGGATCCGAAGTCATCGGACAGTCCGGAGGTTGTGATGCATTGGCCATTGTGTGTCCTCGGCCTTCAGGGGCAAACAGGAGTTCCATGATAGTGGGGACGAATACTGATTTGGTGCGACATCTCCTGACACCTATCGTATTGGAAGAAGGTTCTACTCAAGGAGTACACCCAATGTTACGTCCAGTCTATCAGAGGATGGTTGAAGAACAGAAGGCACCTGCCGAAGTGGGGCGCCTATGGAGATTAGAAGGAACAGAGAAGGTTCTGCAAGCAGGAGAAGTAGCTTCCGGGCTTCAGTCAAGTTGAACGGATCGCAACCAGGTCCCTATGTGGTACTGGAAACCGATTTTAATCATGGGAGTGAAGCCGGAGTCGAAGTAATTCCTGAAATAATCTCCACTAAAGCTTTGAAAAGAACACGAGGAAGAGTCTCAGTCAGCGTGTGCAATGTGTCTGATTCTCCAGCAGTCCTTAAAGCACGAATGCCTATCGGGCAAGTAGCATCTGCTACGCCTCTCTCTCCTACCGATTTAGGAGGGGGAGTGGATAAAGAGATTCCAGATGAAAGATTCTACCCCAAGGACGCTCCCATTTCACCTGAATGGAAGAAACGTCTTCAGTCTCAAGTTCTAAAGTGGAGAGAATTGTTCTCGAAAGATGAGTTCGACGTAGGCCTAGCTAAAAGTACTGAGCACCGCATTCGATTACAAGAAGACAAGCCGTTTCGTGAAAGGTCAAGACGAGTTCCGCTGGAGACTTGGATGATCTGCGAGAACAGCTGAATGAACTGCAAAGAACCAAGGTGATCCAAGAGTCCAGGAGTCCATACGCATCTCCAATAGTGATGGTCCGGAAGAAGAATGGTTCTGTCCGCCTATGCATAGACTATCGCACGCTGAATCGGAGAACCATCCCAGACCAATATGCTACTCCTCGGATAGAAGATGCCTTACAGTGTTTGTCTGGAGCAAAATGGTTTAGTGTACTAGACCTGCGAAGTGGGTATCACCAGATACCAATGCATCCTGAAGACAAAGAGAAGACTGTGTGCCTCAAGGCCTTACGGGGGCTCCAGCCACGTTCCAACAGTTAATGGAGAAGACAGTCAGGGACATGAATCTGATCGAAGTATTAGTGTACCTGGATGACATAATTGTGTTCGGGAAGACTCTGGAAGAACATGAGCAACGTTGGGAGAAGGTCTTGAAGAGGCTCCATGAAGAGGGATTGAAACTGTCTCTGGAGAAATGTCAATTCTGCCTACTGTCTGTTACGTATTTGGGACATGTGGTCTCAGCAGAAGGTGTTTCAACAGATCCTCGGAAGTTGGAGGCCGTAGCTTCTTGGTCTAGACCCCGAAACATCACTGAACTTAGATCTTTCTTGGGGTTCTGTTCCTATTATCGAAGATTTGTAGGAGGATTCGCAAAAATAGCTCAACCACTGAACAAACTCCTACAGAAGGAAAGCACAGAAGAAAGCTGCAAGGTCTCTGACCGAAACCCGTCAGCTCCAGGACCAAGGAAAGCTCGAGAGTCCATACAGGGAGAATGGACTAGTCAATGTGAAGGTGCTTTCTTAAAGCTGAAAGAGAGTCTAACTCGAGCTCCTGTCTTGGCCTACGCGGACCCTCACAAGCCGTATGAGTTACATGTGGATGCCAGCAGAGAAGGTCTAGGAGGAGTCCTGTATCAAGAGTATGGTGGATTGGCGTGTCCGGACGGCTGACCAAGATGGCCGCACACTGAACCTTCTCCGTCCTCCTCTCCGACACTAAGCACTTTATACAACGCCAGACATAGCATGGTCCGCGGCAAGAAGCCTCCCAGTGACCCCCAAACCCCAGTGCGACCACCCAGAACCGCCACGCGGCCCTTGGACGGGTACCTGCTTCCCGCGGCTCGACCGGCCTCGTGCTCCCCGGCACCTAAGATGGCGGATGCGACTCCCACGACCACCGGGCATGACCCCTCAGCGGCCATAGCCAGGCTTGAACTCCGGCTGGAGTCCATTCTGGCAGGGATGCTGACGAAGACGGACCTCGCCGACATGCTCACGGACCTGCATGCCTCCGTGCGGCGCGACGTAGAGGAAGTACGTGGAGAGGTCACCGACCTCGGGGGACGTGTCACCCGCTTGGAACAGACGGTGGCTGAGCATCCCCCGACGACACAGGAGCACCCGGCGGCCTATTCCGAACTCCGCAGGCTGGTGGACGATGTGGACAACCGGGGCCGCCGGAACAACCTGCGCATCCGCGGCCTTAAGGAGATGGACCCACCCGAGCAATTGGAAGACCTGCTGTGCCGCTTCTTTAATGAGGTCCTGGGCCGCGCGCCCACATCGCCCATCGAACTGAACCGAGCACACCGGGCACTTAGACCTAGGCCGCAAGAGGGAGAGCCGCCCCGAGATGTGATCTGTAACTTCGCTTCCTACCGCCTCAAAGACCAACTCATGAAGCACACACGTAACGCCAGACAGTGGGACTTTGAAGGTCAGTCGCTCGAACTCTATCATGACCTCACGCCTTTCACGCTAGCGGCGCGCCGCCACCTATGACCGATCACCCAGGCGCTCACCCAGCGGCATATACCCTACCGCTGGGGATTTCCACTGGCCCTTACTGTTCGCATTGACGGAACCACGCACTCCATATGCTGCCCCCGAGAGGTGCCGGATTTTGTGGCCACGCTCCACCTGCCGCCGATGGAGGTGCTGGACTGGGAACGGGCCGAATCCCGGCGCCCGGGGAGACAGGCCCGGCCTCAACGCCCCCTACGCCACCGTGGGGCGGGGGGGATCGCGCCGCCGGGGAGCGCGACCTCCCGGGAGCCGATATGTGAGCCCCTAGGACACCGATGAACTCGCAGACTGACAGACGAACGCCATGGCAGCCTACTAGCCGCCGACGCCTCTACCGAACCACCTGAGGATCTGACACTCGGGCCCGGATGGAGCCCTCGACCACAATGAACGTACCCGCCACCCAGGTCTCCCCCGACTAGCATCTTAATGGCGGAACGACCGCTCGACTGCTCCCCTCACGTCCGACCACGTACGAGGTTGACTGCGGGAGGAGTTCCGCGGGCCCCCTGGCGGGCAGGGGCCCCGATTTGGCACGCGGGGAAGGGCATATGGAAGTGCCCCCCTGCGACCGTCTACCGCATTGCCTTGGAGGATCCACAGAGCGGGCTCAACCTGCACAACACTGCGGAGGGGGCTCCACGCTGCCATGCACATTTGAAAGCTGGTGGCCTTGTCCTACAACGAACGGGATGGACTCTCGGATACCCCGGGCGTCCTTGGACCTCCCGCATTCCCGAGCCTCGTTTAATGACCTTCTCCGGTAAGTGGGGGATGGACGCTACAATGTGCCCCTCAGACCTACTTATGAGACTGGTAACCCATGACCGAGGATCCCTGTGGACGGCCACATCACCAAGCGCACCCACAGGGAGAGCGCCTCTATCCCGGCCACCGAATGGCGGGCACCACCGACCACCCCATTTGTTTATTCTGTGCATTCTTGACATTGGGACTCCAGCCCTGGTATAGCCCCCCCCACTCCCCCCCCTTTTTTTTTTTTTTTTTTTCTCTCTCTTCCCCCCTCTACCCTCCCCCATCACTAAACGTTTCACACACTGTCCGAACTGGACATTAGACTCGGCCTCCTGGGGGGGTGGGGGGGAGACCGGGTAGGAGGGCTGGATATTATGTCCACCAATGTATTCGGGCGCTTGTCGGGCTGAACTAGTTTTGGACTCGGACCGACGAGTGGGTGCGGTGGAGGCCGACATGGGGGGCGGGACGGGCGGAGGGAGGTCGGACGGCGGACCATGAATGATGCCTAGTGTCTACTCGCTCTTCCACGCTTTACCCAGCTACGCCCCTTATTACACTCCAGAGTAGAACGGACTGGCACCTGCGTAAGGCTGTCATGCTGTTCGGGTTTAAAAATGTCCCTGGGTCACGTTCCTACATAGAAACTACGCTTACCTTTGCATATGTTATTCTTACCCTCTGTCGGAGAGGACAGGAGTTTCTGTTCTGTATTGTGTTACATTGATATATTGTTTGTGATTTCTGTTTAACTTTAACACGGTTTGATGCTTACGAATTTGTATATAAGTCTTGCACTTGGTTCAGGCTTGTACCCCACACGCCCTCTCGGGGTGAGTGCCACTGAACAGTTAGGAGAGCCCTACTGAGTCCCCCCTCGTTACCAGAGGTGGTGGGACACAACCCTCTCCTGACAGGCACCGGTACCCCCACTCCATCTCCCGCCTGTCGGCGTGGATGTGACGCCACTCTCCTACAATACTGAGAGCCCACCCCCCCCAATACACACCACCCTACCCTTCCCTCCCTAGTTAGCCCGGCCCCTCCCTAACTCTCCTCTTGTCATCTCTTCACACCCCCTTCCCCCTCTCCAGGTTTTTTTTTTTTTTCCTCTCTCTCTCCCCCCTTCTTCTCTTTCACTTTCTCTTCTTTCTCGCTCTCACACTCAAACCTTCCGCACCTGTACTTTTGCGCCTACCTCTTTCTTATACCTTATACCTACTCTGCTCGGATGGCGAGACCGGGACACGGGGGCCGCGGAGCGGCCCTAGTCCAGAGTGACCTCAGATTGATGAGTTACAATGTGAGAGGCCTTAACAAACCCGAGAAGAGACGCCGTCTCCTCAGAGACCTGGCGACTATGCACGCCTCAGTGGCCTTCCTGCAAGAAACCCATTTTTGCACCACAGCCCCTCCCGGCCTACGAGACCGACGCTTCCCGACGGGTTTTTTTGACCACAACCCGGATTCGAAATCCAGAGGAACAGCTATCCTGTTCGCATCTAACATTCCCTTTGAGATGACGGATATATACCGTGCAGGAGACGGGAGATGCCTATTCGTTAAGGGTGGGATCGCCGGATCCACATACACGTTCGCTAACCTCTACCTTCCAAAACACGGACCAACACGTACGCTTGGCTAAAGCCCTACGGATATTGGAGGACTTTGCAGAAGGCACGCTCGTCTTGGGCGGAGATCTCAACGTCGCACTTAACCCGGTAGAAGACTCCTCCTCTAATTACCACCGGACTCCACTTCGACACCTACGACGCATACAACGCTCATTAACGGCTCTCAGACTAGTGGATACTTGGAGGGCAATGAACCCCTCCGCCAGAGACTACACCTATTACTCCTCCGTTCATAACACCTACACTAGACTGGATTACTTCTTCGTGCCCCAGTACGTACTACCTCTTGTGCGAACCTCGGAGACCCAGGCCACTACGTGGTCGGACCAGGCCCCGATAGTGATGACCATGTCATCACCTCTTCTTCGCCCCAGAGAGGGGACGTGGCAACTTAACACCTCACTCCTAGCAGACCCATTGCTGAGGGCTGATGTGACAGATGCTATCCAAACGTTTTTCGCTGATCACCAGACAGCGGAAGTACCGCAACCAACCATATGGGAGGCACACAAGGCGGTTATACGCGGTAAACTGATCTCGTGGGCATCGCGTAAGAGGAGGGCACTTCAAGCTGAAACGGAGGACCTCCTATCCGAGATTCGGAAAATTGAACTGGAACATCATACCTCGCGCGACGCCGACACGTACACACGTCTCCTACAGGCCCGCACACGATTAACGAATGTGCTGAACCCCAGATTACAACGCGCCATTTTACAAACTAAGTGCTTCTTCGCCCTCCACGAGGACAAGCCAGGACACCTACTTGCGAGACTCTTGAAGAAACAACGCACACGGGCCTACGTCCCAACAATACGCACGAGGGATGGCTCGGAGACGCCACACCCGGCCCGAATAGCTAAATCATTCCGGGAGTACTACTCGACCGACACTGTATCACTCGGCGGAGGCGCCGGATCGGGTACCGATCTCACTACTTGACGAATACCTGAAGACTCGGATTCCATACCGCCTTTCGGAGATACAACGCGCTCCGCTCCGAGAACCTATCAACCAGGAGGAGATCACTGCAGCCGTCAAATCCCAGAAAAATGGCAAGGCGCCGGGCCCGGATGGCCTCCCTGCACTGTACTACAAACGCTTCGGCGCTGCACTCTCCCCCTCGTTTGCGGCCACGCTCAACTCGCTGTTGGAGGACCATACACTACACCCTCACACTCAGGCCGCTACGATAGTAGTGCTACCGAAGGCAGGCAAAGACCCTAAGTTGTGCTCCAGCTACAGGCCGATCTCCCTGCTAAACTCGGATCTTAAAATTTTCGCCACGGTCTTGGCGCGACGGCTGCGAGCGGTCATATCGCTCCTGGTGCAGAAGGACCAAGTGGGATTCGTCCCGGCGCGGGAGGCCAGGGATGGAACTACCCGCACTCTGAATGCCATACACTGTTCGCGACAGAGGGGGGTGCCTATGATACTCCTGTCGACCGATGCTGAAAAGGCGTTTGACAGGGTGTCCTGGCATTTTCTGTTCGCCACCCTACACGCTATGCATTTACCACCGGAATTTATCTCTTGGGTAGCCGCACTCTACAGCTCTCCGAACGCCCGAGTTAGGGTCAACGGGATTCTCTCGGATACTTTTCAAATAAGGAACGGCACCCGACAGGGATGCCCCCTCTCCCCACTTCTTTTCGCCCTCTCCCTGGAACCCTTCCTGGAATCTGTCAGACGTAATGAGGCAATCACCGGTATAACAGGTCATAATGGCACACACAAGGTCTCGGCATACGCCGATGACCTACTCTTTTACATAACCAAACCTGTGGCTTCACTACCGGAAATAGTGGAGGAGTTCAGGACCTACGGCACATTGTCTAACCTGAAACTCAATATGGATAAATCCGAGGTGCTGAATATTAATGTACCGGGCGAGGCAGAGCGGGTCCTCCGCCGGATGCATCCATTTGTATGGTGCTCCTCTAAGATGAGGTACCTGGGCATCTGGCTTACTAAGTCGCCTCAAGACCTCTATTGCGAGAACTTCCCACCGCTTTGGTTGGAACTCAGTCGCGACCTGTCGGAGTGGTCTCGTTTGAGGATCTCCTGGCTCGGTAGAATAGGGGTATTGAAGATGAACGTGCTCCCAAGGTTGCTCTATTTATTTCAGACACTACCGATACACATACCTCCGGCGTTATTTATTTATTTATTTGAAAAGGATTTTACCAGGAAGGATACATTGAGATTTCTCTCGTTTTCAAGTATGTCCTGGGTTCGAGAACAGTGAGTGGTTACAGTTGTTACAGAAATACAAAGTAATAAAATGCAAACTATTAAAAACAAAACACAAATAAACAGATTAACACATCATGGGAGGGGCTAGAACCTTGGGTTAATTAGGGTGATTTGCAAAGTGGAAGCAGCTGGAAAGTAAGCTATAAATTTCTGACCAGCACTGGGTGGGTGGGTGGATGGGGGGGGAGGGAGGGACAGCAGAGTCCAGGAGCAGCGCGGCAGAGGGTGATGTGAGTGTGTGACTGGGCTGTGGATGAAAGAATTTGCAGAGTCAATTTGTTGAGGACCTGGGGGAGGGGGAGGCGGAGGGGAGGGGCAGGCATATGGCAGCATGATTTTAACAAAGCAGGAAATACATTTGGCAAGAAAAAACAAACAGTCAAAATATTAATAGATAGATGCAAGCATAAAATATTAACAGTATGATTAAAGTCAAAATTGTGGCGTAGAATTGCAGAAGACATGTTGAATCGCCGGTACCTTCAGATGCAGAGTCCAGGAGCAGCGCGGCAGAGGGTGATGTGAGTGTGTGACTGGGCTTCAGATGCAGAGTCCAGGAGCAGCGCGGCAGAGGGTGATGTGAGTGTGTGTGTTCTTTCAGAAGCTCCGTTCTGAATGCTCTCGTTTTATCTGGAACAAGACTAAACCAAGAATCGGCTTGAATGTACTCTCCCGGCCCAAATCAACGGGGGGATTGGCCTTCCCCAATTTCCGTCTATATTACGAGGCCTCACACCTTCAGCGAATAGTAGAATGGACCTCGGGCGGCAGACGCGCCCTCTGGCAAGACCTGGAAAGGGACGCGACCCCACACCCTACATTTGCGCTGCCCTGGTTAGCAGCTGACCGGAGATCTCCGCTTTCACTTCAGCACCCGTTCGTGGGCGCTACGATGCGTGTCTGGCAATCAGTAGTCCGACGGTGCTCGTTCTCGTCATACCCATCACCTCTGCTGCCTCTTACGGCCAACCCGGCCTTTACAGCGGGCATTCTCCCCAGCCTGGAGCGGAGGATAGGCGCGAACATCTCCCCAAGGGCACTACACTTTACGGAGGGATCGACCTTAAGCCCCCCATGGGACGAGGGGACACCGAAGCCTCCCCCTTCTATGTTGGAATGCTTTAACTTCAGACAAATCTCCCATTACTTGCTATCGCTGCCGGCCCGACACAGATTGATTCGCCCCCTCACATCCTTCGAATCCATCTGCACAGCTAGACATCCTCTCCAACATGGGATCTCGATCTTATATGGACTACTACTAAATGCTCAAAACCACTCGCCACCTAACTTCGAGGGCTCCTGGGAATTGATGCTGGACGCTTCCATACCGGATGAGAAATGGCAAGACACATACGAATTGACTCATCACGGCAGCCCTCAAGCTAGACTGCAATCTAATTCCTATAAAGTCCTCTCGATGTGGTACTGCACACCTGCATTGCTTTTCCGAATAGGACTCAGACTCACGCCGAATTGTTGGCGATGTGAAGCGGCGACAGGTACTTACCTTCACGTCTGGTGGGAGTGTTCGCTCATCGCCCCGTTCTGGAGCCTGGTGAGAGATACGGTGACAGAAGTGACCGATCTGGCCTTACCGTTTACGGCGGGCATGTTCCTCCTCACACAAGCCCCTTGCTCGGCACGAACCCTCAAAAAATCCGTGGTACTCCCCATGATCCCGACCCACAAAAATTTCCCCGACCCACAGCTTGATCAGGGACATTCCTATCCTATCCTCTTATTAGCTCGTGGATTTAGTATTTTACCCCTTGCCCACACGGACCTACGCAACCGCGGACACGCGGCTAGCCTACTACCCGCTTTACACCAAGTCCGTGCCGCTAGCGTTTAGGGGAGCAATACACCCCCCTCCTTTCAAAGGAGGTGAGGGAATGCGCATGAGTACCGGAGCAGTACCGGGTGCGTGGAGACACAGGAGAAGCCTCAATATACGGCCCTCCCACCCTTACCCACCATTCCCCCCTCCCTACTAACTATACGCCACTGCCTCATACAGACCCTAACGCAATTTTTTTTTTTATTTTTTTTTTTTCCTCTTACTATATTGTTTTTTCTTTCACATATAGTTCATACTGCCTTGTTACGCATTCTGTATTGAGCTACACCCGAGATGTTACCATATGCATATATTTACATGTAGCACGAGATTACGCAGAATCATACTGTACAGGCCTTTTTGCTCGAATATGCCATGACTTTCTGCTGTATGGCTTGTTATCTTTCGTTGAATAATAAAAAAAAAAGAAAAGCAAAAGAGGTATGGTGGATTGCTGAGGCCTGTAGCGTACGTGAGCCGGAGCCTTACGCCTTCAGAGAAGAACTACCCTACCCACAAGTTGGAGTTCCTAGCCTTAAAGTGGGCAGTGGTAGACAAGCTAAAGGACTATCTGTATGGAGCCGAGTTTGTGGTAAAGACGGATAAAAATCCTCTTACCTACATCCTTACTACTGCGAAACTGGACGCAACAGGACATCGGTGGTTGGCCGCTCTGTCGGGGTTTCGGTTCAGCCTGAAGTATCGCCCTGGGGTGAATAATCGAGATGCTGATGCTTTGTCGAGAAGACCCTACGCTACAGAATGGACTCAGTTAACTCCAGACGGGGTCCAAGCATTGTGTCAAGGAGCAGAGCGCCGGGTCAAGGGAGGGATTGAAGCAGAGGCCATAGGAGTCATGGCTGCGGCTGTTCCAGAGTTCTACTGCAACCCTACGCAATTGAGGGATGAAAGTCTACCTACCTTTTCAAAACAAGACCTGAAAGCTGATCAGGCCAGAGACCCTTTAATTGCGTTAACCATAAAGGCCCTAACTGCGAACCAGCGTGAAATTCTGCTGACCAATTCCCCAGATGGATCCAGATTGGTCTACAAAGAGTGGGAACGGTTGAAGATATTGGGTGGGGTGGTCTACCAAAGGGGCCCCTCAACCAATGCTGAAGAGACCCAACAGTTATTCCGTCCCACTAAACATAGGGAGAGTGTGCTGCGATCACTACATGATGAGCATGGACATTTGGGCGCTGAAAGGACTTTTAAGCTGGTGCTAGACAGGTTCTATTGGCCTTGCATGAGAGCTGAAGTGGAAAGTTATTGCCATTCATGTCTGAGGTGTATTCAGAGGAAGACCCTACCGACCCGAACCGCTCCAATGAGCCATCTGCAGAGTCAGGGACCCATGGATTTGGTGTGCATTGACTTCCTGTGCTTAGAGCCGGATGCTAGTGGGCAAGGGAATATTTTAATAGTGACTGATCACTTCACACGTTACGCCCAAGCCTTTTCCACGAAAGACCAACGCGCTCCGACAGTAGCAACGGTTCTGATGGAGAAGTTCTTTGTTCACTACGGCCTACCAAGGAGAATACACTCTGATCAGGGTAGAGACTTTGAAAGCCGACTTGTTGGGCAATTGTTGGAACTGTTGGGAATCCAAAAGACCCGAACTACACCATATCACCCTCAAGGTGATGCTCAGCCTGAAAGGTTTAATCGCACGCTGCTAAATATGCTGGGGACATTGTCAAACACAGAGAAGCAGAGTTGGAGTCGTCACGTAGCTACTCTGGTGCATGCATATAACAGTACGGAGAGTGACGCCACTGGATACTCACCGTACCGTCTTATGTTCGGAAGAGAAGCTCGACTGCCGGTTGATTTGGCGTTTGGGTTATCTCTAGACCAGACGTCGGTAGCTTCCCATAGAAATTTAGTGGATAGACTTCGAAAGAATCTGGCCTCTGCGTTTGAACAGGCCCGTTTGACCTCAGGAAACAGGGAGCAAAGGAACAAAAGGAACTATGACTTGAAAGTTCGGATACAGGATCTACAACCCGGTGATAGGGTTTTGTTGAAGAACTTGGGTGCTGCTGCGAGGCAAAAGTTGGCGGATAGATGGAGTTCTCAAGTCTACATTGTCTGCAAGCAACTGCCGGGTCTGCCGGTGTATCAAATCCGGCCGGATGGAAAGGCTGCGCCTCTTAAGAACTGGCACCAGAATCATTTGTTACCTTTGAGAGAGGGTGTGAGGATACCAGTTGGGGACGAACTTTCTCTGCCAAATCCGCCTGCTCCACGTTTGCCTCCCGTTACTTGGTCTCAGCAGACCCGGGCTGTCGAAGAGAGCGAAAGGGACAGTGAGGAAGAGAGTTTTTGTCTGGACTGGATGCGCTCACCGGAGCCTGAAGAGGTTATCGCGGTTCCTGAACGGTGGGAAAGTAATTTGAGGCCTGAAGCTCCTGAATTTCAGTTAGAAGTTCCTGAGACTATTGCAATCCCTGTAGTTCCTGAAGTCGAATCTTATGACTACAGTTCTATGCCTTCACTGGAAGGATCATACTCCGAAGAGATGTCTGCTCCAGTGGTAGAAAGAAGAACGGAACCAGCGCCTATAGTACTTCCACCTGAAGAGGAACTGATTGAGCCAGAACCAAAACGCTCTGTTCGACCGCCCCAGCGACTCACCTACGACTCACCAGGACATAGCACTGAAGAGGCCGTCACCACAGTGCGAAGGTTGCCCGAAGTGTCTGCTATGTTAGCTGAGGTAGCCCAAAGCATGAGTCAACTTGAGGAAGTGTATCTAACCCACTGTATGCTTGCTGCTGAGCCTGTATATGTTACCTAATCTGTGTTGAAATGTAATGCAACTGTTGTACCTCCTTGGAGAGACCCAAGAGTTCTAGGAGGGGGAGAGTGTAGCGCTGGGTTTAATTCCCTGTAGTGGCAGTACCTATTTTTGGCCACCGGAGGGAGACAAGCCCAATGAGAGACATTGAACATTGGGACTACATTTCCCGGCATGCTTTGGGAGCGGACACAGGAAGTGGTTGGGACACAGACGCTGACATCCTGAGCCTCGTGGAGAGAGCTGGCAGAGCGCGCCAGGGAGTGAGAGGAGCAAGACACAGAGCAGCAGAACGAGACAGTGACTAGGCCGGAGCACAGCTGGGGCCTGACAGAGCTAAAGACCGGGTTATTCAGCCTTACCAGAGGAAGACCCAGTGATTCACAGGACTACCCGCGCTGATATTGAGGAAGCCGGAGGACCCCGAGTTAGGAGTACCGCAGATCGATTGGACAGGGAGAGCAGGCGGTGAACTGGATATCTTGCGGCAGCTACAGAAAGCCAGACAGTGGATCCAGTAACCAGGAGAACCCCAGTCAACATCGAGCGGAGAGACGTCCTGGGTCGAGCGGAGCATCAAGTATCTGGCGGATGGGTGAGAGGCCTTCCAGGCCGTCGTGAAAATAAAGCACGCTGCTGTTTGTTTCCAAAACCCACAGGGCCCCAACTTGACTAGTCGAAGATACCTCATAAGCAATTCACTGGCCAGTTGAATATTGTACCCGGGTACCGTAACACACACACACACTTACATTCTGGGACATAACCTGTGCGGGACTCACTCCCCAAACACAAAAGGGGGTTAAAGATTTATTTTTATTTCTTTTCCGCTGCGCGTTTCTCGAATTACGAAGCATTGTATTTCTTTTCCGCTGCGCGTTCCTCGAATTACGAAGCATCGTATTTCTTTCTGCTGCGCGTTTCCCGCATTACAAAGTACTGTAAATATATATACGAACACCGTGTTATTCATTATATGCCATTTGTTCTAGTAAACTATATAATTTATAAAATCCACAACGGTGCTGGAGTATATTTATTCCCTAGTGCGGGGAGACTGACCCAAGGTTCAATTTCAGCGGCTCCTCCGGGAGTGAGCGCTACATATGTTTCCCCTTCATTTCTATATATCTTTGTTTTTTACACTCCCTATGTGAGTACTTTACAGCTCTTTCATTTTTAACCCCTTTTTTTCTAAAAAAAAATAAATTTAAATTTATAATTAAATTTTTATTATTTCTTATTATTATTTATGTATTATTTTTTGTCTTTTTTGCGACTTATATGTCCCCGGCGGGGGACATCCTAGCAGTGACTTTTTTGCTTTACCTCTGCGATTTTTATTTATTATTGCCCCCCTCACTTTATGCTATTTTGAGGTTTTTCATGTGAACCCCCTCTTTTCTGTGTTTAGTGCCTTGTTTAAATATATGCTACTTGGCCCTGCGAAGCCAACATTGCTGGTTGGTTTGTGACCTTTCGTTTACAAATAAAATGTTAAATATATATATAAAAAAAAAAATAAGCAACAGCAGTGGTAATAGATCCTTAAGTCATGCGTACAGATCTGTTCCTATAACACCAAGTGTAAAATAATCCACATGTGCGAAATGCATATAAAGTGCATATAAAGTGCATGTGCTCATATATCCTATTACATTCGTAAAGTGCAGACACAAAAATGTGTTGATGTGACATCAAAAAGTCATAAGATAGTCCTCTTATTGGGTTATCTGATAGTCTCTGGATGGCCTATGACTGTATAAAGTGCACGTGAAAAAGTGCAAATCTCAAAATATAAATAAACAAGGTCCGTGACTCCTAGTCACCATACAGTATGTAGGTCACACTTCAGACAAAATGTCCCAACGTTATGCTTCCTCTCCTCAGTTGGTAGATTCCGTTGCATATATGAGGAAGACAAAGAGAGAGACAATAGTGCAGACTGTTGTAATTTTGTGAAGTGAATATATGAAAACCACTCACAAATTATAGAGCCTAATTAATCCTGGCTCTAGGTTGGAATGCCTCACGTCAAATACAGGGTGACGTTCCCCCTTTTCCTGGATTTTCCAGTTATCCTCAAATAGAACACATACAGAGAGACAGCGCTCCCATAGCGTGACACAGTACGTATATTCTGAGTAATTACAGTTGTAGTTCAACTCACCGATGTTGGAGCCTCGGTTTTCTCAGGCTCAGCCTAAAGGCGAAAGGTACTTCTTAGTTAGGTGAGTACCTAGGGGGGGTTACTGGACGCGTTTCGACACTTCACCTGTGCCTTCTTCAAGCAGTATAGCATATGGGGTAAGGGGAGATTATACCTTGTGTCCTTCTTATATACTAAAATAGTAATGAATCCACATATTGGCAGAGTTCATTGATTCTGTTCCTTACTTCCGGGTTCACGGTAGTTGCGGTCACGTGATGGCCGTCGTGTGATCAATATGCGTCGCGGCCATTTTGATTATGCGTTCCAGCATGGATTCCCTGCGTTCCAGCTTGGTTTTCAGCAGTTGCAGTTCAGTATGGCATAATGCTCTTGCATACAGCGCTCTTTTATGTCAAAAAACACTTTACCACTCGATCTTTAAGGATGTCTTGAGGAGCTAGTGCTGCATTATATCTGGAAAGTTGTTGTTGATCAGCACATAGTACTACAAGATACGATACTGCTCGTTCTTTTATTATATATACCTGGGGCCTATTGTCAAATGAAACAGCTGCAATATGATCTAATCGGTAGGATGGAGATAAATTTCCTTTTTATATAAAGGGAGATGAGTCTATGGACGCTCTTAACCCTTTCTCTGCTGAGGCGTTTCACGCCGCTGTGCTGAGCTAATTTTTACCTGTTTCGCTCATCTTCTTTAAACGTGTTTTGAAGGCTTATTTTAGTATATTCTATTCATTAGGCTTGTGCACCGATTTTTTTTTCGGTTCGATTTGATTTTTCGGATTTTCAAACTTTTCGATTCGGCATTTTTCGTCATTTTTCGTGTACATTTTTTTTTCGGAATATCGACCATTTTCGTATTTTCGTGTCACTTAGCTCGTTTTTTGTATCGACTTTTCGTGATTTCGGAAATTTTCGTTTTTTCAGAACGTCTGTTCTCCTCGTTTCAAAGCAATAAATTTCGATTTGACACATTTCAAGTCCATTCGAAAATTCCGAAAATATTTCATTCCGGCTCGGATAACTTTTCGGATCTGCCGTTTTCGGATCTAAAAATTTTCAGAAAATCAGCCGCATCCGAAAACACGAATTGGGAAATTTCGTGAAAATTCCGAAATTCCGAAACCCGAAACGCACATCCCTACTATTCATTGGAACCCCCTATCTCCACCATTGGTGGCAGTTAGGGGTTATCTCCAGGACTGGCGTCATCATGCTATGCACGATGACGCCAGTCCTCAGGGGGAGTTCCCGGAGGCTTGGCCGACATCCAAGATGTCGGCCAGCTGCAGGAAAGGATCACGAACCGGCGCTTTTCGGCACCGATTCATGATCCGGCCCCCATGGGGTTAATGCCAGGTACCGTTAGGAAGGGCAGGCTGTGCCCTTCCAAACGGTGCCTGGATTAACCCTCTGCACCCAGGCAATCGGGAGGGAGAGAGGTCTGAAGGACCTTCCCCCCCTCCCTTTCAGGCGCTTCCTCCGCACACGCGGGGGGGCGCCTGAATTAGATGTCATCGCGCCGCCGCTATGAGTAGCTATGTGACGACTCCAACTCTGCTTCTCTGTGTTTGACAATGTCCCCAGCATATTTAGCAGCGTGCGATTAAACCTTTCAGGCTGAGCATCACCTTGAGGGTGATATGGTGTAGTTTCGGGTCTTTTGGATTCCCAACAGTTCCAACAATTGCCCAACAAGCCGGCTTTCAAAGTCTCTACCCTGATCAGAGTGTATTCTCCTTGGTAGGCCGTAGTGAACAAAGAAATTCTCCATCAGAACCTTTGCTACTGTCGGAGCGCGTTGGTCTCTCGTGGAAAAGGCTTGGGAGTAACGTGTGAAGTGATCAGTCACTACTAAAATATTCCCTTGCCCACTAGCATCCGGCTCTAAGCACAGGAAATCAATGCACACCAAATCCATGGGTCCCTGACTCTGCAGATGGCTCATTGGAGCGGTTCGGGTCGGTAGGGTCTTCCTCTGAATACACCTTAGACATGAATGGCAATAACTTTCCACTTCAGCTCTCATGCAAGGCCAATAGAACCTGTCTCGCACCAGCTTAAAAGTCCTTTCAGCGCCCAAATGTCCATGCTCATCATGTAGCGATCGCAGCACACTCTCCCTATGTTTAGTGGAAAGGAATAACTGTTGGGTCTCTTCAGCATTGGTTGAGGGGCCCCTTCGGTAGACCACCCCATCCAATATCTTCAACCGTTCCCACTCTTTGTAGACCAATCTGGCTCCATCTGGGGAATTGGTCAGTAGAATTTCACGCTGGTTCGCAGTTAGGGCCTTTATGGTTAACGCAATTAAAGGGTCTCTGGCCTGATCAGCTTTCAGGTCCTGTTTTGAAAAGGTAGGTAGACTTTCATCCCTCAATTGCGTAGGGTTGCAGTAGAACTCTGGACCAGCCGCAGCCATGACTCCTATGGCCTCCGCTTCAATCCCTACCTTGACCCGGCGCTCTGCTCCTTGACACAAAGCTTGGACCCCGTCTGGAGTTAACTGAGTCCATTCTGCAGCTTAGGGTCTTCTCGACAAAGCATCAGCATCTCGATTATTCACCCCAGGGCGATACTTCAGGCTGAACCGAAACCCTGACAGAGCGGCCAACCACCGATGTCCTGTTGCGTCCAGTTTCGCAGTAGTAAGGATGTAGGTAAGAGGATTGTTATCCGTCTTTATCACAAACTCAGCTCCATACAGATAGTCCTTTAACTTGTCTACCACTGCCCACTTTAAGGCTAGGAACTCCAACTTGTGGGTAGGGTAGTTCTTCTCTGAAGGCGTAAGGCTCCGGCTCACGTACGCTACAGGCCTCAGCAATCCACCATACTCTTGATACAGGACTCCTCCTAGACCTTCTCTGCTGGCATCCACATGTAACTCATACGGCTTGTGAGGGTCCGCATAGGCCAAGACAGGAGCTTGAGTTAGACTCTCTTTCAGCTTCAAGAAAGCACCTTCACATTGACTAGTCCATTCTTCCTGTATGGACTCTCGAGCTTTCCTTGGTCCTGGAGCTGACGGGTTTCGGTCAGAGACCTTGCAGCCTTCTTCTGTGCTTTCCTTCTGTAGGAGTTTGTTCAGTGGTTGAGCTATTTTTGCGAATCCTCCTACAAATCTTCGATAATAGGAACAGAACCCCAAGAAAGATCTAAGTTCAGTGACGTTTCGGGGTCTAGACCAAGAAGCTACGGCCTCCAACTTCCGAGGATCTGTTGAAACACCTTCTGCTGAGACCACATGTCCCAAATACGTAACAGACAGTAGGCAGAATTGACATTTCTCCAGATACAGTTTCAATCCCTCTTCATGGAGCCTCTTCAAGACCTTCTCCAAACGTTGCTCATGTTCTTCCAGAGTCTTCCCGAACACAATTATGTCATCCAGGTACACTAATACTTCGATCAGATTCATGTCCCTGACTGTCTTCTCCATTAACCGTTGGAACGTGGCTGGAGCCCCCGTAAGGCCTTGAGGCATTCTGTTGAATTCAAAGAACCCCAGTGGACAGATGAACACAGTCTTCTCTTTGTCTTCAGGATGCATTGGTATCTGGTGATACCCACTTCGCAGGTCTAGTATACTAAACCATTTTGCTCCAGACAAACACTGTAAGGCATCTTCTATCCGAGGAGTAGCATATTGGTCTGGGATGGTTCTCCGATTCAGCGTGCGATAGTCTATGCATAGGCAGACAGAACCATTCTTCTTCTGGACCATCACTATTGGAGATGCGTATGGACTCCTGGACTCTTGGATCACCTTGCTTCTTTGCAGTTCATTCAGCTGTTCTCGCAGATCATCCAAGTCTCCCAGCGGAACTCGTCTTGACCTTTCACGAAACGGCTTGTCTTCTTGTAATCGAATGCGGTGTTCAGTACTTTTAGCTAGGCCTACGTCGAACTCATCTTTCGAGAACAATTCTCTCCACTTTAGAACTTGAGACTGAAGACGTTTCTTCCATTCAGGTGAAATGGGAGCGTCCTTGGGGTAGAATCTTTCATCTGGAATCTCTTTATCCACTCCCCCTCCTAAATCGGTAGGAGAGAGAGGAGTAGCAGACGCTACTTGCCCGATAGGCATTCGTGCTTTAAGGACTGCTGGAGAATCAGACACATTGCACACGCTGACTGAGACTCTTCCTCGTGTTCTTTTCAAAGCTTTAGTGGAGATTATTTCAGGAATCACTTTGACTCCGGCTTCACTCCCATGATTAAAATCGGTTTCTAGTACCACATAGGGACCTGGTTGCGATCCGTTCAACTTGACTGAAGCCCGGAAGCTCGCTACTTCTCCTGCTTGCAGAACCTTCTCTGTTCCTTCTAATCTCCATAGGCACCCCACTTCGGCAGGTGCCTTCTGTTCTTCGACCATCCTCTGATAGACTGGACGTAACATTGGGTGTACTCCTTGAGTAGAACCTTCTTCCAATACGATAGGTGTCAGGAGACGTCGCACCAAATCAGTATTCGTCCCCACTATCATGGAACTCCTTTTTGCCCCTGAAGGCCGAGGACACACAATGGCCAATGCATCACAACCTCCGGACTGTCCAATGACTTCGGATCCGATCTCCAACTTCACCTGTAGATACCCGTCATAAGGGAGTTTCTCAGTTCCAATACCCCAGATTTCCAGGTCCTTCAATTTCTGTTTAGGAATGTGCCTCAAGTGTTTCTCGTAGAAGTCTCGGTAGATCAATGTCACTTGAGCCCCTGAATCCAACAGGGCTTTAGTGTAGACTCCCTCCACTTGGATTGGCACAATAGGAGAAGGACCTATCAGCTGGTCAGGAAACTTGGTGGTGGCACCAGGACACATAGACCCAGTTTGCTGTACCCTGGCCTTCTTCTTGGCCCGTGTAGGTTCTGGGTGTGCATTGCTTCCCCATGACGTAGGTCCGGATGCTAAGGGAGTGACTCTTTCAGTCCTGGCAGGCTCAGCAGTTGGCCAGACTTTGGGCCCTCTCGCCCTCTTAGTCCTGGCTTGATTTTTGGAGCGGGTTTCGACCTTTGGGCACCTAGGTTGCTCCTTCACTTGTGCCCTCTGGCGTTTCCCGCCGGTGAGGTAGATAACAGTCCTTCTAAAGCTTTCAAGAGCTCCTCAACTGTATTCCCTTCAGGCTTTCGGCCTTTGCATTGTGCGCGGAAGTGGCCCATTTCTCCACAACCGAAACATCTCTTCTTAGAGAGCGGAGACGCAGTCGCCTGCTGTGATTCGGTTGAAGGACCCTGGCTAGATGCCACAGCAACTCCGGTTGTCTGTATGCCTGTAAGGAACTTCTGCATTTCTGCCTGCATCTCTGTCACCTTCAACAATACTCGGCACAGTTCCGCGTGCGCCTGTTGCAATTCAGCTTGAGCTTCTTGTACTTTCTTAACAGTTTTGTGCAACTCACCATGTTCGGAGAGGTTTAATTCTTTGACAGCCCTCTCTGTGGATTTAAAAGCGATCAGATGTTCTTGCTCGTATCTAACGAGTCGCTTTCAGGCTGCAAACAGTCGTTATGCCTCACAGGTTGCGCGTAAGCTCTTTCCCCTCGCCTGAAGGATTTTTCTTCCAGTAAAGCCTCCTCCTCTGTGACAGCTCGGATCAGTTCCAGGTACTTCAGTTCTTGATTACCTGCTCTGCTTCTCGGCTGCAGCATCACTGGATCTAGAGGTTGAGAGCCCCTCAGGATCTGTTTTATTCGGATCTTATCCACTTCGGCCGGTTCGGCCCCTTTCTTGAGGAGTATCTGGTGCAGAATCTTATCTAGGCGCCTCATGTATTCGGTCATTCGCTCACCTTTCCGCTGGTAGGTGTGTTCATACTGATATACAAGCTCTGCGGCCTTTTCCGTTCGCCCAAAAACTTCCTCCAGAATGTTCAAATAATCTAGAGCAGTGCAGTCTTTCTTACTCAATTTTAGGTTTCTCACCGCTTCTGACGCAGGTCCCTTTAAGCTCTCAGTGATCCTTTGCTTTTTCTGGGCTTCAGGGACGTCCCACTCATCCAGAGCCTGCATCGCCTGTTCCACCCATTCTTCGAAGGTTTCTTCTCCCGCCGGAGTTGGTACGTTTCCTGTAAAATTTCTCAACTGTCGATAACCGAAGTTAGTGTGCAGAGGGCTTGTTCTCTGACACTTAGCCAGCAAATCTCCAATAGCCACTATAAATTCAGGCCCGATGGAGTCAAATGTTTGCGCTCAATACTCGGTGTTCTATTGCTACTCGTACACAAGAAACGGCTTACAAACTGCTGTCACGATGGTATAGAGCACCCACCACTATTGCTACATATTCAGTCACGGCGGATGCCTCCTGCTGGAGGTGCGGAGCACAGCGCGCTGATCTCTTGCATATATGGTGGTCCTGCCCAGTGTTGCAACCCTTCTGGACACTGGTTCATGATGCCATTAGCAACATCTCTGACACTCCACCTTCCTATACGCCAGCGGCCATGCTGCTACACCACACACCGCTGCCGGTAGACACCTACAGAAACTCACTTGATATTCGGCTACTGAACGCCACCAAAGTGGTAATACCCAGGCACTGGAAATCTCCAATAGCCCCCACTTTCCGAGAATGGCTAGACGAAGTCCAACGTATAAGAGATGTAGAGGATCTGATGCACCAAACCTCCGGCACCTCTGCCAAACACCTGAGACGTTGGTTCTATTGGTCCACACCAGCCTGCTCCCCACCTCACAACTCTGTAGATCTTTCTTAACTGCAACTGAATAACAAATGATTGACCAAACCCCCCCAGCCCCCACCTTTCTCTTTTGTTCCCTTGTCACAGGTTGTATCCTTACTCCCCCTCTTTGTTGCTTGAATTTGTACTATATGTATTCATATGTGAGGCACACAGAGACGCTGTATCGAAAATACACACTTTAATATCTGATAATTACGTCTCAAATAATTCACAATTGACTGTATATGTGGCAATGCATTTAATGTCAAGTAATGTATGTTTTCAAATAACTTAATAAAACCTTTATTACAATAAAAAAAAAAAAAAAAAAAAAATTCAGGCCCGATCATGGCCAACGGACTGGGCGCGGGAACACTCGCGGATTCGCCACGTGGCGCACTTGGCTGAATCAGTTGGACTTCCACCTCATCGGTCAGCTTCACGCTCGCGCCCTGAAAACACACTGGAACACCCTTTCTCCACTCAAAAAGAACATACATGTGAGAGGTATCTGGGTTCTCGTTAATGTCCAGGATTAACCCCCGATGTTTTGGTGTCAGCGCGGCCACGGCCTGGCGAATCTGGTCTTCGGCCCACGTGTCTGCGGGAATATACATGACTATACAAGATTCTAACTGACTACTGTGCTCATCACACCATTCGGCAGCAGTGTCTGGATCCATATTTAACCCTTTAGATGCAGTTTTTCCAGAGACTGGATCCCGGAAACGAGCCCCCACGTGTAGCGCTCACTCCCGGAGGAGCCGCTGAAATTGAACCTCGGGTCAGTCTCCCCGCACTAGGGAATAAATATACTCCAGCACCGTTGTGGATTTTATAAATTATATAGTTTACTAGAATAAATGGCATATAATGAATAACACGGTGTTC
Source organism: Leptobrachium leishanense (assembly GCA_009667805.1). NCBI lineage: Eukaryota > Metazoa > Chordata > Amphibia > Anura > Megophryidae > Leptobrachium > Leptobrachium leishanense. The sequence continues at coordinate 119,396,290 of CM019068.1, forward strand.
GAATATATATTTACAGTACTTCGTAATGCGGGAAACGCGCAGCGGAAAAGAAATACGATGCTTCGTATTTCGAGGAAACGCGCAGCGGAAAAGAAATACAAGGTTTCGTATTTCGAGAAACTCGCAGCGGAAAATAAATACGATGTTTCGTAATTCAAGAAACGCGCAGCGGAAAATAAATGGAAAATTATCTTTAACCCCCTTTTTGATTGGGGAGTGAGTCCCGCACAGGTTGTGTCCCGGAATGTAAGTGTGTGTGTTATGGTACCCGGGTACACTATTCAACTGGCCAGTGAATTTCTTAAGAGGTATCTTCGACTAGTCAAGTTGGGGCCCTGTGGGTTTTGGAAACAAACAGCAGCGTGCTTTCTTGGTTTTACAATGGCCTAGAAGGCCTCTCACTCATCCGCCAGATACATAAGGCTCCGCTTGACCCAGGACGTCTCTCCGCTCGATATTGACTGGTGTTCTCTTGGCTTCTGGATCCGCTGTCTGGCTTTCTGTTCCTGCCGCGACTTGTCCAGCTTACCGCCTGCTCTCCCAGTCCGATCGACCTGCAGTACTCCTAACTCGGGGTCCTCTGGCTTCCGCAATAGCAGCTTGGGTAATCTTGTGGATCACTGGGTCTCCCTTTGGTAAGGCTGAGTAACCCGATCTGTAACTCCGTTAGGCCGCACCTGCACTCCGGCCTGGACACTGTTACATTCTGCAGCACTGTGTCTTGTCTCTCTCACTCCCTGGCGCGATCTGCCAGCTCTCCCCACAAGGCTCAGGATGTAAGTCCCTGTGTCCCACCCACTTCCTGTGTCCGTTCCCAAAGCATGCCAGGAAATGTAGTCCCAATGTAATATTCAGTGTCTCACGTTGCGCTTGTCTCCCTCCGGTGGCCAAAAATAGCTACTGCCACAATAAGGAATTAAACACAGCGCTACAAAGGTTTTTGCCTTCACAGCATGAAGGTGATCATAGAGAGAAGGAATGAGATTTTAGTGGAATTAAATGCGAGTATTGAAAATAACCATAAGGAACTTAAGAAAGTACTATCTGAACAAGAAATGGATCAGTATCTAGAAAGATTGGAGAAAGATCAAGACAAACTGAACGAGGAAGTCAAAGAGAGAAAGAGGAAAAAATACCTAAGGGACATTATGGATTACAAGAAAGGTAATGTCTGCCAACAAGAAAACAAGGAAAACGTAGAACGTCAGTATCCGTATCCAACACAAATACCCCTATGGAAAGATCAATCCACCCTACACCCAAAAAACCCGAGATTGGCACCTCCATATGAAGCTCTAGAGAGTAAACCACAAAGAACACCCAGGATATGGAAACCACGGAGCAAGAACAGTTATCATCAGGATTATTACGCAGAAGATTATAACTCGGGAAGGACCAATGAACCAATATATAGATACGCTGATAATAGGGAAGACACCCATTATACCTATAAGAGACCCAAATACGATAACCGACACTACAAACAAGGGAATAGACAAACACAGAGAACCAACTGGAGAACGAACCCAAGACAGACATTGGGGAACGAGTGGAGACCTTCCAACAAGTGGAGACCTCCTAACATCACTACTCAAAATCGATACCAAGCTCTCGAGGGCCTCCAGGATTTTCATGGGACCCAGCTCCAACCACACAAGGATTTAGCCACTATAAGGAGAGGCTGGTCACCGGGCAAGAGACCCTATCGAGACGAGGATGTCGATCAGGACGAATCAGAAGAAGAAAGAAGACGAACAGAGAAACTGATGAGAATGGAGGGTGTCGGATATAATCTCTGCACGTGAATACAACACGTTTATATATATTGGACTTATCAGCCGAGCCTCCAATATGTCTATATTGGACTTACTGGACCTGCCTCGGCAGTAGCCTCCAATATATCAGGGATTATTATTTCATAAGAAACTTATACGAGACACAAATATCAATCGTTTATATTTCTTAGAAATTATCCTGAATTCTTTTAATTGTCTGTGTTTTGCTTTAAAAAATACAATAATCAATAATCGGATAAAAATATATATATATTTATTACGTATACAAAAAAGTTTCAAATCTCATATCATAAACAAAAATTTATAAACCACAATCCATCAGCATATAAAAACTAGCTTCACAATATATGTATCTCCGGTTAGTAACTGCATATATGATTAATATCATTTACCTTATCAGTTAGTAACTAATACACAAATGGTTAATAAACATTTCTGCTTAATACAACATGCGTTTCCCAGCAAACAATGTTTAACCAGCCAGCTCTTATAGATATATATATCTCTATGCTACATGGATCAACAAAAGATGAGCTAATTTAATGATAAGTAATAAAAACTTATTTAGTGAATCCTCCCCTAATCTTGAGAAGTAAACTTCTAATCTCTTGCTTTTTATTTTGTAGTTATATAATTCCTTGCCTATTAATTTTAATCACAGTAATTTCCAATTTCAATATATATATTGGTATCAATCTTACAACATTTCTTTTAGGAATAAATCCTTATATCCACTTCTTCATATTTCTATCTGCAGAATAAAAATACTTAGAATTTGGATCGAACCGAATCTGAGAAGTCTCAGTCTACGTTGCAAGAATATCTACAAATATATATTTACATTAATTCCTTATTTCATACATTACCTGTCCAATTTGGATGTTGATAAATCTGCCTTGGCATTCCTGATGTAGTAATTTTTGGAATGTGTGAAGATTATCGATCAGATGATCAATGCATGTGAGTTAGAGATTTGGTGAGAGTCAGAAATTTAGTGAGAATCTTGATTGCCTCATGTCTTGGGATCTGCCTGCATCGTGGTGTGAGTCTGAGTGTTGGAATCTTGGACTTCAGAGTGTCATGTGTACTGGACGTCTGAGTGCACTGCGGTGTGAGTCTGTCTGCTGGAATCTCCGACTTCAGAGTGTGTACTGGACGTCTGAATGCACTGCGGTGTGAGTCTGACTGCTGAAATCTCCGACTGACTTGTAACCAACATTGCCGCTTATTATAGCCAATTTGACGTCACACAATATTTTTGGTAATATGAATTATAATATTTACTATCCTCTAGAGGGCAGTATTGCACTTCTTAAAAATTTCACCCATTTCTTTTTAATTTTCCTATCTCGGGTCAAAAGGTCAATCTGACCCAACAAAGACCTTCTCTTCTCCCAGCTAGACACTGTCTCTCCAGCTGTCATCTTTGATTTATATCCCTACTCCCTTTTAACTCAGAGTCCTATCAGCTGAATTCTTTTCTGGTTAACTCACAGAATCTATTCTTTAGTAAATTTTATTATTTACCAATTATATACTTTCTACAATGTTTATTGGAATATATATTTCCTACTGTGAATATAATAAAATATACCTTGATTATAAACATATATTTTGTGAATATAAATCTATATTAGAGAATATTAACTCTTATTCCTATACCCAAGAGACAAAATATCTTTTTTAGAAACTTAAGACAGACCAATAAATTTAATTATGACACGTCTTAGCACTTAAACATAGCCTTATCACATACAGACATTCTAGATTCCTTCGTGTCTGGCACTTCTTAAAAAAATATAAAAGACTTCACCCAGGAATGAACTCTGTAAAAAAAATCTCGTTCATTTCTAAACCTAGAGAAAATTTTAAAGCAAAGAAACTGTCTTTAAAAACAAAATGGCTACGGGCATCCATTTTAAAATTCCTCTTTTTCTGTGTAATATACCTGACATAACCCCCCTTTGGTTTCATGGATATTTATTGATCAAATAAATTTTAGAAAAGCATACAATATCTCCCCCCTTTACCAATTAGGCTAGGTTTCCACCTTTCGCAACACGTTTCTCTTCTTTCATCCATTTAATAATTGAAGATGCAGTGTTTTTAAACTTCAATGTATGTACTTTCTTTGTTAGTACAATCATCCAGACAGTTAGAAACATAATTACTATACAAATCACAATCTTTGTAATCTTTGGCCCATTATAAGCAGATAGCAATTGAAGATTAATCTGTGAATACATTGGAGCATAAATTGTTAGATTATCTCTTTATTAGAAGTTTTAGAAGTTCAATAGTATGGTCATGCTAGTTCTTTAGCAAAGATTTCAAATCTGGATTCATGGGTATCTCTTGCCCTTGGAATACGACAACGATTTGTTCTCGTCATACCAGACTTCATTTTTTAAAAAGTAACTTCTCGATAACAACTCTTGATTCTTTAGGAACTTTCACGAGAATCACTGGTGTGGGTATAAACACTCTCTTGTTTTGTACCAGATCCCTCCGGTAAACATTTGCTTCTCTCTCTGTAGAACAGCGGTTGCAATAAAATATGCGGCAAATCTTTTCCTTCGGTGGTTCTTGTACATAGCAATAAACTGTATCCTGGTAGTCTTTCAGGCTTGCATGAGCTTGATTCGCATGGAACTTGAGCAATGGATCCGCTTGAAATTGTGCGGAAAACCGTAAAATTTCCAGATAGTCGCAGTCGTTGGTGGTCCGATTCATCTTTGCGGATTAGCGTCGCAGTTCGGATTAACCACTTTTATCAATTTCTATTGAAAGAAAGAGTATAAATAACCATTCATAGACTAGCGATTTCACTCAATTTCCCTATAGATACTCTGATCTCTGATTAATTTTAATTAACCGTACGGATCTAGTCTATCTACTAGCTTGAGTTAAACATCTGAATGCTGGGAAGAAGAATCACATGTTAATTAAAACATCACTTCACATGATACCAGTTAAGTGTCTTCTGTTGGTCTATCTTCACATTCTGAGATGATCTAGGATGACAATCATACAATTGAGCTTGGCAGTTTTATTTCTCCTAGAAATATATAACATAACTTCTTCAAATAACATTAGGACTGTCTCCATCATTATCTAGATCTGTTATCCACTCATCTTGAGGATTTGGGTATCTGATCACTTTAAGGTCAGCTATTTTATTTAGCATCTTCTTGCTAAATATAGCTATATTCCTGGCGCAAATCTAGCTTAGCCATGTTTTCTCCAGCTAAACTATTTACACGTATAGGGAAAAATACCTCTTCATTTATCTTCTCTATTTCAGTTAAGAACTGAGAATGGTCACTATGCCCATTTGGTTCTGTTTCCCTTTTGTGGAGGTGAATAATTAGCACGTCATTTTCCAGACATATATCTCGAATTCTCTCGGGGGGAACACATATGGTGTTATCCTCCCGCTCTCCTGGAGTCAGGGGCTTTGGCCTTAAGAAAGAGATATCAGGTGTCTGGCTATTTCTGAAGTGGACTTCAATAGAATCCGGCCTTTCCTCAATCACGTGGCAGTTACGCTGAGTGTGATGGGATTGGGATCTATCGTAGCTGATTGGAACATTTACTTGGGACCAAATAACCTCATTGATAAAATCAATGATTGGATTTAACCTTTTGAGAAGGTCCATTCCAATAATTAGGCGATTTTGGGGCAGATCCACAACAAGTGTTGGATGCCGAATTACTTTATTCCCCAATTTAAAATCCAATTTAGCCGTGCCCAGAACTTTCAGAGATGTGCCACTCACACTCACTAGATTAGCATTAGATTTATCTAATCTAGGCTTCCTGGAGGACAGTTCTTGGACCTGTTCAAAATAATGTGCTGATATTAACGTAACTTGGCTTCCAGTGTCTAGCAAGGACGGAATATGTGGTAAATTATCTTGTAATTCTACATTCACATAATATCGGTCTTCAATGCTATGGAATTTACAGAGAAATTTAGAGTGAGATATGAAATTAGGTTTTGTACAGATTTTACCAACTGATTTTGCTCTCTCAAACATGCTTTTGGCAGCTGTGCTTTCCATTTCGGATCCAGTCTTCTCAGCTTGCTCGCACGTAGTCTGGGGAGATAAAATACATTTTCCTTCTCTTTGCAGGGAAGGGTTTAAATCATCAACCATACAAATATTTGTATTAATCATTTCATCATCACTTTCTGGTAAATTGTCATGGATGCTGGTTACTTCATCAGAAACATCATCTAGGCACTGGTTGGGTGGGGCTGCAGGTATTGCATCGCTTACAACCTGACCAGGGTTATTTCCAGTCATTAACTGAGTTATCTGATCCAGTTTTTCTGTCAGCACACGGAAATTTTCCTGCATTTGACCAATACGCTGGCGTACAATATATCTCCGCTATCTATTCGTCCTTGGGGACGAAGCTTGCGCATTATCAGACACATCAGATTCAGTCTTACCTCTGGTTGCTTCCTGTCTAGGTACATTTTCCCTTGATTTAACCCACTGACTTCTAGGTACCCATTGCTTCCTAGATTGAAATTTACTTCCTGAATTTTCTCTGGCAAACCCTCTTTCCTGATCTGGCTTGGATTTTTCCCTTTGAGGTATGGAGTCTCGCAATATTTCCGCATAACTCTTTTTGTGGGACTCAAATTTAATATCACCCCTTTTAACGTGAGCTTCCGCTATTTCCTCAGGTGAGTTTTTCACTCTTTTCCCCTGAGTTTCTTCACTATATTCAAATACAGTAAATAGGGTCATACTTTCTTTTAGTACCCAATCCAAACCATTTCTCGGGTCATAATCTCTTGCCAAAATAACCTTTATTTTATTTGGCAATGCGTCATAAAATAATTGGATAAATTCAGGGTTTTCAAAATCTGGGTTTCTTTCAGCCAAGCTGTACGCATTTTTAAGGACTGAAAGAAATTCACGGGGGCTTTGATTAGGTCTGCATTTTAGAGTTAAAATTGCTCTTTTCGCAGCTAGATTGGTACGGTGAGGCCCAAATTCAGATTTGACCTCAGAGACTATTTTACTCCAGTTCCGTATACCAGATTCTTTCAAAGACTGAAAAAAATACCTATGTTTGCTTTCAAAGACCCATGGGATCAACTCAATTTTCTGAGCATATGAATTAATTCCTAATATGGACAATGCTTCTTCAAACATCGATAAATGATTTATTATTCTTGAGGATCCTTTAAGGTCAAAAATACCTACTGATTTGGATAAGAAATTAATGATTTTCGTTAAATCCTGAACTTTATGAGATTTCTTAATAGGCTGTGGCTGGCTAGAGTGATGTGATTTGAAATACTCCTGTGTAAGAGGCTTCGCTCTTTTTTCATCATGAGATTTCGTTTCACTTTCATATTCGCTCTGCTCACTCTCGAGAACGGAGCTGTCACCAGGTCTAATCAGCGATGAGTTATAGCCCAAAGCTTTCAAAGGGAACTTCTCTAACGAAGGATTTTTAAACCTTCGAACATCAGTTTCAACCTGACGTAACTCATCAGCGAATTTCTCATGTTCGCGTTTCATTATCGCCAACTTTTTGTTTAGCTCCTTATTTAATTTGAATAATTGAGCAATCTCATCTTGCAATTGATAATTTTCTCCTGTACACACTTTCAACTCCAATATCATTCGTTCTGACTCATCTTTTAATTTATTTACGGTATCATGCAAGTCACAATTTTTATTTTCTAATCTGTCTCTGGTTTCTTTGTCATCATTCAATCTCTTGTTCATTTCTGCGATCAAGTATATGCATCCAGGCACAATTTTTAAAACAAAAATCTCTTTGTCTTTTTTATTTGTGGCTGCACTTATCTTTCGCAAACACTCAAGAAAATTTGATTGATCTGACCAGATTGAATCAACATAATTGGAAACATTTGATTTCAATTCTTTTATCCAATCAAATAAATCATCTGTGACGTGTAACTTGTCCTTTAGATAAGACATAACATTTATCAATACTATTTGATCTGCATGTATCTCTACACCTTCCTGAGTCTCAGATTCTGACTCTGACATTTTTACACTGTTTAGTAGATAACCGTAAAAACCACAAGTCAAAATACAACAAGGAGTCAAAATATATATATATTTTATCTCTGTCTAATCAGACAATACTGACAATTATATTCCAAACAAAAACTACAATGTTGGTACAGTGCCTCCAATTTGTTATATTGGATATAATCTCTGCACGTGAATACAACATGTTTATATATATTGGACTTATCAGCCGAGCCTCCAATATGTCTATATTGGACTTACTGGACCTACCTTGGCAGTTGCCTCCAATATATCAGGGATTATTATTTCATAAGAGATTTATACGAGACACAAATATCAATCGTTTATATCTCTTAGAAATTATCCTGAATTCTTTTAATTGTCTGTGTTTTGCTTTAAAAAATACAATAATCAATAATCGGATAAAAATATATATATATTTATTACGTATACAAAAAAGTTTCAAATCTCATATCATAAACAAAAATTTATAAACCACAATCCATCAGCATATAAAAACTAGCTTCACAATATATGTATCTCCGGTTAGTAACTGCATATATGATTAATATCATTTACCTTATCAGTTAGTAACTAATACACAAATGGTTAATAAACATTTCTGCTTAATACAACATGCGTTTCCCAGCAAACAATGTTTAACCAGCCATCTCTTATAGATATATATATCTCTATGCTACATGGATCAACAAAAGATGAGCTAATTTAATGATAAGTAATAAAAACTTATTTAGTGATTCCTCCCCTAATCTTGAGAAGTAAACTTCTAATCTTTTGCTTTTTATTTTGTAGTTATATAATTCCTTGCCTATTAATTTTAATCACAGTAATTTCCAATTTCAATATATATATTGGTATCAATCTTACAACATTTCTTTTAGGAATAAATCCTTATATCCACTTCTTCATATTACTATTTGCAGAATAAAAATACTTAGAATTTGGATCGAACCGAATCTGAGAAGTCTCAGTCTACGTTGCAAGAATATCTACAAATACATATTTACATTAATTCCTTATTTCATACATTACCTGTCCAATTTGGATGTTGATAAGTCTGCCTTGGAATTCCTGATGTAGTAATTTTTGGAATGTGTGAAGATTATCGATCAAATGATCAATGCATGTGAGTTAGAGATTTGGTGAGAGTCAGAAATTTAGTGAGAATCTTGATTGCCTCATGTCTTGGGATCTGCCTGCATCGTGGTGTGAGTCTGAGTGTTGGAATCTTGGACTCTCAGAGTGTCATGTCTAATGCATTGCAGTGTGAGTCTGTCTGCTGGAATCTCCGACTTCAGAGTGTGTACTGGACGTCTGAATGCACTGCGGTGTGAGTCTGACTGCTGAAATCTCCGACTGATTTGTAACCAACATTGCCGCTTATTATAGCCATTTTGACGTCACACAATATTTTTGGTAATATGAATTATAATATTTACTATCCTCTAGAGGGCAGTATTGCACTTCTTAAAAATTTCACCCATTTCTTTTTAATTTTCTTATCTCGGGTCAAAAGGTCAATCTGACCCAACAAAGACCTTCTCTTCTCCCAGCTAGACACTGTCTCTCCATCTGTCATCTTTGATTTATATCCCTACTCCCTTTTAACTCAGAGTCCTATCAGCTGAATTCTTTTCTGGTTAACTCACAGAATCTATTCTTTAGTAAATTTTATTATTTACCAATTATATACTTTGTACAATATTTATTGGAATATATATTTCCTACTGTGAATATAATAAAATATACCTTGATTATAAACATATATTTTGTGAATATAAATCTATATTAGAGAATATTAACTCTTATTCCTATACCCAAGAGACAAAATATCTTTTGTTTTAGAAACTTAAGACAGACCAATAAATTTAATTATGACACGTCTTAGCACTTAAACCTAGCCTTATCACATACAGACATTCTAGATTCCTTCGTGTCTGGCACTTCTTAAAAAAAATATAAAAGACTTCACCCAGGAATGAACTCTGTAAAAAAAAATCTCGTTCATTTCTAAACCTAGAGAAAATTTTAAAGAAAAGAAACTGTCTTTAAAAACAAAATGGCTACAGGCATCCATTTTAAAATTCCTCTTTTTCTGTGTAATATACCTGACAAGGGATATACAACTTAACCAATATAATACTCACAGAAGCCCAAACCAAACTTCTTAGAAAGGGAAAGGAAGTTTGCCCGACGACACATATGGATCCCTTTGGGATATACATAGACCTATAAAAATTTAAAAAGAACTTATGCTTAAAGACGTATTTTCTTAAAAATCTGATAGAAAGAGCAACTACATTGGAATTTTATAAACACACCACTCTGAAAGAGAAATCTACCTTCTTTCCGAAATCCATGGTTTCTCAAGAAAAAAACACTTTTGAGAATATGGTGTTAGCAGACCTTGGAAAAATCAAGACTAATAAGAAAACGGATAACCTCACAAGAAAGGAGAAAGAGGCACTGAAGGAACTCACCTCAAATGAGGATATAGAAATTAGACCAGCAGATAAAGGAGGAGGTTTAGTGATCATGACAGCCGATTATTATATGGAAGAAGCAGACCGAATTTTGGGTGATATTACCACCTATAAAAGACTGAACAAGAACCCAACAGAAAACATTAAACAAAGGTTCATAGACCATATTGAACAAGGAGACGCGTTGGGAATATTCAATAATAAAGAATATAAATATATGAAAGTTGAACACCCAAGAACACCAGTGTTTTATTTTCTTCCCAAAATCCATAAGAGCATTGAGAAACCACCAGGTAGACCCAATGTCTCTGGAGTGGGTTCAGTCTCAAGTAGGCTGTCTGAATACTTAGACCAACAATTACAACCATTTGTGACCGTATCTCATTTGAAAGACACAAATGATATATTAAACGTCCTGAAAGGTATCAAATGGGAGGATGGAATTACGCTTGTAACAAGTGATGTACAAGCGTTATACACCATCATACCTCACGACAAAGGATTGGAAGCCACTCAACATTTTTTAAACCAAAAAGACACTCTACAGCTGGAACAGATTATTTTTATTTTGGAGGGCATTAAGCTGATTTTAGAAAATAACTATTTTTATTTTCAGGATAATTTTTATTTACAACACAACGGAATGGCGATGGGAACGCGATTTGCGCCATCTTATGCCAATTTATTTATGGCACACTGGGAGGAATCATTTTTATCAATGTACACGGATAACTTAGTGTGTTACAAACGTTAAATAGACAATATTTTTTTAATCTGGAGAGGAGGAGCGGAGAAACTACAATAATTTTTAACTCAACTTGATAAGAATGACAGAGGAATTAAATTGACAACCACTTGGAGTAGTGAAAAGGTTGTCGGATATAATCTCTGCACGTGAATACAACACGTTTGTAAATATTGGATTTATCAGCCAAGCCTCCAATATGTCTATATTGGACCTACTGGACCTACCTCGGCAGTCGTCTCCAATATATCAGGGATTATTATTTCATAAGAAATTTATACGAGACACAAATATCAATCGTCTATATCTCTTAGAAATTATCCTGAATTCTTTTAATTGTCTGTGTTTTGCTTTAAAAAATACAATAATCAACAATTGGATAAAAATATATATATATTTATTACGTATACAAAAGAATTTCAAATCTCATATCATGAACAACAATTTATAAACCACACTCCATCAGCATATAAAAACTAGCTTCACAATATATGTATCTCCGGTTAGTAACTGCATATATGATTAATATCATTTACCTTATCAGTTAGTAACTAATGCACAAATGGTTAATAAACATTTCTGCTTAATACAACAACATGCATTTCCCAGCAAACAATGTTTAACCAGCCAGCTCTTATAGATATATATATATATCTCTATGCTACATGGATCAACAAAAGATGAGCTAATTTATTGATAAGTAATAAAAACTTATTTAATGAATCCTCCCCTAATCTCGAGAATTAAACTTCTAATCTTTTGCTTTTTATTTTGTAGTTATATAATTCCTTGCTCATTAATTTTAATCACAGTAATTTCCAAATTCAATATATATATTGGTATCAATCTTGCAACATTTCTTTAGGAATAAATCCTTATATCCACTTCTTCATATTTCTATCTGCAGAATAGAATTACTTAGAATTTGGATTTTAACCTTATCCGAGAAGTCTCAGTCTACGTTGCAAAAATCTCTACAAAATATTTTTACATTAATTCCTTATTTCATACATTACCTGTCCAATTTGGATGTTGATGAGTCTGCCTTGGAATTTTCTATGTGATGCTTTGTTTTGGAATATGTGAAAATTATCGATATTAGATAATCAATGCATGTGAGTTAGAGATTTGGTGAGAATATTAATTGCCTCATGTCTTGGGATCTGAGTGCATGGTGATGTGAGTCTGATGTGAGTCTCTGTCTGTTGGAATCTCTGACTGACTTACAAAAGAACCTTTGCCGCCTATTATACCCAATTTGACGTCATGGTTAATTATTTTTACTATCCTCTGGAGGGCAGTATTGCACTTCTTATATTAATTCTATTAATTCCATTATTTCTTTTTAATATCTTATCTTGGGTCAAAGGTCAGACTAACTTAACAAAAAGCTTGTCTTTTAACTAGACTGTCTCTAGACACAGTGTCTGTCATTTGATTTATATTCTCACTCCCTTTTGGTTGCTTAGATCAGCTAAATTCTTTCCTGGTTAACTCACAGAATCTATTCTTTAGTAATTTTATTATTTACCAATTATATACTTTCTACAATATTTTGGAGTATATATTTCATACTGTAATTATAATAAAATATACCTTGATTATAAACATATATTTTGTGAATATAGTTATATGTTACAGAATATTTAACTCCTATTCCTATACCCAGAGAAACAAAAATCTTTTTGTTTTAAAAACCTAGAATAGACCAATAAATTTACTTATGACACGTCTTAGCATTATCTCACATTCATTCTAGGTTCCTTCATGTCTGGGACTTCTTAACCCAGGAATGAACTTTGTAAAAAAAATCTTGTTCATTTCTAAACCTAGAGAATATTTTGAAAGAAAAACTGTCTTTAAAACAAAATGGCTACAAGCATCCATTTTAAATTCTCCTTTTCTGTGTAATATACCCGACATAACCCCCCTTTGGTTTCTTGGATTTATTGACCAATTAAATTGAGGAAAACATACAATCTCTCCCCCCTTTACCAATTAGGCTAGGTCTCCGCCTTTCGCAACACGTTTTTCTTCTTTCATCCATTTAATAATTGAAGATGTAGTGTTTTTAAACTTCAATGTACGTACTTTCTTCGTTAGTACAATCATCCAGACAGTTAGAAACATAATTACTATACAAATCACAATCTCTGTAATCTTCGGCCCATTATAAGCAGATAGCAATTGATGATCAATCTGTGAATACATTGGAGCATAAATTGTTAAATTATCTTTTTATTAGAAGTTCAATAGTATGGTCATGCTAGTTCTATAGCAAGATTTCAAATCTGGATTCATAGGTATCTCTTGCCCTTGGAATACGACAACGATTTGTTCTCGTCATACCAGACTTCATTTAAAAAAAAAATAACTTCTCGATAACAACTCTTGATTCTTTAGAAACTTTCACAAGGATCACTGGTGTGGGTATGAACACTCTCTTGTTTTGTACCAGATTCTTCCGGTAAACATTTGCTTCTCTCTCTGTATCAAACAGCGGTTGCAATAAAATATGCAGCAAATCTTTTCTTTCGGTGGTTCTTGTACATAGCAATCAACGGTATCCTGGCTGTATCCCGCATGTCTTTCAGGCTTGCATGAGCTTGATTCGCATGGGACTTTAGCATTCTCCTTGGAATTGTGCGGAAAACCGTAGAATTTCCAGATAGTCGCAGTCTTTGGTGGTCCGATTCATCTTTGCGGATTAAGCGTCGCAGTTCGGATTAACCATTTATCTCAATTTCTGTTGAAAGAAAGAGTATAAATAACCATTCATAGACTAGCGATTTCACTCAATTTCCCTATAGATACTCTGATCTCTGATTAATTTTAATTAACCGTACGGATCTAGTCTATCTACTAGCTTGAGTTAAACATCTGAATGCTGGGAAAAAGAATCACATGTTAATTAAAACATCACTTCACATGATACCAGTTAAGTGTCTTCTGTTGTTCCATCTTCACATTCTGAGGTAATCTAGAATGAAAATCATGCAATTGAGCTTGGCAGTTTTATTTCTTCTAGAAATATATAACATAACTTTTTCCAATAACATTAGGACTGTCTCCATCATTATCTAGATCTGTTACCCACTCATCTTGTGGATCTGGGTATCTGATCACTTCAGGGTCACTATGTCCATTTGGTTCTGTTTCCCTTTTGTGGAGATGAATAATTAGCACGTCGTCTTCCAGACATATATCTCGAATTCTCTCGGGGGAAACACATATGGTGTTATCCTCCTGCTCTCCTGAAATCAGGGGCTTTGGCCTTAAGAAAGAGATATCAGGTGTCTGGCTATTTCTGAAGTGGACTTCAATAGAATCCGGCCTTTCCTCAATCACGTGGCAGTTACGCTGAGTGTGATGGGATTGGGATCTATCATAGCTGATTGGAACATTTACTTGGGACCAAATAACCTCATTGATAAAATCAATGATTGGATTTAACCTTTTGAGAAGGTCCATTCCAATAATTAGGCGATTTTGGGGCAGATCCACAACAAGTGTTGGATGCCGAATTACTTTATTCCCCAATTTAAAATCCAATTTAGCCGCGCCCAGAACTTTCAGAGATGTGCCACTCACACTCACTAGATTAGCATTAGATTTATCTAATCTAGGCTTCCTGGAGGACAGTTCTTGGACCTGTTCAAAATAATGTGCTGATATTAACGTAACCTGGCTTCCAGTGTCTAGCAAGGACGGAATATGTGGTAAATTATCTTGTAATTCTACATTCACATAATATCGGTCTTCAATGCTATGCAATTTACAGAGAAATTTAGAGTGAGATATGAAATTAGGTTTTGGATAGATTTTACCAACTGATTTTTCTCTCTCAAACGTTCTTTTGGCAGCTGTGCTGTCCATTTCGGATCCAGTCTTCTCAGCTTGCTTGCACTTAGTCTGGGGAGATAAAATACATTTTCCTTCTCTTTGCAGGGAAGGGTTTAAATCGTCAACCATACAAACATTTGTATGAATCATTTCATCATCACTTTCTGGTAAATTTCATGATACTGGTTACTTCATCAGAAACATCATCTAGTCACTGGTTGGGTGGGGCTGCAGGTGTTGCATCGCTTACAACCTGACCAGGGTTATTTCCAGTCATTAACTGAGTGATCTGATCCAGTTTTTCTGTCAGCACACGGAAATCTTCCTGCATTTGACCCATACGCTGGCGTACATTATATCTCCGCTTTCTATTCGTCCTTGGGGACGAAGCTTGCGCATTATCAGACGCATCAGATTCAGTCTTACCTCTGGTTGTTTCCTGTCTAGGTACATTTTCCTTGATTTAACCCACTGACTTCTAGGTACCCATTGCTTCCTAGATTGAAATTTACTTCCTGAATTTTCTCTGGCAAACCCTCTTCCTGGTCTGGCTTGGATTTTTCCCTTTGGGGTATGGAGTCACGCAATATTTCCGCATAACTCTTTTTGTGGGACTCAAATTTAATATCGCCCTTTTTAGCGTGAATTTCCGCTATTTCCTCAGGTGAGTTTTTCACTCTTTTCCCCTGAGTTTCTTCACTATATTCAAATACAGTAAATAGGGTCATACTTTCTTTTAGTACCAATCCAACCATTTCTCGGGTCATAATCTCTTGCCAAAATGACCTTTATTTTATTTGGCAATGCGTCATAAAATAATTGGATAAATTCAGGGTTTTCAAAATCTGGGTTTCTTTCAGCCAAGCTGTACGCATTTTTAAGGACTGAAAGAAATTCACGGGGGCTTTGATTAGGTCTGCATTTTAGAGTTAAAATTGCTCTTTTCGCAGCTAGACTGGTACGGTGAGGCCCAAATTCGGATTTGACCTCAGAAACTACTTTACTCCATTTCCTTATACCAGATTCTTTCAAAGACTGGAAAAAATACCTATGTTTACTTTCAAAGACCCATGGAATCAACTCAATTTTCTGAGCATCTGAATCTATTCCCATTATTCCCACAGCTTCTTCAAACATCGATAAATGATTTATTATTCTTGATGATGCCTTAACATCAAAAAGACCTACTGAGGTTTTGAGGAAATTAATAATTTTCGTTAAATCATTCACTTTATGATATTTCTTAATAGGCTGTGGCTGGCTAGAGTGATGTGATTTAGAATACTCCTGTGTAAGAAGTTTTACTCTTTTTTCATCATGAGATTTAGTTTCACTTTCACATTCGCTCTGCTCATTCTGGCTTTTCAGATAAACAGAGCCGTCATCAGGTCTTATCAGTGATGTATGGCTTAAAGCTTTCAAAGGGAACTTCTCTAACGAAGAATCTTTAACCCTCGAACATCAGTTTCAACCTGACGTAACTCATCAGCGAATTTCTCATGTTCGCGTTTCATTCTCGCCAATTGTTTGTTTAGCCCCTTATTTAATTTGGATAATTGAGCAATCTCATCTTGCATTTGATCTTTTTCTCTTGCACACACCTTCAATTCCATTATTATTCGTTCTGACTCATCTTTTAATTTATTTACGGTTTCATGCAAGTCACAATTTTATTTTCTAATCTGTCTCTGGTTTCTTTGTCATCATTCAATCTCTTGTTCATTTCTGCGATCAAGTATATGCATTCAGGCACAATTTTTAAAGCAAACATTTCTTTGTCCTTTTTATTTGTGGCTGCACTTATCTTTCGCAAACACTCAAGAAAATTTGATTGATCTGACCAGATTGAATCAACATAATTCGATATATTTGATTTCAATTCTTTTATCCATTCAAATAAATCGTCTGTGACGTGTAACTTGTCCTTTAGATAAGACATAACATCTATCAATATTATTTGATTAGTATGTATCTCTACATCTTCCTGAGTCTCAGATTCTGACTCTGACATTTTTACACTGTTTAGTAGATAACCGTAAAAACCACAAGTCAAAATACAACAAGGAATCAAAATATATATATATATATTCTATCTCTGTCTAATCAGACAATACTGACAATTATATTCCAAACAAAAACTACAATCTCGGAACAGTGCCTCCAATTTGTCGGATATAATCTCTGCACGTGAATACAACACGTTTGTATATATTGGATTTATCAGCCAAGCCTCCAATATGTCTATATTGGACCTACTGGACCTACTTCGGCAGTCGTCTCCAATATATCAGAGATTATTATTTCATAAGAAATTTATACGAGACACAAATATCAATCGTCTATATCTCTTAGAAATTATCCTGAATTCTTTTAATTGTCTGTGTTTTGCTTTAAAAAATACAATAATCAACAATTGGATAAAAATATATATATATTTATTACGTATACAAAAGAATTTCAAATCTCATATCATGAACAACAATTTATAAACCACACTCCATCAGCATATAAAAACTAGCTTCACAATATATGTATCTCCGGTTAGTAACTGCATATATGATTAATATCATTTACCTTATCAGTTAGTAACTAATGCACAAATGGTTAATAAACATTTCTGCTTAATACAACATGCATTTCCCAGCAAACAATGTTTAACCAGCCAGCTCTTATAGATATATATATATATCTCTATGCTACATGGATCAACAAAAGATGAGCTAATTTATTGATAAGTAATAAAAACTTATTTAATGAATCCTCCCCTAATCTCGAGAATTAAACTTCTAATCTTTTGCTTTTTATTTTGTAGTTATATAATTCCTTGCTCATTAATTTTAATCACAGTAATTTCTAAATTCAATATATATATTGGTATCAATCTTGCAACATTTCTTTAGGAATAAATCCTTATATCCACTTCTTCATATTTCTATCTGCAGAATAGAATTACTTAGAATTTGGATTTTAACCTTATCCGAGAAGTCTCAGTCTACGTTGCAAAAATCTCTACAAATATATTTTTACATTAATTCCTTATTTCATACATTACCTGTCCAATTTGGATGTTGATGAGTCTGCCTTGGAATTTTCTATGTGATGCTTTGTTTTGGAATATGTGAAAATTATCGATATTAGATAATCAATGCATGTGAGTTAGAGATTTGGTGAGAATATTAATTGCCTCATGTCTTGGGATCTGAGTGCATGGTGATGTGAGTCTGATGTGAGTCTCTGTCTGTTGGAATCTCTGACTGACTTACAAAAGAACCTTTGCCGCCTATTATACCCAATTTGACGTCATGGTTAATTATTTTTACTATCCTCTGGAGGGCAGTATTGCACTTCTTATATTAATTCTATTAATTCCATTATTTCTTTTTAATATCTTATCTTGGGTCAAAGGTCAGACTAACTTAACAAAAAGCCTTGTCTTTTAACTAGACTGTCTCTAGACACAGTGTCTGTCATTTGATTTATATTCTCACTCCCTTTTGGTTGCTTAGATCAGCTAAATTCTTTCCTGGTTAACTCACAGAATCTATTCTTTAGTAATTTTTATTATTTACCAATTATATACTTTCTACAATATTTTGGAGTATATATTTCATACTGTAATTATAATAAAATATACCTTGATTATAAACATATATTTTGTGAATATAGTTATATGTTACAGAATATTTAACTCCTATTCCTATACCCAAGAGAAACAAAATCTCTTTTGTTTTAAAAACCTAGAATAGACCAATAAATTTACTTATGACACGTCTTAGCATTATCTCACATTCATTCTAGGTTCCTTCATGTCTGGGACTTCTTAACCCAGGAATGAACTTTGTAAAAAAAATCTTGTTCATTTCTAAACCTAGAGAATATTTTGAAAGAAAAACTGTCTTTAAAACAAAATGGCTACAAGCATCCATTTTAAATTCTCCTTTTCTGTGTAATATACCCGACAAGGTCGAATTTTTAGATTTGAGTATA
Source organism: Leptobrachium leishanense (assembly GCA_009667805.1). Lineage (NCBI taxonomy): Eukaryota > Metazoa > Chordata > Amphibia > Anura > Megophryidae > Leptobrachium > Leptobrachium leishanense. The sequence goes on from CM019068.1 coordinate 119,415,194, forward strand.
TATATAGAAGACAATGTAATTAAGACCAAGACTTTCTTCCAAAAAGTGGACGTCAATAGTTTCATCGAAAGAACAAGTTGTCACCTCCCACAATGGTTGGATGGGGTCCCCAAAGGACAGTTCTTGAGGATTAGGAGGAACTGCACAGACGAAACCATATATGAATCACAATCTGAGAAACTCAAGAAAGATTTTATAGAGAAGGGGTATTCCCCCGAGAGTCTGGAAGTAGCGAGATCAGGGGTGCGAGAGACCAGTCGAGACACCCTATTAGAAAAGAAAATTAACACCCATCCTGGGTACACTGAAGGTGTTCCATTCATTTTTTTCTTATAGTGCCCAGAACAAAACTATAAGAAAGACAGTGAGTAAATATTGGCACATTTTACGAAAAGACCCGCTATTGAAGGATATTCTCCCGGAGAATCCTAGAATGATATGTAGGGGCGTGAGTAATTTAAAAATGAAATTGGCACATGGACACACACAGAAAAAAACCAAGAAGATAAACCACTTTGGCATACAAAAAGGATTCCATCAATGTGGCAACTGCCTGAACTGCCGTAACACTAAAGGCCAGAAGAAAACCGTGACTCAGGTAGAAGGTGCGACTGGAATCATCAAGATAAAAGAGATCATTACATGTTTTACGAAGAATGTGATCTACATGTTAACATGTCCATGTGGCCTAAAATATGTTGGTAGGACCACCAGACCCTTGAATCTACGTATTCAGGAACATATTCGAAATATAAGAAAAGTCTATGACAAACATAGTGTGTCGCTACATTTTAAAATCAAACATGCCCAAGACCCAGAAGGCCTCAGTTTTACTGGTATTAAAAAAGTGGAGGCACCCTGGAGAGGCGGGAACTTTAATCAGATTATTGGAAGAGAAGAAATGAATATGATTTTTAAGATAGGATCACTCCAACCTCAAGGTTTGAACGCAGACTTCGAACTATGCCATTTCTTAAACCGATCACCTTCCGAAACTACATGACAGTACTCTCCATCTAGGTGGCTATCCACCCTTTATATCTATACCCATGACTCCATTCAGTATCCAGTATTTATTCACAATTATGACAATTTTATCAGTTTTAATTAATTTACCCTATCCACCCCATTTTATTAAAGGATATAATCCATCACCGTGATATGTCGGCATTCCCCTCCCAACATGGGACCATATTTTATTATTTATTTATATATACTATTAACATTAATGTTCATGATCTTTCTTAGACTCACGGCGTTAATAATACTCTCTCTCATGTACGGGATTGAGTCTTAAATCATATATGAATTTTTGCAACCTCCTCTCTTAATTACACTATGTAAATAATACCACCAGCATTTTTTATATATATATTTTTATATATATTATATTTGATATATTTCATTTATAGATTATATTTAATTCCTTTCCTGTTCAGTATTTAACATCCCTTTTAACCGATGAACGGATCTATTAGGGAGAAGGCTATGAGTGCATCCCTAAATCCAATTTAGAAGGTATCACATGCGTGTAACACAAGTATATTTTTAAGCATTGCTTTCTTTTAAAGGTCTTTTTAATAATCTAGGTTGTCTTTTACTAAATAATATAATTTCTCTCGAGACTATTATTAAGAGCGTCCATAGGGTCATCTCCCTTTATATAAAAAGGAAATTTTATCTCCATCCTACCGATTAGATCATATTGCGGCTGTTCCATTTGACAATAGGCCCCAGGTATATATAATAAAAGAACGAGCAGTATCTTGTAGTACTATGTGCTGATCAACAACAACTTTTCAGATATAATGCAGCACTAGCTCCTCAAGATATGCTTAAAGATCGAGTGGTAAAGTGTTTTTTGACATAAAAGAGCGCTGTATGCAAGAGATCGCCCTAGCATTATGCCATACTGAACTGCAACTGCTGAAAACCAAGCTGGAACGCAGGGAATCCACGATGGAACGCATAATCAAAATGGCCACAACGCATATTGATGACATGACAGCCATCACGTGACCGCAACTACCGTGAACCCGGAAGTAAGGAACAGAATCAATGAACTCTGCCAATATGTGGATTCATTACTATTTTAGTATATAAGAAGGACACAAGGTATAATCTCCCCTTACCCCATATGCTATACTGCTTGAAGAAGGCACAGGTGAAGTGCCGAAATGCGTCCAGTAACCCCCCCCCACACACTTTTTTTGGAATAAATTTTTGATATTTTAACCTGATTCTCATCTCTGGTTTTACTCAGTTACGGGACACCCCCTTACCATTTCATCTCTCTAGAGCAGTGTTTCTCAAACCTGTCCTCAGGACCCCTGGACACGCCAGGTTTTCCAGATATCTGAAGTGCAGCACAGGTGATATGATTTGCCGCTCAGTGATTGCAGGATTCAGTCTGTATTTCCCCAAGGTGATCTGCAAAATCTGGCCTGGTTGAGGGTCCTAAGGACAGGTTTGAGAAACACTGCTCTAGAGTGAGGATGATATTTTGAAGGTGAAAGCAGAGGAATTTTCTCTCCCCCTCCCTCCCCTCCGTTTTCTTCCCCATCTGGATGCTAATACAGAGCTGGAGACAGAAGCTGAAAGGCATTGCAGGAGAGAGGGGTAAGGTTCTCACCTAACTAAGAAGTACCATTCGCCTTTAAGCTGAGCCTGAGAAAACCGAGGCTCCAACATCGGTGAGTTGAACAAAACTGTAATTACCTCAGAATATACGTACTGTGTCACGCTATGGGAGCGCTGTCTTTCTGTATGTGTTCTATTTGAGGATAACTGGAAGATCCAGAAAAGGGGGAACGTCACCCAGTATTTGACGTGGGGCATTCCAACCTAGAGCCAGGATTAATTAGGCTCTATAATTTGTGAGTGGTTTTCATATATTCACTTCACAAAATTACAACAGTCTGCACTATTGTCTCTCTCTTTGTCTTCCTCATATATGCAACGGAATCAACCAACTGAGGAGAGGAAGCATAACGTTGGGACATTTTGTCTGAAGTGTGACCTACATACTGTATGGTGACTAGGAGTCACGGACCTTGTTTATTTATATTTTGAGATTTGCACTTTTTCACGTGTACTTTATACAGTCATAGGCCATCCAGAGACTATCAGATAACCCAATAAGAGGACTATCTTATGACTTTTTGATGTCACATCAACACATTTTTGTGTCTGCACTTTATGAATGGAATAGGATATATGAGCACATGCACTTTATATGCACTTTATATGCATTTTGCACATGTGGATTATTATACACTTTGTGTTATAGGAACAGATCTGTACGCATGATTTAAGGATCTATTATCACTGCTGTTGCTTATTTTGCACATGGTTGCTCATTTGTGCAGAATTGCTATTTGCATATTTGCACGATTACCAGTGTAACATTGACTCACTGGAGTACCTTTATCTTTCACCACCTGATAGAGTTGAGTCATAATAGACTTTTAACAATATCAGCATTTTAGAAATACCCATCTAGATTGTTCCATATTTGGAAGCACCCATTGCGCCACTAGGACCCTCACCTTTTTATACATTTCATTTGCACATTTAGGTTGAGATTTATGTGCAACCCCTTGTAGGCAGCAACCCCCTTTTAAAAAAAACACAGTTATCCATTAAGCGCCTCCACAGATACCCACTCTTGTAAATATACCCATTTGAGCTGGGGGGCAAATATACCCATATGAGCTTCGGGCAGGCAAATATACCCATATGAGTGGAAATATATATCTATATAAAAAAATCACACAGTTCACAATGCAATGAATAGGTTGTATATGAAAAAACATAACCAATAAAGTTTGTTTAACCCTTTCGCTGCTGAGGCTTTTCCCGCCCCTGTGCTGAGGTCATTTTTACCGGTTTTGCTCATCATGTTTAAACGTGTTTTGAAGGCTTATTTTAGTATATGACCCAGACATATTATATATCGTTCTTTCCGAAAGACTCGGTAGATTCATAATATGTCATTATTATATGTATACGTTATGTCATGTCTGTATATTATAACAAAAAATGCAATAAAATATGTATTTTCAATAATTTACAATGTGTAAAGTGTTTTTTTTCACATTTTAACATGCGAGCAATTGCGGTTATATTTTGTATGGGGTGCGCTTGTTAAAAAAATTAGAGATGAGGTCTGGTTACATTTTTTTGGGGGAAAATTACACTATTTTTAACAAACGCACCGCATACAAAAATCGTTAGTGCAGCATCATTGTTCACATTATAATTGAAATGGGAACAATATTGCTGCATTAACAAAACAAAAAAAAGAAAAAAAAAGTGTTTTTTTTTTTTATAATTTTGTTTTTCAATTTTTTTTTATTTTTCATTTTTTTTATTTTTTACAACATTTTTCACAGTAGTGTTTGGTATCGTTGGAACGGCCATGCTCTGGCCGATCCAACCATACCAAACATTAACCCCTAACTGCCACGGATCGGGAGATAGGGAGTTCATTGGAACTCCCTATCTCCACAGTTGGTGGCAGTTAGGGGTTAAGTCCAGGACTGGCGTCATCGTGCTACGCACGATGACGCCAGTCCTCAGGGGGAGTTCCCGGAGGCTTGGCCGACATCCAAGATGTCGGCCAGCTCCGGGAAAGGATCGCGAACCGGCGCTTTTCAGCGCCGATTCGCGATCCAGCTCCCCAGGGGTTAATGCCAGGCACCATTTGGAAGGGCAGGCTGTGCCCTTCCAAATGATGCCTGGGTTAACCCCCGCAGAGCCGCCAATCGGGAGGGAGAGAGGTCCGAAGGACCTCCCCCCCTCCCTTTCAGGCGCCTCCTCCGCACATGCGGGGGGGCGCCTGAATTAGGTGTCATCGCGCTGCCACGATGACACCTAATACCGGCGGCTGCGGTTCCGGATGCGCGGCTGACATCGAGGATGTCAGCCCGCACCGGGGGGGCCAGCGATCGGCCGGAACCCGGCCGAACGCTGACCCCAATGGGAGGACGCGCTCAGCGCGTCCTCCGCATACCAGCGGGAATGCTGAGGACGCGCTGAGCGCGTCCTCAGCATCGAAGTGGTTAAAAAAAACTACTCTATTTAGGTGTTACATCCTCAGCCCCTGTTGTGCTCCATGGGGCGTCTGGGCATGGTGGTGTGCCGCTGGCTGGTCAGGTGCCAACACTTCCTGATGGAAGATTGGCATCTGAGGGGGCGGGGCCTGGTGTGTTCACAAGGAGCCGCCGGGTTTAAAACAGGGCGAGAGGAGTTGCCTCGTCGCCCTGACGTGGAGTTTAATTCCAGCAGCGCTAAATTTATTCCTGCATTGATATCCTGTTACCGACTGATTTCTGTATGCGATTCCTGCTCCTGTTAATTGACCCAGCTTGTACTTTGACCACTCTATCTGCATGTTTGTATATCGCTGTCTGTGAGCGTTGGCAATTTAACCCTATGCTTGCTGCTGGGTTTATTGCTCGCTGTCTGGGCTCTGTCCCATCTCGTCTTGGGGTATCGCTTGTGACCTTTCGAGGTACCGTTACCCAACGTACAGCTCATGTTAATGTTCATGTGAAAACCGCGATTAAGAAAGATTGTTTATTTCTGCCGTTTGTTGTTTCTAATCGCATCTCTGAATATACTCGTGAGAACAACCTTATATGCAAGTCAGTACCTTCTGGTATTAGCCAGGTATCTACTATCTGCAATTACAAATCAGTCCATACATTTTCTGCATTTCTTTTGACTGCCCTGCACCTTGAATACTGTACAGACTGTCGAACTACGTCTGGTGTTTCTGAGCGTGTCCTAGGTAATCTGTTGGTCTCGAAACCTTCAGAGCTTAGAGGCAATTCAGTTAGCCCTTGTGTCTCCTTGGCTATTAAGTTACAGTCTGTAGTTTATGAACCTTTTGTTATTCAAGCAGATACTTTTACCCTCAAGGATCTCAACTCCGCTACTCGTGTGGCAGCGTTATCGCTACTGTTACATTACGTCAGGGCCCATGGATCTGGCAGAATTATCTGAACTCATGTCCAAATTAGGCGCCTTGATTAATAAACAGGAGGTACAACTCCATAGACAGGAGGAGCAAGATCGTAGACTAGAGGAGCAGGATCATAGGATGGATCAATTTGCTCAGGTTTTGGGCCTACTCCTGAATCAACTTAAAGAGTCAGGTCAGGCGTCGCCACCCTCCACTCCTGCAGTTAATGAGGCTCCCCAAACTGTATCTGTTTCTTCTATGATTGCTTCTGGAGTATCTTATGTGAGTTTAAAGACACCTACGTGTTTCAGTGGGAATTCTGGTTTATGCAGAGGGTTCATAACCCAAATTGATATCATTTTTGAGTTGAATCCAGGTATGTGTCCCACAGATAGAGCTAAGGTGGGTTATGTGAGCAACCACTGACCTGACTGAGAAAGCTCTACTGTGGGCAACCCCTTTATGGGAATTAAAGAAACCAGTGATTTATAATTATGCTGCGTTTATGAATGATTTGAGACGTACATTTGACCCTGCTCGAAGGGCTGCAGGGGCAGCTAGAGCTTGTGGCGTATTTCCCAGGGCAACCGCCGAGTTGCTGACTATGCCATAGAATTCAAAACAATAGCAGCAGAATTACAGTGGCAAAATGAAGTGCTTGTTATGGCGCTTCGAGGGAATTTCAGAGACTGTTATGAATGAATTAGCACCTTTGTCTTTGCCTGAAGAACTAGAAAATCTGATTGATTATTGTATTGCTCTTGATGATCAGATGCGAGACAGAAGGTCTGGTCGTAGCAAGTCACATAAACAGCCTCACGGTACATGTTTTATTTCCAGGTCTGTTCATGCTGTATCTCCTCCCAGACCCATGCCTGCTGAACCAGAGCCTATGCAACTAGGTCGTTCTGGCATATCAGGAGAGGAGAGACAATATCGCCTCAAAGAGGGTCTCTGTCTTTATTGTGCAGATAGAGGGCATTTTCGGTTACAATGCCCCAAAAGAGCAGAGAGGTCTAATGTGTCACAGGCAAACCTGGTATCGCCTGAGAGACAGGTTCTAGGTACCACTGTCATGTCTCTCGTATCTGATAAGAAAAGAAAGAAAAAATCTTGAGTGGTAATGCCTGTAACCATTGGTTGGGAAAAGGTCAAATTTGACACTGAGGCATTACTGGATTCTGTGTCTGCAGGAAATTTTCTAGACTCTGGGTTTGCTGCCATTCACCAAGTGCCTCTGGTTGAGAGAGAGGTACCACTTCTCATTGAGAGTATTGACGGCAGGAGGTTGACAAGACCTCATTTCAAGCATCAAACTGTTCCTGTATCTTTTGGCACTGGTGTTCTGTATAAAGAGAAAATACAGTTACAAATTATTGAGTCTCCTACCGTGCCTATCATATTGGGCTATCCATGGTTGGCTAAACACAACCCAGTGGTGAACTGGGGAAAAGGGGAGTTGGAATCGTGGGGATCAAAATGCTGGTCCAGGTGTCTGGGCATGACTACTACAGTTGGTAGCTTGAATGTAGCCACTGCTCCTCCACTCTCTACTGTAGTACCCGAGTGGTACAAAGACTTAAAGGAGGTGTTCGATAAGGGTAAATCCGAGATCTTGCCACCTCACAGGCCGTATGATTGTGCCATAGACATATTACCAGGCACCATGCCTCCAAGGGGTCATGTGTATCCACTTTCTCAGAAAGAAAATGATATTATGGAAGAATATGTACATGAAAACCTAGCCAAAGGGTTCATACATCGTTCTTCCTCTCCTGCGAGAGCGGGGTTCTTCTTTGTGTCTAAAAAGGAGGGAGATTTAAGACCTTGTATTGACTATAGAGGGTTAAACAAATCACTATACGTAATGCCTACCCCATCCCTTTAATATCTGAGTTGTTCGACCGCTTAAGAGATGCCAAAATTTACACAAAATTGGATCTTCGTGGTGCGTACAATTTGGTAAGAATCAAGGAGGACCACGAGTGGAAGACTGCCTTTAATGCTCGCAGTGGTCATTATGAGTATTTAGTTATGCCTTTTGGTCTATGCAATGCTCCTGCAGTCTTCCAAGACTTTATAAATGATGTCCTGAGGGATTTTTTGCAAGTCTTTGTAATCGTCTATTTAGATGTTATTCTGATATATTCTCCTGATGTTGAGACACACCATGTCCATGTAAGGACAGTGTTGCAAAGGTTGCTGTAGAATAAACTATACTGCCAGGGTTATTCAAAGAGATTCGAAAAGTCACCGCACGTTTGGTGACTTTTCGTTCTCTTCAATTCGGCTCCTTTTGCCGATCCCATTTCGGTGACCCTGCGGTGTATTCAGCAAGCACCACAGGGTCCCCGAATTGCAGGGAAAAGCTGCCGCAAACCCGACGAAAACTAACCGCAAAACACACCGAAAACAAGCAAAAACATCTGGATTAACCTTTGAAAAACCCGAGCAGGAGCCGATTACACGCAGCGAAGCAGCCGAACAGGAGCCGAATCACACAGAGCCGAAGCAGCTGAGACGCAGAGGAGGCAGTGAATAAATTAGCAAAACCGTTTGTATGAATCTGTGAAAATGAAACGCTGTTTGCAAAGAAACTACTGAGCAAAAATGTCTGAAATTTACACAGGAGGTCCAGGGAATGATAATAAAGAGGGCTGTTACAGAAAAAATAAGTAAACTTTAAAAAAAAAAATCTGAAAAATGCTTAAAGTATCCTAAAAAATCTATAAATAAAGAGACTTTTTGCTGAAGAATTTTATAATGAATGGTTTATTAGATATGGAATTAAAACGGGAATATTTTTAACATTGAAGTCTATGGGATTCTCCTGAATAAATTTGCCGAATTAAACCACCGAATGGCAGGACATTAAGGGAACCTTTCACTGCTGGTTTGTGTTCTCTGAATAGCCGAAGCAGTGCTTTTTTATGGGGTTTTCACTGCCCTCGAACAGGCACCGAACAGGCACCGTATGTGCAGGCAATTCGCCAGGATTTGGCGAATTGCCTGCTCTCTGGATAGCCGAATGGCCAGGAAAGGCAACCGAATGCTGATTTTCAGCGTTCGGTTACCTTTCTCAAGCAATTCGGATCTCTTTGGATATCCCTGTGTAAGTTAGAAAAGTGTCTGTTTGACATAACTTCAGTACATTTCCTGGGTTACATCATCACACCAAATGGGTTTGAGGTGGATCCAATATAGCTATCTGCCATCAGAGAATGGCCACTACCTCAAGGTCTGAAAGCCATACAAAGATTTCTTGGTTTCACAAACTATTATAGGAGGTCTATCAAAGGGTTCTCTTCTGTTGTGTCTCCCATCACGGCCATGACTAAGAAGGGTGCTCAAAATCAGGTTTGGAGTGACCAGGCCAAGCAGGCATTCCAGTCACTTAAAGAAGCGTTTGTCTCAGCATCTATCCTAAGGCATCCAGTACCAGGCCTTCCATTTCAGCTTGAGGTTGATGCATCTGAAATAGGGATTGGTGCAATTCTGTCTCAAAGAGAAAGTCTTGAAGGACCTGTACATCCTTGTGGGTTTTTCTCTAGAAAGATGACACCTGCTGAGAAAAACTATGACAAGGGAATAGAAAATTACTAGCAGTTATAGCGGCCCTCAAGGAATGGCGCTATTTGTTAAAAGGCACTAAAGATCCCGTGATAATTATCAGAGACCATAAGAATCTAGTGTACATGGGAGATGCCAAACGCCTGAATTCCAGGCAAGCCAGGTGGTCACTGTTCTTGTCAAGTTTCAACTTTTTATTAACTTATCGTCCTGGTTCTAAAAACACAAAATCTGACGCTTTATCTAGACAGGTCGAGTCATAAGAACAGCACACGTTTGATCACAGTCCAATCATTCCTCACGAGAGGATCTTGGGTACCACGGTCTTGACAGTGTCTTCTCCTTTGCTGGAGAGAATCCAGGCTGGTCAGGGTGTTGCTCCTCTTGAAAAACCTCCTGGGAAAAGGTTTGTACCTGAGGAGGAGAGAACACAGATGATGAGGACTTTTCATGATTCCAAACCCTATGGGTATATGGGAATAAATAAACCAGTGGCCACGATTGAGAAACAGTTCTGATGGGGTGGTACGCGAAGGGATATTAAGGACTACATAGCCACATGTGACGTGTGCTGTAGAAGTAAAAATCCCCGGTCCTTACCTGTTGGTCTCTTGCAGCCTTTACCAGTGCCAGAGAGACCTTGGTCCCACCTCTCGATGGACTTTATCCCAGATTTACCACCTTCCAAAGGCCATACTGTAATCCTTACGGTGGTAGATAGGTTCTCTAAGATGGTACACTTTATACCACTGGTAAAGCTTCCTTCAGCCAGTGAGCTGGTACCAGTATTCATACAAAATATTGTTAGACTTCATGGGGTTCCTCTGGGAATTGTATCCAACAGAGGAACTCAGTTCGTGTCTCGTTTCTGGCGAGGATTTTGTGAAAACCTAGGTATTGAGTTGAGCTTCTGCTTATCACCCACAAACTAATGGGGCCGCAGAGAGAGCCAACCAAAGTGTTGAGCAGTACTTGCGTTGCTTCGTGTTTGAAAGACAAAATGAGTGGGCAGACCTGTTACCCTGGGCTGAGGTTGCTTTAAACAACTCAGTAAGTGAAACCACAGGCCACTCACCTTTCCATGCAGTCTATGGTTATGACCCTCCCATGCTCCCTTCTGAATTCCAAGCGACTGCTTTGCCAGCCTTGGACAAACATCTGAATGACCTGAAAGGGACATGGGAGAAAGTAAAAAAGATTATGAAGGCCAATATTGAGAAACAAAAAATAAAAGCAGAAAGACGCAGAGGTCCTGCACCGGTATATACGGTTGGGGACAAGGTATGGGCTGTCTACCAGAAACATCAAATTGTTGCTGCCATCCATGAAGATGGCTCCCAGGTTTATTGGGCCTTATAAAGTGTTAAGACGTGTTAATCCTGTCTCTTATGCGCTGGCCTTACCCCCATATTTACGTATCCACAATGTATTTAATGTGAGCCTCCTGAAGCCTCTTACCTGTAATAGGTACACTCGAGTCACTGTTCCACCTCTGCCTATCAAGTCCCAGGTTGAGGAGGAGTACGAGGTCTGTGCCATCTTAAGGTCCCATCTGGTCAGGGGTGTCCTTCAATACCTGGTGGACTGGGAGGGTTATGGTCCTGAGGATCTTTCTTGACTGCCTGCCAGCGAAGTCCATGCGCCTCGTCTGGTTCGCCAATTCCATGCAGCTCATCCCTCAGTGCCTGGAGGTCATTCTGAGCCCGACCATAGACAGGGGGGGTTCTGTTACAGCCTCAGCCCCTGTTGTGCTCCATGGGGGGTCTGGGCATGGTGGTGTGCCGCTGGCTGGTCAGGTGCCAGCACTTCCTGATGGCAGATTGGCATTTGAGGGGGTGGGGCCTGTTGTGGTCACAAGGAGCCGCCGGGTTTAAAACAGGGCGAGAGGAGTTGCCTCGTCGCCCTGACGTGGAGTTTAATTCCAGCAGCGCTAAATTTATTCCTGCATTGATATCGGGTTACCAACCCATTTCTGTATGCGATTCCTGCTCCTGTTAATTGACCCGGCTTGTACTTTGACCACTCTATCTGCACGTTTGTATATCGCTGTCTGTGAGCGTTGGCAATTTAACCCTATGCTTCCTGCTGGGTTTATTGCTCGCTGTCTGGGTTCTGTCCTATCTCGTCTTGTGGTATCGCTTGTGACTGTAACGGTGAGCCCCCTATAGGGTGATGGGGAGCCCCCAATCTGCAGAGATTGAAGCCTTAAGGGCAGGTATACAGATTCCAGGGAACAAACCAGGATATTACAGGAATTAGAAAGATCACGAAGCCCTGACTGAGATCCTTGAAAGGTGGTCTCGAAATACTAACTAGGCTAGGTCTGCAAGGTGTATAAAACATAAACCAGACATACAATGAATGCAGGTATACACGGATAAATAAGCACGGTACAGTACAGGGGACAGACAGAAGAGAGATCCAAATACAAGAGCCAAAGGTCATACACGGAATATCATAACTTGAGGGGTCAGACAAGAGAGAGATCCTAAACACATGAGCCAGAGGTCATACACAGAATATCAAAGTAAACCAGCACACAGGGACTAGGCAAGAAAGACTATCCTGGTCCAAGGATCAAGGGGAATCCTGGTCCTACATATAGGGCAGAACAGGTCATGTGACCGCAGACCAATAAGCCCAACAGATGGCCTGCAGCCTGAAAACAAAAACAAACAGGAATCCCTGCTACCACCAGCAGGGGGCAAGGCCGAGACGTGACCCCCTCCCTTACGGGTGACCTCCTGGGCACCCAAGAAAGAAAACGTGGATGGCATGAAAATGGATAAGACCAACAGTCACCAGTACCCATTGGAATCCCACTCAGACTCAGAGTAGTCAGTATGTGCCTGAGCAAGCAAAGCTCTTTCATAAACCTCCAGGTCCTCTCTGCAGATCACTGCACCATTAGAGGCCCGTACACAACCCTCGGCAACCGGGCTAGAGTCTCGTACCCGAGGGTCCGACGTCATGAGTACCTTGGACCTTGAACGGAGTGAATCATCAGTCCCAGGTTGGTTACGGTTAGTCACCTTGCGTCTCCTGGGCAGTGATCTAGGAGTTCTGTCCACACCATAGAACATAGAGGCAATAGAGGTACTGCCAGATCCAGTGACAGTAGTCTTGCCCTGAGATAGTATATTACATCTCACAGTGGAACCACTAGACACAGTGGACTTACTGTCCACCCCAGAGACAATGACCTTGCCATTAGACATGGCCCCGACCGATACAGTACAGGGTGTGTGCATGAGTGGTAAACTCTCGGGATATGGGACATCACCAGGACATGGTACAGTTGGCGCCACAACAGTCTTACACCTCTCCCCAGGAGGAGTATATTGTGGATCATCTGAATCAGACTCTTCCAACAGCCCTTGCAGAATGCCAGGGTGTCTCTGGAGCACTACCCAGTGCGTCTCACGCATCAAAGAGCCAGAGGGCGTCCGTATATATCCCTTGGGAACACAATGTGATTTGGGGATCATAGTACCCTTCTCAGACATGGGTTTGCAAGTAGTGCAGGGTGGTGCTGCATCGTTAGCTGCAGCAGGTGATAGGCTCAGAGCCTCCATTAACCTCTGCAGCTCTTTCAGCATAGCAAGCACCAAGTTCAATACAGCTTCATACATATGAGACATACCTGCCAGCTTCTATTATGGGACCAGGATAATGTAACGGTGAGCCCCCTATAGGGTGATGGGGAGCCCCCAATCTGCAGAGATTGAAGCCTTAAGGGCAGGTATACAGATTCCAGGGAACAAACCAGGATATTACAGGAATTAGAAAGATCACGAAGCCCTGACTGAGATCCTTGAAAGGTGGTCTCGAAATACTAACTAGGCTAGGTCTGCAAGGTGTATAAAACATAAACCAGACATACAATGAATGCAGGTATACACGGATAAATAAGCACGGTACAGTACAGGGGACAGACAGAAGAGAGATCCAAATACAAGAGCCAAAGGTCATACACGGAATATCATAACTTGAGGGGTCAGACAAGAGAGAGATCCTAATACAAGAGCCAAAGGTCATACACGGAATATCATAACTTGAGGGGTCAGACAAGAGAGAGATCCTAAACACATGAGCCAGAGGTCATACACAGAATATCAAAGTAAACCAGCACACAGGGACTAGGCAAGAAAGACTATCCTGGTCCAAGGATCAAGGGGAATCCTGGTCCTACATATAGGGCAGAACAGGTCATGTGACCGCAGACCAATAAGCCCAACAGATGGCCTGCAGCCTGAAAACAAAAACAAACAGGAATCCCTGCTACCACCAGCAGGGGGCAAGGCCGAGACGTGACAGTGACCTTTCGAGGTACCATTACCCAACGTACAGCTTATGTTAATGTTCATGTGAAAACCGCGATTAAGAAAGATTGTTTATTTCTGCCGTTTGTTATTTCTAATCGCATCTCTGAATATACTTGTGAGAACAACCTTACAGTTGTGTTCAAAATTATTCAACCCCCAATGCTGTAAAGGGTTTTAGGGAATTTAGTGTACATTTGTAATTGTATTCAGAATGAAATCCTACAAGGACTTTTTAAAGAACCATATGCAACTAAAATGACATCAATTGGTTTTGTAATACAGTAGTAAATGTTTCTTTTGTGAATTCTTCATTGACACAATTATTCAACCCCTTAAAGACTACCACTCTGAAGAACAGAGGTTCATTCAAGTGTTTTCAATCAGGTATTGAAAACACTTGTGGATGTCACGGAGCAGCAATAAAGCATAATAAGCACCAATTAGGCAGCTTTAAAATGACTGTGATACTCAGCTCCTTCTAGACATTTACTGGTGTGGTTACAAACATGGTGAAGTCAAGAGAATGGTCCAGGAAGACAAGAGAAGAGGTGATTACTCTTCACAGGAAGGGCAATGGCTATAAGAAGATTGCAAAGATGTTAAACATACCAAGAGAGACCATAGGAAGCATCATTCGCAAATTCAAGGCAAAGGGCACTGTTGAAACGCTACCTGGTCGTGGCAGAAAGAAGATGCTGACTTCGACTGCTGTGCGCTACCTGAAGCGTAGAGTGGAGAAAAGTCCGTGTGACTGCTGAGGAACTGAGAAAAGATTTGTCAGATGTGGGTACTGAAGTTTCAGCTCAGACAATACGGCGCACACTGCGTAATGAAGGCCTCCATGCCAGAACTCCCAGGCGCACCCCCTTGCTGTCTCCAAAGAATAAGAAGAGTCGACTGCAGTATGCCAAAAGTCATGTGGACAAACCACAGAAGTTTTGGGATAGTGTTCTGTGGACTGATGAAACAAAATTAGAACTGTTTGGGCTCATGGATCAACGCTATGTTTGGAGGAGGAAGAACAAGGCCTATGAAGAAAAGAACACCTTGCCTACTGTGAAGCATGGCGGGGGGGTCGGGTCAATCATGCTTTGGGGCTGTTTTGCTTCTGCAGGTACAGGGAAGCTTCAGCGTGTGCAAGGTACCATGAATTCTCTTCAGTACCAGGAGATATTGGATCACAATGTGATGCAGTCCGTCACAAACCTGAGGCTTGGGAGACGTTGGACCTTTCAACAGGACAATGATCCCAAGCATACCTCCAAGTCCACTAGAGCATGGTTGCAGATTAAAGGCTGGAACATTTTGGAGTGGCCATCGCAGTCACCTGACTTAAATCCGATTGAGAACCTCTGGTGGGACTTAAAGAAAGCAGTTGCAGTGCACAAGCCTAAGAATGTGACTGAACTGGAGGCTTTTGCCCATGACGAATGGGCGAAGATACCCGTAGATCGCTGCAAGACACTTGTGTCAAGCTATGCTTCACGTTTAAAAGCTGTTATAACTGTAAAAGGATGTTGTACTAAGTACTAAGATTGAATGTCACTTGGGGGTTGAATAAAAGTGATAATGATGTGAGCACAGAAAAGACATTTGTGGTTATTTCATTATAAATGTTATGTTATATTTGTCTGACCTACACGTGCCTCTTTGATTTAATTGTAAGCAAGATGACTGAATGATCAAAATCAATGTCAAACTGGCCAAAACACTCAATTTCAGTGGGGGTTGAATAATTTTGAACACAACTGTATATGCAAGTCAGTACCTTCTGGTATTAGCCAGGTATCTACTATCTGCAATTACAAACCAGTCCATACTGTTAATGCATTTCTTTTGACTGCCCTGCACCTTGAATACTGTACAGACTGTCGAACTACGTCTGTTGTTTCTGAGCGTGTCCTAGGTAATCTGTTGGTCTCGAAACCTTCTGAGCTTAGAGGCAATTCAGTTAGCCCTTGTGTCTCCTTGGCTATTAAGTTACAGTCTGTAGTTTATGAACCTTTTGTGTTATTCAAGCAGATACTTTTGCCCTCAAGGATCTCAACTCCGCTACTCGTGTGGCAGCGTTACCGCTACCGTTACATTAGGAGAATGTCAAGGCAGAAGAGAAAAAAAAACACTGCAGCTCTTCCCAATCACAAGTGGGCGGGGATGTCTGGATGACTCATCCTGTAGTTCTCATTGAGCTGTGCACGTGCACGGTGACTCCATAGTACTTTCAGAGAACAGGCATTCACTTAAAAACAGGAAGATGTCCCCAGCATGACAAAATATAAATATTTAAATGGAACAGCAGCAAAGAGAACAAAAACTACACTGGATTACAGTAAGGCTTACATTATAGTACTGTTTTATGTAAAAAATCTGAGGCTTTAATGTCACTTTAAGCAGGGGCTGACTGGCAACTTTTGGCCCGGGTGGCAAGCACCACACAGAGGCCCAGAGTTCCGCCACTCGGGCCCATGTTTAAGTAAAAACAAACACGGGAAGCAAATTAAGTAATAATTAAACGGTTTATTACTGTTTAAAATAATTATAGAACTCTAAATATATATACACACACACACATCATAAATTAGCCAAAATACAGAAAACAATTGTAGCGCTCACTCCCGGAGGAGCCGCTGAAAATGAACCACGGGTCAGTCTCCCCGCACTAGGGAATAAATATACTCCAACACAGTTGTGAGTTTTTATATTTATATAGTTTACTAAAATATTTGAGCAGATGTTGAGACACGGTATTCACAAGTATTATTACAGTATTTTCGTATCCCGGTAAAACGCGTAGCGGAAAAGAAACGAAACACGAGGCTTCGTATTTCGGAAAATAAAATATTCGCAACCGAACATAAAAGCAATGCAATTTCCCGATAGTTCAGAAAAAGGGACACGTAGCAAAACCCCAAACATACAATCCCTTCGTATTACGGCAAACGCGCAGCGGAAAAAGAGAAAAATGTATTCGAAACGTATCTTTGTCTTTAACCCCCGTTCCGATTCGCAAAAGGAAATGAGTCCTGCACAGGTTAAGTCCCAGAATGTGAAAAGTGTATCTGTGTGTGTGGTACCCGGGTACTGTTCAACTGGCCAGTGAGTTTATTAAAGGAAGGTCTTCGACTAGTCAGTTGGGGCCCTGTGGACTTTAAAGAGAAAACAGCAGAGCGTCCTTTAATCATAAAACAGCCTTGGAGGCCTCTCACCCATCCGACGATTTCTTTAGGCTCCGCTGACCCAGGACGTCTCTCCACCCGATTTTGACTGGGGATACTAGCGGCCCGATCCGTTGTCTGACTCCCACACAGCTTTTCCAGCTCACCGCCTGCTCCCCATTCGATTCCTCCGGTCTGCAGCAATGCCTGGATCCCGGCGGGTCTTCTTCTCCTCAGCTTGGGTGATCTTCTCTGGACTAACAGGTCTCTCTTGGTCTCTGTTGGTCTCTGGCCTAGGCCCTCTCGTAATCTCTTCGATGCGTCTGCTCTCTTCCCTTCCCTGGCGCGCTCTGGAACTTTCTCCACGAGGCAGAGGATGTAAGTCTCCAGTCCCCACCCACTTCCTGTCTTCCTGCAAAGCATGCCGGGCATTGTAGTCCCAATATCCAGTATCTCTGATCGCGATAGTCTCCATCATGTGGCCAAAAATAGGTACTGCCACAGCAAGATTTTACCACAGCGCTACACTCTCCCCCTCCTAAAACTCTTGGGTCTCTCCAAGGAGGTACAACAGTTACATTACATTTCCACAATATTTAAATACAATTTACACAACATGTACAGGTTCAGCAGCATACAGGCAGTGGGTTAGGAACACTTCCTCAAGTTGACTCATATTTTGGGCTACCTCAGCTAGCATAGCAGACACTTCGGGCAACCTCCGCACCGTGGTGATAGCCTCTTCAGTGCTATGTCCTGGTGAGTCGTAGGGGAGTCGTTGGGGCGGTCGAACAGAGCGTTTTGGTTCTGGCTCAATCAGTTCCTCTTCAGGTGGAAGTACTATAGGCGTTGGCTCAAATCTTCTCTCTATCACTGGAGCAGACGTTTCTTCAGAGTATGATCCCTCCAGTGAAGGCATAGAACTATAATCACCTGAGTAAGCTTCCGGAACTACCGAGATCCCCACATCCTCAGGGACTTCCAACTGAAATTCAAGAGGCTCAGGGATATCAACAGTCTCAGGGACTTCCAACAAGAATTCAGGAGCTTCAGGCCTCAAATTACTCTCCCATCGTTCAGGAACTGAGGTAATCTCTTCAGGCTCCGGTGAACGTATCCAGTCCAGACAGAAACTTTCTTCCTCACTGTCCTTTCGCTCTCTTCGACAACCCGAGTCTGTTGAGACCGGGTAACAGGAGGCAAACATGGAACAGGCGGATTTGGCAGAGGCGGTTCATCCCCAACTGGCATTCTCACAGCCTCCCTCAAAGGTAACAAATGATTCCGGTGCCAGTTCTTGAGAGGCCCAGCCTTTCCATCCGGCGAATCTGATACACTGGTAGACCTGGTAGCTGTTTGCAGACAATGTAAACTTGGGAACTCCACCTATCCGCCAACTTGTGTCTTGCAGCAACACCCAAGTTCTTCAATAGGACCCTATCACCGGGTTGTAGATCTTGTATCCGGACCTTCAAGTCATAGTTCCTTTTGTTTCTTTGCTCCCTGTTTCCCGAGGTCAACCGGGCCTGTTCAAATGCAGAAGCCAAATTTTTCCGAAGTCTATCCACGTAGTTTCTATGGGAAGCTACTGACGTCTGGTCTAAAGATAACCCAAATGCCAAATCAACCGGCAGTCGAGCCTCTCTTCCGAACATAAGACGGTATGGTGAATATCCAGTTGCATCGCTCTCCGTACTGTTATATGCATGCACCAGAGTAGCTATGTGACGACTCCAACTCTGCTTCTCCACATTCGACAAGGTCCCCAGCATGTTTAGCAGTGTGCGATTAAACCTTTCAGGCTGAGCATCACCTTGAGGGTGATATGGTGTGGTTCGGGTCTTTTGGATTCCCAACAGCTCTAACAACTGCCCCACCAGTCTGCTTTCAAAGTCTCTACCCTGATCAGAATGTATCCTCCTTGGCAGTCCGTAGTGAACAAAGAACTTTTCCATCAACACCTTGGCTACAGTCGGAGCGCGTTGATCTTTCGTGGAAAAAGCTTGGGCGTAACGAGTGAAATGATCAGTCACTATTAGAATGTTCCCTTGCCCACTAGCATCCGGCTCTAAGCACAAGAAGTCAATGCACACCAAATCCATGGGTCCCTGGCTCTGCAGATGGCTCATTGGAGCAGTTCGGGTCGGTAGAGTCTTTCTCTGAATACACCTCAGACAGGAATGACAATAGCTTTCTACTTCAGCCCTCATACAAGGCCAATAGAACCTATCCTCGCACCAGCTTAAAAGTTCTCTCTGCACCCAAATGTCCATGCTCATCATGTAGTGATCGCAGCACACTCTCCCTATGTTTAGTAGGGAGGAATAACTGTTGGATCTCTTCAGAGTTGGCTGAGGGGCCCATTCGGTAGACCACCCCATCCAACATCTTTAACCGCTCCCACTCTTTGTAGACCAATCTGGCTCCACTCGGGGAGTTGGTTAACAAAATCTCTCGCTGGTTTGCAGACAGGGCCTTTATGGTCAAGGCAATTAAAGGGTCTCTGGCCTGATCCGCTTTCAGGTCCTGTCTCGAAAAGGTAGGTAAACTTTCATCCCTTAACTGCGTAGGGTTACAGTAGAACTCAGGAACAGCCGCAGCCATAACTCCTATGGCCTCTGCTTCAATCCCTCCTTTGACCCGGCGCTCTGTTCCTTGACACAAAGCTTGCACCCCGTCTGGAGTCAACTGAGTCCATTCTGTAGTGTAGGGTCTTCTCGACAACGCATCAGCATCTCGATTATTCACCCCAGGGCGATACTTCAGGCTGAACCGAAACCCTGACAGAGCGGCCAACCACCGATGTCCCGTTGCGTCCAGTTTTGCGGTAGTAAGGATGTAGGTAAGAGGATTGTTATCCGTCTTGATCACGAACTCAGCTCCATACAGATAGTCTTTCAACTTGTCCACCACTGCCCACTTCAAGGCTAGGAACTCCAGCTTGTGAGTAGGATAGTTCTTCTCTGAAGGCGTAAGGCTCCGGCTCAAGTACGCCACAGGCCTCAGCAATCCACCATACTCCTGATATAGGACTCCTCCCAGACCTTCTCGGCTGGCATCCACATGTAGTTCATACGGCTTGTGAGGGTCCGCATAGGCCAAAACAGGAGCTCGGGTTAGGCTCTCTTTCAGCTTTACGAAAGCTCCTTCACATTGACTGGTCCATTCACCTTGTATAGACTCTCGAGCTTTCCTTGGCCCCGGAGCTGACGGGTTTCTGTCAGAGACCTTGCAGCCTTCTTCTGTGGTTTCCTTCTGCAGGAATTTGTTCAGTGGTTGAGCTATTTTCGCGAATCCTCCCACAAATCTTCGATAGTATGAACAGAATCCCAAGAAAGATCTAAGCTCAGTGACGTTTCGGGGTCTAGGCCAAGAAGCTACGGCCTCCAACTTCCGAGGGTCTGTTGAAACACCTTCTGCTGAGACCACATGTCCCAAATACGTAACAGACGGTAGACAGAATTGGCATTTCTCTAGAGACAGTTTCAGCCCCTCTTCATGGAGCCTCTTCAAGACCTTCTCCAAACGTTGCTCATGTTCTTCCAGAGTCTTCCCAAACACAATTATGTCATCCAGGTACACTAATACTTCGATTAGATTCATATCCCCGACTGTCTTCTCCATCAACCATTGGAACGTGGCTGGAGCCCCCGTAAGGCCTTGAGGCATCCTGTTGAATTCAAAGAACCCCAGTGGACAGATGAACGCAGTTTTCTTCTTGTCTTCAGGATGCATTGGTATCTGGTGATACCCACTTCGCAGGTCTAGTACACTAAACCACTTTGCTCCAGACAAACACTGTAGGGCATCTTCAATCCGAGGAGTGGCATACTGATCGGGGATGGTTCTCCGGTTAAATGTGCGATAGTCTATGCATAAGCGGACAGAACCATTTTTCTTCCGGACCAACACTATAGGAGATGCATACGGGCTCCTGGACTCTTGAATCACCTTGGTTCTCTGTAACTCGTTCAGCTGCTCTCACAGATCATCTAAGTCTCCTAGCGGAACTCGCCTTGATCTTTCGCAAAACGGCTTGTCTTCTTGTAATCGAATGCGGTGTTCAGTACTCTTAGCTAGGCCCACATCGAACTCATCTTTTGAAAACAATTCCTTCCACTTTAGAACTTGAGACTGAAGACGTTTCTTCCATTCAGGTGAAATAGGAACGTCCTTGGGGTAGAATCTTTCATCTGGAATCTCTTTACCCTCTCCCCCTCCTGAATCGGTAGAGAGGGGTGTAGCAGACTCTACTTGCCAAATAGGCATTCGTGCTTTAAGACAGAAGAATCTGTGTTCTGGGCGCCACCTAGTGGTTCCTTTCACAATTGTTCATGTGTTGAGGGTTAATTAACCCCTCAAGACCTTTAAGAGCATAAAAAAAAAAAAAAAAAAAACAGCAATAAAACCGTAAATTGTCAATGTTTCTCACAGTAAATCAGCAGCTTGTCCGTTCACTCGGGCTTATCCCTAGAACCCAGTTAGAAGCATAAATAGAGAAAAAATGTGGCGGGACAGGCGCTTCCTTCACAATGACAGGGATGTTCTCACTTAAATGACAGTTCTCCCCTCTGTTGGATGAGTATAAACCTCAAACAGAACAGAAAACAAAAATAATGGTGCAGTATGTCAAGGCAGTATACTATTAAAATAAAGATAAGAGGATTGCACTCACATGGTGTGGTGTCTTAGTATCAGACACCAGATGTTTATAGCGGCTGGCAGAATTATGGAAGGAACGCCAGACTTCCCTTGGTGGTGCTCCAACGTCTGTGGTGGTCCTCCAATCTTTGGGTACTCCAAGAGCCTTGATGTTGTTTCAGTATCCGTTCCCCTGATCCTCAGCAGCGGTGTAGATCACAATCATGTGGGGTACAGCAGCCAGGAAACAGGAAGAATAGGGACAGCAAGCAAGGTATAATGGGATTTATTGGTATAAAATAATTAAAATAATCTTGGTACATCCAAACGCGTTTCGCGGTATGAAGCCGCTTCCTCAGTAGATGTCAATTGACATCTACTGAGGAAGCGGCTTCATACCGCGAAACGCGTTTGGATGTACCAAGATTATTTTAATTATTTTATACCAATAAATCCCATTATACCTGGCTTGCTGTCCCTATTCTTCCTGTTTCCTGGCTGCTGTACCCCACATGATTGTGATCTACACCGCTGCTGAGGATCAGGGGAACGGATACTGAAACAACATCAAGGCTCTTGGAGTACCCAAAGATTGGAGGACCACCACAGACGTTGGAGCACCACCAAGGGAAGTCTGGCGTTCCTTCCATAATTCTGCCAGCCGCTATAAACATCTGGTGTCTGATACTAAGACACCACACCATGTGAGTGCAATCCTCTTATCTTTATTTTAATAGTATACTGCCTTGACATACTGCACCATTATTTTTGTTTTCTGTTCTGTTTGAGGTTTATACTCATCCAACAGAGGGGAGAACTGTCATTTAAGTGAGAACATCCCTGTCATTGGAAGGAAGCGCCTGTCCCGCCACATTTTTTCTCTATTCGTGCTTTAAGGACTACTGGAAAATCCGTCACGTTGCACACACTGACCGAGACTCTTCCTCGTGTTCTCTTCAGAGCTTTGGTGGAGATTATTTCAGGAATTACTTCGACTCCGGTTTCACTCCCATGATCAAAATCGGTTCCCAGCACCACATAGGGGCCTGTTTGCGATCCATTCAACTTGACTGAAGCCCGGAAACTCGCTACTTCTCCTGCTTGCAGAACCTTCTCTGTTCCACCCAGTCTCCACAGTCTTCCCACCTCGGCAGGTGCCTTTCGTTCTTCGACCATCCTCAGATAGACCGGACGTAACATTGGGTGTACTCCTTGAGTTGAACCTTCTTCCAACACGATAGGCGTCAGGAGACGCCGCACTAGGTCAGTATTCGTCCCCACTATCAGGGAGCTTCTGTTCGCACCCGAGGGTCGAGGACACACAATAGCCAATGCATCACAACCCCCAGACTGCCCGATGACTTCAGATCCGATCTCCAACTTCACTTGCAGGTACCCGTCATAAGGGAGTTTCTCAGTGCCGATACCCCATATTTCCAATCCTTCAATTCTTGCAGAGGAATGTGCTTTAAGTGTTTCTCGTAGAAGTCTCTGTAGATCAATGTCACTTGAGCCCCTGAATCCAACAGGGCTTTGGTGTAGACTCCTTCCACTTGGATTGGCACAATAGGAGAAGGACCTATCAGTTGGTCGGGAAACTTGGTGGCGGTATCCGGACACTTAGACCCAGTTTGTTGTACCCTGGCCTTTTTCTTGGCCCGTGCAGGTTTTGGGTGTGCATTGCTTCCCCATGACGTAGACCCGGATGCTAAGGGAGTGACTCTTTCAGTCCTGGCAGGCTCTACGGTCGGCTCGGCTTTGGGCCTTTTCACCCTCTTAGCCTTGGCTTGACTTCTGGAGCGGGGTTCAACCCTCGGGCACTCAGGTTGCTCCTTCACTGGTGCCCTCTGGCGTTTCCCGCCGGTGAGGTAGATAACAGTCCCTCCAGGGCTTCCAACAATCCCTTGACTCTATCCTTCTCAGGCTTTCGGCCTTTGCACTGTGCGCGGAAATGGCCCATTTCTCCGCACCCGAAACATCTCTTCTTAGAGAGCGGAGACGTAGTTGCTTGTTGAGATTTGGTTAAAGGATTTGGACCAGACGCCACAGCAACTCCCGTCGTCTGCATACCTGTGAGGAATTTCTGCATTTCTGCCTGCATCTCTGTCACCTTCATCAATACCTGACACAGTTCCGCATGCGCTTGCTGCAATTCAACTTGAGCTTCCTGAATCTTCTTGACGGTCTTGGACAATTCACCCCGTTCAGGGAGGTTAGACTCTTTGGCAGCCTTCTCTGTAGATTTAAAAACAACTAGATGTTCTTGTTCGTCCTCGTCAGATCCATAGGTATCTAGAGAGTCGCTTTCAGGTTGCAGGCCATCGTTATGTCTCACAGGTTGTGCATAAGCCCTTTCCCTCCGCCTGAAAGATTTCTCTTCTAGTAAAGCCTCTTCCTCTCGTACAACTCGGATCAGTTCCAGGTACTTTAACTCTTGGTTACCTGCTCTGCTTCTCAGCTGCATCATCACTGGATCTAGAGGTTGAGAGCCCCTCAGGATCTGTTTTATTCGGATCTTATCTACTTCGGCCGGTTCGGCCCCTTTCTTCAGGAGTATCTGGTGTAGAATCTTATCCAGGCGCCTCATGTACTTGGTCATCCTTTCACCTCTTCTCTGATAGGTGTGTTCGTACTGATATACCAATTCGGCCGCCTTTTCAGTTCGCCCAAAAACTTCAAGAACGTTTAAATAATCCAAAGCAGTACAATCTTTTCTACTCAGTTTTAGGTTTCTCACCGCTTCTGACGCAGGCCCCTTTAAGCTCTCAGTGATCCTTTGCTTTTTCTGGGCCTCAGGGACATCCCACTCATCCAGAGCCTGCATCGCCTGTTCCACCCATTCTTCAAAGGTTTCTTCTCCGCCGGAGTTGGTACGTTTCCTGTAAAATTTCTTAACCGTCGATAACCGAAGTTAGTGTGAGGAGGGCTTGTTTTCTGACATTTAACCAGTAGATCTCCAATAGCCACGATAAATTCAGGCCCTATCATGGCCAACGGACTAGGCGCGGAAACACTTGCGGATTCGCCACGTGGCGTACTTGGCTTAATTAGTTGGACTTCCACCTCTTCGGCCAGTTTCACGCTCGTGCCCTGAAAACATGGCGGAACACCCTTTCTCCATTCGAGAAGAACATACATGTGAGAAGTATCTGGGTTTTTTTCAATGTCCAGTATTAACCCCCGATGATCTGGTGCTAGCGTGGCCACGGCCTGGCGAATCTGATCTTCAGCCCAAGTGTCTGCTGGAATATCCATAACTATACAACATTCTGACTGGCTACTGTGCTCCCCACACCACTCGGCAACAGTGTCTGGATCCATATTTAACCCTTTAGATGCGTTTTTTCCAGAGACTGGATCCCGGAAACGAGCCCCCACGTGTAGCGCTCACTCCCGGAGGAGCCGCTGAAAATGAACCACGGGTCAGTCTCCCCGCACTAGGGAATAAATATACTCCAACACAGTTGTGAGTTTTTATATTTATATAGTTTACTAAAATATTTGAGCAGATGTTGAGACACGGTATTCACAAGTATTATTACAGTATTTTCGTATCCCGGTAAAACGCGTAGCGGAAAAGAAACGAAACACGAGGCTTCGTATTTCGGAAAATAAAATATTCGCAACCGAACATAAAAGCAATGCAATTTCCCGATAGTTCAGAAAAAGGGACACGTAGCAAAACCCCAAACATACAATCCCTTCGTATTACGGCAAACGCGCAGCGGAAAAAGAGAAAAATGTATTCGGAACGTATCTTTGTCTTTAACCCCCGTTCCGATTCGCAAAAGGAAATGAGTCCTGCACAGGTTAAGTCCCAGAATGTGAAAAGTGTATCTGTGTGTGTGGTACCCGGGTACTGTTCAACTGGCCAGTGAGTTTATTAAAGGAAGGTCTTCGACTAGTCAGTTGGGGCCCTGTGGACGTTAAAGAGAAAACAGCAGAGCGTCCTTTAATCATAAAACAGCCTTGGAGGCCTCTCACCCATCCGACGATTTCTTTAGGCTCCGCTGACCCAGGACGTCTCTCCACCCGATTTTGACTGGGGATACTAGCGGCCCGATCCGTTGTCTGACTCCCACACAGCTTTTCCAGCTCACCGCCTGCTCCCCATTCGATTCCTCCGGTCTGCAGCAATGCCTGGATCCCGGCGGGTCTTCTTCTCCTCAGCTTGGGTGATCTTCTCTGGACTAACAGGTCTCTCTTGGTCTCTGTTGGTCTCTGGCCTAGGCCCTCTCGTAATCTCTTCGATGCGTCTGCTCTCTTCCCTTCCCTGGCGCGCTCTGGAACTTTCTCCACGAGGCAGAGGATGTAAGTCTCCAGTCCCCACCCACTTCCTGTCTTCCTGCAAAGCATGCCGGGCATTGTAGTCCCAATATCCAGTATCTCTGATCGCGATAGTCTCCATCTTGTGGCCAAAAATAGGTAGAAACATAGAACATAGAAACATAGAAACATAGAAAAATGTCGGCAGATAAGAACCTTTCGGCCCATCTAGTCTGCCCAATTACATGGATACTTTACCTGGATTTATCTTTTGTTTAGGATAGCCTTATGCCTATCCCATGCTTGCTTAAATTCAATTACTGTTTTGGCCTCTACCACTTCTACTGGAAGACTGTTCCATGTATCCACCACCCGCTCAGTAAAATAATGCTTCCTGATGTTACTTTTAAACCTTTGCCCCTCTAATCTAAGACTATGTCCTCTTGTTTTGCTATTTTGTTTCCTTTTAAATATACTCCCTTCCTCTACCTTGTGGATTCCCTTTACGTATTTAAATGTTTCTATCATATCTCCTCTGTCTCGTCTTTTTTCCAAGCTGTACATGTTAAGATCATTAAGCCTTTCTTGGTAACTTTTCTCCTTCAAGCCGTACACCATTTTAGTAGCCCTTCTCTGAACTCTCTCCAAGATGTCTATATCCTTCTGGAGATACGGTCTCCAGTACTGCACACAGTACTCCAAGTGAGGTCTCACCAGTGCTCTGTACAGTGGCATGAGGTACTGCCACAGCAAGATTTTACCACAGCGCTACACAATATTTTTACTTTTGAGAATCAAGTAAGCAAACAAAATCTATTACACGAACCAAATAGTAACTTTTTACATTATTTGTAGTTAAATAAAAACCAAGGACACATAACACCCTCAAATGGTAAACTATATATTATAACTGGCTTCTGAAGAACATATTAGGATGTATTGTGTATATGATACTACTCCCATTTGGACAGATCATTTTTTACTCAGTTAACAAAGACCTCATCAAAGGAGAGGTGCTACGGATTCTTTCCAGAACATCTGGGAAATGAACAAGTTCCAAAAGATCCCTTTCAACTGACATTATCATAAGTGCATCAAGAAGTTCTTGTCCCATTGTGGCTCTCAAGCGAGTCTTTATAAGTTTTAGCTTACTAAATGCCCTTTCACATGCCACTTGAGTGAAAGAGAGCGTTAGCGGGTATTCATACACAGAGAGATTTTCAAAAGCAGCAGAGAAAAGACAATACTTTCTAAGAAATCTGTGGCAACAAAGAAAACATTTTTTACATGATTTGCATTTTGTTTCTGGATCCACACAATCTGTAAAAGAACCCCACTCATCATCAGCAACAGCAGCACCACCAGTATTAACAGGATTATCATCCTGTTCATCGTCACTTTCCTCAGAACTAACAAGAACTAGGTCTTGCTTCCTACTCTCATCTTCTGCAAGTTGTGGAAACCAGTTGGCAAAACTCAATAATTCACTTTTCAGAGATGTCTCATCCACTTCTGCCAACTGAGAAATTTTCAGTAGCGCTCCTGCCTCTAACACATTTGGATCTTTTCGAATGTTGTCAAAGGAACGAGGATCCAAATATTGGGAGTCCAAAATTAGCTGTTTATTTTCAGAAAATCTCAGTCATACTTCCTATAATCTGGTTCAAAACTGGCCTGAAAACAAACTCGAAAATGTTGGATTTGACTAATTGGTTGCTCATCGATGGAGGATTTTCCAGCCATACGCTTTGCTCTCGTAATTCTCCTCTGTTGGAGCTCTGTTTCAACTTCCACTGAATCTCTTTCTACCATCAAGTCATTCACTTTCTTTGCAAAGGGTTTTGCTTTTTCTTCAATTTGTGAAAATTCTATTTTTTTAAAGTTGATTAACTGCAGCTTCTACCATTTTCCATGCCACCATATAGTCTAGACCACTTGTTTGCAGATATTTTGAAACAGGTCCAACAACATCAAAAACAGACAAAAAAAGTTGTGCTGTTAAAATGGTCTTAAACCTGCAAAGGTTTTCTGACAGAGAACTAGCCTCAGAAGTTGTTTTTGAATCTGACTGTGTAAGTTTTGAAACCAACAATAAAACTTCTAGTGTGTCCAAAAATAGAGTGTTTTTCACCAAACAGCCAGTTGAGGGCTTTATCTTTAGCCCACCATCTTGTCTCTCCAATTTTTGCAGCCTGAGCATTCTTTCATGACCATGTCGCTTTTCAAGCTGTTCCCTCCAAACATTCATTCTCTTGTGAGAATCTCCAAAAAAAGTTCCTAACCGATGTAGGAGACCAAAAACTTTCTTGAACATCACAGCAATCACTGATGCACAGGTTTAAGAGGTGACTATAGCAACAAATGTAAACAGAGTTGGACACTTCCTTGGCAATCTGAGCACGCAAACCCACATAAGCACTTCTCATGTTTTCTGCTCCATCAAACAATTCCCCTGCTATCTTTTTGTAATTCAATCCTAGAACTTGAAAACTTGACTTTAAGAGCTCATTGAGTCCTCTTCCTGATGCGTCTTTCACTGGTAAAACAGAGATAAGACGTTCCTTAACTAATTCCCCTTTTACATATCTAACTACCACTGTAGCTTGGTCAACTACTCCAACATCTTGCGTTGAATCTACTTGTATACTAAATCTCTTCTCTCCAATTTCAGACACTATTGATGTCTTTATGCTCTGCACGATCGCCATGATTAGAAACATAGAAAAATGTCGGCAGATAAGAACCTTTCGGCCCATCTAGTCTGCCCAATTACATGGATACTTAACCTGGATTTATCTTTTGTATAGGATAGCCTTATGCCTATCCCATGCTTGCTTAAATTCAATTACTGTTTTGGCCTCTACCACTTCAACTGGAAGGCTGTTCCATTTATCCACCACCCTCTCAGTAAAATAATGCTTCCTGATGTCACTTTTAAACCTTTGCCCCTCTAATCTAAGACTATGTCCTCTTGTTTTGCTACTTTGTTTCCGTTTAAATATACTCCCTTCCTCTACCTTGTGGATTCCCTTTACGTATTTAAATGTTTCTATCATATCTCCTCTGTCTCGTCTTTTTTCCAAGCTGTACATGTTAAGATCATTAAGCCTTTCCTGGTAACTTTTCTCCTTCAAGCCGTACACCATTTTAGTAGCCCTTCTCTGAACTCTCTCTAAGATGTCTATATCCTTCTGGAGATACGGTCTCCAGTACTGCACACAGTATTCCAAGTGAGGTCTCACCAGTGCTCTGTACAGTGGCATGAGCACTTCCCTTTTCCTACTGCTAATACTCTCCCTACACAACCAAGCATTCTGCTAGCATTTCCTGCTGCTCTATTACATTGACTACTTACCCTTAGATCCTCTGAAATAATAACCCCTAAATCCCTTTCCTCAGATGTTGAGGTTAGGACTGTATCAAATATTCTATATTCAGCCCTTGGGTTTTTACGTCCCAGGTGCAATATCTTGCACTTATCCACATTAAAACTCAATTGCCACAGCTCCGACCATTTTCTTAGTTTACCTAAATCATTTGTCATTTGGCTGATCCCTTCAGGAACGTCAACCCTGTTGCAAATCTTTGTGTCATCAGCAAAAAGACATACTTTTCCATTAATACCTTCTGCAATATCACTAATAAAAATATTAAAGAGAATGGGTCCAAGTACTGACCCCTGAGGTAACCCACTGGTAACAAGACCTTGCGCCGAATAAACTCCATTTACCACAACCCTCTGTTGCCTGTCACTCAGCCACTGCCTAATCCATTCAACAATATTGGAATCCAAGCTCAAAGATTGCAATTTATTGATAAGCCTTCTATGCGGAACAGTATCAAAAGCCTTACTGAAATCTAAATAAGCAATGTCTACGGCACCACCTGTGTCTATTATTTTTGTTACCCAATCAAAACTAATTAGTCCTAAAATGCAATTTATTTAGTTGCTAAAGAAATTCGTTTTTAGTTCTTTAGTATGAAAACTAATTTCATTCATCCGAAAACCAGCGGCTACAATTACTATTGTAGTGGGTCCTCAGAGGGCTGAGATCGCTGCTTGTTACAGTATTTCTCACTCTCAGCACAATGTGGGCCATATTACATAGTTAGTGCTAACTTAACCAGAGCTGTTGTAAACTTCCCAGAGCCATTATAGCCTATGGAGGTTTTCAGTTTACAACAGCTCTGGTTAAATTAGCACCAACATTGTAATACTGCTCCGTGTCAGGCAAAGCTGTTAGAGTAACTGACTGCTGCTCATCACAGCGCTCAGAGTTTCAGTAAAACTAGTAAATAATATTTTTATATATAAGAGGTTAGAACAATATTATTTCCTTGTTTTACTAAAACTCTGAGCGCTGTTACAGTCAGTTACCGTAACAGCTGAGCCTGATACATTGTACTGAGAGATAATGTAACAAGCAGCCGATCTCAGCGCTCACAGCCACTGGATTTAAAGGGCTAAAAAAAAAGGGCTCCTCTCTGTATAATGTTTAGAACATCCTCCTGAATTAATTAATACCCCTCTCTGTATAATGTATACAACATCCACCTGCATTAATTAATACCCCTCTCTGTATAATATATAGAACATCCTCCTAAATTAATGTCCGTCTCTGTATAGAACATCCTCCTCAATTTATACCTCTCTCTGTATAATGTATATAACATACTCCCACATTAATACCCCTCTCTGTATAATGTATAGAACATCCTCCTGCATTAATAAATGCCCCTCTCTGTATAGAACATCCTCCTGCATTGGCATGTGGAGGGTGCACAACTTCGGATGTTGCGCTCTTCATTGCTGGTCTCCTTCACTCATCAATGTAACATCACAAAAAGGACTGAAACTAAAATGTAGTGCATTTTATTTTAGTTTCTTTCGTTTTTTGTACTGGGCAGTTTCGTATCTCTTGGGTCATACGAAAACTAAATTATCCCAAAATTCGGACTAAATCATTTTAGTACTAAAACTAATGCACATGTCTAGATTCAAGAATAAATTTCTTGAAAGACCTGGTGGTTATTACCTTTGGGGGAGATTTCAAGGCCTTTATTTTTGCGCACGCAGTACACTAGGCAATGGTCACTAAAGCTATTAGCAAGAACGCCTGCCTCCTGTATTCTATCAGGAGATGAGGAGAGAATCCAGTCCAGCAAGGTATGGTTAGGGCTTTTCATATTAATGCGAGTGGGGGAGGAGATTAATTGAGTTAACAGCAAAGTTTTAAACAGTGAGCAGTGTTTATTGTTTTTAGGATTTAGCCAATCTGTATTAAAATCGCCGAGGACCAGCAGTTCACTTTTTTGGTTTTGGGCAAATAGGTTATTAAGGATTTGAGATATGTCAGACAGCTAAGGCTGCGCCGTTGCACAGAAGGTCCCTGCGGCATATGTGAGAAGCTGTAAATCACTTTTCAGGTTTAGAAGATACTGTACATTACTGTAGTAGGGATGTGTGGTGAGGCACTGGTTAGTATCAGAGCCAGATATACACAGACATTAACTTTTTGTGGTTTGTGATTAGCTGTAAATTATCTTGTACTCATTTACTGTACACTGTAGTACCCACACATATATAATTTTTCTCACCATTAAATGGACTATCATATACTTGCTATTAAAAAAAAAAAAACATGCTAAAAACTGTTTTTCTGTACTCATGCCTGTCATACTCTGCATCCTCCTAGAGGGAGCAGAGGGAGCTGCATGTCTGGTCATACTTTGTATCCGCCACTAGAGGGAGCTGCCTGGGCCCCTTCCTTTTATTAACTCCCACAGAGGGCTCAGGCAGGGCTTTCACATCACTCATTCTCCCCCAAAGCAGGCCGGAGCGCCCCCCTCAATTTATTGACCCCCAGCCAGAGGGCTCTCAGCCTCAGGCCAGGCCCTCACTTATTCTCTCTCCCCCAAAGCAGGCCTGCCCCCCTCAATTTATTAACCCTGGGGACTGGGGCCCAGAGAGCTCTCAGGCCAGGCCCTCACTTATTCACCAAGCAGGCCATCCCCCTCAATTCATTAACCATGAGCTCCAGGTCCACCGCTCCAGACTAGGGCTCTCCTCTCAGCCTCCCTCAGGCCAGGCCCCACCTCAATTTATTAACCCTGCGCAGGCCGCCCCCTCAATTTATTAACGTGTCACGGGCTCCTTCATCCAGACTAGGGCTCTCACAGCCTCCCTCAAGCCAGGCACCCCAAGCCCCCCCTCCCCCTCATTCAATTTATTAACCCCCCCCAATTTATTGACCACTGTCCCTCCGTGAAGTCTCCAGACTTTCCACTCAGCCAGGGCAGGGCAGGCCCAAGTTCATCAGCAGCCAGCAGGTGAGCTTGAGGCAGGTCAGTGTGGAATGCGGCTGGCCCGCCATGCACAGTGCATCACTCTCAGTGCTCTCACTCACCATAAACTTTGCCACCAACACCGACTCACTGTAGTGTCTTCTATTCTGCTTCTGTGCGTGGATGCGTGCTCCCTCCTCCACGTCCAGGCAATCCACCTCCAAGCAGCCTCTGCGATGCCTGGCAGCTGCGCACTCAGTCCCACTCACGCAGGTCCGTCTGATGCTCCCCGACGACGTCACTGGCTGACGGCTGTCGACCGCGCCCGCCACGCTCCCATCACCTGGTGGATGAGGCTGCACGGAGGCATCACGTGGGGGGGGGCGGCGCTAGTGCTCCTGCGCGGCCGCAGTCGGCCCGGGCCTGTTGTGAGACGCGAGTGGCGCTGAAAATTACACATTTTTATACACACAAACAATTACACAATATCGGCCTTATGGGTTCGGATTCGGCCGGGGGGACGCTTGCCACCCTGCCCCCGGGCCCAGTCCGCCCCTGGTGCAGGTGTACGTTCGACCTTCTTTATTAACTAATATACGAAAAGGGAACCCCCAACTGTATCGAATGCCTTGAGCACGTAGCACCTCTGTAACAACACGCCACTCACGTCGTTTCATTAATGTTGAAGGGGCAAGATCCTGAAAGAAAAATATCTGATGTCCTTCATGTTCAAATTGTTGTTCCCGGACTGCCAATAAAAAGGCCTCTCGAGTAGAGGAATAATGAAACCTGGCCACGACATCCCGGGGGGCTGTATTTTTACCTCTACGTGTGCCCAGGGTACGGTGAATCCTATCTATCAGGTACTCAGAGGGCTGTAATGTTGGTAATACCTTTTCATAATACCAGTTAGTGTCCCTTCAAGTTGGTCTGGAGGTACTGATTCTGGAAGGCCTCGGTGTCACGTATCCCCCTGAATACCAGAATATTGGTCCCTATACGCAAGACGCTCTCTAGCCTTCCGATCCTTAAGTGGTCGGCACGTCTAGATAGATATTTCGGTTCACAAGACAGAGTACCCACAAGGGTTAATATCAGACAGATATACAAGGCCTTTAGATAGTTTGTTCTCCCCAGGACTTTAGTAATATAAGAGGTAGTCTGCTGTATGCTTAGGGTTACACACAGACTAACACCGGTACCAAAGTTAGGAGCAGAACCGTTAGAGAAGTCGTTGCCAAAATCAGGAGTCATACACAGAGGTGGTTCTTTGCCAATGCCAGGGGTCATACACAGAGGTGGTTCTTTGCCAATGCCAGGGGTCATACACAGAGGTGGTTCGTTGCCAAGACCAGGAATCATTCACAGAGAATATTATGCAGCCAGAAACAAAGGTCAGACACGGACAGTACCAAAAATCGCAAGAGCTCTGCGGGAATGCAATACCACGTCAGGGCACGGGTAAAACAGTGAAGCCGGGTTTTAAAACCGGCGGGTCCGCGTCATCACGCCAGGTCCCGCCCCCCGGCGTCCCACGTGAGCGCAACCGGCTGCAATATCAATCGGCGCCTGGCCAGCGAGCAGCGTGGAAGCCGCTGCCAGGCGCCCAACGGATAGATACGTTACACTCTGAGCCTGATATTATTTCGCCTGGATCTATTAGACAAGTCCTCCAGGGCATTCTCCAGCACTCCCACCCTTACCTCCAAATTTTCAGCATGCTGAGCAAGGGCATTGTGACAATCCGTTATAGCCTCAGCTCTCCAAATCGTGCTGTGCGTGATCCCACTGCCTGAATCTCCAGTGTCAGAGACCTTGTAGTGCGGGCCAATTCCTCTGCAATAAAATTTTGAAGATGCTGTATATCCAGCCGAGTAGCAGGGTGCAAATCTGCTTCTGTTTCCACCTCCGTCTCCCCCACCACCTCTCCAGAGCCATGTGAGCCCTGGGAGCCCGGGGAGGGACTTCTCCGTATCTCCCGAGAGGAACCACCACCATCATGTGATCCTCCCACTGCCCGGCTGCGTGGCACAAAAATTGGGGCAACCACCACACTGCTTGCCAATTCCTCCGGTCGCTCCTTTTTTGGTGGCATGTGTTGCACTCTTTAGAATAAGAGACGGAGCTTGTTCTGGTACAACACATTTATTTTATGAGTTGGTAACTTCAGGATTACTGAATCACTGCGACAACCACATGGTATTTAGTACAGTTTCTGTGGCTGAGGACACAGCAGTGACACCCGCTGGTAGGAGGTCAGAACAGCAGCAACAGAACTATGTTCTGGTAAATTTCAATAATAACAAAACAAAATGCTTTCTACTTAGTCCTATTTACAGTACTCTTTTGGGGTGCAATGAGTTTAATACCGATTTAATACACAGAGTGCCACACATGCTCCCTTGTACTATCTCCAGCCAGAGAAACTCAAACTCTCCACAGCTCTTCATGGTGGGGAAATTCTGCCCTGCAATCCGGCTGCGACCAAGCAGTGTTTCAGTCTGCAATCAGGCAGCATTCAGGTGGCTATGCACTGTTCAATTAGTCACTTCACAGGAGCTCAAACCTAGGGCGTCTGCTCACATTGCCAGCTCTACTCCACCCCACCCGGCCTTCCTTTTTGATCTATTAAATGCATTGTAATGATTCTACATGCTGTTGGGTGGCATTTATCATGCAATGCCCATCAACCTTAATAAATATAGGTGTGCATAGAAACATGGATAATACGGCCACCTTGGGCTATTTTAATAATGCAGGGGGTGAGGTTATTCACTGGATGTGTTCATACTTATACAAGCTTGTGAAGGCAGGGGATAGGTATTGCCCGGCACTCTGCACTGGAAAAAAACTGGTCCATCCTGTACACAACCGCATTAGCACTGGGTTTCAGCTCAGGTCTTAGTGATTCCCTGGCGTGCGCTAAACGACCTTGTACATCACCCAAACCTGTCCTCGGGACCCTCTACCTCACCAGGTTTGCCAGATATCTGAAGCACAGCACAGGTGATATGATTTGCTGCTCAGTGATTGCAGGATTCAGTGTGCTTTTCCCGAAGGTGATCTGCAAAATCTGGCCTGGTTGAGGGTCCCGAGGACAGGTTTGGGAAATACTGTCGTACATATACTCCGGCGGACAAGGTGATCTGCTAGTAGGTCATCAGGCGCTACGTTTTAGTGACTCGCGCCAAATTTTTCCTTTAGCGATGGCGTTTTAGCTCACACCAGGTGATAGGACCCTTAGCTTTTTTTCAGTGGTTTGATTTAGTGGCGAAAATTATTAGTGCCCCAACCCCAGTTTTGACTGTGGCATTTTATGTGCCCCCCCTAAATATTGTTCCTAGAGTCACCACTTCCAGTGTGTAAATAATCTGTGTGTATAATCCTCTGTGTATCGAATCCCCTGTGTATATAATCTGCTTTGTATAATCCTGTGTGTGTATATAATCTGATGTATGTATATAATCTGCTGTGTGTATAATCCCCTGTGTGTGCATATAATCTCCTGTGTGTATAATCCTGTATATAATCTGCTTTGTGTATAATCTCCTGTGTATATAATTTGCTTTGTGTATAATCCTGTGTATATGATCTGCTTTGTGTATAATCCCGTGTGTGTATATAAACTGCTGTGTGTATAATCCCGTGTATAATAATCCTGTGTGTATATAATCTGCTGTGCATATAATCCAGTGTGTGTATAATCCGTGTGTGTATATAATCTGCATGTATAATCCCATGTATATAATCTCCTCTGTGTGTGTATATAATCTGCGATGCATATAATCCCCTGTGTATATAATCTGCTGTGTGTATAATCCCCTGTATATATTATCTGCTGTGTGTATAATCCCCTGCCTATATTATCTGATGTGTGTATAATCCCCTGTGTATATTATCTGCTGTGTGTATAATCCCCCTGTGTATATTATCTGATTTGTGTATAATCCCGTGTATATAATCTGCTTTGTGTATAATCCCGTGTATATTATCCGCTTTGTGTGTAATCTCGTGTATATAATCTGCTGTGTATAATCTGTGTATATAATCTGTTTTGTGTATAATCCCGTGTATATTATCCGCTTTGTGTGTAATCCTGTGTATATAATCTGCTGTGTGTATAATCCTCTGTATATAATCTTCTTTGTGTATAAACTCCTGTGTATATAATCTTCTTTGTGTATAATCCTGTGTATAATCCCGTGTGTGTATATAATCTGCTGTGTGTATAATCCTCTGTATATAATCTGCTTTGTGTATAATCTCCTGGGTATATAATATGATTTGTGTATAATCCCGTGTATATTATCTGCGTTGTGGATACTCCCCTGTGTGTATGTAATCTGCTGTGTGTATAATCTCGTGTATAATAATCCTGCGTGTGCGTATAATCCAGTGTGTGTATATAATCTGTGTGTATATATAATCTGCTGTGTGTATAAACCCATGTATATAATCTCCTATGTGTTTATATAATCCAGTGTGTGTATATAATCTGTGTGTATAATCCCCTGTGTATATTATCAGTTTTGTGTGTAATTCCCTGTGTATATAATATGCTTTATGTATAATCCCGTGTATATAATCTGCTTTGTGTGTGTATAATCCCCTGTGTATATTATATGCTTTGTGTATAATCCCGTGTATATTATCTGCTTTGTGTGTAATCCGGTGTATATAATCTGCTGTGTGTATAATCCTCTGTATATAATCTGTTTTGTGTCTAAACTCCTGTGTATATTATCTGCTCTGTGTATAATCCCCTGTGTGTGTATATAATCTGCTGTGTGTATAATCTGTGTATATAATCTGTGTGTATAATCCTCTGTATATAATCTTCTTTGTGTATAATCTCCTGGGTATATAATCTTCTTTGTGTATAATCCCATGGGTGTGTATATAATCTGCTGTGTGTATAATCCCGTGTATATAATCTTCTGTGCATATAATCCAGTGTGTGTATATAATCTGTGTGTATAATCCCCTGTGTATATTATCAGTTTTGTGTGTAATTCCCTGTGTATATAATATGATTTATGTATAATCCCGTGTATATAATCTGTTTTGTGTGTATAATCCCGTGTATATATAATCTGATGTTTGTGTATATTATCTGCTTTGTGTGTATAATCTCCTTGTGTGTATTATCTACTTTGTGTGTATAATCCCGTGTATATTATCTGCTTTGTGTATAATACCCTGTGCATGTCGTGAGGGAGGGGATAGGTCACACACCATCACATGACCTGGCCGCAGCTCTCACGGTACCTCTGTGTATGGTCTGCAGTTGAGCAGTCAGTGCTTGTGTATGGCCACGCCCAGTTCCCCCACCCAAACACTTCCCTCCTTCTAGGGGAATGGCTGATGCTCTCTGGCATACCTCTGACACGGTCGCTCCTTTAAGGGGCTGTCTCAGGCTCTTCTTCCTGACTTTTTCATTTAGGGTTGAAAAGCGAGGAGGTACAGAGTTTGAGAAGCCCAGGAGGAAGAGGCCGGGCCGACAGAAAGTCCACCATGGCTCTGGTGACCCTACAGCTCTCCCCCCTGGACGGGACAGTGAGCGCCACACCTGCAGAGGTTAGCTGTGTGCGGGCGCCCGGCTGCTTGAGCCACGCTAACCCTTTCATTGCCGGAGCGACCTTTACCTTACTGAAGAGTGCAATGCTGCTGACTTCACAAACAGAGGGTCTGTAACTACATGTCCCTTGATGCTCAGATAGCCTATTGAGTGACTGATCATCTAGGGGATGTACTTCCAGGGTATTTGGAGGAGGGCTGAGGTTGCCCCTGAATTAAGTATGGGGGTATATGTTTTGGTCTGTGAGTGAATCTGATATTTGAGCCTGTAATAATGTGGCAGCCCAAAACCTCAAATTATTACTTGAAAATAAGTGCTAGTGACTCAAAATGGGGCGTAATGGGCTGTACACTAAATTAATTTGTGTAAATCAGGGGTCTGCAACCCTGGAACTACATTTCCTAGGAGACTCAGCCAAACTAATGAGTGGTTGAGTATCATGGGAAATGTAGTTCCTAAATCATGTGGAGGGCCAAGGTGCTGACCCTTGCTGTAAAGTAATTTTAATTTCTTAAGAACCAAGGATGCTCTTTTTTTATGTTGTCCCTAACCAGTCTGTATAGGGCAGTGATGACAAACCTTGGCCACCCCAGATGTTTCTGAAATACATGTCCCATGATGCTCAGCAAGCCTTACATGGGACATGCAGTTCTGAGATCTCACCGACGTAGGATGTCGTTCTACAAATGCTGGTGTTTACTGAAGTTGTAAAATAGAATTGCTATTGCTGCAATGGGACATGCCCCGACTTTTCATAAAATTACAAACAGCGGCAGGGAAAGCTTCCAACCCCCCCCCCCCGGTGTTTTAGGCCAACAATTCTCAGAATTCTTACCATGCAAATAGATGGTCAGGGAATCACGGGAGCTGTAGTTTGGAAACCTCTGGGGGCGGCTGGAGTTTGAAAACCTTGCTCTAGTTGCTAAATTCACGACCGCTCTAGTTAAGTTTACACATGGGTTAGAAATCGGACCTAGATATTTCCACCACATAGGAATACTGATACAAGCTGATCTTGTCAAAGTTGGGTCAGGAGAGCACAAATGGAATTGTTGGTTAATGTATCCACATTTTATGGGCTTCCTCCTTCCAATGTTGACAAGTGCATTTCTGCTATTACAGACGAGTTGCACTAGTCGGTGCAAGCTGGCATTTAGCGAATAGACGTAAAGGTTTTGCCATGTATAAGATAAAGTAACCACAAATCAGGGGTGTATTTAGGCTTGGCATTGCCCTACCAGGGGTCAGCAACCATGGCTCCCCGATGTTTTGGGATCTAAATTTCCCATGTGGCTCAGTCAGTCTAATGGATGACTGAGCATCTTGGGAGATGTAGTTCCCAAAACATCAAGGAGCCCAGGTTGCTGACCCCTACCCTAGGCGCTCCAAATTGTATCAGACCGTAGCTTTGATGTTCACATCTCAAGCCAATATTCTTGACGCTTGCCTTCGATTCCACTTGGCAGAGGGAAGTATTATCTACCCCTTTTCTGTCCAGAATCATCAGAAAACTGAGCAAATAGTTCCCAGTGTCCCTCCACTGTCCCTATGTGATCCTGCTCACTCAAGGTCGCATTTGGCACCTCAGCTTCAAAATATCTTGATTCAATCCGTTAGTCCAGTGGCTCAGTTGGAATAAAGCTGCTAATGGTGAAAGTTGCACAGAAATGATCAAATTGTAAGACGCTGTTGATGGCTCTGATGGAACGGGGCCCATCCTGTTTATGAACATTCTTTTAATACCTATCATACCTTTTTAATTATGATGATGGTCACATGCCTTTTTGTTACTTTCTGTGTTTGCAATTGCAGAACGATGAAAAAAGCAGAAGGAAACGAATGCAAAGAAGGTGAGAGAATAGTCTTCTTTTTTTTATTCTTTTTTCTTGTTCACTTATTTGTTTATTAACTAGACATGTGTGAGGCCCTTGTTTTTCACGGACCTTTCCATTGTTAAACAGCATTCTGCTTCTCTTTCCATGCAGGCAGAGCTTTGTCATGGTAAAGGGTGCTGCGCTCCTTCTGCAGGAAGAGGGAGAGCAAGAACAGGTCACTGAACCTCCTCCTACATCTGGTCCCAGTGAACAGCAACTCCATCTACAAGCCATGCTGACCCTGCTCAGAGAAGAAGACACTCTAAGACTGGTGAGAAGTTTAATTTGGGAAAAGATCAAGGCTTTACAGTTTTGGATTAAAAATAAATCTTTAGCTTTAAAGGAGTACACAAAAATCGAACCCCCCCCTTTTTTTTGTTTTGCCCCTGAATAATTAAATATATGCTGCTGACCGGCTCTGTGTATATGTGTGTAACGTAGCGTAGGAACCACAAATTAGACACCGCTACGTACTTGCACATTTAACGTAAGGAAGTTCCATATTGCCTTTGCAGAACCGATCCATCACTGCCTCCTCTGAGAATGTTTGCTGTCGCAGCGGTCCTGAAGTGACATTGTCGTACTCTCCATGCTGACATCAATGGTGTTTGGCAGCCAGGGAATTCAAAATCCCCAGCAGCTGGTGATGCTTGGTGGGGTAACCAAACCCTCACTAACTCAGCTCCCCACTACCTGTCCTCACTAATCACCAAATACACCCCAGCCCGCTCCCTAAGGTCAAACAGTGACCTGCGCCTAGCTTCTCACCGCATCACCTCTTCCCATGATAGACTGCAGGATTTCTCACGCGCAGCCCCACTCTCTGGAACGCTCTCCCTCATACTGTCAGACT
Source organism: Leptobrachium leishanense (assembly GCA_009667805.1). Lineage (NCBI taxonomy): Eukaryota > Metazoa > Chordata > Amphibia > Anura > Megophryidae > Leptobrachium > Leptobrachium leishanense. Next base: position 119,455,709 of record CM019068.1, read on the forward strand.
TTCCCCTAACTTCTCTTCCTTCAAACGCTCCCTTAAAACATTCCTATTTAGGGAAGCCTACCACCCAACTCACTGACGCAATCATCAATCACTCTAACCTTACAGTCCTCTCCTCCTGTTTCCAACCCCAACCCTCCCAGATTGTGAGTTCCTACGGGAATAGGGCCCTCATCTCCTCCTGTACTGTTTGTCAAATGTTGTTCAATGTATTGTAACCCTGTCTATACTGTGCTTATTGTACAGCGCTGCGGAATATGCTGGCGCTTTATAAATAAAGAATAATAATAATAATAACCTCCATTTCACCCAGCGATTTTCTCCAGATCGGAGCTGGAGGGATGGGGTGGAGAAGTGGGGCACTCCTTACATTGTGACCACTTTAAAAAGCTAAAGTTGTCAGGATCAGTTGAGTGTCCCTTTTTTAAGGCCGGGGGCACACGTGCGTGGAAGGAACGTCCGTGAGAGTGGACGTTCCTTCCACTCAACGCAATTAGTGCGCTCGTGCTGCAAAGCGCGATCCTCCCCAAAGCGCTTTGCAGCTCCGTTGACGTACCTCTAGCGTGTCAACGGAGAGGCTTTCTGGGCGGACGCTTGCTGCACACGCATTTCGTGCGCACGCACAAGCATGTGACTGTCGCAGTGTCCCATAGCTGTGACGGGTGCCATTAAGTTTGGGCGCACCAGGTGCGCTCTTGTGCCCCCTGCCTAAGCATGCTGGGATGGCACTGTACTTCCAACAGAGCATTTTGCGGCGGTACAGAACTTGTTGGCGCTTTATAAATGCTTGTAACTGTAATGGTTTGAACTAGTCTACACTTAAAGGAACGCTACCACTAACCTAAGGTGTAACTAGTTTACTTGTGCACTACAAAAAAACGCATTATAAAATCCATCCTGCTGTATTTCTTTTCTTTTTGTTTGAAGTAATTGCATGTAAAAAGGAAAAATAAAGGATACTATGCCATGGTTGGTGCTAATGTAGCGTCTCGATTATGTGATCGTTGGTGCTAGGATAAGGGAGTTTAACGCATGGCATTCATATTACATTCCTGACGCTACACTGGGGTGAATTTGGTTAGCACCTTGCTTATTGTACTTTGCGCTCTCTATGAGGTATAGGATGCGCAAAGTAGGGTATTACAAAGTGCTGGCACTGTGATGTACGTCAATTTGGACTTGGGATGCACGGACCTAGAGGTGTATGTGGGAGGTGCAGGCCTGATGTTCTATATTATTAATAAATACAGGTTTGGATTGGCACCACAAATATAGCTCACATGTACCACTCGATAAATGGCGTACTGGATGTTCTAAAGGCCAAAACAAACAGGAAAATCATAGCGTAAAGTAAAACCATTATATTTAATATACAGGGTTATTCAGAGAGGTGAAAACTAGGAGAATGACTGGAAGTGAAAATTCTAGGTCAAAATAGCGAAACCAAAAAAATTCTCCCATTTATCTCTTTCCAAATGGGCTATTTTGACCTAGAATTTTCAATTCTCTAGTCACTCTCCTGGTTTTCAACTCTCTGAATAACCCTGCATGTATTAAAAAGTGAATGAACCCACTCACAAAACAAGTGGCACTACATAAAAGGTTAGGAGTGCAAACAAGCATTTGACAATCGGTTGTCACCGGTTATAATGGTTTTACGCTATGATTTTCCTGTTTGTTTTTGCCTTTAGAACATCAGTACGCCAATTATCGAGTGGTACATGTGAGCTATATTTGTGGTGCCAATCCAAACTCTATCCATTTATTTGTATTGTGGGCACACTGTGTGTCTGGGGGGGGGGGGGGTGCCGGAAGCTTGGTGGCTTTTGTTTGCTGGGAATTTACACTTAATATAGAAGCTTTTAAAGCACAGATTATTTCCATGGCCTCTTTTGTGTGCAGAGTGTTATGTAATCTATTGTTATGGTCCATATGTATTTTGTGATTTGCTGATAGGATTAGCCTTCCAGAATGTCCTCTCTCCGGAATGTGTTTAACAAACTTGACATATATAAAGAAGAGATTAATCTTCTTTGTCAGTCAAACACTGCCCTATTATCTGCTGTCTTTAGACTGTAATCGGTTTATCATCATGATTCCCATAGTCCTGTCTGTCTAGGAATGTTGAGCGAATGTTTATTACATTCTGGAGTCGGGTCATTTACATACACAAAACCTGTGTTTGACCGTATAAATATGTGTGCTTGTCCCCAATTAAAGGCGTTCCATTCTGACTCTGAAAACCTCCGGATATACAGCCTTCTTATTTCTGGGGGATGCCAGCAGGCTCTCTATGTGTCCGTCTGAGCCTCGTCTGAGGACTGGAGGAAGGCACAAGAGTCTGCCTGGGGAGAACACGGGGGTTCCAGCGAGGAAGCGGTATTGATAGATGTGATCCGATCAGGGTACTAAGATCTGTCACAAGCACTGATTACTGTCAGGATGCAGAGAGCCAAATGTTGGCAACTCCTAAGGCTAGGGTCAGACTTAGGCAGTGCAGACGCACTTTATCACGGCCGTAGTAGCAGCAAATGACGAGCAATATACGCAGTACGGGCGTACAAAAGTGCGCCAACGCAACAGGCAAACAAATGCATTTTTTTAGAGAATGTGATATCGCTAGTCCAGACGTACAGAGTGCGCTGCGGCCGCATAGCAGCGTGTGTGCGTGATTAGGAGACGTCAGACGCTGCTAATATTCAGCCTACAAAACGTCCAAACAGCCAGAGTTTCCAGATTTTGTTGGAGTGTACCTGCAACTGGTGTGAAAAATGTCTGGACCAGAAATTGATGTGGAGAGGCTGATCAGCGCTGTGGGGGAGCATCCAGAGATATGGGACATGGCCTGCGAGAGGTACAAAGATAAGGTGAAGAAGGCCAGCGCATGGGTCGTGGTGTGTCGTGTACCCAGAGTATGATACGTGGTCAGAGAAAGAGCAGAATATGCAGAGTGAGTATATGATTATTTAATTCATAATTGCATACATGCAAGTCACAATAAGAATACGAATAAAATAATTCATTGTCATGAAATCTCAAATGCTCCCCAGCTGCCAGGGCACCTGACCTGCATCGCTAGTAAAATAATTAGACACAGCAACAGGTTTCACGATGCTCTATCTATTCACAGCTATTATGTCATCGTTCGCATAATCTTCCAGACCCATAACTGTGAGGGTATCATCAAAATTAAAACCATCCCTGGCACGAACATAATTATGTAGGAGGCAGCCGCATTTGACTATATCCACACAGAAATCAACATGTACGTCAAGCGGTCTATGTAAAATCCTCCACTTGTTGCTCAGTATGCCAAAGGTACACTCGACATACCGTCTCGCCTGTGACAGCCTGTAATTGAACACCTGCTTCAGTCGTGTCCCTGAGTAGGGCCGTAGGAGATGTGTGGATAGGCCGAATGCTTCGTCACCCACAAAGGCATAGGGGACTGCCACGTCACTGCCAGGCAAAGGAGCGGGTCTGGGGATGTTCAGGGACCCACTCTCAATTTTCATTCCACAGTGTGGAGTTCCTGAACATTGTGGAGTCAGTCTTTGCCATATGAACCGACATCCACATACACAAAACTATAGTTGGCATCTGCCACCGCCAGTAGACCAATGGAAAATAAATGTTTATAATTCTGATACAGTGAGCCACTCTGCTGTGGCTTCACTATGCGGACATGTTTGCCATCCACGGCTCCCAGGCAGTTTGGAAAGCTGTCTCTCTCCCAGAATCCTGCTGCAATTTCTACACATGCCTTGTGTGTCGGTGTTGGCAAACATTGGTCCTTCATGGTGTGCCATATTGTTTGGCACACCTTACGGATGATCTCACCAGCTGTTGATCTGCCAATGCGGAAGTTGTAATGCAGATCCTTCAAACTGCATCCACTAGCAAGATACCTAGAAGACATAATCAAAATGTTTTTATGATCACATCCGATGAACCCAAGCTCATGTTTTGCAGCACCAGAGGACATGAACAAATGGCGCACAGTACGCGACAACTATACGCGGGTACAGAAAAGACAAGCCATGGCTGCGCGTTCTGGAGCTGGCTCGAAGAAGGTCCGTGGATATATACACGGAACAACTGTTGTTCCTCCGAAGGACCCAGGAACCGCGAAGTAGCGTCAGCAGCATCGACCAGCCATCGACCTCCGGCTCACAGGTTCAAAACCTGCTACCAGGAGGTTCTGCCAGGAGGAGGTCAACCGGGGTGGTGCAGAGTCGCAGCTGGAGGAGGATGTGGAGACAGGACAGGTGCAAGGTACAGCACCAACAGTCAGCACCAGACCTGCACAGAGAAGGGCACCAGCTACAGACCTGGAGCAGGCCATGGTTACCTTCATGGAGGCTCAAACTGACCAACGTTTCATGCTTGCCAACTCCGAGGACATGTCATTTTTTAATTCTTGTCTGTCCCTCCTTAACCAGATGACCCCCGGCTCAGAAGGTGGAGTACCGCCGCAGATTCCTGGCAATATTTGATGACATCCTTTCCCGTCCCCAATAGGTAGCCGTTTATTATGGTGCTGTGCCACAATCCGCCAATGCCAGTGGATCTTCCCTCCCCAGTCAGGTGCTGGCCACCCACAGAGTCGGAGTCCTGCTCTAGCCACACCACCGGCCCTCATGACCCAGATGCTCGTCGGTATCATGATCTCTAATACATGTCATAATTATGTATTTTGTTTGTTTGTAATCATGTGTTGTATGGTTTGACGTTTAATATATCCTGACCTTCAGTTGACAAGATATAATATATGTCCAGAATATATTATTATTTTTTTTCATGTTTCATATAATTTGTTTGGTCTACATTGTATCATTGTAAATAATGATTCTGTACGTTCGATGTGATGCCCATGTGTGTGTGTGTATGCATATGACTACAGACATGATGCACTCATGTCAGGTGACTGGCAGCGATGTCATGTATGCAGGTGTGTGATAGTACGTACCGCAAAGTGATGACCAGCATCTCCTCCGGTGGTATGGCAGCCCTCATGTAGGTGTCCCTCTTGGTCAGCGGCTCGCGTACCCGCGACAACAGTTCATCAAAGGAGGGGATGGACATCCGCATGTAATTGGAGAACTTGACGGGGTCTCTCTCTCGCAGTGGCCTGTACAGCGTCACAAAGTGTCCATGCGTGGGTCTGGCAGCGTTAATTTGATGCACCCAGCTTCGCCGCTTTCCCTTCTTAAGGTACAGGTACCCCATTCCTGCAAACAAACACTTGTACTGCATCCATCTTTGAAAAACGCCACCATACACAAAATGACTTTTTATACCCCTTCCCCTTATTTTTTCATTCATCAATTAATTAAATTCATCAGATTTCTGTCTTTTTCCACAGCTCCGTCAAAAAATACGTCCAGAATTGCGCATCGTCTGACCGGTTTCGCGTATAATGTAAAAAAAATGCGTTTGCACGCATCAACGCACTTTTTGACGGTAGACGTCAGAAATGCGTTAAACGATTCTGCAATTTCAATGAATTTTCATACTCTACTCTCATCCCATGGTCAGATGGGTGGTATGATCTGCAGCTTCTTCTGGCTGGGAGTAGAGTGAGAAGGGGACAAATGGTTCCCTTCGCGATCACTCCGGCACTGCGAAATCTCACGAGTATCACTGTGGTTAGTGCTTGGTCCCAGGGCGTGGTACTGAGCTAGCGCCTGACCTAGAATACCATGCTAACATGGGGATGCTACTGGAAAATCTACTGGTGCAGATTTTCCCCATTAGTGTCCCCATTTTAGTGTTGACTATGGAATAGGGCCTAAAGTTGGGTTTTCTGTTTCAATTTTGTGGATTTTTTTTCCCATGAAACATTTACCAAAATCTGTACAAACTACTTACTTCACTACTGCTTTATTCTGTACCGCAGTGGTAAAGAGGGCAATGTGTGGTGGAGAGAATGTTTAGACCAGGCAGCAGGGGAACGATCGTGCTGTCTATGGTACTGGAGATGATAGTTGACTGAGATCTGATACTGGGATTAATCTTTTTAATCCACCCCCCCCACCCCCCTTTGCATACATCCTACACAATACAATCACATGTGCCTGTTTTTTGGAGATCTGACCTTTGCACTCCCATTCTATACCCAATGCCCCACATTGAGGAGCAAGTGCGGTGAAGATTATTATGGGGAGGCATCAGTTTAGATCACAAAATGGATCCACCCAGTGACACAGAGTAAAATAATTTCTTAACTACACAATAATGAGAACACCAACCACATGTAAGCTATCAGCAATATAAAATAATATCTATATTTTTTTTTTCTTCTCTTGGTGGTGGTGGTCCTTTCTAAGCCACGGGAATCTAATGCATGGACCACTATATACCGATAGATCTATCTCGGTAGTGCCTCACAAAAGGGAAATGAAAAATAGAGGATGGGTTAGGATCTAGATTTCACTAGTATCTTGTACAAGATACTTTATGATGCTGGTTACTTTTTTTTTTCTTTGGTAAAGAAGTCATCAGATAAACAGAAAGTGAGGGCCGCATGAAGCCATCAATATAAGCACTTTGTAAGGAAAATATTAAAAAGAATGGCATCAAAATGGGCACAGAACAAAAAAAAGACTTCTAGTTTTAAGCAGTTGGCCTGGAACCATCAGCGACAGAATTGGCAGTATTGCAAAATGCACAGCTAATAATCAGAATTTTCATAACCGGAAAATGGGGGGGGGGGGGAGACAGAAAGCGAAAGTCTTCAGAGTTCAGCTAAATGTCAAGAGTTTGCAATGGGTCGCAGAAATAAAATAAACCAGCTAAAGGCCTCAGATATCAAAAATGGAAGATAAGAAAAAAAAAAAACCACTGAACAGGGAGTAGTGGCAAGGACCAAAATTGTGCCACCCCTGTTGTATTCCCTAAAGTCTGTAGGACCGTGGGGGGTCAAAGCAGGGCCGGCCCAAGCCACTGTGCTGCCTGGAGCGAAGGATGAATTGCTGCCCCCCCACCCCCAAAAAACATGGTGTGTATGAGCATATCACAGAGCACCACTTATCACGGCCCACTGTCACATACACAAGCTTCCACAGTCACACACATAACACAGCCGGTAACTGGGAGACGCAGAAGATTAATGACTCCTGAGGGCACAGTTACTGTCGCTTTTTATATTTCATAGGGTGTTCCTTTAAATAGGAAGCACCTCACTGCAGGTATGAAAGAAATTGGGAAAATGCTTGTCTTTTCACCATGATTTAATAATTCAGGGAACACTAGGGGGGGGGGTAAAAGCCACAAAGCGGCTTTAAAACAACCCCCCCCCCCAGTTTAGAAAGGTAAAAATTAGATTTATTTATTTTAGTAAAGTCACCCAGGTCTTGCCAGGCCAGTGAAGAGCAGATCCCCCAGCTATTAACTAACTACGGCTCCCATCATGCTGTGCGGGCTGTAAGGGAGCTGCAGATCGATTGAAGACAATCGGCTGCTCCCTCAGGACTCTGAGGGAAAGCCTGGACAGGCACCCTATCCCAATCAGGACAGAGGAGCTGGCAGTGCTTTAAGGGAGCAGCAACATGTCCCTGTGAGGAGGGAAGGAAGGGGAACCTCCATAATACACACGGGGGGGGGGGCACAGAGTCTCCTGTATGAAATCAAGCCAGGCCTACCTCCTCAGCACCCTCATGGTTCCCCGGGATTTATTTAAAGGTGCGTGCTTGCATCAGAGCAGTGCCGCGCATGTCACGTGACCGGCTCTAAACACAGTGTTCCATCTCTGGCGCACTGCACTGCAGGAGCGACCACAGCCAGGCTGCACCAGGCTGGTAAAACTTAAGCTGAAGGCCTCCATGCCTGCTGAAAGGTGCAGTCACATGCTGGAGGGGCAGGTGCGGCTTGGTTTTCAACAGAACACTGTCCTGCAGCCGTGTCCGGGCTGGCGACCTTTGAAAGAGCAGCAAAATGCTGCTGCTGCTGACAAAGTGCTGCCTGGAGCGGCTGCTCCACCCCGCGATTACAGTGCGATTACTGACAGAGCTCTGCTAAGGCACGTCTGCTCCCTAGCCAGGCCAGCCACGCCCCCCCCCCCCTTGGGGAGCCGGTCCAGCTCTGGCGGTTTGGTGAAAAGCAAAAAAAAAAAAAAAAAAACACAAACGACTCGCATTGGGATTGAGTGCCAGGAGCTACAGCATTGTGAAAAAAACATAGGAAAGTGTGTGTGCCACTGTTCTGCCGGCCCGAGGCTGCTGTTACAGCAGCCAACAGCAATCTTGGGCGTTAGTGATGGGAGGAACGCTGGTAAAGGCTAATCCTGTCAATGTTATTTCTCTCCTTGCTTGCATTCAGGCAAGGAGAGGAGCATCGGTGCCATAAAATGTCCCTAGGTGCCCTCAAATATGAACTTAAGTATTTTTAGTACCTGATCACTGTCTAGTACAGTCATCCGCTGCATTTTCTTTCCCTCTTCTGTTGAGAGAATATTTTTTTTTTTTTTTAAATTTAAAACCCTGTGGACTAAATTACGTTCTCAACGTTAAAACGCGGGCGCAAGGGAGGAAAAACTGCGACTGCAATTTTCCCCATTGTGCCTGCGTTTTAATGTTGGATTACAATGCAGGCGCAAAAAATGTTGCCTGCATTGTTACCGTGCGTAAAAATCCTGGATGCTCGCGGATCGCAGCCGCGAGCATCCACTTGATGGAGTCCATAGGACTCCATTGAGTTCCCCCCTGCCGGTCACATGACCTGCCGGATCTCCCCTTGCGAGATCTGGCTGGTCAGCGTAGTGATACACAGGGAGAGACTGGGGATTTTTTCCCCCAGTCTTTCCCTGCTCCCGCTGGACGGAGGAGGCGGTTGGAGCTGTGGTCCTCTCCACGGGACAAAGGGTATGTGATTTTAATTACTTTTAAGGCTGGTGTTAATGGATTCTGCAGATGCGTAATCCGTTAACCAGTCAGGATTTGGTGTTAACTTTCCGCTAACCACAGCCGGACGTTAATCCGCTCTGGGATTTTGTAATCCAGCGCTGATTAACACTTTGCGCTCCCCATGTTAAGCATAGGGAGCACAAAGTACAGTAACCTCGCGCTGAGAAGCGCAAGGTACCAAATGCAAACGGGTTACTTAACCCGTTTGGATTGTAATATGCGGTAAACACCGCAGCAAACGTTAGCGTTAAGATCGTAATTTAGCCCTTTATGTTCCTTTTTTTTTTCTTTATCAGATGCTGTACCGTAGTTTCGTTTTCTTTTATTTGCAGGAAATATAGGATTTGGTTGTTTTAACTGGTTTTATGTATATATAAAAAAAGGTATTCCTAATTTTGTTGATAGAGAACAATGAGTTATGTATACATTTTAGGCAGTGCTTTTTTTTTTCTGGAAAACTATGTGGGGGGGGGGTACTCTCACGCCCGGGGAAAATCGGATTATGAGGACATGAAAATAGTCATAATAAACAATAGTTGTAGCTCACTTAAAGGAAGACCCTATAAAAGGGAACCATATTTTGTAATACTGTGTTCCTTTTAAATGAACTACAACTATTGTTGTAACCCTATGGGGGTTATCCACGAAGTGCCTCTGTTGCAAGAAAATTCTGTATTGCAGTGCAGTTAGCTGTTTTTTTTGGTTTTTTTTTTGTGACATTGAGTGGATAATCCCCTAGCATTTGTGAGCAAAACTGCGTTTCATTGCTGTGGTGCTGAGTATGTATGAACTCCACAGCAATAAAACTCACAGTAATATGCAGTGTGTATGAGCTCCACAGCAATGACACTACCTACCACCTTACAGTGCCAGTTCCTCTGATCACACGGCTTGCCGGGAATCCGCAGCTCTGGCAGATATGTGTAAACTTGCTGCACCCCCCCCCCTCCCCAAGTTTCAGCGGCTGCAGAGAGAGGGGGAGCAGGCCTCCCTTGTCACCTACTGGGAAAGGGGGGGTTTATCAGTCCCTACATACACTGTCAGTCGGAAGCGTTCATGAGCACTTCCGATTCTCTGCCTGCCACTACAGGAGGAGCATCATGCTCTCTCCTGTTAGTTCTGGCTGGTGGTGAGGTGCCGGTACTGCGTACTCCCTGGAAAAAAAGCCCTGCATTTAGGGCTAAATTACAATCTTCGTGCAAAAATGCTTGTGCAACTCGTGAATTTGTGCACCAAGCGTTGAACGTTTTCGCGCACAAATCACCGCTGGAATTGCATTCCTTGCGCATTTTTTTTTTTCATCTGTTGAGCAATAACGCACGTAAACCGGACACGCACAAATGCTCGCGCGGCAGGGGTGTGGAAATTATATTGCCTGACGCCCAGGACATGAAGATAGGGGCGCCGTATTTTTTTTTTTTTTTTTTTATTTATTTTTTTTGATGCAGTCCGGGCTAATTCTAGGGATGCCCCCGATACCGGAAGCCAGCATTGAGCATCCGAAGGGCTGGGGCGGCTGTCTGTGTTTCTAATACCTTCCAACGAGCGTCGCCTGCACAGTCTTCGAGCGGCCGCTCGTTGGGAAGCCCCCAGGCGCGGTCTCGGAGTTTGCGAGATTGCGCCTGGGGGCTTCCCAACGAGCAGTCGCTCGAAGACTGTGCAGGCGATGCTCGTTGGAAGGTAGAAGAAACGCAGTCGGCTGCAGTGGCCTGTTCCGAATGCCGTTAGAGCGTTCGGATAGCCCCCCATGTCTGGTCTGAGGTCTGAAACATGTTAGTGCAGGGGTCGACAAATCCCAGGAGCCAGGTCGGAATTTGCGACTAGAAATTGCTTCCTGGCTCCTGGGCTTTTGTTAACCCATTCAATGTAGGCACCTGGCGTGAAAAATCGTTAAGGAGCGGATTTAAAAGCAAAAGCTTTCTCTTTTCTTCGCACAGCGGCAGCTCCGTGTATTCCCCGCCCCCTTCCCCCAGTAGATGAGCTTCTGTTGTGAAGATTCTCCCACACCCCCTTTCCTCTGGCAATCGCCAATGTCTTGTCTGCTCATTCTGTGAGCAGATATGAGCAGGCTGCATTCACTACAGCCAAGCTGGCAGGCCGCCCCTCCCTCTGTATAGCCTTGTGTCTGATTCCTTGATCAGATGCTCAGAAGGGAGACAGGAGGCAACTGGACCTGTTTGTATGGGGTTGGGGGGCTGCTGGTAATGAGTGTGAGAGAGCAGACAGTGGGAGAGTGCCAGCTCTCCCCCACTCACACCCCCCCCTCTGCTCCCCCTCTGGTCTGGCTCCTAACTTTTTTAGCTGGCTCCTGAATTCAAGGCAAATTTGTCAACGTGTGTGTACATACATACGCGCTCCATATTATTGACCACCTTCTTCAATCATTTCCTGTGAAAAACGTTTTACAAATGCTCAAACCTGAGGTAAAATGGATTCAGTTCACAAAGTTATGATCATAATTTGTTTAAGCCTGTCAGCCGCCAATCTGAGTCCGCACTTACAGGATCTACTCACTCTGGCCTTTATAGGCGGTCATGGTGGAGCACCTGTGAACAGGGATGGGTGCATACCAAATGGGAGTTGTCATATATATATATATATATATATATATATCTATTATATACTAAAAACCAGCAAAAGGTTGCACTGCACCTCAAAACTAAGTGGGTTTTACTGAGTTTCGAAATGTATGTAAAACACACATACACACGTTTTTAAATAGAGGTCTTTATTCATAACTGCCTAGAGAGGCAGCATATGTATCTGATGCTGCCTCTCTAGGCTGTTATGAATAAAGACCTCTATTTAAACACTTTTGTTGAAATTATTTTTCTTATCAGGACAAGTAAATCGTCCTGAGGGACAAGTAGGTTGGACAAGTAGATTTTTTTTTTTTTTTTTTTTTTTTAATATTTCCACACCCCTGCACGTTTCCGTTGGGCGCAGATATCCGTGTGCATACAATTATTTATTTTTTTCTCTCGATTCAGCCAATCCGAATTAAGAACCACAATCCTCTCACGTTAAGTTTTTGCGCTTATGATGCAGCAATAATAAATGCACACACGACTTCTCAATTTTATTGGATTGGTATGAGTAGAATGTGTAACTATACTTTGCTTTTTTTTTTGGGGCTGGTGTATTTGGGTTCGGCCAGTTGTTCAGATTTGCCATTAACACCAGCTTTTAGGAGTTGCTAAAATTATGCGCGCAAAGGCTATGCGTTCATTCCTGCGCATAGATTGTAATACCATCTGTGTACCAGCGCACATACGCATTTGCGCTCACAATGTTAAGTATAGGACGCGCAACATACAGTAAGCTCGTGCAGCGTTCGTGCAGGCTCACCCGCGGTAGACGAGTACTCGCATTTGTTGCGCTATGTAATACGGCATTCGGCGCAAAGGGTTTTACCCCTCGCAAACGTTTGCATGAAGATTGTAATTTAGCCCTTAGGATACCGGATGAAATCCCCATTCGTTCATTAGAGATGGACCCTCAAAAAATAGATGTCATCCGCACCTGGCCTGTTCCAAAGACTAGGAAAGCGGTACAAAGATTCATAGGCTTCGCCAATTTTTATCGTCGTTTCAGTAAACGATTCTCTGACATCGTTCACCCCTTAACACACCTCCCCAAACCATCACTCCCGTTCCACTGGACTACTCAGGCCCAAAAGGCATTCAACACACTACAAAAGTGTTTCGTCCTAACTACCAGAACCCCAGTTTCCCTTCTTCGTTGAAGTGGATGCCTCTGAAATCGCCACGGGAGCAATCTGTTGCATCCGGTGGCCTATTATTCCAAAAAACTAAGTAGTTCTGAACAAAACTACGATATCACAGAGAACTCCTAGCAATAAAACAGACATTTGAGGAGTGGCGCCGCTTACTGGAGGGTGCAATACATCCGGTAACAGTTATAACCGATGATAAAAAATCTCGCATACCTTCAATTCGCTAAAAGATTACGCCCAAGACAAGCCCGTTGGGCTCTGTTCTTTAATCGCTTTATATGCCACATCACGTATCGACCATGTTCCAAGAACGGGAGGGCGGACGCCCTCTCTACAAGAGATGATGATATCATACAAACAGGCAGCGCGTCTTCACGTTCTCAAGGGAAATAAACACAGGGAGGAATGGAGGGAGAGGTATATACGTTGGTAAAGTGGTCACGGAATACCAGATAGGTTAACCGCTAAACCATATGGCATATACAGTCAATGATACATACATTGATGAATGGTGGCAAAAAGTTCTGTGAAGGAAAATAATTGTCTATATGTAGAGGTTCTTTCTTCTGTCTGAAGATATGTATTCAGCTGGTAGAGTGGATACCTCAAAAGGAGAAAAAGACGTAGAAAAAACGTAGTGCAACACTGTATGTTCACCATAAACAATACACATATATATTGTAAAGAGATAGCAGAAAAAAAGACTCACATTCTTCGAGCTTCCAGCCCGCATATGTTCGCTCTCCAGGTTGTTAATGGGCCAACTGGTTTGCCTGCAGACTCACAATTCAGAGCTCCATAAGTCGCATGGATCACCTCCGGCACCTCAGTATTGAAGGAAAAGGCAGCAACCACCAGGAAAGTAAACCAAATGGAATGAAAATATTTTTTATTTAAAAATATATATATTTTTTTTTTTTATAAATTTTTTTATTTATCCCAAAGGGATCAATCTAGTGGATTAAAATAGAGGGAAACCAGAGGCTAAACGCGTTGCGCGCCGCTAAGGGCGCTTCTTCAGTAGCAGGTATAGTGAAAAAGAAAGGAAAAAGGACATTACCGTCCTCCTCGGGAACCCAGTTAATATAGCATGGGACATGGAGTAAAAACACCTGTCTTTGGAGTCCAATTGAACATCAATCGTGAAGGGTGGCTCCCTCCTCAAATTGGACAGGCAGTGCAACTAGAATTATGTGGATTGAGGGAACCGGACCTTCTAAGTACAAATATAGTGGGTCCATGTGTATATATAACATAAAAAACTACATTTGTTTTCTTAAAAAGCATGACATTCGAATAAATAAAAAGTATGAAATAAAATGGAAATATGTACTCTAAAAGTACTTTTTTTTTCATACTTTTTATTTATTCGAATGTCATGCTTTTTAAGAAAACAAATGTAGTTTTTTATGTTATATATACACATGGACCCACTATATTTGTACTTAGAAGGTCCGGTTCCCTCAATCCACATAATTCTAGTTGCACTGCCTGTCCAATTTGAGGAGGGAGCCACCCTTCACGATTGATGTTCATTTGAAGGAGGAAAAATTAGTCACCAATGGAGAGATTGTGAGACCCAGCGACCTCCAGTGCCAACTTCCTGGGACACACTGAGTGTCTGCAGCCTCCACTTCCTTATGACATCGTCAGTGTGCGCCGGAAACCCCGTGATTGGACTCCAAAGACAGGTGTTTTTACTCCATGTCCCATGCTATATTAACTGGGTTCCCGAGGAGGACGGTAATGTCCTTTTTTCCTTTCGTTTTCACTATACCTGCTACTGAAGAAGCGCCCTTAGCGGCGCGAAACGCGTTTAGCCTCTGGTTTCCCTCTATTTTAATCCACTAGATTGATCCCTTTGGGATAAATAAAAAATATTTATAAAAAAAAAAAAAAAAAAAATATTTTTAAATAAAAAATATTTATAAAAAAAAAAAAAAAAAAAATATTTTTAAATAAAAAATATTTTCATTCCATTTGGTTTACTTTCCTGGTGGTTGCTGCCTTTTCCTTCAATACTGAGGTGCCGGAGGTGATCCATGCGACTTATGGAGCTCTGAATTGTGAGTCTGCAGGCAAACCAGTTGGCCTGAGGGCTGGAAGCTCTCGAATGAGTCTTTTTTTCTGCTATCTCTTTACAATATATATGTGTATTGTTTATGGTGAACATATAGTGTTGCACTACGTTTTTTCTACGTCTTTTTCTCCTTTTGAGGTATCCACTCTGCCAGCTGAATACATATCTTCAGACAGAAGAAAGAACCTCTACATATAGACAATTATTTTCCTTCACAGAACTTTTTGCCACCATTCATCAATGTATGTATCATTGACTGTATATGCCATATGGTTTAGCGGTTAACCTATCTGGTATTCCGTGACCACTTTACCAACGTATATACCTCTCCCTCCATTCCTCCCTGTGTTTATTTCCCTTGAGAACGTGAATACGCGCTGCCTGTTTGTATGGTTTTTGTTTATGGTCAATCGGTGATATTGGGAAGATATCTCCATCAGGCTTCTATAGCGATCTCCATAGATCTCCTCCCCTACTTGTAAGCGCACTATCCCCCCTGTCTCTTCCACATAAGAGATGATGATATACCTACATCTCCTGCTCCACCACCCACTATTCTAAAGAAAGAACACTTCCTTGGAGTCATCCACCCACTCCATGAAATAATAAAATGTCTAACAGCTGACACGTCTCTTCCAGTTACAGCTAATGGCATCCATATGATACAAGGATGTATATTTGTCCCCGAACAAGCCAGACTAGACACGTTACATCACTGTCATGACTCCTTATCTGGACACCCGGGGATAACCAAGACATTAAATTTAGTCAGACATCAATTCTGGTGGCCTTCAATGACATGTATGATAACCCAGTATGTCAAATCTTGTACCATCTGTCAAAGGAACAAAACCCCTCGCACCAGACCTATGAGACTCCTCCTCCCTTTACCTGTTCCAAATCGTCCTTAGTCTCAGATCTCTGCCGACTTTATCGTTGATCTTCCTCCATCACAACACTCTTCCATCATGGTGGTAGACCACCTAACAAAAATGGCACACGTCATCCCAGCCAAAGAACTTCCCACAGCCAAAGAAACCCATCTATGTTCTTTCATCATATCTTCCGATTTACTGACAGCTGAAGAGGCCAGCATTGTGACTGGCGAAATGCGTCCTGTGGAACCCACACACCCACTGGTCATCATTTTGATCCAGAATTTTATCTGTTGTTTTGTTTTATTTTGTTATACCCAGTAAGCCCAAATAAATCCCTTATTTTATTACACTGCGTCCCGTACAAATCCTTTACTACTGCAAGCGGTATCCAGAGGTCCATGCAAGCAGGAACGTCTGTCCACGCAGTTCCAGGATAAAGGAAAGGCGCAGTAAAAGAAGGGATGTTTGGCCTCCTTTTTATTGGCTAACACGCAGGAATTAAGCTAAGACCACCTATAGCTCCTGACCATGTAAGTGCAATCCAATTTGTTACAAGCAAGAGAGTGGCAGGAGAGCTTGTGTATCTTTTTGAGGTAAGGAGGCCACAAAGACAGAAGAACCCACAAGTGCAAAGTATTATTGAAAATCACCGACTGTACCCTATACCTGCAGACGCACAGATGTGTTGGACCAACAGACATTTATAAATTCCAAGCATTTTGAGACTTGTTTCATCTTATTCAGACATTTCTGTATGACTTTATCAATACTCTTTACTGATGGTGTTTTTTTTTTTTTTGTATAGAGCACTGTTTTTCCATTTGAACCTTAGCTCACGCATTCACTTAGTGCATACAAAGTGTTCAATCGTCTAGAGCCACGGTCTTCTTTTTACTACACAGATATGTGATAAAAGTTTAAACCATATATTTATCCTGAGTGAGCAGCGCCCATTAGAGTTTAACCCTTCTATTTCAAGGGGACAATAGTCGCTCGCAACATATCTACTGGGAACGATCCGTGTTCCCCTGCTTCCGCATAGGCTGCGTGTAGATGCGGGAGGAGTGGGGACGAGAAGGTGGAGTAATATAAGCCAGGCAATCGGGACCCGGCACTTTCCTGACATTGCCTTGATGGCAATAGAATTGTCCTTAACAGTTATAGGCGAGGAGAGGCTGGCGGCCTGCAACTTCAAGAGTTGGGAGGTGTATCTTTCTGAGATATGCATCTGTCTGTTGCCGACGGATGAGATATCCCCTCATCCATGTCAAGGTTATATAGACGCTCGTAGTAGTTTGCAAAGCCATTGGCTATAGCTTGGGTGTTAGGAAGGACACCATCTGTAGTGTGAAGGACTGACATTTTACGCGGGGCGCCGGTGGGTTGTAGCTTCCCGGCCAAGAAGTGGACTGGCTTATTCTGAAGGGGGTAATAAGTGGCATTTAATCTCGTAATAGTCTGAAAGTAGTTGTCCGCTTCTAGATCCCTAAGGGAACCAATTGTAGATTCTATTAGATCCGCCGTAGCCTGGGTTGGGTTCAATTTGTTTTGTGTGTCCAGGTGCTGTAAAGTGGTGAGGATGTCCTGTCTACGGAATGTGTACAGTTTCTGCTGTTGTGCAATTCACTGTGTGCTCACTCCTCAGATGACAGCCTTATGGGCCTGCCATACCGTAAGGGGGCTCACATCTGGGATCACATTTTCAGCAAAATAACTTGTCAGGGCAGTGTGAGTTTCGCCTGGTCGTATTGTAAAAGGGCATCCCGAAGCCGCCATGGTGGTTTAGTGTAGTATGAATACGCATCTCCTAACTTCAGAAGTACAGGAGAATGGTCCGACCATGTTAGTGGTAGTATTGTGCAGTCTACAGTGCGAGGGAGGGTCGCCCCTGTTACCATGAAGTAATCTATTCTGGTGTAGCTATTGTGTACTCTGGATCTGAAGTATAATCTCTCTCTAGCGGGTGTAGCAAGCACCAGGTGTTGAAGTCATGTTGCTGGAGCAATTGGTGAAATCTGCAGAGTGAGGCACCTGGTGTTTGTAGGTGTTGTCGGGGGACCGGTCTTTAATGGGTCTAGACTCATGTTGAAGTCCCCGCATATTATAAGGGTTCCCGTCTGAACGTCCGTCACTCTTTTTCAAGAGTACTGGTTCCATAAACTATCACTACGAATACTGAAAATTCCGGAATGAATTCACAAAACAAACAAAAATGGCCAAAGCCCATTACTTCAATGAAAATCTAAACAATAACATATCAAACCCTGGAAACTTTTGGAGAACCGTAAGTAACATACAAGCACCCCCAGTCCACTCCCAGCCGGCTGCTGTCAAAGCAAACCACCAAACCCTGCAACCCTAGATGTAGCAAATGTCGTTAATGATTATTTTGTTGGATGTGCCACCACTTTGATTGCATGTCATTTCCTAGCTTGGCAATCAGAGAGGCCTCATGCAGGTCAGGCCCCTCCAACTGTGCAAAGTCCCTGTATCAGACAGGAATTCAGTTTCAGACCAGTGCCTGTCAGTGTTGTTACTAAACTTCTCCGTAAGCAAAAATATACCAATATACCAGTCTGGACCTGATCAAATACCAGCAATTGCAAATCCTGTCGCAACCCTAATCAATGAATTACTGGCGACTGGATACATACCCAAACTCTGGAAGACTGCGAGAGTGGTACCTATCCATAAAAGTGGTGACAGTACTTTGGTATCCAACTACCGTCCGCTATTGTTGCTCCCTGTAATGTCCAAATTTTTGGAAAAATGCGTCTACACACAATTACGTGATTATTATCAATATTGGAACTACTTAACCCCCAGATCAATCCGGCTTTCGTCCAAATCACTCAACTACAACCACCCTTTTAAAAGTCTGTAATGATATCCAAATTGGGATGGAACAAGGAAACCTAACTGGAGCCATCTTCCTTGATTTTGCCAAGGCCTTTGACACAGTAGACCATGGCATCTTGTTAGAAAAACTTAAAAACTCTGGCATTGGTGATCGCACGTTAACCTGGTTTCAATCCTATGTATCCGACCGATCCCAAATGTGTCAATTTCTGGCAGCTCCTCCCTCCCCCTCCCTGTCACTTGCGGTGTACCCCAAGGCTCAATACTCGGCTCCCTGCTATTCACTATATTCATAAATGATCTGCCCAACGTCTGCAAAGCCTCAACTGTACATATGTATGCAGACGACACCGTAATCTATACCAGCAAACCAAATCTCCGGCAGCTGGAAGCCGTGCTGCAAGAACAATTCAGAGGTAGAAAAGTGGATCAAACACAACAAACTTTTTTTTTTAATACTGGCAAAACTGTAACGATGCTCTTTGGAACAAAACCTAAACTACACAAATTGCAAAATCCCCACTTATGTGTTGGGACAAAATCAAATGGCACGCTGACCAGTCACTTCTCAAATATCTAGGTATGTGGTTGGACCCAAATCTATGCTTTGGCCCCCACATCGCAAAACTCTCATCTAAACTTTACCCCAAACTAGGTGCCCTGTACAGAAACAAATCCTGCCTGAGCCCCGCGGTAAGAAAGCAGATTGTACAACAAATGCTTATGCCAGCCATTGAATACGGAGATGTAGTGTACGCAGCTGCCCCGCTAACACATCTTCAGAAACTTACTACATTGTAATGCAAAGCGGCAGAATGAGTTATACAATGTAACTACATGACCCACCATTGTGACATGTTAAAAGAGCTAAACTGGCCATCACTGGAATCTAGACGCACCCTTCACCTTTCCAGCCTGGTGTTTAAGAGCACTTCTGGGAAGCTGCCACCCTACCTGAATAGACTGCTTCCCCCAGCAGCTCCCTCATCCTATAACCTCCGATCCAGGACCAGCACCTTACTTGCAATACCACAATACAAAAAGACAGTGGCTCGGTCCTCATTTTCCTACAGAGCACCACAATTATGGAATAACCTCCCAGACACCATCAAATCTTCCCCCAGTCTTAAGTCACTCGAGCTCCTTATTAACATACCTCAATACAGAATGCACCTGTAAACATGTAACATAATGACTATTTCCTACATATACAGATTAACAGAAAATATATTTTTTTTTTTTTTTAATATCTTGCATTGTATTTCTGTAACACTTCAATGTTCTTGAACCCAGGACATACTTGAAAACGAGAGAAATCTCAATGTATCCTTCCTGGTAAAATCCTTTTTATAAATAAATAAAATAGATAAATAAATTTTTCATGATGTGGGCAAAGAATTGGGTCTGACACGAATTGGGTGCATACGCCGATACTAGCGTGTATGGGGCAGCGTTGATCGTTCATACTAAGATAATGAATCTTCCTTTCGGATCTTTAACCCCTTAGTGACCGGGCGGTTTTACACAAATCCGTCTTTTAGTGACCGCTGCTGTTTTTACGTTTCTGCGCTGTTAGTGTTTAGGTCAAACTTTCCTCTTACTCGTTTATTCAACCCACACATATTATACACCCTTTTTCCCGCCATTAAATGGACTTTCTAGAAATACCATTATTTCCATCATATCGAATAATTTACTATAAAAAGAAATATGAAATATGAGGGAAAAAATGGTAAAAACACACTTTTTTGTAATTTAATCCCCAAAATCTACAACCACCCAAAACGACCCCAGCTAAATAGGTTTAAAATTTTGTCCCGAGACTAGAAATACACAATTTTTACATGCGTTTGCTTTTTAACCCCTTCACTGCTGAGACAGTTCACCTATGTGCGCTGCGCTCATTTTGACCATTTTGTGCTATTTATTTTTAGATGACAGCCTAGGTCCTATTTAATTAAACTCCCCCCCAGACAAAAAAAACTTTTAAAAAAAAAAAACCTTTTTATTTTATTTAATTTTTTTATTATTTTTTTGAATTTTCTTTTTAAAACCAAACCTGGTCATGTTTGGTATCATTTGAAAGGCCATAATCAGGCCTTTCAAATGATGGCAAATATGACCATCTAGCTGCCATGGATCGGGAGATAAAGGGATCCTTAGGATCCCCTTAACTGGCCCACTGACATCCTCACACATATGGTGAGGCTGTCAGTGGGTGGGGGGGGGGACCTGGAGGCTTGGCTGACATCCAAGATGTCAGCCCCCCTCCAGGTTTGAATCGCGTTTTGGCGCCAATTGGCGCCGCAACGTGATCCGGCGGCAAAATGGTTAATGCCATACACCGCTGGAAAGGGGAGGCTCTCCCCTCTCCAGCGGTGCAAACGGCATCTCCCTAGCTTCAATGGTTGGGGAGATAGAGGGCTCCGAACGAACCATTGAAAAGCATGGGGACGCCTGCTGATGACGTCACCACGCAGCGTGGCGACGTCATCAGCCTCGCCTGCCCATGTAAATCACATGGGCAGGCTTCCTCCCTGCCAGATCGCCGTGGGATCCGGCGAGGGAGGTGAGTATCGGGCGGGAGGGGGATTAGGTGCCGCTGACGTACCCTGTACGTCCGCGGGTCTAAGGGAGACCCGAGTACAGGACGTACAGGGTACGTCAGAGGTCCTTAAGGGGTTAAGGACTCGATGGATTTGAAATGACAATCGGTTATGGATTAGGAAGGAAACTCCCCGGGATTTTGATGTAAACGTAGGGTGATATTGGGTTCGGTAATTAGGAGTGTATAACTTGGGATGGTCTAAACGTCTAAAGTGGGTTTCGTGGAGGCAAATTACATCCGCATCATGGACTCGGAGTTCTCTATACAAGGAATGACGTTTCACTGGTAAATTTAACACTTTCACATTGTACTACAATAATTTCATGACAGTGGGCATGATGCGACATTGTAAGGGTATATTCAGGATTGGGGATACAGCAATGCAGTGAGCTCTTTAAGTGTAGGAGAGAGATCCTGACGGGTGAGGGGGCAGGGTAGGGAATAAAATACCAAGAAACCTTAGCCACAATGTAGCGCTATAACAAAAGAGCACAAACCATCGCCATTGTGTGGCAGAACTACTATATACAGGAAATATTGAAAAGTTCTCCAACGGGAACCTCCTAGCCCCTTCAATCAAGGGGTGAGGGGGGGGTCCCGGTCTCTTCAGCCGAAGAGGGAGACGGGGGTAAGATGGCATCCCGCATGCCAGCGGAAAATGCTGTAATCACAAGGTATTTGTAATCTGAAGAAACTTAACTGTGGGGGTTAAAACAGGCGCAGGGCTTCAAAAAGGATCGGCGCTGCTTATGTTTTCAGTGGGAGTGCCATTCCGGATCAAGTCGACTGGAGGGGGTGTAAACCCCACCCTCCGTGTTCAGCCACTTTCAGGCTCCAGGTCTCATCGGCCGTCGTCTGGGGAGGATATCACCGTGGTCGACCCTTTTCTGTGGACAAGCAACTTGGTCGGGTATCCCCACCTATACGGCACTTGTTCCGATCGAAGGGCCTCAGTCAGTCAGAGGACGATATCGGCGACGTTGCTGTAACGTAGTTTGAGAGAGGTCTGGGAAAACAGAGAGGTGTTGGTAGACTGGTCCAAGTGGCTCTGGGGTGCGTAATGCCCGAAGGATGGCCTCTCTCGGCTTGAAGTAGTGCAGCCTCAGAATGTCTCTCAGCACCTTGGTAGGGGCAGAGGGTGGCTTGGGGATCCTGTGAATTCTATCAAAGAGGAGAGAGTCCTCGGTTGCGTCAGGGATAAGATGCATAAAAAAAATTCTGTAACGTTTGCCTGGAGGTCTTTGGGGTGTACGGTCTCCGGGACTCCCCTGATCTTCAGATTGTGCCATCGGGAGCAGTCCTCCAGGTCTGCCAATTTGCAGGCATAGCGCTCCAAGGTTTCCTCCATCTCCTCTACCCTTGCTACCACGACGTTGTGTGCCTCTGCTGATTCCGCCATCTTTTCTTTTAACCTAGAGGTCCTCTCCCCAATGTCCCTTATATTGCGGCGGATATCCGCCGCCACCGTATCAAGGCTGGTGGCCAGAGTATTCGATAAATCCCTCCTGTAGGCCCTCCATGCGCGAGGAAAATACCTCAAGTCTGTTGCAGGCGTCGTGCTGGCGGCTGAGGGGCGAAGTAGACGGCGTGTCACCGCCATCTTGACGGGCCGAGCCGTCTTTGCGCTTTCCCAGCTTTGGTGTAAAAGTCGTGTTTCTTCGCCCTGGCTGTTGCCATCGTGCTGTCTAGAGCTGGGGTGTCATCTGTGTCCCCCGGTATAGCATCATTTGTTGAATCTGTCTGCTTATTTCCACTGGGTTTTGCCGGAGCAGTCCTAGCACACGTCCACCATGTGCAGCTGCGGGCCACACCCTTCGCCTCCTTTTTTAAGTCTTTATCAAGGTAATGAAAACCTGAACAAACATTATAGGGTTATTCACTAAGCAGTGAATTGCACCGTATGGTGAATTTCACAGTTTAGTGGAATTTCAAGGCAGTAGAGTTTGTTCACTAAGCTGTCAATTCGCCAAATAATGGCGAATTGATGACGAACTACAGGGCAGTTCAGTGATTTTTTTTGTGGCAGCAATATTGTCCCATAGAGAAGTAATGGTTTGTCTATTGCCAGAACGAACTGCACTGAAGTGTTGGCGAAATGACCTGATTTTCGATGTTTCTGTTTGATGGGTTTGAATGTAAAACCATATATATTTTTTTCCGTTTTCAGCAAAAAGTCTTTTTATATTTCTAGATATTTTTCTTTCCCAAATTTTTAAAAAGCCAATTTTTTAATTTTTTTTTAAAATAATTTTTTTTGAAAATGAACATTAAGACCGGGTACAGAAATGAAAAAGGGGAGGGGAATAAGTATTACGAACAACATATCACAGCACAATGATCTATAGAAAGGTAGGTAAACAAAATCTAGTGAGTTATCTTGTAACAATTCAGATCCTTTCAGGAAAGGCACAAAGAATAAGGTTCATCGAGCATGTTACAACGATCTCGTATCCCATAGGAGCCATGGGTCACTCACTGGGGCTTTGAGGTCTAGAAGGTGCATCACTAGATTCTCGTAAAAACGAAAGGTCAAGACCATGTCCACCACTTCTGTCAAAGTGGGGATAATAGTTTGTCTCCATAGTCTAGCAATCAGTAGCATTGCGGCTGTGATTTTATATGGTAAAATATCTTTTTATGTTTATTCCCTATCGTGCAGGGCAGAACTCCTGATAGCAGTGTGTAAAGGGTACATCGCTTCCCAATACTCTTTATCAGTGAGTGGACATGTTGCCAGAAGGACTGCAATGGGGGACAGGACCACCATATATGAACATAAGACCCCAAATTAGTTGGGGAACTCCTCCAGTGTGTTGGAGATGTCTGTTTTAAAATGGCTCAAATGAATCTGGGTACGATACCATCTATACAAGAATTTACGCCTAGTTTCTAATAAGATGACATTTCTGGAGGCTCCAATGTCTCATGAAAAAGCTTTCGTCTATTGCGAGGGAGTAAGTTGGATGGATAAATCTATTGACCATGCCCTTTGAAGGCCCAAACAGGGGGCCGTATATCCACCATCCGTGTAGTATAGCTGATTGAAATTGGGCGTGATTGGGACCTCGCGGAAACTGCCACGGCCTCTACCCCTGTGAGTTCAGAAGTGTCAGCGTATTTGTCAAAGTTGTAGATAGGAGAATGTTAGGGAGAGAGGGAGTTGTTAGCGGGTTTGCAGTTGTGGAAAGGTCAATAAACCATTTTTTTAGAAAAAATATCCCGAATCTGGCACACACCTGGTTGTCCATTTAAGGACGGGGAACGTTGGGAGTAGGTAACGCAGTACAGTCAACGGTGCCGCCAGCGATAGCAGAAAGTGTCTATAAAATGATGTGACTTATCCCATATCACCATTGCATGTCTCAACAGAACACTGGTATGAAGAGAACCTGGTCTATCTTTTCTGGGCACCCACAACCATGCAGGAATAACCCCCGGTGAAGCCAAAAAAGTTTCTAATGTCACCCAGCTGGGGGGGGGGATAGTTGAAAAAATGAAAGAGTGGAGGCAGCAATGGTGGCCTTGTAGTATGTCAAAGTGCGCGGCATTGATCCCTCTGCCCCACCGTTGGTATAGTAGGTATTCTAGGACGTTTGCCTTTCCAAATATATGCTGTAACTGCTTTCCGAAGGTTATCAGTGTGCGGAACAGGTAGAGCCATTTTGGATAAAGTGTCGTACGTTTTGCCACGACCCTGCCAAACCACGACAGTCTCGTTGTCCGCCACTTAAATATAATTATGACTCTAACCTACGTGACACCAAAATTGTATTTAAGCAGGTCAGCAAATGTTAATGTCAACTTTATTCCCAAAGAAACCAATGTAGCTCGTACACCAGATATATTTATAAGATTTACAGAGAGAGAGTCAATGTCCTTCTCGGGTAAACCGATCGGAAGAACTTGTGTTCTCGTGATGTTTGCATGATATGACACCCTTCCGTATTCTGTAAGTAGGGAATGTAGTGCGGTAAGGGAGGTATTCAGCGAGGTTAATGTCAGTATAATGTTGTCTGCGAACAGCCTTATTTTATGCATCCGAGGTCCTACAGAGATCCCCCTGTATCTTGTCAGTTTGTCGAAATCAGTTGGGCAAAGGGCTCTAATGTTAAGGCATACCGTAAGGGGGAAAGGACAGCCCTGGCGTGTGCCATTTGTGATAGGAAAGGATCGAGACAGAAATCCAGAACATAGGACTTTAGCCGCAGGAGCATTGTATAGGGCAAAAACAGCTCTGCAAACTGCCTCTGGAAATCAGAATTTATTCCACACTTATCTCCAAAAGCAGCCAGTGGACTCTATCAAATGGTTTTTCAGCATCGAGTGAAAGGATCAGTCCCGGAGCACGGTCGTCTACCACCAGGTGAATAAAGTTTAGGATCTTTTTGGTATTCTCAGAACTCTGACTGTTTAATATATCCAACCTGGTCGTCTCCAGCCAGCCCAGGGAGGACCTCCGCTAATCTATTGGCTAGTATTTTCGAGTATAAATTAATATGAAGGTTGAGCAGAGATGGGTCGAAAATGTGCACGTGTCTGGAGATTTCCTGGGTTTGGGTAGGGAAACTCCGGTTGCCTCGAGCATGTTTGGAGCAAATGTACCTGTAGTTTGAGCCTGCAGGAACACTGCTAATAAATGGGGCATAAGGGCTTTCGCAAATTTTTTATTCTTTTCTTTTATAATATTTAGTAGTGAATCCATCGGGACCTGGGGCTTTACCGCTGGGCAAGTGTTTCAGTGCAGTTAGTAATTCTTCTAGGGGAAATTGATACCGATAAGCGTTGTTTTTGAGAGCGGGTCGGGAGGTGGATCTGATGTAGATAATCATCTATAGCTGATTCTGTGGGTTGTGGAACTTCATCTTGAGATAAATTGTACAAATTGCCATAAGTCAGCAAATTTGTTAGCTATGGCTTCCGGGGAATATATCATTTTGCCGTGTGGTAGTTTAAGAGCAGCTATTTTTGAGGGGGTATTTTATGTCGTAAGTGTTGGGCTAATGAAGTACCTGTTTTTGTTAGCTGTCATGTAGTGTTTTGACTTAAGGCGTCGTAGGGCTTCAAAGTAAGTCTCGCTCTAGTTTAAATAATGCATCGTAAGCTTCTTTCAGCTGTGCTGCTAATGACGGGGAGGGACGGGAGCAATTTTGTTTTGTGAGGGTATCAATAGTGGCGAGTATATGGAGCCTGTCTGACGTGTAGAGACGTTTAAAATGTAAGGCCCATTTTATACATATTCCCCTTAGTACCGCTTTTTGTGCTCTCCATCTTAGGCTAGGGTCAGACTGAGGCAGTGCGAACGCGCGTTCTGGCGCACTTAATCACGGCCGTAGTAGCAGCAGATGCCAGGCAATGACGGCCAATATACGAAGTACGGTCGCACAAGAGTCCGGCTGCGCAACGCAAGTGGAAAATGAACGCATTTTTTCGAGAACGTGAAACCGCAGGTACTGACGTACAGAGTGCGCTGTGTCCGCTAGCAGCGTCTGTGCGTGATTAGGAGACGTCAGACGCTGCTAATGTCCGGCCAACATAACGTCCAGACACAAAAAGAGTTTTATTGATGATCCGTACAAAATCACGGACGAAAATGCGCATAGTATGACCACTATCACGTATTCTGTGAAAAAATGCGTCCATTCGTTCGAACGCACTTTTTCACAGACAACATAAAAATGCGTTCGTCTGACCCTAGCCTTAAGGAAGGTGATATCTGGAAGGGTATTTGTCACAGAAAGAAAAGAGCTAGCTACATAAGCTACCTTTGCAGTGACACGCGGAAGGAGGGCGTACAAGGGGATACAGCTCCAAGCCTCTGGACCTACAAACTCTACCCACTCAAAGGGCCCCAATTTATGCCAACCTAACCCCCTTACACCGTACCCACCCTTCCGAATGTATACACTGCCACCACAAATGTAATAGGGCACTCGAAACCCCACTAGCTGTATACCACCCCAATCCAGGAGCCCAACCATATACAGCGTGTGTACATACATACATACATACATACATACATACATACATACATACATACATAGCGATTGCATTCGCGAAGCATGAATTTATCTAGAGCAGACAGTACTGGGTTTTAAGTTTTTTTTTTTTTTTTTTTTTATGGAAAAGAATACCAACGTTTAACAGTGCCAGTATCACATTAAAAACAAGACATACAAAATATACGTTAAACGTGCAAATACAGTTCTTGAAATAAAAGGGGATTTGCAAGATTTTTCAAGGTATTCTATGTATTAGGTTGCTTCTATGGGTATTCCAGTTTTCAATGTCCCAGAAGGGTTCTTAGATGTTCACTCAACCCAGCGTTTTGGAGAAATACCCTGAGCTTTGGGTGAGCTTGCTATATAAAAATCTGGTCCCTCACCCCCTTTCCCAACCATTTGCTTCCCAGATCAAGTTTCCCTGCAGCCCCAGAGCAGATCAGATAAGAGGGTTGGAAAAACGGTGGCCTTTTGCTTTGCAAACTCCGTTGCAAACACAAGAAAAAAGAAACACCAACTCTGCGTTTAAAATCTTACACACTGCTTTGCAGAAAATAATGCCGGTTTGTGACGCCTCCCACCAAAAGATGGACGACGGAGGCCTCAAACGTTTGGGCCTATGTCGGCCTAGTTGAACCGTTTCCTTTGGCGGGAAAGTCCGTCCTTCTGACCATGCGCCACGCACAGTCTCAGACACACATGACACAGGTTGGCACACCGCGGTATCCTGCCCATCCCAGTCATTCCGATCCACACACTTCTCACATGGCACTAAAGACCTGGTTGGTGTAGGCGCAAGCAGATCCTACTTCCTCTATTGCCCTTTCGCCCCATCACACGGCAGAGACAGGCCTTGTGCCCTACTCCCTGCAGACTGTCAGTGGGTACCCACTACTACCATGGGCACCACTGCCTCCCCTGCTGCCCTCACACTGGGTCCAGGGGAGCAGCTGACGCAGGCGGGCACTCGCTCACCCCTACCTTTCTCCCCAGTCACACTGCCCCCTCCTGCTACCACACAACACCTCGGACACACCTGGCGCAGGCGCAGACTGACTCACTGCCATCCCCTGCAATTGCCTTTTCTGCCCCTCCGATAGCTGAGGGTTACGTTCTGTGTCCCCTAAGGAATGAAGACTCTAGGCTTCGCTTACTGGGTCCACCAGAGGATCAGGGACATCCTCTCCCTCAGGCAAGCTGCACACACTCAGGATCATAGTAGGCCTTCAGCATATTTACAGGATACTGGTTTTGCCTTCTCCCCTTCTCCTCAAGCGCTACTACATAGGTGGTGAGATCCAGCCTCTAGAGTATGGAGAAGGGGCCCTCCCAGGCAGCCTGCAATTGATTGTTTAGTTGGGATCAGTACCATAACCTTCTGGCCCACATCATAAGCCCGTTCCCTGGCATTGCGGTCATACCAGCGCTTCTGCTGGGCCTGAGCAGCCTTGGAATTCTCATGTACTAGCCCCGTCAACGCTTGTACCTTGTACCTAAACTTTAGGACATAATCAACAGAGGTTTCTGGGGGACGCACCTTACCTTCCCATTCCTCCCTAACTAAATCCAGGGTTCCCTGCGCTCATACAATTCAAATGGTGAAAAACCTGTTGAGGCCTGGTACACAAGCAGTAGATGAGGAAGATATTTCTCCCCATCACGACTTTGCTCCTCCCTTGGAAGATTCTCCTGGTACAAAAGCCCCTTATTCCTGTACACTCTGTAGGAATCAGAATCCGTACGTTTCCTCATCCCTTCCAGGGAAGGGTCGGTGTGCAAGGCTGCTATAAGCTTTTCATTCCCGCTCCCTTGCTCGAGGAACTCAGGAGCCATAGCCCCCTCGGACGGAGCCTCCAGTGAATCTGTGTTCTCCTCCCGAGAATAATAGGGCTCCTCAGCCACCAGAGAAGGAGCACAATTATTTTCCCCTTCATTACTGGCTAAGTTTACAGCCTCACGGGCGGCCTGTAAACGGGTCACCACGTTTACACTCGGCATCCGACTGGGCTCCACACCTGATGGGCCAGTAGGCAGGGCTCCACCTTCCTCTGCCCCGCCCCTGGAGATCACATTGGCACAGGAGCTGGACACAGGCGAGGTATTGCTCTTTCCACTTCCCTCACACTTAGGCAGAACAGAGGACATTTCTGCTCCACCTCGTAGCCTGCTTTCGTGCCAGGCTGGCATCGGACACAGTGTAGAATCAGTCTTCAATGCATTTCCTCCCCCATGCCAGCATAGCTGATTCAGGCGTATCAGTCCCAGGGTTGCCCTCCCTGCTCCCACAAGCAATAGAGGGTCCCAAAGTTTCACACAGTACCTCTGATTGTACGGGTTGTTCATTAACACATTCGAGTCACAGGAGTCATCCGCTGGGGCATGCCGGCCCAAGTCGTTCCCCAGCAGCACGTTCACGGGAATATCCTCAGACACCCCATCCTCCCGCAACCCCTTACAAACACACCATCTAGGTACACCCGTGCCATGGGCACCGTGGGGCGAACCCCACCAACTCCTTTGGCCATAGTTGGACTGGAACATGATATTCCAGGTCGCACTAGGGTACATGATGCACCAGTATTCCGGAGACTGATAGTCACATGGTCACCCACAGTAACGCTCTGCAGGTTGTCGCTACCTTGATCCACTGATCCAGACGAACACACAGGACAGGCGTTGGACTTCCTGAGGCTTTTCCACCTCCTTCTGCCCGCTGCTTCTTGGTGGGACAAGTAGCACTCAGGTGCCCCAAACGATTTACATCAAAAGCACCTGCAGGTATCTCCTTGGCATGATGCGGCCGCTGCTCCTTGACTGGTGGACGACGTAGTCATTGGTTTCCCCGCTGACTTGAAAACCGGTGTAGGTGTAGTTCCTTCTTTCCAGGCGGTAGTTCCAGCTGGTGTAGGCACACGTCATGCTGGAGGCGCTCTGTTGTTCACATAGTCGCTGACCAGATCCGCTGCCTCCGCTGTACCTTTTTAGGCTTTCTGTCCAGAATCCACTCTCTGGCCTCAGGACTTCTGGTTTGCAGGAACTGCTCCAGAATCATTAGGTCCTCCAGGGCCTCATAGGTGGTGACTTGCAGGCCCCCAGTCCATTGCCAGAATGTGGTTCTGAGCTGCCCAGCATATTCTGTGCAGCTGTCCGATGTTCCTGGCTGCATGGTCCTGAACTTTTTACAATAAAATTCAGGGGTTAGATTAAAACTATTGAGCAGGGCCTTTTTTATGGCGTCCTAGTCTTTGTCACTTTTTCCTCTGGAAGTAAAGCAAAACCCATCCAGGGCCTTTCCTTTCATGCGTGGAGTTAAATACTGCCCCCACTGCTCCTTCGGCAGCTGGTATTGGCGACACACCTTCTAAAACCCCCTCAGGAACACATCCAGGTCAGTGTCTTTCTCGAGCATGGGAAAATGCTCTGGCCGGGGTCTGTTGGCGTTTGGTTCTCCACCATTGCTGCTCTGGGTTGAAGAACTGGCCTTCTCCAGGTGCTGCAGTTCCAGTTCATGCTGCCCTCCTTTCTCTCTCTCTGCAGCCTCTCGTGCAGCAATCTGGTGCTGGAGAATTAGCTGCAGTCTCAGCTGGGGGTCATCACTTCCCAGAAGTCTAAGGGAAGACTTAGCTCATTACGCAGCTCAGAGTCCTTGTCACTTACAGGGTTAACAGCCTCCACAGTAAACCCTCCTGTGGCGGCATCCTGTTCTGCTTGGCGTCCATCAGCCTCCAGCAGATCTCTAA
The DNA here is from genome assembly GCA_009667805.1 of Leptobrachium leishanense. Classification (NCBI taxonomy): domain Eukaryota; kingdom Metazoa; phylum Chordata; class Amphibia; order Anura; family Megophryidae; genus Leptobrachium; species Leptobrachium leishanense. Next base: position 119,486,509 of record CM019068.1, read on the forward strand.
AGTTCTTTGTTCTTGCCATGCGGCTCTTTCTAGATTGGCACGGCATCTCCAGAGCCTCTTTAGACTGTTTCTTGTAGGAATCCATTGTTTCAGGAATAGAGAAAACAAAAGGAAAGAAAAAACTGTTTTTGCACCGTATGTCTGAATTGGCACGGAGTACTGTCTTGCAAAATTACACAAAATAAACTAAAGTAATTTCTTTAGTACCACGATTTACCCTCCAGGCAATCACTGGCACTAAAACTCTAGATATCCCACCAGCTGCCAGACAGTTCGTCACGGGAAAAAAAAGAGCTAGCTACCTTGTCGTGACGCGCGGAAGAAGAGCGTACAAGGGGAAATACAGCTCCAAGCCTCTGGACCTACAAACTCTAGCCGCTCAAAGGGCCCCAAGTTATGCCAACCTAACCCGCTTACACCGTACCCACCCTTCCAAATGTATACACTGCCACCACGAAAGTAATAGGGCACTCTCGAAACCCCACTAGCTGTATACCACCCCAATCCTGGAGCCCAACCATATACTATGTACAGTTGTGTTCAAAATTATTCAACCCCCACTGAAATTGAGTGTTTTGGCCAGTTTGACATTGATTTTGATCAAAGAGGCACGTGTAGGTCAGACCAATATAACATAACATTTATAATGAAATAACCACAAATGTCTTTTCTGTGCTCACATCATTATCAGTTTTATTCAACCCCCAAGTGACATTCAATCTTTAGTACAACATCCTTTTACAGTTATAACAGCTTTTTAAACGTGAAGCATAGCTTGACACAAGTGTCTTGCAGCGATCTACGGGTATCTTCGCCCATTCGTCATGGGCAAAAGCCTCCAGTTCAGTCATTCTTAGGCTTGCGCACTGTAACTGCTTTCTTGAAGTCCCACCAGAGGTTCTCAATCGGATTTAAGTCAGGTGACTGCGATGGCCACTCCAAAATGTTCCAGCCTTTAATCTGCAACCATGCTCTAGTGGACTTGGAGGTATGCTTGGGATCATTGTCCTGTTGAAAGGTCCAACGTCTCCCAAGCCTCAGGTTTGTGACGGACTGCATCACATTGTCATCCAATATCTCCTGGTACTGAAGAGAATTCATGGTACCTTGCACACGCTGAAGCTTCCCTGTACCTGCAGAAGCAAAACAGCCCCAAAGCATGATTGACCCCCCACCATGCTTCACAGTAGGCAAGGTGTTCTTTTCTTCATAGGCCTTGTTCTTCCTCCTCCAAACATAGCGTTGATCCATGGGCCCAAACAGTTCTAATTTTGTTTCATCAGTCCACAGAACACTATCCCAAAACTTCTGTGGTTTGTCCACATGACTTTTGGCATACTGCAGTCGACTCTTCTTATTCTTTGGAGACAGCAAGGGGGTGCGCCTGGGAGTTCTGGCATGGAGGCCTTCATTACGCAGTGTGCGCCGTATTGTCTGAGCTGAAACTTCAGTACCCACATCTGACAAATCTTTTCTCAGTTCCTCAGCAGTCACACGGACTTCTCTCCACTCTACGCTTCAGGTAGCGCACAGCAGTCGAAGTCCGCATCTTCTTTCTGCCACGACCAGGTAGCATTTCAACAGTGCCCTTTGCCTTGAATTTGCGAATGATGCTTCCTATGGTCTCTCCTGGTATGTTTAACATCTTTGCAATCTTCTTATAGCCATTGCCCTTCCTGTGAAGAGTACTCACCTCTTCTCTTGTCTTCCTGGACCATTCTCTTGACTTCACCATGTTTGTAACCACACCAGTAAATGTCTAGAAGGAGCTGAGTATCACAGTCATTTTAAAGCTGCCTAATTGGTGCTTATTATGCTTTATTGCTGCTCCGTGACATCCACAGGTGTTTTCAATACCTGATTGAAAACACTTGAATGAACCTCTGTTCTTCAGAGTGGTAGTCTTTAAGGGGTTGAATAATTGTGTCAATGAAGAATTCACAAAAGAAACATTTACTACTGTATTACGAAACCAATTGATGTCATTTTAGTTGCATATGGTTCTTTAAAAAGTCCTTGTAGGATTTCATTCTGAATACAATTACAAATGTACACTAAATTCCCTAAAACCCTTTACAGCATTGGGGGTTGAATAATTTTGAACACAACTGTATGTATTTGCAGAAGCCACCTGCACATCATAGCAATTCAAAGAACTGCATCCCAGAGTTCCTGTGCCACATTCCCCATATGCAGCAAGGAATCCTAGGGTAGGATATGCAAATGGCCTCTGTCTCACTTTTATGCATCCTGGATCTGTTATTACACAGAACCCTAAAATCAATGCTATGCCACACTGTGACTTTCTAGCAGAGATAAGGTTATGCAACTGGTCAAAGCCAGCTAGCGTGCGTTTTGGATAGGGATGCACTGATACTAGTATTGGTGCCGATACCGGGACCTGCACGAGTACTTGGTACTCGTGCAGGGGCCCCCGATACCGAAAGCCAGCGCCGGGCTGGCTTGCCGGCCGGGTTAGTTGGCGCACTCCCAGGCTCCTGCGGCATCTTCCCAGCTCCTGAACCTTCCCTCTTCGAGCGGCCGCAAGCAGAGGTTGTAGCCCGGCCACTCGTTGAGAACCACGTGCACAGCCGCTGAGATCACGTGACTGCGGCTGTGCACGTGGTTCCCAACGAGCGGCCGGGCTACAACCTCTGCCTGCGGCCGCTCGAAGAGGGAAGGTTCAGGAGCCGGGAAGATGCCGCAGGAGCCTGGCTGGGTGAGCGTGGGGACAATGAGCTGGGGCGATATAAGCAGGGGCAATATAAACTGGGCAATATAAACTGGGGGGACTGTGAGCTGGGGGCATTTGAGCTAGGGCTGCACCGATACCACTTTTTTAAGACAGTACTCGTACTCATACTTTTTAAAAAGTATTCACCGATACTTTTATTTTATGTCATGTGAACGCTTTCCAATAATAACAGACCTCATATACATGTGAGCTGGGGGCATTTTTATATATCCCCCCCGAGAATATATATATATAAATAATTTACAGAATGCCCCCAGCTCTCGTGGATATTGCCCCCATCGAATGCTGGGGAAGCTGGCCGCCTGCATGAAAAGCACGCGGCCAGCGTTCCCCTCCGGCGACTGCAATACTCACCCCTTCCGAAGGTCTGGTCACGCTGCTGTGATGCGTTCATGTGGCTGCCGGGTGCATCTGACGCTGCCTCTCGGCTGGAGGCCGCTTCACAGAAGCACCCCTGGCCACGTGATCACACCACAGCAGGGCGACCGGACCTTCGGAAGAGGTAACACTGGCCGTGTGCTTTTCATGCACGTGGCCAGCTTCCCCAGCCGGCCCAGTGCTGGCTTTTGGTATCGGGGCGGGTTGTGTATCGGGCCATTTGCACGAGTACGAAGTACTCGTGCAAACGGCAGTATCGGCACCGATACCGATCCTAGTATCAGTGCATCCCTAATATAAACTGGGGCACTGTGAGCTTGGGGCAATATGTGAGCTGGGGGCATTTTATGAGGTCTGTTCCTATTGGAAAGCGGTCACATGACATTAATGTATCGGTGCATCCCTAGTTTTGTAGAAATACCCTGAGCTTTGGGTGTGCTTGCTATATAAAAAGCTGGCCCCTCAACCCCTTTCCCAACCATTTGGTTCCCGGATCAAGTTTCACTGCAGCCCCAGAGCAGATCAGATAAGCAGGCTGGAAAAACAGTGGCCTTTTGCATTGCAAACACAAGAGTAAAAAAAAAACACCAATTCTGCGTTTAAAATCTTACACACTGCTTTGCAGAAAATGATGCCCGTTTGTACAGGACATTGAGATGAACTTACAACCAGGGGATCAGCAAGAAGTTTAATCGTAAAGTCTCCAAGGGGGGGGACTTGCCGTACACTTTATAATCATCTGAAAGAGTTAACCCCTTATCGCCGCAGGGTGTTCCATGCCGTCCTGCATTTGGCGGGCTTTAACGTCACAGGACGGCATGGAACGTCCTCGGCGTTAGGAGCCCAGCCGTCGGTAATACTTACCTCCCCGGCGGCTCCCACGCAGATCTGGCTTCGATGAAGCCTGATCTGCGTCTTTTCTAGCCTCCCGGCGCACTGACGTCATCGCGCTGGCGCGATGACGTCAGTTTCAGGTGCCCCCTCCCCCGCCGGAGCATGGGGAAGCGCCTGGAGGGGAGGGGAGGGATCCCTCTATCTCCCCCTTGCCGGGTGCTACAAGGCTGTGGCCAGCATTGCTGGAACGGTCACAGCCTGACCTTTCCAGCGATTGTATGGGGGTTAACCCATGAGTTGCCAGGTTGCGACCGGGCACTAATTTGTGCCCGATCGCGGCCGATTTCCGGTGGGGGCCGCCATCTTGGATGGCAGCCCCCACCTCTGGGTCCCCCCCCCTCGTCAACTGACTCATCGCGCCATGCGCGTTGATGTCAATTAACTGGGAAGCCCCTAGCTGCAAAGGGATTTCCTAAGGAAATCCCATGCGGGGGGGGGGGTTCAATCTCCATCTCCATCTCCTGATCGGTGGCAGCTAGGGGGTCATGCCTGATATTGATGGAAAGGTCTGAGCATGGCCTTTCCAACGATATCAAACATGACAATGAAAAAAGTTAAATAAAAAAAATAAACGTGCTTTTTTTTTTTTTTTTTTTGATGCAGCATTATTGTTCACATTTCAATTATAATGTGAACAATGATGCTTCACCAATGAATTTTTTTTGGGGGGGGTTTAAGCTAAAATCACGTAATTCCCCCCCCAAAAAAATGGGTTCCCAAGTCTACCCCATAGAATCTAACCGCAAAGGATCAGATAATAAAATGTGAAAAAAAAAAAAACACTTTACACACTGTGGATGATTGAAATTTTATTGAAAATTCTCATTTTTTTTACATTTTTTGTTGCAGCATTCTGGCAGGACATGACTTTTATATATAATTATGATATATTATTAATCTGCCGAGTCTACCGGAAGAAACGATATATAATTTGTCTGGGTAGTATAATAATACGTGACTTAAAACCGCGTTTAAATATGATGAGCAAAACCTTCAGCAAACTTCACTTCCGAAAGAGCGCCGAAGTTGTAAAATTACTCCCGTCCTTAAGGGGTTAAAAGAAGGGGTGCATGGTCAGACCATGTAAACGACTGAATGGCACAGTCCCGTACTGAGGGTAGTAAAGTATTGGGGAGGAAAAAATGATCAATGCGTGAATAAGAGTTATGTGGGGTAGAATAGAATGTAAAATCTTTTTTCGTTGGGATGAAATAGTCTCCACGCATCATGTAGCCCATTTTGTAGTAGCAGATCACTGAATTTACGGGAGAGAAAGGGAGTCGAGGAGCTTCCAGGTTTCAGTCGAGGGGAATGATCTAAGCTCGGATTCAGACAAAGGTTAAAGTCTCCACACCTCAAGAGTGTGCCCGTACGCGCTATGTTGAGTTTTTTTCTGAACAGTGTAGTAAGGAACTGGATTTGATTAGAGTTCGGGCAATCTGCACTTACGATGGTGTACGGGGTTTGGTTTATTGAACAAACTAGTATAAGGTATCACCCTTCTACGTCAGATTTTACGATGAAGTACAAAGGACGCTCTGGAATGGACCATAATAGTGACACCTTTTAGATTTAGTGGGGCCCGTGGAATGATATTGGATGGGATATTGAGGACAATACAGTTTAGGGTGGTCTAGGTGGCGGAAATGGGTTTCCTGCAAACATAAATCAGCATCATAACGTTTCACATCAGCATAAAGGGAGTGCCTTTTAAACGGTAGATTATGGTCCTTAACGTTAAATGTCAAAATTTTCATAGAATGTCATAAAAAGGAAAAGCGGGCATAAACGTATTTGAGGTTTGAGTGAAAAAATTGCAAGACAGACAATGGTTGATATACCTTGAAAAATGGGAGTAAAACAAAACCTCCACATAGTAGTGGAAACTATGTACAAAAACCAAACATGGTCTCCAGAGGGATGCAAGATCCCAAATCTCTCAGACGGAGGGAGGGGGAACAAACGGGGAGAACATGCTCTCAAAGTTGGAGTTGGAGAGCTGAGACGATCGCGGTCATGGGGTGCCAGCGTAGAAACAAAGAAAAAGACTAGTGTAGCGCTGTGGTAAAAATCGTCTTGCTGTGCAGTACCTATTTTTGGCCACAAGATGGAGACTATCGCGATCAGATACTGGACATTGGGACTACAATAACAGACATGCTTTGCAAGAAGCCAGGAAGTGGGTGGGGACTGGACACTTACATCCTCTGCCTGGTGGAGAAAGTTCCAGGGGATGAGAAAGAGCAGACGCACTGAGGAGACTGCTGGAGGAGCTAGGCCAAAGCCCGAGTGAGACCTGTAATTCCTATTTGGGTCACTCAGCCTGAGGAGAAGGAGACTTGCCAGTACCCAGACAACAGCTGCAGACCGGCGGAATCGAACGGAGAGCAGGCGGGGAGCTGGACAAGCTGCATCAAGGTAGACAACGGATCCGGCCGCTAGTATCCCCAGTCAAAATCGGGTGGAGAGACGTCCTGGGTCAGCAGAGCCTAAAGCAGTCATCGGATGGGTGAGAGGCCTCCAAGGCTGTTTTCTCTTTAAAGTTTACAGGGCCCCAACTGACTAGTCGAAGACCTTCCTTTAATAAATTCACTGGCCAGTTGAACAGTACCCGGGTACCGCACACACACAGATACGCTTCTTACATTCTGGAACTTAACTTGTACAGGACTCATTTCCTTTTACGAATCGGAACGGGGGTTAAAGACAAAGATACGTTCCGAATACATTTTTCTCTTTCCGCTGCGCGTTCGCCGTAATACGAAGGGATTGTATGTTTGGGGTTTCGCTACCTGTCCCTTTTTCTGAACTATCGGGAAATTGCATTCTTTTATGTTCGGTTGCGAATATTTTATTTTTCGAAATACGAAGCCTCGTGTTTTGTTTCTTTTCCGCTGCGCGTTTTACCGTAATACAAAAATATTGTAATAATATTTGTGAATACCGTGTTTCAACATCTGCTCAAGATTTTAGTAAACTATATAAATGATAAAAACTCACAACGGTGTTGGAGTATATTTATTCCCTAGTGCGGGGAGACTGACCCGTGGTTCATTTTCAGCGGCTCCTCCGGGAGTGAGCGCTACACTAGTGTAAGGGGAAGGCGACATAATGTCCAGGCCTTAAAAATGCGCGGCACATTACCAAAAAGTAATTTCGATCTAAGAATGTCCACGTAACTCTGAAATTCGAAAACGGTCAAAGAATAATGTAATGAATACTCAGCGACAGAGGGCCATTCTTTAAGGTACTTGCCACTCCACAGGTAGGCGATTCGGTGAAGGGGTCTTGGTGTGCGTCGCAGCATCTGCCTGTGGAAGGTTTCATGTGCGCAGTAGAAGATTCCCTTCTTCAATCATGGTCACGGTGTGAAGTTCGCCATCTCGTTGAAGCAGAATTTGAGTAGGGAACCCCCATCGATAAGATACCCCATGTGTCCTGAGGACAGTGGTAATGGGAGCCAATGCTTTACGTTGCTGCAGAGTTATTCTAGACAAGTCTGGAAAGATAGAAATGTGTCTATAATTAGGGTGAAGTGCATCTGGGTGCCGCAGCGCTCTCAATAAAAGATCCTTCGGTTTGTAGTAGTGAAGTTTGAGGACATCCCGTGGCGCTTTATGGGGGGGCCGCAGGAGGTTTTGGAATGTGTGTGTGTGTGTGTGTGTGTGTGTGTGTGTGTGTGTGTGTGTGTGTGAAGATTTATTGCTATTTGAACGTACGTACACTGGTTTCAGGAAGGAGATGAACAAAAAGCGCTGCAACATATTCAGCCAGTTTATGGTATCGATTCAGGGACACCCCGAATTTTCAGGTTTTGTCTGCGGGACCGATCTTCTAAGTCAGTCAGCTTGTGGGTGCATTTTTGGAGTAAATCCTCCAGCTCTTCGTTCTTTGTCGCCGTAGAGTTATGGGCTGTGGCAAATTCGTCCATTTTATCTTCTAATTTTACTGTGCGTTTCCCCAAGTCTTGTATATCTTTTCTAATGTCAGAGGCTAAACTGTCCAGTTTACCTGTAAGAGTGGTTTTAAGGTCCACAAGCATCAGTTCCATCCGTGCAGCGAACTTACTGAACCCAGCAGTGTCTTCCGGAGTTGCGGCCTGCTCTCCTTTGGGAGGCTGAGGGGGACTAACAGAAACAGGCCAGAAATTAGCCGCCATCTTGTCCTGCAGCAACCATATTTGGTTGAGCTAAGATATAAGCATCTGTAAATAGCAATTACTAGTTGGTTTAGAAAAGCTTACTTTTCCAGAAATCCCTGAGATTTGCTGGCATAAGCAACTAAAATTAGAAAGCTTGGCATGAACAAATAGTGGGTGTCAGAAAGATCATTTAGCAACATCTCAAGGCCAAGAAGCCTTAACTGAAGACAATGCCCCTGTTAGACCATCTGTGTCTTTATCAGGATAGGGAGGGGAACTGCCCGGTAACAGGAACAAGCTGAACTTTAAGATCATCAAACTGTTTTAACCCTTTCACTGCTGAGGACGTGTAGGGAACGTCCTCATTGACTCCTAAGGAAAGATAGGGTGGAGATAAGGGTTCCTTTGATCCCGATATCTCCCGACTGTTTTCAGCTAGCAGGGTCATGTTTGGTATCATTAGAAAGGCCAGAGCATGGCCTTCCCAATGATACCAAACATGACCATGTTTAAAATAAACAAAATAACAATAATACAAAAAAGAAAAATGTGCTTTTTTTTTTAAAACTTGGAATGGCTCCGCAGTGAAGGGGTTAATTACATGAGAAACTGTTGAATTGTGGAATGTCTTTGTGTGAAGATGAGGGGATGGCACATTTGTCCTGGGAAGGGCAAAGTCGCCCATGGGTGGGTTGTTGGGATGTACCTTTTTATGTATTCCTGTATAAAGATTAAGACCCATCTTGATATCGTCACTCAGTCTTTGTGGTTCAATCCTGGCTGAGACTTGATGTCAAATAAAGTACGCTTTTCCTGCAATTGACTCGTGTCCGGTTTATCATTGTCTGCACTGGGCCGACCTTTCTCCCGACAGAACAGAGTGGATTCCCGCTACAGGACGACATAGAATGGTCTGTTCTCGGCGCGAAAAAACTCTTTGCCGCTCGATTAGGGCAGAAACAACTAATTGATTAGTTTTTCAATCGATTTAAAATAGTTGTCGACTATATTTTAATAATCGATTTAATCGTCGCGCTGCTGCTTTACTCGGTATGATTTAGTTCTAGGGTTATATCAGACACAACCAGTTTATTTTTAGTCCGTTTACAACAGTAGAACTATTAACACAAACCATAGGATACTGCCACTGGGTGAAGGAGCTGTATGCCTGTGTTTTATCCTTACTTGAAGCTTGATTCCTGTGCCACCACCCAACCTCCCTGCCATGCCCTCTTTGGTCAGGAACTGCCATTCCCTCCCTTTTGACCTGGTCCCTTTCCCCAAACTCCCTCCCAAACTCCATACCCACTCCCTCTCACACTCCAGTCAAGTCACTTGAGCAAAGTCACTTCCTTCCACCTCCAGTCCCTCCTCCCACTCAGTTTGTTCACGAAATTTTTTAAAAGGGACACTCCACGCACCCTGACCACTTTAGCTTATTAACCCCGATTTCATGCTGACATCATCTGTGACCAAGTGCTTGTAGCCACGTTCATTTGAGAAAGCAAACATGGGCTTAAGCTGCGCATGCAGCATCAACCCATCCCTCTGACCAAGCACTCACATACCTTGTGTGACAAGTACGCAAGATACGCAATTTGCTTAAGTAAACAATTTTTTTTTATCCGATTAATCGAAATAATCGGCCAACTAATCGCTTTTTATGAGCATAATCGTTAGTTGCAGCCCTATGCTGTTTTTTTTTTTTTTTTTTTTTTTTTGGACAGGTGGCTCTGCAAGGGGTTCCCAGCAGTGCCTGGCATGTTTGCAGCCCGGAATGAGGAGTTTTGTGGCCAAACCCGGTCTCCTTCTCTGGCCCTCGGTCGGAGCTCCCGGCTCATGCGTCTTACGCAGTCGTCATCCGGCCATGCCCCCCAAAAGCCAATTCTTTTATTAACAGACATTTTTATTCACTTTTTATTTTTTTATTCAAACACCTATTATCAGGAGACTTCCTTTTTGTTTTTTTGATATTCGGTGGCATTTGTTGGTGCTCTTCGGCAAACTAGTGACAATTTGCTAAGCAGTTAATTCACCAAAATTTGGGTGAAATGGAATCACCGAAATTCCAGTGCTTTGTGAATAGACTTCTACTTATGTGTGACTGCTTATTTTAGTAAAAATATATATTTTATATAAGCTTATTTTAGTATAAATTTTGTTCATGGCTTCATTACCTTGAAATTACCTCACAAGGGAACCGAAACGTCGGTCTCGTGATATATTAAACAATGAATGTTTTTATTTAGGCCAGTGTGTCCTTGCATTTTTGATGTTTTATTTTTGGCACCTAGCATTTTGTTATGGGATAAGAGAAACCTTGGGCAGGAAATGCTGGATTTTATTTTTAATAAACATGTCCTGATAAAAGAAATGTGGAATATCTGACACGTTGACAGATTGTACCACATGTAATAAATTGGTTTTTGCGAAGTCTCAGAAATGCTGTTTTTTGTAGATATACTAGATAATTGCTGACCATGGCACTGGGCAATGATGAATCACCGGTGAGAGCCAGGTTGGGACCCATATTGCAGGACTAAAAGCCCTAAAGGCAGGGGTGCAAGCGACAGCGAAACAAAGTAAATGAGGACCGCACGCTGCCGGGCAGGGCACAAGACTAAAATAATAACCAGAAAAGAAGGCAAGGGTTAAGGGTAGCCAAAATATACAGACGGCAGACAAGCAAAAGGAAATCCTAAACAAACGGTCCATAGGTGGCCGGAACAGATATAAAATAAAAGGGGAAAACACAAGTACTGGAATACGGAAAAATAAATAACAATTATAAACACACAGCGCAGTACAAAAAAGGGACTACACAGAGTAATCCAGAGTATAAGCCAGGTTGGTGCACGAGGTCAACAGGGACATAAAGCAAAGAGCAGCAAGGAGGGGAAATAAACCAAGATAATAGGATGTAGCAAGGTATACAAAAAGAAAAGGCAAGGCAAACAGAGGGAATAATCAAAGGCAACAGGGAACAAAATGAGCAAAGCAAAAATACAATAGGAGAAAATATAACCCAGGCAAGTTATACAAACACTGGGACAGCGGCAAATTCACAGGAATCAGGAAGACCCTATACAAGACCCCTGGAGCATGGGAGAGGTAGTCTTGTATAGGCAAGTGCCCTAGGTCAGGTGGTCTGACTAATCGGGTTGCATTGAAATCCTGGAGTAGAAAGACAATGCGGAATAGGACAGACAAGTGTATAATCACCCCCCCCCCCGGAATATGACTAAAGGAATAACGTGTCACCAGGCTGGGAGCGTGACGTATGGCATTGGTGATGCATATATTTTATTATTATATATTCTACTTTTTTTTTTGTAAACCTATTTTATTGCAATTTAGCAACCATAAACGACACCAGGGGGTGCTAGGATACAACCGTAGCTAGTACATATCAGCAAGATATATTACACCCCATCTTGTTACAACATCTACTTAAAAGACAAACTGGGGAGGACAAACAGGAGAAAGAAAGGAAAGGGATGTAGAAAGCAGAGAGGGAAAGAAGGAAGAGGAAAGGCCTAAAGAGAAGAGGGAGGAGAGAAAGGAAAAAGGAAAGAGAAAGAAAAAAGAGAGGGGGGGGGAAGAGGAGAGAGAGAGGAGAAAGATTCCTTCAAAGCCCCGTCCGTCACAACATGGTGACCCCAATCTTCCATCACCTGCGAGCAGAAGGTAGGAGATCATTTAAACCTCATGGTTCAACCAAGGCTCCCACAATCTAGAAAACGCATCCATAGTGTGGTGTACTCTGGCCGACAGTTCATCCATAAGGACCACGTCTCTGATATTAGCCAGCACCCTGCCAAACCGGGGGGGCTCCGTTGCCCTCCACTCCACCGCAATGGCACGACGCCCTGCCAACGTCAGTTTAGCAAGTAGTTTGTTCTGGCGCAAGGAAAGGTCCTCCAAGGGGGACGCAAGGAGAAAAACTGTCGGCGCAAAATGTATCTCTCTCTCCAACACGGCTTGGGCAAGAGAATGTAGTTTCGTCCATAGTGGTTTAAGGCGGGGGCATGTCCACCACATGTGCAGGAAGGTTCCCTTATCACCACACAGTCTCCAACACACATCAGTGGTAGTCACTTTCATTTTGACAAGCTTCTCCGGGGTGGTGTACCAGCGGAATATCATTTTTAGAGATTGCTCCTGGTGCGTAGTGCATATGGAGGACCTCCTAGCCGCCTCCCAGATGTCCAACCACTCATCGCCTTCCAACTCCTCCCCCAGGTCGTTATGCCAGGCTTTAACATATGTCAATTCCTTCCAGTCGAGAGTCGAAGTAATAGAGGAGTATATTGTGGAAATAAGGCCTTTGGGGTATCGTTCTTGAAGACACAAGCGTTCAAACCATGAGGGCTTGGTGAGTGCTGTGGCTCGAAGGTGGGATTTGGTGACAAAGTCCCTCATCTGTAAAAATCGGAAAAATGTTGAAGGAGGCAGAAAGTGTGTGCATTGTAGGTCCGGGTAGTGCAGGAGGGCTCCTTTTGGGGTATAAATCCATCAGTCGCTGAAGACCCGCATCTTCCAATAGGCCAAAAGGCTGTGGGCGCAAGCCCGGGGGGAACTCCTCATTGCGCAAGATCGGCGTGAGTGGCGACGGATAACTTGTAAGGTCACATTTGACCGCGACAGAGTCCCATAGTTTCACTGCAGCTACGATAGCCGGGCATTCCGTTCGTAATGCTGGACGATGAGATGGGGAAGTCCAGAGCCAAAATTGTGGAAGATCCGGTGACATCATTGAAGACTCCAGATCCACCCATCTCCTTGCGCCCATTGGGGAGTGCCAGGCCACTATTTGGGCTAACCGTGCTGCTCTGTAGTACGAAAGAAGAGCGGGCAACCCCATCCCTCCCGCTGCCCGAGGTCTAAACAACGTCTGCCTCGCCACCCTATGCCTCTTATTGTCCCACACAAAAGCATCTATGGCCGTCTGCAGTGACGTTAGATCTGATTGCGTCACAAGTATCGGAAGGGCTTGAAAAAGATACAGGAGGCGAGGCAGAACGTTCATTTTTATACAATGTACCCTCCCCAACCATGAAATATGCAGTTTAGCCCATCGGTCAATATCACGTTTTATACATTGTATCAATGGAGCATAGTTTAGAGCAAATATTTCCGAGTGGGACCCCGGGATCTGAACACCCAGGTAAGATATGGACTCCGTAGTTGTACAAAAACCATGCCGATGTTCCATGATCCCGGCGTCCCCCTCCGAAGCCCCCACAAGGAGAGCCGTAGACTTAGTCATGTTAATTTTGTACCCCGCCACCCCCGAGAACCGGTCCAACACCTCCAATAGCCGCGCCACCGAGGGAACAGGGCAGGTAAGGGATAAGAGGACGTCATCGGCATACGCAGAGACTTTATATTCTTCCCCCCTGTAGGAAACCCCCGCTATCAGCGAGTCCGAGTGGATCGCCGAGAGCAGAGGCTCCAGGGAGAGCGCGAACAGCAGTGGCGATAGGGGGCATCCCTGCCGAGTGCCGTTCGTGAGGTGAAAAGGACGAGAGGGCGTACCCGGTACCACCACCTGCGCCACCGGCGTATCATACATTACTCCTATCGATGCCGTGAACTCCTGCGGGAACCCCAAGTGCGTCAACACCTGGAAAAGATAAGACCATCCCACCCTGTCGAAGACCTTTTCAGCGTCTAGGGACAGGAACACTGCTGGTACCCTCAAGCGCTGCGCAAGCCAGACCAGGTCACAGGCCCTCCGGGTGTTATCGTATGCTTGATGGCCGGGCATAAACCCCACTTGGTCAGCATGAATCAAATTTGGTATGATCTCATTCAATCTAAGAGCCAATACTTTGGCTAAAACTTTAATATCAAAATTAAGGAGGGAAATCGGTCTGTAATTCTCCGGGCCCAAAGGATCCTTTCCAGGTTTAAGAATAGTAACAATAGAGGCCGTCAAGGAGTCCCTTGCGAAGGGAGTCCCCGACCTCGCAGAGTTACACATCGTGGTAAGGTGCGGGAGTAAGATGGGCAGAAATGCTTTATAGTAAAGTCCTGGGAGTCCGTCCGGGGCCTTGTTTGGTTGCATGAGTCCTATGGCTTTCCTAACCTCCTCGCTATCAATCGGCGCACCAAGGGTTGCAGCCTGTGCCTCCGTCAGGGTCGGCAAAGCCAACTCTGACAGAAACCGCTGTACATTAGCTACATGGATTGGGTTGTCTGAGGTCGCGTGCGGGGAGTGGTTGTAGATTTTTTCATAAAATGTTGTGAAAATATCCCTAATTTTAGAAGCGGATCTGTGGACAGTTCCCGCCCCGTCCCTCAGGGCCCCCACGCCCCCGTGACGCTGGAGGCCTGCTATCCTCCTCGCCATAGGGGTGTCCATTTTGTTCGAGCGTTCATAGTAAAATCGTTTGGACCAGAGCATGGATCTGCTGACTTCATCTAGAGATAACTGGGTCAATGCCCTTCGCGTCTTGCAGAGCATCAAAGGTCACCGGCCCAGGGTCCGCCCTATGCCTAAATTCTAGCTTACGCAAACTAGCTTGAAGCTGCGCGAACTTTTCGATTTTCCGCTTTTTCCTATAAGATGCCTGGCTAATGAGCACCCCTCTTATAACCGCCTTATGAGCTGCCCATACCACTGAAGCGGGTACTTCTTCTGTACCATTAACCTGAAAATAACATTCCAGCTCCTGCCTAACCGTCTGAGAGACCCCCTCCGCATCCAGGAGGGTCGGGTCCAAGCGCCACTGTCCAGGGGTCCGGCGTCCCGGCAGCCTGAGGTGCATGCTTACATCAGCGTGGTCAGACCATGTGATCAAGCCAATGGCGGGTGACCCGAGCTCCGGGAGGGAGGCGGGTGCCACTAGCAGATAATCAATCCTCGAGTACGACGCATGCGGGTGCGAGTAGAATGTATAATCTCTAGTGGTGGGATGGTAAGATCTCCAGACATCAACTAAGTCTAGGGCCCTGACAAATCGGTGAAACTGTTTATCCTGAGTCCTGAGCTCTCGGGGCACCGCCGGCTGGGAGGCATCAGACCGATCCAAGGTGGGGAAAAGCACAGCATTAAAGTCCCCGGCAACTATCAACGCCCCGGATGCATGGGAGGAAATAAACATTTGTAAGTCAGACCAAAAGGAAACATTCGGGGCATACACCGAGACCACTGAGTACTTCTTGTGAGCAAGCCACCCATTCACCACCAAATACCTGCCCTCCCTACCCGCCTCAACCGTGTCCAGCGTGAAAGGGCAGGAGTTACGCACCAGAATACTCACCCCCGGATCTTATTAGAGGCACATGAGGAATACACCTGGGAGTAGCGTCTGTCACAGAGCCGGAAGGAGGCGGACTGTGGGATTCTGGTTTCCTGCAAGCAAGCTATGTCCACCTGTTGGCGACGCATCTCCCGAAAGAGAAGACGCCGTTTCCCAGGGGAATTAAGTCCCTTAACATTCAGGGACCATATCTTAAGGGTCTTAGCCATCATAATGCATTAACGCGGGGAAAAGGCTCCGTGACAGGCCCCACCCCCGAGCAGAGGAAGGGAGAAAAAGAAGACAGCGGAGAGAAGGAAGGAGAGGAGAGAGGTAAAGACCGAAGGGGTAGAAGAGAAGGTATAAGACCAAGAATAAGCGAAAGGAGGACAAACGGGAACATCGGGAAACCTCCTAACGGCTAAAAAACATGGCCACTATTCTATTCTCATCCTGCTTGACCTCTCGGCTGCTTTTGACACTGTTGACCACCCCCTCCTTCTACAGACCCTCAACTCTCTGGGTCTCGGTGACACTGCACTTGCTTGGGTTGACTCCTATTTATCCAACAGGTCCTTCTGTGTGTCCTTTGCTGGTAACTCCTCCTCCTCATTGCCTCTATCTGTTGGTGTACCTCAAGGCTCTGTCCTTGGTCCTCTGCTCTTTTCCATCTACACCTCCTCCCTGGGCAAAATCATCAACAGCTTTGGCTTTAATTACCACCTCTACGCTGATGACACTCAGATCTACCTCTCTACCCCTGATCTCTCTCCCCCGTCCTTTCAAAAGTCAGTGACTGTTTATCTGGCATCTCCTCCTGGATGGCCTCCCACCACCTAAAGATCAACATGTCAAAGACTGAGCTCCTACTTATTCCTCCCTCCAATGCCTCCCCACCTCCTGACTTCTCTATCACGGTGGAGGGTATCACCATCTTCCCATCAAACCAAGTTCGCTGTCTTGGAGTTACACTGGACTCTGCTCTTTCCTTCATCCCCCACATCAAGTCTCTTTCCTCCTCCTGCCGATACCAACTGCGTAATATTTCCAGAATTCGGCCATTTCTTACCGCTGTCACCACAAAACAACTCATACACGCCCTGGTAATCTCCCGACTCGACTATTGCAATAATCTCTTATCTGGCCTCCCTCTGTCCAGCCTATCCCCCCTACAATCCATCCTGAACGCCTCCGCCAGGCTAATTCACCTCACCCGCCGCTCTGTCTCTGCTGCTCCCCTCTGCGAGTCCCTTCACTGGCTCCCCATCCACTGCAGAATTAAGTTCAAAATCCTTATCCTTACCTACAAAACCCTCACTAAATCAGCGCCCCACTACCTGTCCTCACTGATCACCAAATACACCCCAGCCCGCTCCCTAAGGTCAAACAGTGACCTGCGCCTAGCTTCTCCCCGCATCACCTCTTCCCATGATAGACTGCAGGATTTCTCACGCGCAGCCCCCACTCTCTGGAACGCTCTCCCTCGTGCTGTCAGACTTTCCCCTAACTTCTCTTCCTTCAAACGCTCCCTGAAAACATTCCTATTTAGGGAAGCCTACCACCCAACACACTGACGCAACCATCAATCACTCTCACCTTCCAGTCCTCTCCTCCTGTTTCCAACCCCAACCCTCCTAGATTGTGAGTTCCTACGGGAATAGGGCCCTCATCTCCTCCTGTACTGTTTGTCAAATGTTGTTCAATGTATTGTAACCCTGTCTGTACTGTGCTTATTGTACAGCGCTGCGGAATATGGTGGCGCTTTATAAATAAATAATAATAATAATAATAATAATAACCAACATACATTTAACATCAAATTCCATGTCCTGGTTTGGGGGAGAAACCCGAAAACCAGGCGTTGGGGGGAATCAGAGGGCAATCAGGAGACCACCTACAAATCCCACAAATAGAACCAGTCACCCGGCAGGCGACGATGCAGAACCGTAAATCAGTCAGACATAACTTCCAGCAAACCAAACAAAATACGTATAAACTGTGCAACAATTACATGCTTAATAGTGAACTAAGCTACCCCTTCGACCTTCGGGCAGCAATCCCCCGTATCCAAAACAGCAAAAAGGCACCGCAAATGGCGGTAATAAGGAATCAGAGGGGATTCTCAGTAAAGTCTATTGCTCTGCGGCCAGGGGGGCCTGAACACTCGCTGTCAGTTATACGTAAGAAGAAATGAAGGGTGTGAAATACTGAGAGGTCGCTGAAACTGTAAAGGCGACCCGACCAAGTCGCATGTACTCACGCTCTCCGCACTGGGAGCGTGCCATGGAAAGGAAGAAGGAGAATAAAAATCATGCCAGGTGGGCGGATCAATCGGCGACTTCTTGCCATTCTGCAGGGAGACGTTGTAATTGTGGCGGAAGAGTGGAGCGAACTCCATTTGGCATCTGTAGGCCCAGGCGATCCATGAACGCAGGCAGGGCGCTCGTGGTAGTGCAAGAGAACGTGCAAGAGTCTTTGGTGACAATTAAACGAAACGGGAAGCCCCAGGTGTACTTCAGGCCTTGAGCCCGGAGCAGCGCAGTCACTGGCCTCCAGTCCCGGCGTCTGGCCAAGGTGATCGGCGCTAAATCCTGAAAAAGTTGAAGCTCCACATCCTCATAATGCAGGCCCTTCTCACGGTTAGCTCGCAAGATTTTTTCTTTCGTTTTATAGTAGTGCAATCGCAGGATAATATCACGAGGTTGAGAGTTGGGGGGGCCTCTGACCCGTAACGCACGATGAACTCGGTCCATTAGAAAGCTCTCAGCTGGTAAATCGGGTAACAAACGCTGAAACATGCCCACCACCGTGGCTTCCAACGCAGCCTGCGACACCTCCTCTGTTAGGCCTCTTAATCGTAGGTTATTGCGTCTGGAACGGTTGGACGCGTCTTCCATGGCCTTCTCTAATCCCTCCACCCTGTCCTGTAGCTGATTTACAACATCAGCCGATGTGTTAGCCTGCTGGACCACCTCCTCCACCCGGGCCTCCAAATCTGACGTGCGGGTACCCAGGGCCTGGATTTCTGCTTTAACAACCTGGGAGCCTCTCACAATCTCCCCAGCCAGAATCTCCTGTACCTCCGTTATTTTCTGGAAGAGTGCCGCTATGTCCTGTTTAGATGCTGGGATCAGGGTGGCGAGGCCCGCCGAGTCTTCCCCTCCATCTTCCGGCGGGGTCCGGCCGCCATCTTGCTTTGCCTCCTGGGTACGGTGGGCCGCAAAAATCGGCGCAACCGGGCCGTCTGCCGCTTTTTTTTGTTTCGGCGGCATGGCAGGGTACAGGGGAGCTTCTGCCTTCAATTCTGTTAACCTGGTCGGGTCAGTGGTAGTTGATTCTGCCTCAAAGTCACCTGCGGCCCGGGAGCTCAGCTCTCACACAGCCAGCCGCATGCTCGCCCAGGCTCCGCCCCCCCCCCCACTTTTTTTTTTGACCTACGCATACCGATACTTTTATTTAATGTTATGTGACCGCTTCCCAGGAAATAATTTAAGATTTTGCTGAAAGCTTGTCCAGTTTATATTGATATTGAAATGTATAGCCAGACACCCCATTTACCCACTGCACAGCCTGCACACACAGACCCCACACCAGACCTCAGCCATAGGCGTCTCTACAGGGGGGCAAGGGGGGCAATTGCCCCCCCTAGGTTATTCCTTGCCCCCCCATGTGCCCCCCCCACCAAAAATCAACATCCAGCTTCCCACACTTTTTCGGACCGCGGTATCTCCGTTGCTATGCATCGTATATGGACATTCTAGGTGTCATTTGAAAGGGCAGATTCTGGCCAACATGACCATATTCAGTGTAAAGTAAAAGTCATAAAACATTAAATAAAAACTTGCACTTAAACGTTTTCACAGGGTTGAAATAGCTCGGCAGTGAAGTGGTTAATGTTCAGACTATACATTACATTGTGTATTACGTTAGTTTTTGCCTTGGTTCTAGTTGTATATTAAGGGTTAATGGGTAGGCTTCGTCCCTCATAGTATACATTTTATTTTTTCATTGATCAATGGCATTTTAGGGGTAAATGGGTTGGCTACATGCCTCAAAGTGTATTCATTTCATGTTTTCCCTTGATCAATTGCATGTTAGGGGTTAAGGGGTAGCTAAATCCAACATTGTTTATTAATTTTATTGTATTTCCCTGGGTTATGGCATTTTAGGGGTTATTATGGAAGTTAGAATCTAAAGGGTCTATTCATTTTTAGATCCTCTGCTTTTCGTCACATTTCGGGGAATTTATTTCGCCGAAAATAAGGTGAATTCCCTATTTAGCAAATGGTCACTGTATATTTCTAAAAGTGGAGTCGCTGAAGCAGCAATCATTCAGCAAAAACTGCCGAATTGCAGCAAACAAAATATTGAATTTAAGTATCCGGCTAGTATCACAAAAAGTTATCCTCATTGCATCACATTACTCTGGGGTTGGAATCTTGTTTATATATACTTATTTAGGGCACTATTACCTGGTGTGAGCTAACCCTTGCATCGGCATTGAATTTGTGGTAGCGCCAGGTTAATAGAGTCTGGAGCCGACCAACAGATTGTTTGCCTCCTGCTACAAACAGGAAAAATCACTTAGCGCGTTGCTATTAGCGTTTTGTACCACAAGCTTACTGTACTTTCCGCGTCCTTTTCTTAACATGGGGAGCACTAGAGATCTTTAGCGCTTTTGCAGCTAACAGATCACTTGGTGCCATCGCAAATTTTTTGAGGGGTGCTAATTGCAACATTTTACCTACTGCTCAACCCTGGTGCTAACTCCAAAAAAAACAGGTCCTCGCCCAAAATTAACAGGCAATTAATAGGCAGTGTAAAGGAATGCATTACAGGTGTTCTCTTGGTCCCATACGCCATAGTAATGGATCTGGTCAGCAATGTTGTTGCTGTTGCAGTCGGCGCTATTATAAATGTATCCTTTATCCATATATATCCTAATTCTAATATATCGCCTAATTTTAAACATTTTATGCTGGGGGTTATTCATAGTATGTAAGCGGTTGATTATTAGGGTGACCGTGTGGACCATGTTTAAAGGGACACATCAATAAGTCTTGCCCTGAAACATGTATTTTTTATATGCTGCAGCAGGGATATTTGTGTCACCTGGCCTTCCTTTTGGATCTATTAAATGCAGTGTAAGGATTCTACATGCTGTTGGGTGGCATTTATCATGCAATGTCCATCAGCCTTAATATATGTGTGCATCAAAACATGGATGATACGACCACCGTGGAGGATTTTAATAATGCAGGGGTGTGAAGTTATTCACTGGATATGTTCATATTCAAGCTTGTGAGGGCGGGGGATAGGTATGACCGGCACTCTGCACTGGAAAAAAAACAGTTCTATCCTGTACACAACTGCATTAGTTTCCCTAGCATGCGCTAAACGACCTTGTTCATGGACTACCGCGCGGTGTCGTCAGGCACTACGTTTTAGGGACTCACACTAAATTTTTCCTTTAGTGATGGTGTTTTAGCTCACACCAGGTGATAGGGCGCTTAGTTTTATTCAGTGGTATGATTTAGTGGTGAAAATTATTAGTGCCCCCCCCAGTTTTGACTGTGGTATCCTATGTGCCCCCCCTAAATATTGTTCCTAGAGTCGCCACTGACCTCAGCATTCCCCTCTGACTGGTCACGATCCTCCAAGTGGCCGCCGGCTTGTGACGGCTGTGACGTGCTCTCTCAACTTCCGCAAGATCACAGCTGGGTCACAGCCCGGCGGCCACTCGGTAACGAGTTCAGCCTGAGGGGAATGCTGGCGGAATGCTTTTAATGTATTCTGCCAACTGCCCCAGCCCCTCCGATACTGGCAAACCAGCCCAGCACTGGCTTCCAGGTATTGTTAGTGGTGTCGGGACTTTGCGCGAGTACCAAATACTCGTGCAGATACCGGTATCGCTGCATACCTAATACATATATTTTGAAATTTTTACTTCAACAGTAAATATATACTGTTGCCTGCAAAATATTTGCGTTAAAATTGCAAGCAACATTTGATGTGACCAAGGATCTACCTTGCAGATAAATGTTATTTGTTTGTATATTAATTATGACTTTTCCGAAGTATGAAGGGAAGTTTGAATTGTAATAAAGGACTCAGAGGTGAGTATATTGCGTCTCTTTTCTTGTATTCATTTAAATAGCAGCAAAGATTTTAACATTCAAATGTAAAAACATGGTAAAACCATAAAAAACTTGTCCTTGCCCAGTCACTCCCCCATCTCCATCAGCCAATCCTTCCCATACATATTCCCCTCGGCTGTGTCCATCGTCCTCTTTTGTCCCTTTGTAAATAGGCATCCGAGAACCAGAACCAAGTCCAAAAGGATTTGCAAATCTCAGGAACATAGAATCCACGGAGGCGGCAACTGTCTGCTCCAGGGACCAGAGTCATACAGGAAGCTGGGGAGAAAGCAGACATGAAAGGGGCGTCAGACCAAATCCAACGGAACAGGCGGTATCGCAAGCACGACAGGAAGCGCCAATGGAAAGAATGAGGGACACCCCAAAGGGAGGGAGAGGTGGGCAGTACTCGTCTCTGAGTCTTTTATTACAATTCAAACTTCTCTTAATTTTTAGGAAAATTCATAATTGTAATACTCGGACTCAGAGGCTCACATTGCGTGTTCAAAGCTGATCCACTAGTGGCACAGACCAGGGAACAAACGGCTTGAGGAGAAAGTCCTGTACGGAGACTCCCTATATCAAACCACGTTCCGGAGTACAATTAACAAGTACGTATACAGTGCCAACAGGAGCCGTAGCGTTAGACAATAGGATAAGCAGAAATGTGAGAACTAACAAAGACACATAAGGTGCAGAGGACTTTGACAGCTGGCAGTTACTGCTGAAGAAGCCAGTGCCACTCAGAAGCATTTTAGTCCAGAAGGGCCAGCA
The DNA here is from genome assembly GCA_009667805.1 of Leptobrachium leishanense. Taxonomy (NCBI): domain Eukaryota; kingdom Metazoa; phylum Chordata; class Amphibia; order Anura; family Megophryidae; genus Leptobrachium; species Leptobrachium leishanense. The sequence continues at coordinate 119,508,835 of CM019068.1, forward strand.
AGATTTTTTCTTTCGTTTTATAGTAGTGCAATCGCAGGATAATATCATGAGGTTGAGAGTTGGGGGGGGCCTCTGACCCGTAACGCACGATGAACTCGGTCCATTAGAAAGCTCTCAGCTGGTAAATCGGGTAACAAACGCTGAAACATGCCCACCACCGTGGCTTCCAACGCAGCCTGCGACACCTCCTCTGTTAGGCCTCTTAATCGTAGGTTATTGCGTCTGGAACGGTTGGACGCGTCTTCCATGGCCTTCTCTAATCCCTCCACCCTGTCCTGTAGCTGATTTACAACATCAGCCGATGTGTTAGCCTGCTGGACCACCTCCTCCACCCGGGCCTCCAAATCTGACGTGCGGGTACCCAGGGCCTGGATTTCTGCTTTAACAACCTGGGAGCCTCTCACAATCTCCCCAGCCAGAATCTCCTGTACCTCCGTTATTTTCTGGAAGAGTGCCGCTATGTCCTGTTTAGATGCTGGGATCAGGGTGGCGAGGCCCGCCGAGTCTTCCCCTCCATCTTCCGGCGGGGTCCGGCCGCCATCTTGCTTTGCCTCCTGAGTACGGTGGGCCGCAAAAATCGGCGCAACCGGGCCGTCTGCCCTTTTTTTTTGTTTCGGCGGCATGGCAGGGTACAGGGGAGCTTCTGCCTTCAATTCTGTTAACCTGGTCGGGTCAGTGGTAGTTGATTCTGCCTCAAAGTCACCTGCGGCCCGGGAGCTCAGCTCTCACACAGCCAGCCGCATGCTCGCCCAGGCTCCGCCCCCCCCCACTTTTTTTTTGACCTACGCATACCGATACTTTTATTTAATGTTATGTGACCGCTTCCCAGGAAATAATTTAAGATTTTGCTGAAAGCTTGTCCAGTTTATATTGATATTGAAATGTATAGCCAGACACCCCATTTACCCACTGCACAGCCTGCACACACAGACCCCACACCAGACCTCAGCCATAGGCGTCTCTACAGGGGGGCAAGGGGGGCAATTGCCCCCCTAGGTTATTCCTTGCCCCCCATGTGCCCCCCCACCAAAAATCAACATCCAGCTTCCCACACTTTTTCGGACCGCGGTATCTCCGTTGCTATGCATCGTATATGGACATTCTAGGTGTCATTTGAAAGGGCAGATTCTGGCCAACATGACCATATTCAGTGTAAAGTAAAAGTCATAAAACATTAAATAAAAACTTGCACTTAAACGTTTTCACAGGGTTGAAATAGCTCAGCAGTGAAGTGGTTAATGTTCAGACTATACATTACATTGTGTATTACGTTAGTTTTTGCCTTGGTTCTAGTTGTATATTAAGGGTTAATGGGTAGGCTTCGTCCCTCATAGTATACATTTTTTTTTCATTGATCAATGGCATTTTAGGGGTAAATGGGTTGGCTACATGCCTCAAAGTGTATTCATTTCATGTTTTCCCTTGATCAATTGCATGTTAGGGGTTAAGGGGTAGCTAAATCCAACATTGTTTATTAATTTTATTGTATTTCCCTGGGTTTATGGCATTTTAGGGGTTATTATGGAAGTTAGAATCTAAAGGGTCTATTCATTTTTAGATCCTCTGCTTTTCGTCACATTTCGGGGAATTTATTTCGCCGAAAATAAGGTGAATTCCCTATTTAGCAAATGGTCACTGTATATTTCTAAAAGTGGAGTCGCTGAAGCAGCAATCATTCAGCAAAAACTGCCGAATTGCAGCAAACAAAATATTGAATTTAAGTATCCGGCTAGTATCACAAAAAGTTATCCTCATTGCATCACATTACTCTGGGGTTTTGGAATCTTGTTTATATATACTTATTTAGGGCACTATTACCTGGTGTGAGCTAACCCTTGCATCGGCATTGAATTTGTGGTAGCGCCAGGTTAATAGAGTCTGGAGCCGACCAACAGATTGTTTGCCTCCTGCTACAAACAGGAAAAATCACTTAGCGCGTTGCTATTAGCGTTTTGTACCACAAGCTTACTGTACTTTCCGCGTCCTTTTCTTAACATGGGGAGCACTAGAGATCTTTAGCGCTTTTGCAGCTAACAGATCACTTGGTGCCATCGCAAATTTTTTGAGGGGTGCTAATTGCAACATTTTACCTACTGCTCAACCCTGGTGCTAACTCCAAAAAAAACAGGTCCTCGCCCAAAATTAACAGGCAATTAATAGGCAGTGTAAAGGAATGCATTACAGGTGTTCTCTTGGTCCCATACGCCATAGTAATGGATCTGGTCAGCAATGTTGTTGCTGTTGCAGTCGGCGCTATTATAAATGTATCCTTTATCCATATATATCCTAATTCTAATATATCGCCTAATTTTAAACATTTTATGCTGGGGGTTATTCATAGTATGTAAGCGGTTGATTATTAGGGTGACCGTGTGGACCATGTTTAAAGGGACACATCAATAAGTCTTGCCCTGAAACATGTATTTTTTATATGCTGCAGCAGGGATATTTGTGTCACCTGGCCTTCCTTTTGGATCTATTAAATGCAGTGTAAGGATTCTACATGCTGTTGGGTGGCATTTATCATGCAATGTCCATCAGCCTTAATATATGTGTGCATCAAAACATGGATGATACGACCACCGTGGAGGATTTTAATAATGCAGGGGTGTGAAGTTATTCACTGGATATGTTCATATTCAAGCTTGTGAGGGCGGGGGATAGGTATGACCCGGCACTCTGCACTGGAAAAAAAACAGTTCTATCCTGTACACAACTGCATTAGTTTCCCTAGCATGCGCTAAACGACCTTGTTCATGGACTACCGCGGTGTCGTCAGGCACTACGTTTTAGGGACTCGCACTAAATTTTTCCTTTAGTGATGGTGTTTTAGCTCACACCAGGTGATAGGGCGCTTAGTTTTATTCAGTGGTATGATTTAGTGGTGAAAATTATTAGTGCCCCCCCCAGTTTTGACTGTGGTATCCTATGTGCCCCCCCTAAATATTGTTCCTAGAGTCGCCACTGACCTCAGCATTCCCCTCTGACTGGTCACGATCCTCCAAGTGGCCGCCGGCTTGTGACGGCTGTGACGTGCTCTCTCAACTTCCGCAAGATCACAGCTGGGTCACAGCCCGGCGGCCACTCGGTAACGAGTTCAGCCTGAGGGGAATGCTGGCGGAATGCTTTTAATGTATTCTGCCAACTGCCCCAGCCCCTCCGATACTGGCAAACCAGCCCAGCACTGGCTTCCAGGTATTGTTAGTGGTGTCGGGACTTTGCGCGAGTACCAAATACTCGTGCAGATACCGGTATCGCTGCATACCTAATACATATATTTTGAAATTTTTACTTCAACAGTAAATATATACTGTTGCCTGCAAAATATTTGCGTTAAAATTGCAAGCAACATTTGATGTGACCAAGGATCTACCTTGCAGATAAATGTTATTTGTTTGTATATTAATTATGACTTTTCCGAAGTATGAAGGGAAGTTTGAATTGTAATAAAGGACTCAGAGGTGAGTATTGCGTCTCTTTTCTTGTATTCATTTAAATAGCAGCAAAGATTTTAACATTCAAATGTAAAAACATGGTAAAACCATAAAAAACCTGTCCTTGCCCAGTCACTCCCCCATCTCCATCAGCCAATCCTTCCCATACATATTCCCCTCGGCTGTGTCCATCGTCCTCTTTTGTCCCTTTGTAAATAGGCATCCGAGAACCAGAACCAAGTCCAAAAGGATTTGCAAATCTCAGGAACATAGAATCCACGGAGGCGGCAACTGTCTGCTCCAGGGACCAGAGTCATACAGGAAGCTGGGGAGAAAGCAGACATGAAAGGGGCGTCAGACCAAATCCAACGGAACAGGCGGTATCGCAAGCACGACAGGAAGCGCCAATGGAAAGAATGAGGGACACCCCAAAGGGAGGGAGAGGTGGGCAGTACTCGTCTCTGAGTCTTTTATTACAATTCAAACTTCTCTTAATTTTTAGGAAAATTCATAATTGTAATACTCGGACTCAGAGGCTCACATTGCGTGTTCAAAGCTGATCCACTAGTGGCACAGACCAGGGAACAAACGGCTTGAGGAGAAAGTCCTGTACGGAGACTCCCTATATCAAACCACGTTCCGGAGTACAATTAACAAGTACGTATACAGTGCCAACAGGAGCCGTAGCGTTAGACAATAGGATAAGCAGAAATGTGAGCACTAACAAAGACACATAAGGTGCAGAGGACTTTGACAGCTGGCAGTTACTGCTGAAGAAGCCAGTGCCACTCTGAAGCATTTTAGTCCAGAAGGGCCAGCAATTCCCAAAGTCAACGGTCTAAAGTGGCCCGCGGAGGGCTCCGAAGGAAACAAATGAGGGAACCGCCATGGAGCGCAGGGAAAGAGTGCAAGATCCTCATTCCTGGGAGCAGAAAAATAGGCACAATTTTGGGCAAGCAAGGGAAACCGGATAAGACAGACGAAACTGGCGACGGCAGATTGAACGCAGTCAGTGTGGTCTTCTCCAATCCCCGAACCCGAGCAGAAACACAGTAGGGCTGTGCAATATGGACAAAATAATCAATTTTTTTTTAATGAATATAGTGATTTTTATTTGCGATTAACACATGGATATACTGGCCCCAGCACATGGATATACTGGCCCCAGCACATGGATATACTGGCCCCAGCACATGGATATACTGGCCCCAGCACATGGATATATTGCCCCCAGCTCACACATGGATATATTGCCCCCAGCTCACACATGGATATATTGCCCCCAGCTCACACATGGATACTGCCCCAGCTTATGGATGCAAGACTTCAGGACAGAAAAAAAAGGGTCCAAAACCAGTTCAGAGCGTGTAGTAGTTTCCACATATCCTGGCCAGGACATATTTCCTCTGAGGCACACACCTGAGGGGTTTCTGTGAAGACGAGGGGCCTGATTGGGTCAGTTATTCTAACACCCTTGGTCACCTCCGTAGTATGGGGAGCGTGTGTGTGTGCTACGGGTGGTAAGTCTGAGGGTACCTCCCCGTCCCCCAGCGGAGATGCCAGTCCCTCCAGCCTCGTGTCTGATCAAGCGTACGGGCTATTCCCCCTTGGTGGTGGCCAAGGGACATATATGGGTGGTGAGGCCCATATCAGAGATAGAAGCCGCCGGCGGCGGTTACATTTTGGTGGGTGTATTAATAAAGTCCACCAATGTGCTTAGCTGAGAGTGTGTGGTTGCCCAGAGGAGCAGCTTCTGGTTACATTACGTGGGACTCCCCTTTACCAGAGGTGTAGTGATTTGGCAGATGAGCTGACACTTCAATGGCCAATAAGTAAAACAAAAGCTCTGATTTGTGTTTTTTCACATGGAGCTTTTAGAAACTAGCATAATGGCACCCTTTTTTTCTCATAAGAGATCTGGTAAAATCAGTGGATAGGGCAGAAAACCGTATCCAAAACACCTGAATTGAGTGAAGCCGGCACACCGGGAGTTAAAGGGTTAATTTGGTCCGGGGAGTCGGGCCATAGGGGTGGGGTGAAAGACAAGCCTGCTCATAAGGTTAAGGGAGGTGCAGAGAGCCCTCTGCGGAATCCGAGCTCTCAGCGGGGAGGCTGGACGCGGGGAAACCTTTTGGAGTGAGCGCAGCCTCGTGACTGGAGAGAAAACCACAAGCAACAAATGGTGCGGAAACGGCCCTTGTTGATGAAGCGTGCACGTCCCTCCACCCCCTTGCGAGCGGGAGTAGTGTGAGGGAGCCTGGGTCAACCCGTGACCCTTGTGGGAGGAATAACTCTGCCAGTGAAGCATAGGGAAGGGGAGAGCTAGAGATCTGACAGCGACCAAGCTTTACAGTAAGGATATCATTACAATGGGAAACCCTGAGTCTATTCTCTGGGGCAGGAAACCTCTAACGTGTCCACGTCACCTCCCTCCTCCGGTTCATGTCAGGGTTGCATCTGGGGGGGCCTCACTGTGGTGAGTGAATCGCCTTGGGTAGTGGTGACATGTAGTGAGCATCAGTGTCATGTTTGCTATAGCGCTCACCCCTGATAAACGTGATTTGGATCCTTTTTGGACAGATTTCTGATTCTTGATTTTCCAGCAGTCAGGACTGCTAATCCTAGCACTCCCAGCCAGGGAGGTCAGACAGCACACCAATACTAAATACCACTCAGTAGACACTTGGTCACAAAATCATTTGCTACTGAGCGAAATAACTTTAACTGTATAACAGTAGTTAACATAATCGTGGTCAAAAGTATAAGCCGAGTTGGCACCAGAGAGGGTAGTCATACATGCAAGGTTGGCAACAGAGGTGATAGTCGTACGGGCAGGATTGGCAACAAAGGACTCCCATATAGTTTGTCTCAGCAAGGCAGAATGAGGGTTCAATGGATTCAGTACCCTGCGGGGCAGGCCCACAATCAGCGCAATAACGTGTATATATTGACTTAAGGGTTGAGTTCAGCACCCTGAAGGGCAGACATATAGTCGGAGGTTGTTTGAAACAACTTGTATATACACTCAGTGTCTGCCGAGAGCATAACCAGTATACAAATGGAGTCAGAGAAAGAATCATCAAACAGGCAGTCCGGGTCAAACACGAGCTGGGTCCTCATACAGGCAAAAATGGCAACTGGGCAAGGAAACCTAGACACACAAGTGAACATAGCTGGCGATGTGGGAATAACTTCACGTCAGGGCGACGAGCAGAATCTTGCGCCCTGCATTTAAGGCTGGCGGCTCCGTGTCATCACGCCAAGCCCCGCCCCTCCAAGACACCGGCCAGCCCGAACTCCTGGCCAGCCAGCGATGCCACCGGGCGCCCAGACCTCCCAGCTCTCACCCAAAAAGGGTGGCCAGTGCTGATTGCCAAGGACGTCATCCCTGCACGAGAGGTGCAGCAACCCCCGACGATCGTTTCGGCCTTATTGGGACTCGTCAGGAGGGTATAGCTGACACCCCTCTAGGCACATCAAGCAAGGGGTCCACGTCTGGATGACCCTGTATACTTATAGTGAGAAAAGGGGGGGTGTGTGAGGATCCTGAGGACGAGCAACAGCACTAGTGGCCTGCTCTAGAGGGGTGTCGGCTATACCCTCCTGACGAGGCCTAACAAGGCCGAGGCGATCGCGGGTTGCTGCGCCTCTTGTGCAGGGATGATGTCCTTGGCAATCAGTACTGGCCACCCTTTTGGGTGAGAGCAGGCTGATTTGCATATGGAGCATTCATCCCTGTTATGGCACAAGCAAGCTAAAACCTTGACCTGAGCGGGCACCCACCGTAGAGCAGGCCACTAGTGCTGTTGCTCGTCCTCAGGACCCTCGCTAACCCCCCTTTCTCTCACTGTTGTATGGTTAATGTTTGTTAGGAAAACTGTTTAAAGTTATTATTTATTTATAATTGCCATAATTGGAATTCCAATAAACATCTCCAAGTTCCTTCTTAAATAAGAAAATGAAGAAAGACGCGTGTTTATGCTAGCGGAGATATTATAATCAACTACACACAATGTATAGCTTTCATGTCATGTCTGACTTTTTCTTTGTTAGACCAATTTATTAGATTTCAAACATCCAATAAAAATGTTCGTCTTAGACAGTGTTCATTTCTGCCCCAATCAGTATACAGATATAGTTCCACGTCAGTTTGGCCAGTACAGCTAACAAAGAAACCCTTATTACCATATATGGTTCAGAGAAATCTTTTTTTGTCTTCCAACTTTTGCACACTTTTACAACATTCCTAAGCCCTGGGTCACGTGCCATGAAAGGGAGGGGGGGGGGTACCACAACCCAATATATTTACTACAGTACATATTTGAATCACAATGCATATATATTCATACAGGAAATTAAAATCTAACAATTCTCTCCTTTGATCACAAATCACCTGCGATCACTCAAAAGGATAAACCAAACTAGGCAAACTAATTATACCTGGGGCCACAGTGTCCTCTCCTAATACCTTTTTTAGATCATTCTAGATGCTCAGAGGGGAAGAAAAAAATCTAGTAATTACTCATGAAATACCTCAATACCCTTACGATGTACTAAAGGGATTCCCTAAAAAGGCCCTATCTAGATTCACTCTTCTAGCGAACCACACTTGGAGCCTGGGCCAAATGCCTAATCTAGACATTAAATAACTATTTACTCCCAAGAAAAATACAATAACTTGAATTTTTAAAATTTCATTTCTCTAATAATCTACATTAGTCAGATCTATATCTGTGTGTTTTTCTTATGTTCAGCTTCACTCCATAATACGCATACACACCTGCATTCACACACACTCTCAAATACATTCTCCTTTTCCCAAATCCAATCCTTTCTCCCTTATCTAGGGGATTAAAGAAGAAAAATAATCTCCTCCAATACCGTAGTCCTTGTCCAGAGTGCGAGATCAAGGTATGGTCTTTTTCCAGCTTGAGACGCATAATCATTGATTGTAATCAGAGCTCCCGACATGAACAAGCTGTCTCTATGCGCTGGTTGCATATTACCTGTGACCTTGACACAAAATATCCATGATTCGTTCCATATGCAGTCATTGTGAACTTGGTGACTGTCAGATTTCTTGTGATGAGTGATGATGATGTGACACAGTTTTAGCAAAGATAAAGAAATAAAAAAAAAAGAAAATATGGCATACACATTCATTTATTCTTAAGTGCAAGAAAACCAATAAAATGTTGTTAATTACACGAAACACAGATAATAAATTTTAAAATTTCCCCGTAAAGCCTATGGTCCTCACGCAACAAAAAAAGAAAATCCTACTTCCGACTCATTGCATTAGAGAAAAAAATAATAAAAAAAAATATATATATATATATATATATATTTTTTTTTTTATTATTTTTTTCTCTAATGCAATGAGTCGGAAGTAGGATTTTCTTTTTTTGTTGCGTGAGGACCATAGGCTTTACGGGGAAATTTTAAAATTTATTATCTGTGTTTCGTGTAATTAACAACATTTTATTGGTTTTCTTGCACTTAAGAATAAATGAATGTGTATACCATATTTTCTTTTTTTTTTATTTCTTTATCTTTGCTAAAACTGTGTCACATCATCATGTATATACATCATGTATATACATCCATCCATCTTTGGATCAAAAGAAAAATAGCCTAAGTGCATACTCCACCCATTTTAATATCAAAAAATAATTTATTTATCTTATCCATTCTTGTTTTGGTGTTTTGAAACAAAACTGGTGTTTATGAAACACACCAATCCCAATAAAATCAAAATAAAAACAACTTATAATTTTCCTGAATTAAAACTTTCCTACAATCATTTAGACCTGAATTAAACTATATTCCATTTAACACTATGTCATGAAACGTATTTATGCAAATGCATTGAATTATGTTCCTAGATCAGGGCTCGACAAATTTGCTTTAAGAGCCAGGTTTTTCTTCAGACTAACCAAGCTTTACTTTTAACAACTAAAAGATGCACCGAGTACCGATACCCTCTTCTCCCCCCCCCCCGGTACTCACCGATACATTTATTTAATGTCATGTGACCGCCTTCCCATAAATAATTTCAGATTTTGCAGACGAGCAGTCCCATTTTATAATATTGAAATGTATGGCTAGACCCCACAATTACCCACTGCACACCCTGACCACATATATAAATACAGTATATACACACACCAGCCCTCAGATATAAAATCTAAATCCTAAGGTGAGCAATATAACATAGCAAAGTGTTGAGCAAAGCGGTCCGCAGTATGCTAATTAAAAATGCAGAAAAGCTTGTAATTGTGTATCAACATAAACTATATAGAGATGTAATAAAGCAAAGCTTGAGAAAGGCAGAAAGGCCCGTATTTGTGAGTGCGCATGGCTTTTTACAATAGTAATTTTCTTGCACCTCTATATACTTTAATACAATAATACAAAGTGCCGTGTATTTTTTATCATACTGTGGACTGATTTGATCACATGGAATTGTTTTGTGTGTGTATTTTAAAAACCTGTAATATTTTGCTTTAGGCGTGTAGCTTTTTTTTTATCATTTGTTGGATTAGTGTGGTGGGCTTGGAGTAGTTATGCTTTGAGTTTTGCACCACTGGTAATATTTTTATTTTTTCCATTTACTTTTTGGCAGCACATGTGTAGACCTAATAAAATGTACATTCATAGAATTGTAATTTACCATATTTTAATGTATTGTTTATTGTAAGCTCCCCTCCCTTGGTTGTGTGTACAGGGGGTTCTGCACACAGCTGTGGAGGATGTCTTTCCGCTCTGTGGGTTCAGTGATCCTGAGCTCTCAGGACAGAGCATGAAGGGTTAACTGCTGTATGTCCTGATGTGGTCTGGCTGAACTCTGACAGCTCCTCTGGACACCTTATTACAGGAGGTCAATGTGTTTGCTCAGGCTGATTTTATGGCCGTTGTAAATCAGCACTGAGCCTTCACTGATGGTGCAGGACCCGGGACTCAGCAGATGGCACAGGGCAGGGGGATTAAAGCTCTTTTTATAAAAACAAAACATTAACCTCATTAGTGACAGCTTGTCCAGCATCAGGAGATCTGCAACCCGTTGAAGCCACAGGAAACCTCAAATAGGCAGCTGTGACGAGAATTCTGCTGGAGTCCAGGGAGGAGCAGCTTCACCTCCTGCAACCAATGGGTGGAGGCAGCACTGATAATGACGTGTGAAGCTGCAGGAGCCGATCAAAGGAAGGGAAAGAGCCAGAACTCAACGCTACTTGCCAGGTGGAACTGTTTGCCGGGAGATGTATTAAAACCCCGGCGCAGAAGAGCATTTTTAGTCGCAATTGCGACCTGGCTCCTGGGGTTTGTCGAGGCCTGTTCTAGATACATCAATTAACTCTAATTCCAGTTTTAATTGAATGTGACAGTTTCATAAATAGATCAGGGCATTTACTTACTCCTGAAAAATAAGAATTCTAATCACATAAAAAATATATACTATGAAGTAATCATCAGTTAGAACAAACATTCAGTTATCTGGTTAGAATATCCCTATGCGAAGAGCACAGTGATAATTCTTCCGAATATAAAGTTGCAAAGGTCTGTTTCTTGTTCTTTCATATTATTAAAGATGAATTACAACTCCTTTTTGTTAGAATGTTTTATTGCCCAGTGTCTGATAACTCCGTTATTGATCTTGGTATCCGGTAAAGGAAATGTAACATTGCAATATGAAATAATGTGTGTTTGAGTAAAATTCCTTCAGCTGATGCTGATCAAGCTAGATGGAAGATCATTCGATACCAATATCGATATAGCTATATTGGTATCGAATGATCTTCCATCTAGCTTGATCAGCATCAGCTGCAAAGTGCATTGGCATGCGTTACTCGGGTAATTTTTCACCTAAATTATAAATAAAACTTGAGAAAAAAAAAAAAAATTAACCTGTCAGGGTTTAAAACTTACATGGTTATGGCTGTAAAGGGAAAAAAAAGAATTTAAACTTGTAACGTTCAGCAATAAATACTTTAAAGAAATCTGGAATCCATGATGTAAGTTCAGCAAATTTTGGACACAAAGGAATTGAGAAAAAAGAGGGGTCATGAGAAAGACCAGATGGAGGGGGCTAGGAGAAGAATCTAAAAACCCTTTTTTTTTCTTTTGCAACGGTCATCATTGTCTTTTTCTAACACCGCAACACTCATAACTCACAGAAACATACATACATATGTCTTTGTTATATTACAATTCAAATTTCAACTTACAATTTTCATGTCATCTGGGATTTTTATTTTATTTGTGTTCTCATTTTACTCACATCATACACACAGAGAAAAATATATAAATTAACCTCCCTGGCGGTATTCCCGAGTGACTCGGGGTTAAATTTCACTACCACAAACGGTAACCCCGAGCCACACTCGGGCTGCATACTCACCTCATCCTGCGCTCCCTCGCTGTCCCCCGCAGTGTGATCGCGGCGACTTGCTTCCTGGTAACGCTCCCTGCGAGTCACACGATGCAGGGGGCAGGACCAGGCAGCAAATTAGAAGACCGTAAAAAATTATATATTATAATTTCAATTTAAAATCCCCAACAGCATGACTTGCTCATGAACGGCCACTAGGTGGCACTAACAGATCAGAAACAGACCATACAAATTCTAAGACTGGACTTTACTGTATATATGGTTTGAAGATCTCTTATATGAAAATATAATTACAGCAAAAAGCAGGATCAATTGGAGAACATTAAAAATAATTTATTGAATAAAATTGCAGAAAAATACAGCCAGTACGCGTTTCGCAAGAATTTGCTTCATCAGCTGGTGTAGCTTCACCAGCTGATGAAGCGAATTCTCGCGAAACGCGTACTGGCTGTATTTTTATGCAATTTTATTCAATAAATTATTTTTAATGTTCTCCAATTGATCCTGCTTTTTGCTGTCCACTAAAAACGGGAGATCCAAGGAGACATCCCATTCCTCGAAGAGTGATCCAGCGCTCCCATTAAGAATCGCTGGCTGCCTACATATCGAGTGCCCGAATTATTGGCACTCCAGAACGTGAGTAATATTCCAACTTTCACCTTGCCATTGATGGTTACAGTCTATACCAGTGGTCCCCAACCCAGGCCCTCAGGGCCCACTAACTGGCCAGGTTTGCCAGATATCTGAAGCTCAGAACAGGTGATATGATTTGCTGCTCAGTGATTGCAGGATTCAGTCTGCATTTCCCCAAGGTGATCTGCAAAATCTGGCCTGTTAGTGGGCCCTGAGGACCAGGGTTGGGGACCACTGGTCTATACTATGTGTACTTATCATTTTCTCGGTCACCTTTTTTGAAAGGAGAAAGTGATCACCTCCACTTGCACCTGATACAACACTGAAGGAAGCACTGACCCCACCACTCATACCTACAAACTTAAAACCTAACAATGATGTTGTGCGATATGATGGAGTGTTTCTATAATATATACTTTATATGCCATATTTATTTTCCCTCTGTAGCTAGAGCTTTTTTTTATTGCAGGTGTAACTGTCAAGGGACTTTTTTTTTTTTTTTTTTTTTTAAATGTGCTGTCCCTTGCATGTTTGGAGGGGTGGGAGCACGCACTTCCTGGTTTCAAGAGTGTATACACCAGAGTCTGTAGGCTGGAGTGTCCACTAGCTTCCTGTTTGAAAGCTGATGTATTGGCTGGAGGAAAGCGAGTGTGGTGTGTTGCACAACTCCTCATAGAACTTATCTGCATGTGGTCTAAGAGGCGCACATGTTTTCAAGGTGTCAGCTACAAAGATATAAAGAGCAAAAAAGACATCTGTATGAAGCATGCCATTTCTTTAGACCTGTGCAGGTACACAACTTAATTTTTTTTTTTTTTAAAAAAGCAGAAAATTTTTGGTGTAGATGGTGCATATTGTGACTCTTATCATTTTATCTAGCGGTACTCAGTCCATTAGAGTTGGGTTTATTTTTCCGCTAGTGGGCCAGAACTATGTAACTAGACCAAAATACCCACATTCCTAAAGATTCTACCATGATGCAAGGACTGGTTACCTAAACAAAACCTTTTTTATTTTTTTTGGGGAGATTACATACATACAGAAAGTGATAATAGAGTACATGAAGGAAATTCGATTTAAGAATGATATTCGTCCAGTGACAATACAAGGCATACATATCATAAATTCAGAGACTGTGACGAAGCAGTAACAGAATTACCAGTAACCCCTCATGTGTTGTGGCCAGGTGTGTAGATTCCTAAAATATATTTATTTTATTCTATTTTAATTTCCAAGGCAGCTAAAGCTCTTTAAATGCAGACTTTTTTTTTTCTTTAAAAAAAATTGTGTAGGAAAAGACCTTTTCCATTATTTTTTTTTTTTTTTTGATGCATAGATACCGGGATCTGCCGAGGTACTTGGTGGTACTCGTGCAAGGGCCCCTGATATCTAAACCGATACCGGAAGCCAATGCTGGGCTGGCTTGCCGGCTGGCTTAGTTGGCGTACTGCCAGGCTCCTCCTTGGTCTTCACTGTTCGAGCGGCCGCAGGCAGAGGTTGCAGCCCGGCCGCTCTGAGAACCACGTGCACAGCTGCGGAGTTCACGTGACTGCGGCTGTGCACGTGGTTCCCAACGAGCGGCCGGGCTACAACCTCTGCCTGCGGCTGCTTGAACAAGGAAGACTGAGGAGGAGCCTGACAGCGCCGGAGCAGCCTAAGAGCTGGGGCACTGAGCTGGGGGCATTTTATGAGGGCTGTTCTTATTGGAAAGCGTTACATGACATTAACCCTTTCCATGCGGAGGACGCGCTCAGCTGAGCGCCTCCTCCCTTTGCAGCGGCGATCGGCCGGGATTCCAGCCGATCGCGGCGGCCCCCCGGTGCAGGCTGACCTCATCGATGTCAGCCCAGAATTCGGGACCCCGGCGGGCACGACTATTTCAGGCACCCCCCCGCCTTTGCGCCCATCCGTGCGGGCCGTCCTTCGGACCTCTCCCCCTCCCCATCCGTGCGGGCCATCTGCTAAAGACAGGTACCGCTTGGAAGGGCACGGCTTGCCCTTCCAAGCGGCGGCTGTCTTTAAGGCTGGGGTCAGACCAGCGCACTTTTAACGTGTGTTGTGGCGCACTTAATCACGGCCGCAGTAGCAGCAAATGACGGCCAATATACGAAGTACGGCCGCACGAAAGTCCGGCCGTGTAACGCAAGTGGAAAATGAACGCATTTTTTCGAACACAGAACCGCTAGTACTGACGTACAGAGTGCGCTGCGGCGGCATAGCGGCGTGTGTGCGTGATTTAGGAGATGTCAGACTCTGCTAATGTCCTACATAACGTCCAGACGCAAAAAGTGTTTTATTGAGAATCCGTAAAGAATCACGCACGAAAATGTGTGTCGTCTGACCGTTTTTGCGCATTCCGTGAAAAAATACATCAATGTGTTTTTGGACGCACTTTTTGACGTTCGCGGGGAAAAATGCTTTCGTTTGACCCTAGCCTAACCCCTAGGGGGCTGGATCGCGATATGGCGCTAACATGCGCCGTATGACGGTCCCATCCCGGAGCTGGCCGACATCTTGGATGTCGGCCAAGCTTCCGGGATATCCCCCTAACGACTGGCGTCATCGCGCATAGCGCGATGGCGCCAGTTTCACAATTAACCCCTTGCTGCCACCTATGAACCCCATTGGGGTTCCAATGAACCCCTTATCATCTCCCAATCCATGACAGCTAGGGGTTAATGTTGATCACTGGAATGGCCAGAGCGTGGCCTTTCCAATGATGCCAAACATGACCATGTACAATTTAAGATTTTGTTTTAAAAAAAATGAACTTTTTTTTTGTTAGTGCAGCAATATTGTTCCCATTTCAATTATGTGAACAATGATGCTGCACTAACGATTTTTTTTCTAGGGGGGGGGGGCGTTTGCTAAAAAAACACGTACTTTTTCCTAAAAAAAGTAACTATTCCCCGTTTCTAATTTTATTTAACCAGCGCAACCCATAGAAAATATGACCACAAACACTCGCATGTTAAAATGTGCAAAAAACACTTTACACGTTGTAAATGATTGAAAATTCTAATTTTATTGCATTTGTTTTGTTATAATATACACACAGGACAAAACGTATACATATAATAATGATATATTCTGAATCTGCCGAGTCTCCCGGAAAGAACGATATATAATATGTCTGGGTTGTATAATAAAATGTGACTTCAAATCGCATTTAAACATGATGAGCGAAACCAGTAAAAAAGAGCTCAGCACAGAGGTGTGAATAGGCTCAGCAGCGAAAGGGTTAAATGAAAGTATCGGTACTCGTGTCGGTGAGTACTTTTAAAAAGTATCGGTACTTGTACTCGGTCTTAAAAAAAATAAATGGTATCAGTGCATCCCTATTTTTTTTATTATAGACCGCTAGAATATGCCATGTTGTTGTTTTTTTTTTTTTTCTTCAATTTATTTCAGAGGATCCCCCTGAAAAGTATACTGATCCATTTGTATTAAAAATAATAAACTGTCTTATCATTGCTAGCTTTCGATGACCGATGCTTATTAACCCCCGCTTTGGTGTTCGAACTACATATTCTTTAATAAATTTTTTTTATTTTGGATGCTTTTCATCCAGGCACCCTGTATTTGGTACATGTTTCTCTCCTTTTTTTTTTGTGTCTATTTTTCTATTTCAAGAACCGGAAATGTGGGAAGCTACGCTCAGCTGCCAGGGTGCACTAGTGCCACCACATTTATTGACGCAGAGAGCAAGTTGACAAACCTTTCAGGCGACTCTCCTTCGACCAATGCAAAATGCTCAGTCTCAAAAACTTTCATTAACTTGCTATTTTGTCAGCAAATGAGCTAGCATTATTGCACCCTGGTAACTAAGCAAACTTCTTACATTGTCTCCCTGTTCATGTATCTATGGCTGTTGGTCCGAAGCCTGCTGCTGTGGTGACCGTAGTATTACAAGTCTGAGAGCTGCTGGAGCCCCACCCCAGCCCCATATACAATAAAATATATTTTTTTGTTGCAACATATGACATCTTTGATCAACGAGACACTCTAGCCACCATAACCACATTGGTAGCTAAAGTGGTACTCTATAAAAACTGAGCCCCCTTTTTCGTGCTCTTAAGTAACAGGGCAGATGCTGCTGACAGCCTGTGCCAAAATAATTTTTATTTTCAATTAGTCTGACCCCAGCCTTAACTGTAACAGAACGCATTTTTAACGTGCATTTAGGCGCACTTAATCACGGCCGCAGTAGCAGCAAATGACGGCCAATATATGAAGTCCGGCCGCCCAACGCAAGTGGAAAATGAATGCATTTTTTCGAGAACGCAGAACCGCTAGTACTGACGTACAGAGTGCACTGCGTCCGATAGCGGCATGATTCGGAGACGTCAGACGCTGCTAATGTCCAGCCTACATAACGTCCAGACGCAAAAAGTGTTTTATTCTTTATTTATAAAGCGCCAGCATATTCCGCAGCGCTGTATAATAGGAACAGTATAGACAGGGTTACAATACATTGAACAACATTTGACAAACAGTACAGGAGGAGATGAGGGCCCTATTCCCATAGGAACTCACAATCTGGGAGGGTTGGGGTTGGAAACAGGAGGAGAGGACTGTAAGGTGAGAGTGATTGATGGTTGCGTCAGTGAGTTGGGTGGTAGGCTTCCCTAAATAGGAACGTTTTAAGGGAGCGTTTGAAGGAAGAGAAGTTAGGGGAAAGTCTGACAGTACGAGGGAGAGCGTTCCAGAGAGTGGGGGCTGCGCGTGAGAAATCCTGCAGTCTATCATGGGAAGAGGTAATATGGGGAGAAGCTAGGCGCAGGTCACGGTTTGACCTTAGGGAGCGGGCTGGGGTGTATTTGGTGATTAGTGAGGACAGGTAGTGGGGAGCTGAGTTAGTGAGGGTTTTGTAGGTAAGGATAAGGATTTTGAACTTAATTCTGCAGTGGATGGGGAGCCAGTGAAGGGACTCGCAGAGGGGAGCGGCAGAGACAGAGCAGCGGGTGAGGTGAATTAGCCTGGCGGAGGCGTTCAGGATGGATTGTAGGGTGGAGAGGCGGGACAGAGGGAGGCCAGGTAAGAGATTATTGCAATAGTCGAGTCGGGAGATTACCAGGGCGTGTATGAGTTGTTTTGTAGTGACAGCGGTAAGAAATGGCCGAATTCTGGAAATATTACGCAGTTGGTATCGGCAGGAGGAGGAAAGAGACTGGATGTGGGGGATGAAGGAAAGAGCAGAGTCAAGTGTAACTCCAAGACAGCGAACTTGGTTTGATGGGGAGATGGTGATACCCTCCACCGTGATAGAGAAGTCAGGAGGTGGGGAGGCATTGGAGGGAGGAATAAGTAGGAGCTCAGTCTTTGACATGTTGATCTTTAGGTGGTGGGAGGCCATCCAGGAGGAGATGCCAGATAAACAGTCACTGACTTTTGAAAGGACGGGGGAGAGAGATCAGGGGTAGAGAGGTAGATCTGAGTGTCATCAGCGTAGAGGTGGTAATTAAAGCCAAAGCTGTTGATGATTTTGCCCAGGGAGGAGGTGTAGATGGAAAAGAGCAGAGGACCAAGGACAGAGCCTTGAGATACACCAACAGATAGAGGCAATGAGGAGGAGGAGTTACCAGCAAAGGACACACAGAAGGACCTGTTGGATAAATAGGAGTCAACCCAAGCAAGTGCAGTGTCACCGAGACCCAGAGAGTTGAGGGTCTGTAGAAGGAGGGGGTGGTCAACAGTGTCAAAAGCAGCTGAGAGGTCAAGCAGGATGAGCATAGAATAGTGGCAGTGTTTTTTAGCAGTTAGGAGGTCGTTGGTGACTTTGGTGGCAGTTTCAGTTGAGTGTAGGGGACGGAAGCCAGATTGCAGGGGGTCAAGTAGGGAATTGGAGGACAGGAAGAGGGAGAGGTGGTTGAAGACTAGTTTTTCTAAGAGTTTAGAGGTAAAGGGAAGCAGGGATACAGGGCGGTAGTTGGATGGAGAGTTGGGATCGAGGGATGGTTTCTTTTAGTAAAGGGGTAACTAGCGCGTGTTTGAAGGCGGATGGAAAGGAGCCAGTGGAGATAGGTTGAAGATGTGTGTGAGAGCAGGGGGTGAGGGAGGAATTAGATGTGAGGGAATGGGGTCGAGCGGGCACGTGGTGAGATGTGAGGAGGACAATAAGGAATTGACTTCCTCTTCAGTGGCTGGGAGGAAGTGGCAGAGGGGACCTGTGGGAGTGGAGGTGGCAGATAACTATCTTGTGTTGGGATGTGGCTTCTGATAGTTAGTTTTACTGAGGAAGTAGTCTGCCAGGTCTTGAGCACTGAAGGCAGCTGAGGGGGGAGGTGCAGGTGGGTAGAGGAGGGTGTTGAAGGTGGACCAGAGCTGTTTAGGGTTGGAGGACAGCGTAGATATGAGATGAGAAGGATGGTTTGGCCAAGTGGAGGGCAGAGGTGTATGACCGGAGAATAAACTTGAAGTGAACAAAATCAGCTTTGGAGCGGGATTTCCTCCAGGCACGCTCTGCAGTGCGGGAGCATCTTTGCAGGTAGCGAGTCTGGAGGGTGTGCAAGGGCTGAAGCTGGCGGCGTGGGGCCTTAAGAGTCGAAGAGGAGCAAGAGTGTCTAGAGCAGAGATAAGCGTAGTGTTGTAGTGATCAGTGGCAGCATCAGGGCAGGTGAAGGATGAGGTATGAGGGAGGTGGTGAAGTAGGTTGGAGAATTGATGGGGGTCCACAGCATGTAGATTTCTGCCAGTGTGTGTGCGGGGTGGGGGAGCAGGGTGTTTAGGAAGTCCAGATAGGTTGAAAGAGAGAAGGTGGTGGTCAGAGATGGGGAAGGGGCGACAGTTGAATTCAGAAATGGAGCAGAGGTTGGAAAAGACAAGGTCAATAGCGTGACCATCGCGGTGGGTAGGGAGGATTGTGTGAGTCCAAGGGAGGACGTGAGTGAAAGAAGTTTGGAGGCAGCAGGGGAGGAAGGATCATCAATGGGAATGTTGAAGTCCCCGAGAATTAGGCATGGACGATTAGAAGACAGGAAGTGAGAAAGCCAGGTAGTAAAGTGGTCAAAGAACTGGGAGGTTGGTCCCGGTGGGCGGTAGATGACTGCCACCCTGAGGGCCAGAGGAGAGAACAGGCGGATGCAGTGTGTCTCGAAGGAGAGGGATGGGGTGGAGGGAGATGCTGGTAGGTGCAGGTGGGAGAGGGCAGGATTCCGACCCCGCCACCATTTCTCTCACCCGGTCTGGGGGTATGGCTCAAGTGTAGACTGCCATGTGAGAGAGCAACAACGGATGCCGTGTCAGAGGGAGTTAGCCAGGTTTCAGTTAAAGCTAGGAGGTTGAAGGAGTTTGAAAGGAAGAGGTCATGGACGGCTGTGAGTTTGTTGCACACAGAGCGAGCATTCCAGAGGGCGCAGGAGAAAGAGGACAGGCGCTGAGTGTTTATGGGAATGAGGTTGCTGGGCTTGCAGGGAGGTGATTTATGTGCGATGGAGATAGGATGAGAGGGAAGTATTGGATGTGTTGTGGGGCCAGGGTTTTGACGATCCGTAAAAAAATCACGCACGAAAATGCACGTCGTCTGACCGTTTTCGCTCATTCCGTGAAATACGTAAGTGCTTTCGGACATACTTTTTGACAGTCGCTGCGAATAATGCGTTCGTTTGACCCTAGCCTTAAAGTATTTATACAGCTGCAAAAGATTCTGTAGCACTTTACAATGGGGAAGCACAAGCAGAAGACGTACACGATACAAGAGGAAAGACAATCCTGCCCGTAGGATAACTGTCTAGGTCATATAGTGCTTTAAATCAAGTGCTCAGGCAGACATCCTGTGAATTTACAATCTAAGGGACAGGGGTAACTGAAAAAATGGGAGCAGAGGGAAGGTGAAACTGGTGGTCAGAAGAATATAGTAGGGATTGCATGGGAAAACCAGACACTTGGGCTGAGTAAGCGTAATTAGAGAGAAGTGGAGACAGCTGGAAAGGAGAGCTGAAATTGCACCTGGCCCAGGCCTGGGTGGGCAGGTGAATGGGGAGGGTGGGTTGGGAGAGAGGTGGAGGGCAGTCTGAGAGTATGTTGTGGAAAGAGAAAGTTGTTTGGTGAAAATGCT
Organism: Leptobrachium leishanense; assembly: GCA_009667805.1. NCBI lineage: Eukaryota > Metazoa > Chordata > Amphibia > Anura > Megophryidae > Leptobrachium > Leptobrachium leishanense. The sequence continues at coordinate 119,529,347 of CM019068.1, forward strand.
CAGATAGCTAACCATGTACGACATGGGAGGGAGAAACAGATGGAGTTTTTCGAAGTGAAATGGAGGGAGATTTAAAAGAGGACTAGTCAGCCAGTGACTAATAAATACAGATTAAATATACAGTTGCCAGAATATAGCATCCTGGGATATAGTGTTGGACGTCCTGTTGAATGGTGGATATCTCAATGCTTGATCCAGGGCACAGAGGGAGAGAGGTGGAGGTCAGTCTGTGAGAGTAAACGCATGCTGACTTTACACACCTTTTTTGTTCTTTGCACAGCTTCTCTTCTTTCAGATTTGGAAGTCCCTGTAGCTTTGCTATACGTTTTGCATGGCTGCGTAAATTGCATACCATAGGATTCGGAAGGACTTGTGCACTTTACATACGGAAGTTGTGCACCTGTTCAGAGTGATGGTTCGGAGCTGCACTTGCATCTGTTTCCTCTTGGAGAATGCTCACTAATGTCGACTGTCTCAGAGGGTGATGCCAGCTCACAGACTTCACTCATTTCAAATCCAGGCTGCTGGTAACACTGAGTGGGGTGGAGGAAACTCCTCCGCTTCACCAATCGGTTTCACCCAATTGGGGTTAGGGACGTGGAAACGCTAAAGCGGTCGAGAGGAGGAGCAGCGTGTTCCTGGTTATGGTATGCTGAGTGTACTCCCTCCTCCTGCCTTTCTCTTGCGACTGAAAGCCCTTCAAATTGGGGTGCTTCCCTCTTCCCTGATGGTGGCTATTCGGCTTCCGTGGACACCCTTCCGAGCACTTGATCAGCTTCCTGCAGTAGATACTGTCAGCCCAGTAGAGTGTGTAGAAAGACAGTAGTGCAAGACAAATTTCCTTTTAAATGTATTTTTAACATGAATTCAGAAAAAAGGTCATGGTTACAAGTGGAGAATTGAATGTAAATTCTAGTTGTGGAATTTTATCTAAATCATGTCAGTAGCCCTCACCACACTGCTCCAGGCACCCAACTGCTGTGGTACCTCAGCAATCAGTGCTATCATGTGCATTTCTATGTTCTCCTAAAGGGTAGCACAAAAAAGCCTTGTTTAAATGACAAAAATATGCATATAGTATGTGTGGGTAACTATATACATAACTGTGTTTTGCTGTATTCCTATTAGGCCGTGCGTTTGGAGCCTGTCCGTTCATGTGTCACTCGTTATCTGCTTGTGGTTTCCTTTGTGGGAACTTCCAGTGATGGAGAAACTATCCTGCTGGGTGTTGACTTCCCTCATGATGGGTAAGATCATAACAGATGTATTTTTCTTTCTCGTAATAGGTTTCCATGTAATAGGTTTCTATGTACATCGGTGCATAATTTTTAGTTTTGTAAATACTAGTCCTTTCATTCCTCACAATCCTCTTTTTAACCCCTTAATGCTGCATGACATTTTATGCCATCTTTGCTGTAGGCAGGCTTAGATGCCACTTAGTGTCTTTGCACGCTCCAGCGCTTTGACTCCTGTACAGCCTGCCTTCCTTCCCAGGGGCTGATCACCATAACTGGTTGCAGGGGGACTCGGCCCTTTCAAGCCAATTTGCTGCCAACAAAAGCCCCAGCGTTAAGGGTTTAATCGTGCTTTACAATGGCACAATGATTTTCTAGTGGATTTGTTTATGTGAACAATCAAACATTCTGTGGGATTAGTCATGGTGCATGCAACTCAAAAAAATGCCAGTTTTATTAAAGGGACACTCTACACATCTTGCCTACTTTAACTTTTTAAAGTGGTCAGGCTGTGTGGCCCTCATGCCCCCCCCCATGCAGGCCCGGATTAAGATGTCTATGGGCCTGGAGCTTAATATTTTGGTGGGCTTTTTTTGTAACTTGGTGAAAAGAAAACCTATGTTTGGTTATTTCTAACCAGGCAGATACTTTTTTCCCATTTTATCATACAAACCTTTGTGGTTTTATATTCTATTAGGTGGAAACCTGCCCAGAGGGCAGTCTATTGATAAGTGTGGTGCGCATGAATGTTGGTTAAAACAAAAACAGAGTCAAAAGTTAAATATTTTTACTGACGATTTTGAATAAATTTCTTTGAATACAAAAATTTTTGTGGCATGCATCAGTCCCTGGTAATAGGTAGCCTTGTTTACGTCCATCGATGACTTTGATTTTAACGTCTACAGAGCTTTTGACTCGAGAGAATGCAACATATAGTTGTCCATGGCTGAAGACTGGTTCCGGTAAATAGATGCCAACTCTGTCCAAGGTTTGTCCTTGGGATTTGTTAATAGTCATTGCAAATGCCAATTTAACAGGAAATTGTCTTCTTCTTAAAACAAATGGAAGTTCAGTGTTACTTGGGGCTAAATCTATTCTAGGAATAAAAACAGTTTTTCGTTCTGAGGTAGGTGTCAATACTTGAGCAATGATTAAATTTTGCCGCACAGCTTTCACAATCAGTCTTGTTCCATTACACGGGCCTCTTTGTATTCAGGTTACGCAGGAGCATAATAATACAGCCAATTTTGAGTTTCAGTTTATGAACTGGTATCCCAGAAGGAGCCAATTCATTTAAGAACTCAATGGGGTAATTATCCCTGTCTTCCTGAGATTCATCAATAGAATCAGTGCTTAAATAAGTGTAGCTCTCACCTTCTAACAAACTAAGCACTTCTTTATTGATGTTGTCCACCTCACAATTTTTTGGGCATAAAATAGTGGTTTTCTCAAACGTTGAAATATCGTCAGATTGTAAATGGTCACCATAAATGTCCTTGACAATGGAGTCTATGCAGATCATTTTGGATGGTATCTGGAATATATCTTGACAGAAGCCATGTTGGCTTATGAGTTTTCCATCGCCAAGTTTTATTAGCCAAGAGCTAAACTCAGGATCCACAGATCTTACATTTGTTTGTAGCTTTATGATCTTAAATGTATCCCACAGTGGATTTGATTTTAATGCTGGATTCAACGGTAGCGGATTGACTGCCTTGTGCCACAACAGGTAAGAGTTTGTCGAAAATCGCCTCCAAGGATAATTGTTTTACCACCAAAAGGTTTGTTGTATTTCATGAGCTCTTGCAGTAGTTTGTCGACGCATCTGAGACCATGGTTGATTCATCCCAAATTATAATTTTTGATTTTCTAAGGATTGTGGCATCATTAGAGTTTTGCCTCATGGAAGATGTTGCAGTATCCAACAAAGGAACTGGCAGTTTAAATTGTGAGTGATATGTGCGTCCACCCTCTAGTAAATTAGCAGCAATTCCAGTAGACGCAACTGCTAATGCTACCTAATTTTTTCCTCTAAATGTGTGCAATAAAGTTTGGTATAGGTATGTTTTCCCACTACCTCCAGGACCATCGAGAAAATAACACCTTTGGGTTAATGTATCGTTTTTGGTACCAGAAATAATGTCTTCGACAGTTTCTCTTAGTAGATAGAAACCTAGAAAATGTCGGCCGATAAGAACCTTTCGGCCCATCTAGTCTGCCAAATTACATGGATATTTTACCTGGATTTATCTTTTGTTTAGGATAGCCTTATGCCTATCCCATGCCTGCTTAAATTCAATCACTGTATTGGCCTCTACCACTTCAACTGGAAGGCTGTTCCATGTATCCACCACCCTCTCAGTAAAATAATGCTTCCTGATGTTACTTTTAAACCTTTGCCCCTCTAATCTAAGACTATGTCCTCTTGTTTTGCTACTTTGTTTCCTTTTAAATATACTCCCTTCCTCTACCTTGTGGATTCCCTTTATGCATTTAAATGTTTCTATCATATCTCCTCTGTCTCGTCTTTTTTCCAAGCTATACATGTTAGGCTAAGGTCAGACTAACGCAGTATTAACGTGCGTTTAGCCGCACTAAATCACAGCCGAGCTAGCAGCAAATTACGTCCAATGCTGGGCAGCATACGAAGAACGGCCGCACAACGCAAGTGGCAAACGATCGCATTTTTTCGAGCACTTCAAACTGCTAGTACTGCCGTACAGAGTGCGCTGCGGCGGCATGTGTGCGTGATTAGGAGACATCAGACGCTGCTAATGTCCGGCCAACATAACGTCCAGACGCAAAAAGTGTTTTATTCATGATCCGTACAAAATCACGGACGAAAATGCGCATCGTATGACCGCTATCGTGTATTCCGTGAAAAATGCGTCCATTCGTTCGAACGCACTTTTTCACAGACAACGCAAAAAATGCGTTAGTCTGACCCTAGCCTTAAGATCATTAAGCCTTTCCTGGTAACTTTTCTCCTTCAAGCCGTACACCATTTTAGTAGCGCTTCTCTGAACTCTCTCTAAGATGTCTATATCCTTCTGGAGATACGGTCTCCAGTACTGCACACAGTACTCCAAGTGAGGTCTCACCAGTGCTCTGTACAGTGGCATGAGCACTTCCCTTTTCCTACTGCTAATACCTCTCCCTACACAACCAAGCATTCTGCTAGCATTTCCTGCTGCTCTATTACATTGACTACTTACCCTTAGATCCTCTGCAATAATAACCCCTAAATCCCTTTCCTCAGATGTTGAGGTTAGGACTGTATCAAATATTCTATATTCAGCCCTTGGGTTTTTACGCCCCAGGTGCATTATCCACATTAAAACTCAATTGCCACAGCTCCGACCATTTTTTTAGTTTACCTAAATCATTTGTCATTTGGCTGATCCCTCCAGGAACGTCAACCCTGTTGCAAATCTTTGTGTCATCAGAAAAAAGACATACTTTACCATTAATACCTTCTGCAATATCACTAATAAAAATATTTAAAGCCGCCTGCATTTGTACTCCTATGTGACTTTCAAAAACTGCATCATAGATGTCTGGTGTTTTGGTGGTTGACTAGTTGGTTGGAGTTGTTAAATGAGAAAAAATGTCAGGATTTCGGTTTAACAAAATGTCTTTAATGTCTAATAGAGCATTATTGAGACGTGATTGGCAGTCTTGTGTGTGGCCAAGGTGTCTTGATAAGTCTTCAATGAGTTGTTGTTGATATTTTTCAAAGAGGTCTTTTGCATTTGGAGATGCTAGAGCACAAATGTTGGCAAAAAGCTCTCGAAGCAGTTGAGGCATCCTCTCATTTGAAGCTTCGTGAAGAGTCAAGTCCCATAATTCTTCATCCTCAAAAAGACCTAGTTTTTGAGCAGCTTCTTTGAATGTTGGAAATTGTACACCACCAACTGTTCGGATATGTTCAAATGAGGTGGCTCCTTTAACATGGAGTAAAAGTAATCTCAAGCAAAATCTCTCCATTGGAATTTGTTAACAGAGTACATTCGCCCAAAAGTGTTATTTTCTCTATCTCAATCTTCTTTCCCATTTGGTATTTTTCCTTTGAAAGACAAAATGTTGCAGAATATCCGTATACAGGAATTGGCGCGCAGCCACATCTTCTGTTTAATTTAAACCAAGCAGTCAAAGTTGTCTCTTGGGTTCTTTCTATAGCATTCCTGATGTTATCTTCATTAAAGTATACCGACTGTTCGCCAGGAAGGTGTATTTGTAATCGTACGAGGGTATGTTTGGTGCATTTTGAAACCAAGAAGGTGCCATGCTGCTTCTGGAGCTGTTACATATCGGGAATCCATAAAGGAGGTGATCTCGTCATGATGAAGCGTTGCATGTTCTTTGATGGCAATATTTGCAGTTATGTCCTTTATAGATGTATTTGAATAAGTACTTTACACTTTTTATAGAAGCGCAGCTCTCAACGTTTATATGGCAGTTGTATTTTAAAGCTAATAATGGGTTGTATGACACAACCTAAGAGTTATTAATTTTCCATTTACTTCAAGTGAAGCATCGCTTTGTGTTCTCCTGTACAGAGGATACCCATCGATGTTTGTTCTTTGGTATGGTTTTGGGAAGTTTTTAGCACAAACACCATCAACCATACATGGCGATTTAATGTTATGAGGCCCACATGGTCCATGTATCATGTGTTTGATGACTATTGCATGTAATCTGGGTTGTGCGTAAATGTCGGGCATTTCTGCAGAAATGCCATCAACAGCGTCAGCATCTTTAAGCTTATCTTGAGGTGATAATATGAGTAAAATATGTGCACGAGGTAATCCAGGTTTTTGAAACTCTATTACATGAATTTTAGGGACAGGTTTACCTAACACGTTTGTGATGTCGTGTAGTAGTTCTTTTAGCTTTTAAGTTGAAAACTTTGGCAATCAAATCAGGGCGGTATTCCACTGCTTGACCTTCTGTAATATTTTCTAAAATTTCTGGCCATTTTGGGTTGCATGTCATTGTTATGAAAAAGTCAGGCTTCCCATACTTTCGCACAATAGCTGTGGCATCTTTGTAGTTTTGCAGCATGTTTCTGGGACTACCCTGGAAAGAAGATGGAAGTATTACTGCTTTTCCTGGTATCAAGCCCTGTTCTTCGGCAGCGTTTTGTAGATGGTCCATGAGACCTGTGTATTTTTCAACTCGTAATTTGGACTGATTTTGTCGTACATAGTTTAGACGGTTACCTTCGGTCTTAACATATGCGTCTACAAAGTACTGTTGAGTTAATTTGCCTGCATTTAAAAATGGGTTGAAATCTTGTCTGATGGAAAGCATGTAGCCATAAAATTGCATTTGAGTGACCCTTTCTCTTGGCTTAGCAGAGGAATGACTGCATAATGGTTTCTACAGTAGTAGGGGTGTAGTTAAGTTTAAACCCTTAAGGACCAAGGGTCTTTAAAGTCAATGCATTTATGGCATAACAGTTACGTCATTGGTCCTTAAGGGGTTAATGTGAGGTGACCAACTTTGGTCCCCAAAAGGAAATAAAAGTGGATAGAGCATTGGCTCCAAGTTTGGATCTAAAATGCTTATCCTTTCTGTTTTTGTTTCTGCGTTTTGAGTTCGGCAATGAATAAGATCTTTCGAGAGGAGGTTCTCCATTTTGAAAAATAATAGCTACTTCTTTACTGCGAGGTGCATTGTATCTGCGTTGATCGTCCGTGCAATCTTGTACTATCGCCATTGATAAGGAATAATTATCCTTGTTCTCCTGTTGTCTGGAATTATCTCAGCCATTAGTTCTCCTTTACTTCCTTGTACCCGGCCGGGCCTTTTCCTTGTTCAGAGTTGTAGAAAGCATATTCCCAATGTATACATTGATTATGAGAAATGAATTGAGCTCAAGACGCTGATGTCACATCTCTTTACTATTCAATATCTGCTGGTTTCACAGTTTTCACAGAGTTAAATACAGAAATACACGTCAGACTTAAGACCGCCCCTCAAATACAGAATTGGATAAGCTTTAGGCGCATTTTCCAAATTGTCTCAGACAAAGAATTTAGATAACAATACATCCTTCAAATTAACCCTAGTCATTGACACTTTACACATCCTGTTACACCTAATCAATGATCAGTTCCTTACATCAAAGAGAGCTTAGGCCGGTTACTCTTAGTGTCTTTGTCTCAGGCCACAAGGATGTTGAGTTAATGCCTCCTTCCTCAATAAATGCAAGGATTGAGGCAGGTGTTCAACATCTGTTTCCTACTCTGACCCAAAAGACTTCAAGATAAAGAGTTTATCTGAGGATCAATTTGATATAAGAATATGCATACATAGAAAGATTAAAATATTCCTCAACAGCCATGGTGACAGTTGGTGGTATAGTGCCGTTTTGTATAGCCTCTTGTAAGCATTCTTGTTCTACTTCATATAACATTTTGCAGGCTTCTGCAAATGGATTGTTTTTATCCATAAAAGAGCTTGACTCTGTCATGAGTTCAGGGTTGCACTTTGAATTTTCATTAATCATGAGGCGTTGTTTAGCGGCCTCATCGGGATCAAGGATATATAGTTGTGCAAACTTTCGGTTATCCTCATTGTGAGGATGAAGAGATGAAGTTCGATGGTAAATTTGGCCATTAATTCTAAAGCAGTAAGGTCCATAACCGGGAGGAGAAGTAATGTTTGCCCCCATTGATACAAACACTAATGAGCTAATTTTTGGAATGCTTATGAGTGCCTGTCATTAGACTTTCTATGACAGGAGCGACTTTAATGGGCTCCATGTATACTTTTCCTTAGTTGCAGCATTGAGTGAATAGTCTGTCTGATGGGTGGTGTGTATTAAAATGCAATGCATTGCAGTTGGTGCACAGAACATCGAGTTTTCCACAATAATGTTGTTGAACTGAATCACCCTGTTCATTGTTAATGTTTTTATTTTGTTTTGTTTGTGCACGTCGCACTTTGTGTGCCAATGTGTTTTTGATTCTTTCTTGACATCGTGCATTTTCATCCATATTAGCTCTTTCCTTTTCTGTTGTTTTTTTTTTTTTATTTCTGAAATTTTGTTGTTGCTCGTTCGGCATGTCATTAGTGATAGATTCTGTGTGATTTTTCTCTCCTTTTTAGCGACAGATTGTAGTTGTAGCTCCATCCTTCTTTTGGGTTGCGTTTGTTTTTAAATTATTTTTCTTGGTTTTCTATTTACAGGATGGTTTGGGGGTCTTTGGAGGGGGCACTGTTTTTTGTTGGTCCTCAGGTGTTTTATTTTTTTAATTTTTCGTTGTGTTAGTGCGGCTGTTTTTTTTTTTTTTTTTCCTTGATTTTCGTTTTTTTTTTTTTTGGGGGCACTGGTTTTGTGTATGCCCTCTGAGCTCTTTAGTGCTTTGGGGGCTCTTTGGAGGGGGGCACTGTTTTTTTTTTTTTTTTAGGTCCTCAGTCTTTTTTTTTTCGTTGTGTTAGTGTGGCTGTGAGTTGTTTTTTTAAAATTTTTCCTTGGTTTTATTTTTTTTATTTTCTTGGTGGTTGCTCAGTGGTGTGGGGGCACTGGTTGTTGGGGGGGCATGGCTTTTTGTATGCCCTCTGAGCTCTTTGTGCTCTGTTTTTGGAGTTGGCCAGAGATTTTGGAGGGGTGGGTGTACAATTTTATATTTTTTTTTCTGGCCTGGTGCTGCTCGGTTCAATGGAGGAGGTGCCGGAGGTACGTAGTTATGGCCAGGATATAGGGGCCATTTCTGAGGGGTGCTCCGTGTTTTTTTTTTTTTTGGGTCCCCCCCCCCCCGTGTATGGTGGTGCCAGTTGGGCTGGGGGCTCAGTGTGCCGTTTTTTCCTTTTTTTTTTTTGTTGGTCTGCCGGTTGCTCTGCTCTGCTCCGCTCCAATGTCTGAGGCGTTTTCGCGCGCCTCATGTTATATATGGATGCTGCGCGTGCTGCGGCGGTTGGCTGCGTGCGCACCCTATTGCGCACGCATCCAACTGCCCAAGCATGCTGCGGCAGGTGACTGCGTGCGCACCCGGCTGCGCGCGCATCCAACCTCCACAGCACGCCCACACCATGCGCAGTAGAGGCTTGGCGATGGACACGTCAAGCCTTACTGCATTATGTTATAGATAGGGCATTCTTTTTAAAAAAAATGTGAAATGGGAACCTGTTACTGCATTTTTCTGAGAAAATATAAAATTTTAACCCAAAAATTTAATAAATTAAATATTTCCCTTGTGTTTTGGAACATGTTATTTTACAAATAATATTACTATATATAAAACACTGACCTTGCTCCCAGCGTGGGAAATGAGCAGGTGAGTAATGGCAGTGGTATTGCTAATTTTAAACGTGACAAATAGACAATGCCATCGCTTTGGAACTAAAAATAAATTGTTTTCTTTGCTTTTAGATTTTACATGGTCACGATTGGTATCAATGCAAAGGCCAGACTCTGCCCTGTCCAATGACCCCTCAATTGACCTTGTGAGGTGTAAAGAGTAGTGACGCAGGGGTCCAAAGTTCCCCGCAGTGCTCTTCGCTGCAGTGCGGCGGTTTAGGATTTTGATGTACCATCACCTCCACACTTGTTGGTGACATGAGAAATGTGATGGTGGGTTAGTGCATCATTGTTTACTTTATAATTGAAAAGTGAAAAATATTACTGTTGGAAAGAAAAAGTCAAATATAATATATATATCTATATCTCTCTATCGCTCTATCTCAGCGACTGAAGTGTCCCATCCGGATGGTAACCGGGGAGACGCGTCTTCGCGGAGATAATTAAAAACAACATGGAGAAGTCGATCTGTGAAAGGGAGTACGAGGGCAATAAGGAGCATATTTAACAAAATGCAAAAAGAACGAAGATATTAGAAACGTATCGAAGGGCGGACACAACCAAGAGACCCGGCAGAAGCGCAAAATATATCAAAGTACAGACGCTGTAATCGCCAAAGATTGCATAAGCAAAAATCTAAATATCGCAGCAATGAAACAGAACAATGAAGTACTCTTGAACGAGGATACAGTCAATTTAATTCAAATTCAATACTGATTCCTCTATTGTAATACACCCAGCCGACAAGGGGGGCGGCATCGTCCTCTTAAACTATGTCGACTATAGACAGGAAATTTTACAACAGCTTTCAGATTCCACCACTTATAAAATTTTGACATCTGATCTGACTAAAAAAATTCAAACACTCATTTCAGCCATCCTCGACATGGGCTTTCAGGTCTTGCGGTCGATGAATCCAGCCTATCAGTTCTGCATTGTGCCATTTCCAATCATGCCTGTCTTATACACCTTACCAAAGGACCACAAGAGCCTCCAGGCAGACCGATTGTCTCCGCGAGGGGCAGCCTCTTGGAACCGCTAGGCAAACTGATCGATTTATGACAGCAAAAAATCCATTTTGGCACTATCTACCTGTTTGAAGGATATGCCGGATTTTCTTAGAAGAATACAACAGGTGATTTTACCATCCCATGACGTTCTATTGATCACCTTAGACGTTAAAAATTTATACACGACGCCGAGCGGACGTGTGGTGAGGGAGCTCCTGTTGCTGAGTGTAATACCGACTGATTTTATACCCTTAGCTCCCGGCCCGCAGATCGGTTCGCCTCCGCAGCCACTGTGCAGTCTCCCCTGATCGCGGTGTGCCTGCCTTGACCCCCCCCCCGGGAGGCACTATTACCCGGATCCAGCACCGTCTAACCTGCATTCTTTTGTTGGCGGCTATCTTTGTTTGCGGCCTACTCGGCGGCTGGGACTTTCTGCCTGGATGGGGAAGAAAAGCAGGTGCCTGGAGGGTTCGGAGGCAGCCGCTCAGCCGGATATTCGGCTTTCCCTGGGGGCATCACGGACTGGTCCTGGGCGTCAGTATTGGGAGGTGATCCCGGACATAGCTGTATCCCCGGATGGCTCACCCTGTCACAGTCTGGTGCCTAACACCCAGTACTGACAGGCGGGCACCCATAGACACAGAGCCAGACGAGATGGCCGCAATTTCAGCCCTGACCTGAGTAAGGTCATTTTGCCACAGGGCCCTCAGATCCTCATAGAGCTGCCGTAGATCATCTTTTGTCTATGAAGAGGAGGAGAGACGGGAGTACAGGCCCAAATGGAAGACCTACGGAAACAGGTCACGGCCCTATCGTCCAGTTTTGGACTTGGAGACTAGACATCGCCGGCGCAACTTGCGGATTAGGGGGATCCCTGAAACTAAGTGATGAAACTCTGCTGCCATGTGTTTCGGGCCTGGTGGCCATGCTGCTGACTCTTCCTCTGGACTTCACGGTGCCGGTTACCACGGCCTTCCGAGTGTGTAAGGCGGCTGCTGCGCCTGTCGCAGCCCCCAGGGACGTTATTGCTGTCACTACTGATGTCTCCGCTCATGCCAAAGTGCTTAAGAAGGCGGGAAATGTCCCGTCGGTGGCCTACAATGATATGCAGGTAACCATCTACCGGGATTTATCATTTCTTGCCCTGGCGGCACGTCGCCGTTTCCGTGGCGTGACAACCCACATGAGAGACCGGGGACTCAGATATCGTTGGGGCCCTTCTGGCTCCTTGCTGATACTACATGGTGGGACTATGCACTCCGTGACCACACCGGACGAAGCACGGGCTCTACTGGAAGTCGGCAGGCGCCCTCCGAACACCACGGCGTCTACTTGCCGTGGAAATACGGCTGCAGATCCTCTACAATCAGACCCGGGCTGAAGACGTGTGGCTCCTCTTTGACCGTGAGCCTGACAGCACTGGTCGCCTGAGACTGTCTCAGCGGGGCTACTACACCAATGTTTTACCAGCAGTGTTTTATGCTGTTTTTTTGTTTTTTTTCCTTCTATTGGATCCTGCACCCCACCCCCCTTGAGGTCCCATTCCTATGTTTATTGCTATGACTGGCTAATTCTCTCCCCCACCCCCCTTTTTATTGATCTAGTTATCTTGAGTGAACCTCACTACGGGAGGACTTCTTGCAGACCTTGGCACATAGTACTCTTTGAGACCATTGGGACGTCATGTATTCTGCCCTCCCCACCTTTTTTTTTTTTTTTTTTGTGTGGCTGAGGGACATCGGGTGGCCCTGGGCGTGCCACTTGAGCGGCCACCATGGCTCTGGCCGTCTCTCCTGGCCCTAGGTCCCCCGGCCCCTGTGATTTCTTCCATGGCCCCCAAATTACCTCACGGTTCCTGGGGTGAGCCAGGAATGTCACACTCTTGGGCGATACCCCCTACCTTTTTTTTAAATTAATTTTATTATTTTTTTGTTTCTTTTTTCTCCCCCTATTTTTCCTGATGTGCCTCTGCACCCTCTGCCAGGCTTTGTTTTTGATGTCATTTATCCTCCCCTGCCCCCTTTTTTTTTATCTGCGGTATATTGTTTTTCTCCCGCTAGGTGTGTGTTTTGAAAGTGCGGATTACTGTATTGATGACTTACATGTAAAATAAAACCTTGAATACCAAAAAAAAAAATAAAAAAAATAAAAAAAATTTATACACTGTGATACCCCACACACAAGGTATTGAGGCTTTCACCAAAGTGCTATGTGACTCTACTTGCTAGACTGGCCCACCGATCCAATTCATCGAGGAGTTACTTAGGATTACTCTGGAATGCAACTTTTTCGGTTTGAAAAGGATTTATATCTCCAAACATCTAGGACTTCCGTGGGTGCGGCGATGGCACCAGGTTATGCCAATACATATATTTTTTTTTTTTTTGAAATTGAACACATCTTGATACTCTACAAAGAACGCATCATTTTCTACGCGAGGTTCATTGATATCTTTCTTCTTTGGGGAGATACTCTATCGTCGTTTCACATTGCTTTACATAAACTCAATGCTCTACAGACCCCTATCAAATTTTCCGCTGCCATTCATACAGAATCCATTAATTTCTTAGATGTATGTATTCAAATTATTAACCACCAGATCACTTTTTCATTGTTCTGTAAAGCCACAGACCAGAATACCATTTCACCCACCACATCTTAAACAATCTCTCCCAGTATCACAGTTCTTGAGAGTGATGCACAATAACTCGGATCCCACAATTCGACAAGCTCAAATTCAAGAGATGTTCGTACATTTTGACCAACGTGGTTACAGCCAAGATACTCTTACCTGTGCATATGACAAAGCTTTTCTAAAATTTACTTCCATATCCTCAACTAAGGGTCTTGAATCACAGATTTTTCTCCCTCTCCCATATCAAGCCCACAGCTATGCTATTTCGAAGTCTATACACCAACACTGGAGACTCCTTCAGGACGATGCAACCCTACCCAAGAAACTTCACCAAACACCTATTAGTTACAAATGATCCAATAATCTTCGTGATTTATTAGTTAAAACTGATCCTTCTAGGTCATATTCTACTCCGGCTCATCCTCTACGTTGGATGTTTCCGCTGTCCCAACTGTGTGACATGCAGTGACATGACTACCGCTTCAACTTTTCCTCACCCTGCTTCTGGGAAACTCATGACCATTCGTCATCACATCACTTGCACCACAGACCACGTTATATACCTGAAGCCCTTGTGGACTTCCCTGTGTGGGAAAAACAGAACTCTTCGGGATCGCATAAGAGGACATCGCTCCAACATCACTACCGCCTTAAGGGACCATTTTTCTGACAAACCTGTCGCTAAACATTTTAACAATTTCGTCATCAATTATCCACTTTTAGGTTTATTGCTATTAACCACGTTCCTCCACTTCCAAGAGGCGGAAATCGCTCAAAGATCCTTTTGCAACGCGAAACGTTCTGGATCAGGACATTAGACACGGTTGCCCCTAAGGGCTTAAACGAATTTATTTCTTTCACATCTTTTTAATAAGTATAAAGATTTGAGGTTTAACTCGTTAGATTGTTGCACATATACTTTTTTTTGTCTCATATTTTTCATTTTCATCTTTATTTATTTTATTTTTTTATACATTTTTTTTCATTATATATATTTTTTATGCACATTTATATTTCATTTTCTACTTTTACTTTTTTTTTATTTTATGGTTTATTTCCACTTTCTTTCTTTCCCTTTTTTCCTCTTTATTTTTCTATCATTTGTTTCATTTTTTTCCACTCTTTCATCCATTCTTATGCACCTTGCCCTGTCTACACATTACAATCACTGTCAACATTAGGCTTATTCTTTGGCCCACGCCATCTTCTCTCAAGCTTTTACACATCTTTTACACTCCATGATTTGTCACTCTTTTTGTCCATCCTTTTGAGCATACTTATTTTCATTGTTTTTCACCCTAGTTTAATCACTTTCTCACTTTTTATTTTGATCGTTTTCCACATATATTTTTTTCACATTCCTTTCAACACCTGATCCCTCATACATCACACCAATTGACATTTACACGCACACCTATCACATCATACTTCACTCCACTACCTTACACACTCATTGATTTTTTTTTTTTTTTGATTTTTTTTTTTCCTTTACTTTGAATTTACTGTATCCTCGTTCAAGAGTACTTCATTGTTCTGTTTCATTGCTGCGATTATTTAGATTTTTGCTTATGCAATCTTTGGCGATTACAGCGTCTGTACTTTGATATATTTTGCTTTTCTGCCGGGTCTCTTGGTTGTGTCCGCCCTTCGATACGTTTCTAATATCTTCGTTCTTTTTGCATTTTGTTAAATATGCTCCTTATTGCTCTCGTACTCCCTTTCATAGATCGACTTCTCCATGTTGTTTTTAATTATCTCCGCGAAGACGCGTCTCCCCGGTTACCATCCGGGTGGGACACTTCAGTCGCTGAGCTCTGACATCACTATGATGCGTGCCAGCCCGGAGTCGGACGCCACGCCCCTTGGGGATCGGGCGATTCGCCAGGCGGCACGCCACAAGCGGGGTAAGTGATTCGTAGATGTTTGTTATACCTTCTATATATACTCGCTACACACCTTGTGCCCACTACCTTGATAAAGGCCCCTGCGAGGACCGAAACGTTGGTCAGGTGCATTTGGGCATCTTTTTAATGTTTATTTAAATAAAACATCATTTTTTACTTTATTTCCTAAGTCCTGGTGTGTGTCCTTTTCTCTCTTTTTGCCTTAAGTATTCCTCATGGGATTTTGCACCCAGGCATCTTGAATCTTAATATGGCCACAGCAGGTTGCCGCAGATATATATAGATATATATATCTAATCTCCACAGTATAATGTTCTTGCCTGGATGCACAAATCCAAAAGTATGATACAGAGAACTTCAAAGTAGGACGCACTCCAGGACTTGGGTAAACGAAGTAAAATCGATTTATATATGTATTAAAAATATGTGCCCATTGGCACTAGCCGACGTTTCGGCCCTCACAGGGGCCTTTATCAAGGTCTTGATAAAGGCCCCTGTGGGGGCCGACACGTCGGCTAGTGCCAATGGGCACATATGCATTAAAAAATATCTAATAAATCATCGATTTTACCTAAGTCCTGGAGTGCGTCCTACTTTGAAGTTTATGTATGTATGTCCTTACTGACTCCTCAACGCCCAGCTGAAACCGTTTAACCTAGGAACGTGAAATTTTGAAGGTGCACGGTTTTTATGATGTAGGTGCCCATAAGGAAGGATTTTTGGAAAATCCTCCCATAAGGGGGTGAAAAAGGGGGTTGAATATTTTAAGCGGGATACCTATAGCTCAAAAACAGAAGATGCTACAGATGTGAAAATCGGTATTTAGATTCGTCTTGAATAATAAAAAAAAAATCATTTTACAGGTTTTTTTCAAAAATCCAAGTTGGGGGGTGGAAAAAGGGGGTTGACTATTTTTTAAATATTTTAAACAGAATACCTGTATCTCCAAAACAGATGTTACAGGCCTGAAAATCGGTATTAAGATTTGTCTTGGTAAAATACGTTGTTTTATTTTTCATGTTCTGAAAATTCCTTGGGGGGGGCAAAATACTTTTATCAGTATACAGCAGGGGTCAAGTCCTGGGAAAAAAAGTGAGGGAACTCACCCACGAATTCCACAACCCCCATTACCTGAAGAAAAAAAATAGAGATATATATATATATATATATTATATTATATATATATATATATTATATATATATATATATATATATATAATATATATATATATATATATATATATATATATATATATATATCTCTATCTCTATCTCTTTTGCTATCCACTGTAGACCTAGATGCTGACCACACACACACACACACAACACACAACACACACCACAACACACACACAACACACACACACAACACACACACACACACACACACACACACACACACACACACACACACTTAAAAGACCAGTAGAATGCGACAAACACTGACGGATATACATTGACAGAGACACTAGCAAGGACACAAAGACAATGTTTGAGACCGACTTAATGTTGAATATAATTCTCATGCCAGACATGTCCTGACACTCAGACATTGCATACACACTGACACACACAGATCCTGCCACCGTCACCCAACTTGCTTCTCTTGTGCAGCGCTTACTCTGGTCGGGAGTGATCATATGCAAAATTAATGGGTACTTGGTATAACGGGGCACACTTAACGTAACCCATTTTATTAAGAGCAGTATGACTGCTGCTGTTTTGGGGATTCACCGCTTTATCAATATTTCATGCATCGTGGTCAGGAGTGGGATGAAAGCCTCTCCATTTGGTAGGATCACTCCCACGGGGTAAAGGCAGGTGGAGAGAGATCAACGTGGTATGCTGGCTCACTGGTTCCACTGTTCTCCTTCACTCTAGCGTGGCTGGGCTCATAAACTGCATAGGGGTGCTGTGTATTTCAGAGGCACATGGCACTGCGACTACTCGATTCATCATGCTGGTGCCCTTGGCAGCAATCATCAGGTTGGCACCTCAGTTAGGAGGAAACACTAAAGAGACATTTACATATGAGTTTACAGAGGAGGAGGTTCTACAGCAGCTGTCTAAAGTAAAGACAAAGAAGTCAATGGGGCCTGATGGGGATCCACCCTAAATTATTAAAAGAGCTCAGTGATGTAATAGCAAAACCGTTAACAGATTTATTTAACCAATCCTTGTTAACGGGAGTCGTCCCAGAAGACTAAGGCCAGTTAGTCTTACGTCAGTAGTGGGGAAATTAATGGAAACCATGTTTTAAGGAAAGGATTGTTGAACATCTAAAAACACATAGATTACAGGATCAGAAACAACATGGGTTTACCTCAGGGAGATCACGCCTTAACTAATCTTATTGATTTTTTTGATTGGGTAACAAAAATAATAGACACAGGTGGTGCAGTAGACATTGCTTATTTAGATTTCAGTAAGGCTTTTGATACTGTTCCGCATAGAAGGCTTATCAATAAATTGCAATCTTTGAGCTTGGATTCCAATATTGTTGAATGGATTAGGCAGTGGCTGAGTGACAGGCAACAGAGGGTTGTGGTAAATGGAGTTTATTCGGCGCAAGGTCTTGTTACCAGTGGGGTACCTCAGGGGTCAGTACTTGGACCCATTCTCTTTAATATTTTTATTAGTGATATTGCAGACGGTATTAATGGAAAAGTATGTCTTTTTGCTGATGACACAAAGATTTGCAACAGGGTTGACGTTCCTGGAGGGATCAGCCAAATGACAAATGATTTAGGTAAACTAAAAAAATGGTCGGAGTTGTGGCAATTGAGCTTTAATGTGGATAAGTGCAAGATAATGCACCTGGGACGTAAAAAGCTGAATATAGAATATTTGATACAGTCCTAACCTCAACATCTGAGGAAAGGGATTTAGGGGTTATTATTTCAGAGGATCTAAGGGTAAGTAGTCAATGTAATAGAGCAGCAGGAAATGCTAGCAGAATGCTTGGTTGTGTAGGGAGAGGTATTAGCAGGAGGAAAAGAAGTGCTCATGCCACTGTACAGAGCACTGGTGAGACCTCACTTGGAGTACTGTGTGCAGTACTGGAGACCGTATCTCCAGAAGGATATAGACATCATAGAGAGAGTTCAGAGAAGGGCTACTAAAATGGTGTACGGCTTGAAGGAGAAAAGTTACCAGGAAAGGCTTAATGATCTTTTTTTTTTAATTCAAAATTTTCTTTATTATAGACAAAGAAATAACAGGAAATATATCTGTGGTCAAACGACCATAAACAGAGAAATACAGGAACAGTGGATATGTAGAATACAGAGACAGAAAAATAATCTCAACATTCCCAACCCACTCTCAAGTCACACAATGGTTAATGAACCGTCTGGACCTCGAAGGGTACCATAGTAAATAGTGCAGAATAATACAATCGTGAGAGGGAGGAGTACGTCTCGCCCATATCTATGGCAAGAGACTCCATCCAAAGAGTGAGATAAGCATCAGAGAGAGAGAGGTAAAGGATATAGATAAAGTGAAGGCAGAGAGAGTGGCAGCAAAGAAGGAGAAAAAGAGGGAGGAGGAGGAGGAGGGGGGGAAGGTCGGAGCATATGGGAAACATATGGAAGACATATACATTACAAATAGAGACAGTCTATGGGCCAGGAATGGTGATATTGTATCATACGGTTAGTGCAGAATGAAGAGGTTACGCCATCCGATCCCTCCCGGGCTCCGACCGCCAGGACGCGGCATACCTCTCCCAATGGAACCACTTCAGACCGAAGCCATCCATCTCTCCCCGGGACTCAGCATCAAGGTGATCAATAGATCGAAAAGATTCAACTCGGCCGACCCATTCACCCGTGGAGGGGGTTCTGTCAGTTCGCCAGAGAGCGGGAATGCGTGTGCGGGCTGCCAGGATCATGTAGAGGAGCACCGATCGTTTGAGTGTCTTAAGAGGTAGGTCGATGTGGAAGAGCAGAAAACACTCCGGTTTTTGTGGTAGCTTGACGTCGGTGACCTGGTGGATCGCATCCCGAACTACATCCCAAAAGTCCTTGATCCGGGGGCAAGACCACCATATGTGGGAGAGTGTCCCGGTATCTTGGGCGCATCTCCAGCACTCTGACGGGGTCGATGGGTAGATACTATGAAGAAGGCTAGGAGTCTTGTACCAAAAAGAAAGCAATTTAAAGGACGTTTCTTGGATGCGGGTGGCGCCACTACCCTTATGAACCAGGGTATACGTTTTCGACCACTGGTCCGGGGAGATCGAGAACCCAAGTTCCCTCTCCCATCTAGCTTCGAAAGAGGGGGCCTCTGTGTCCGTAGACATGATCATCCCGTAGAGGGTGGAGATCCCTCTGGTCAAGGAGTGACCCGTATGACAAAGGCGTTCGAAAGGCAGTAAAGGTCGACTCAAACTGTAACTACAGTTGAGGCTCCTTAGGTACGACTTTAACTGGTAGAAGTTGAATTGCTCCAAGTACGAAAGAGGGCCCTGTTGAATTGAGCGAGGGGATAGGTCCAAGTTGCCATCCGGAGGGAGATCTATCGCCCGAAGCCTGTCCGAGTCCGTCATCCGGGCCCGCAGGGAGGGCAATATGCCGCTTAACAGCTCCGGGTTATGCGACAGCGGGAGCAATGGGGAACGGGAGGAAGAAAGTCCAAGAGAAATTTTCCGTGTATGCCAGATGTGCAATGTTGCCGACATCGGGTCAGGGTCTGCCCTCGGGGCCGTCAGTCGGGGAGGGGGCAGCCAGGGCAAAGTCCATAAGGGACGGTCAGTAAGTGCTCGTTCCAGGTCTAACCATCGTTTTTCCAGGCCAATTCCAGACCACTCAACCACTCGTGCCATATGACAGGCGAGGTAGTACTTTCTAGGGTCAGGCAGGGCCAAGCCACCTTTCGCTTTGGGGCGACAGAGCACCGCAAATCCCACCTGTGGGCGTCCCCTGGGACAGACAAATTTTAACAATTCCGATCTGAGGGCTGTAAAGAACGACAGTGGGATCGTGATCGGTAGGGCGTTGAAGAGGTAGAGCAGTCGGGGCATCAGGTTCATTTTGAGCACTGCAATTCTACCAAACCATGACAGCATCCCCCCAGTCCAGGCCGCCATATCCGTGCGAAAGGAATGAAGGATGGCAAGAAAGTTAAGATTGTGAAGTAATCTGGTCGAGGGAGCTAACCAGACGCCTAAGTATCTCATTCGGTCCGGACAATAGCGGAACGAGTAGGAACGTAGGAGATGGAGGAGTGGCTCAGGAAAATGCCAAGAAATTCCGATTTGGCTCGGTTGATACAATATCCAGCTAGGGTGCCGTATTCCTCGAGCGTCTGTACGACCGCGGGAAGAGAGGTAATTGGGTTTGTGAGAAGGAACAGGAGATCGTCAGCGTACGCTGAGACCTTGTGCTCCGAGGCATGTCCCTGAATTCCCGTGATGGAGGGATTTAGGCGAATCGATTCCAGCAGAGGTTCGAGCGATAGGGCAAATAGAAGGGGGGACAATGGGCAACCCTGGCGTGTCCCATTTCGAACATTGAACATCTCAGACAGGGCACCATTTGCTTTTACCCTAGCCGTAGGATTAGCGTACAGGGCCTCCAACCAAGAAAGGAAAGAGCTGCCCACTCCCAGGCGTGCCAGGACCGAAAACAGAAAGCGCCAACTCACCCGGTCGAAGGCCTTCTCCGCATCGGTGGAAAGCAAGAGTATTCCAGTATGCGTACGGTTAGCCAGACCAATAGCGCTTAAGACCCGAGTCGTTGCGTCTCGCGCCTCCCGTCCAGGGATAAAACCCACTTGATCGGTATGAATGAGCGCAGACAAGAGAGGCGCGAGACGGGTGGCCATTATTTTCGCAAGTATCTTGAGATCCGTATTCAGTAAGGAAATGGGGCGGTAGTTACGCACGTCCGTGTCGTCTTTTCCCGGTTTCTTGATGACCGAGATAGTGGCTGATAAAGTATGAGGATGAAGTTTACCTCCATCTCTCAGTGAGGCAAAAAGGTATTCCATGTGAGGGATCAAAACGTCGGAGTAGGACTTATAATATTCGGCCGGTAAGCCGTCAGGACCTGGGCATTTACCACCTTTTAAGTCCAGTCACTACCCTTCGTATCTCCGCAGCCGACATTGGGGCATCAAGAGAGTCGGATGACTCCTGAGGGAGGGTGCGGTTCAGCTTGCTCTCCAGATATCCATTAATGCTCGCCGAGGAGGGTATGTTGTCGTCGGATGCCATGTCCATACTATATAACTTTTCATAAAAATTGCGAAATTCGCCCAAGATCCGGTCGGGTTGTGTGACTATCTCTCCAGAGGGGAGTTTAAGTTTGGCTATATAGGTTGCTTCCCGTCTCCCGCGTAGGATCTTAGCTAGCAATTTGCCCGGTTTGTTTTCTTTGAGAGCGAAGGAGCATTTAGCTTTCTGGGCCGCGAAGCGGATGTCTTTGTCAAGGATGTCATTCAGCGCCCTACGCTTGGCGAGCAGAAGGTCGTAGTCTGCAGGGAGTGCTGACGCATGGTGGGCAAGTTCAAGGTCTCTTATTTCTGCAAAAAGAGCCGCTAAAGCACCCGATCTCTCTCGTTTAAGTGCTGTGGCTCTACTAAGAAAGACACCTCGCACTACAGACTTATGTGCTTCCCATATCGTAGGGAGGGAAACGCCTGAATCCGCGTTATCAGAGAAGTAATTGCGTAGGCCAGATTCAACTTCTGTAGAGAAAGCGGGATCCAGTAACAGAGATGTGTTTAAACGCCATTGTCGTTCCGAGGGGCGCGACAAGGGAGAGGAGAAGGTTGTCAGGAGAGGGCAGTGGTCAGACCACGTTTGGGCATGTATGACAGAGTCCTCAACACAGAGCACTGAGCGTTGTTGGACAAACAGATAGTCGAGGCGCGAGTATGTAGCGTGGACTGAGGAATAGAAGGTGTAGTCGCGTTCCCCTGCGTGGAAGGCCCTCCAGACATCCACTAGCTGCAGCGCGTCCAGGGTGTGGCGGATGTGGCGGGGGATACAGGACGGGATAGAAGAGTGTCCCGCAGAAGTATCTAGATGCGGGTCCAGTGGGACATTAAAATCACCCGCCAGTACCAGGGTTCCTACCGCAAAAGAAGTAAGGCGACGGAGGATCGCTGCCAGGCAATGGTGTTGGTTAGTGTTTGGGAGGTATACCGATGCGAAGGTGTATTTAACACCCACTATTGTACAGTTTACAAACAAGAAACGGCCTCCATCATCAGAGAGCACGCCATCGACGATCACAGGGGTGTCCCTAGAGAAAAGAATCGCCACTCCACGACTCTTGCCCCCGGAGTAGTTGCTGTAATAGCCCGTTGGGAAAGCTGGGCCACTCAAAGACGGGGCAGCATCTTGTCGAAAGTGTGTTTCCTGGAGGAAGACCACCGACGCCCTCAGCGCCCGGACCTCCCGGAAGAGACGGCAGCGTTTTTCTGGGATGTTCAGGCCTTTCACATTATATGTGAGAAAGCGGAGGGGCTTTGGGGAAAAGCCTGGCGACGAAGACATATCTCCAGCGGTCAGACAAACAACGGGAAAAGGATGGAGGGAAGGGTGGGAGAAGAGAAGGAGAAAGGGAGAAAGAAGAAAGAAAGTACAGAGAACAAAAGAAGATAATAAGGAATGGTACGTCTCCAGGAGAGGCTAGTCTGCACCCTAGAGGGGTTGACTACCTTCCCGTGGAAAGAATGACGTCCGGTCCTTGTGGGCGCGAAGGTCCAGGAACCGCAACCCGAGCGGCCAAGAAAATTGTCGCCCAAGTGCACAACCAGAAAAGGCAACAGTGTTTAAATATCAAAAATGAAAGTCAAAAACCAAATGTCGAGCACCAAGAAGTCCCCTCCGACTTCTAAATATGAGAAGTGCGGAAAAAGCGGCAATAACAGTAAGTAGCATGAAAAAACAGGGGACTCTCCTAAAGAGAGACCCGTCTTCACCAAATAATACTTATAACTATAAGTCCCCCTGTGGCACCCGAGGTCCAGGGAGTTCCCCTACTGATGAGTTATGAAAAAGAGAAAAAAAAAAAAAAGGGGGGGGGTGTTGGACCTACACAATCTAGGGGTGACCACCCTCCCCACAGAGCATACACAATCCCCTCCCCCGAGAAGGAAATATGACAGTGTCGCGGACAGACGGACCATGCAGGTCTAAGATAAATCGATACACGTTCCCTCTGCGACCACCGAAGGCCCACCCAGGTCTTCGAGGACGTAGGAAACCAGTGTCAAGTCATGGCCCTTAGAGGCAAGGCGGGGCCACCGTTGCCACAGCAGGGGTAACGCTGTTGTAGGGGTCGAGCTCCAAGGACCCGCCGCCCTCATCTGTCCCGGTTCTATATTGGGCTGCTTCCCCTCCCCACCCACCCACCCACCCACCCACCCATTCCCTCCCTTCCCTGACCCGTAAGTGGGGGCAAGTGCGCAGTAAAAGTATATATCCAGTGTGAGGAGTGGTGGTGCCGAGGAAAAGAGTCCGGCCAGTGTCCCGAACAGGCGTGCTCAGTCAGTCCATATAGTGGGCCAGTGTAAAGGATGAGAGCGCAGAAAAAGAGCTCCAAGTGCATTAGGGTCGCGGAAAGTTCATACAATGGCCACCAGTATGGTATAGGGGCTGAGTACATGCAAGTGTCTCTCATCAAAAGTTTACTCACAGTAGGGTCACATAAACGTTACCATGGCCTCGGAAAAGGGGGGGGGGGGTCACCTCAAACTCCGTCATCCGGGTCGGTTTCCATCTCCGTTGCGGGGTCGACGTTGGCGACCACGTGAACGTCTGCGTGGTCCGTATGGGGCCAGTGGTGCCGAGTGGTTACCTTCTAGTTCCCAGCTCCTAACGGGGGCACCGTCAGTCCCATCATGTCTGCGAACTGGGGGACATCAGAAGGGAAGCAGAGTGGCGTTCACCGTCTTTCGAAGCCATTAGAGCGAAGGGGAACCCCCATCTGTACTGAATTCCAGCCTGGCGCAGGGCTTGAGTCACTGGCTGTAGGCAACGCCTCGCAGTAAGAGTAAAAGGTGTAAGATCCTGGTAGAATTCCAGAGAGCTGTCATGGAAATTCCAGGTGCGGGACGCCCGAGACGCCTCCATGATCCTCTCCTTCAATGTATAGTCCGGTAGGCAGCATATTACGTCTCGGGGGGGGGGTGCCGTCAGGGGCGGTTTCGGGCGCAAAGCCCTATGTGCGCGGTCTATTAAGAGCGGGGTATCAGGTTCCTGGCTTAGCACCAGTGTAAAGACCTCCGTAAGGGTGGCGCGTAAATCTTCGGGGCCGTCTGTCTCCAGTAACCCTCGGATCCGGATATTGTGCCTCCGGCCTCGGTTATCGAGGTCATCTACGCGGCGCTGTAGGTCGCTGTAAGCCGCCGGTGGAGGGGGATGATTTCCCCGATCTTCTAGGAGACCCACACGAAACGCTAAGGCCTCCACATCCGACCGTACCTCCCTCATGTCACCAGCGAAGCTCTCCCTGAGATCCGCCACCAGGTCCGCCAGGTCTGCCTTGGTGGGGAGAGCTGAAATGAGACGCTCCAGGCGGCAAACAGCATCCGAGGACTCAACCGTCAGGAGCGGAGTGGTAGGCCCACCCGCCATCTTGCCTCGTGGCGGGGACGGGGTCGGAGCCGGGGTTGCGGTGATAAAAGCGTCCGGCTGTGCGGGTTGATCGGAGCGCTGGGGTCTTGGGGGTATTCGGGCGCGGTTTACCTCGCACCATGACCTGAAACGCCGATGAGCAGTGTGGTATCGTCGGAGGGGACTCAGGAGCTCTGCATTCAAGCGGCCATCTTGGTCACGGGTCAGGACACGCCTCGGCTTAATGATCTTAATATGTACAGCTTGGAAAAAAGACGAGAAAGAGGAGATATGATAGAAACATTTAAATACGTAAAGGGAATCCACAAGGTAGAGGAAGGGAGTATATTTAAAAGGAAACAAAGTAGCAAAACAAGAGGACATAGTCTTAGATTAGAGGGGCAAAGGTTTAAAAGTAACATCAGGAAGCATTATTTTACTGAGAGGGTGGTGGATACATGGAACAGTCTTCCAGTAGAAGTGGTAGAGGCCAAAACAGTAATTGAATTTAAGCAAGCATGGGATAGGCATAAGGCTATCCTAAACAAAAGATAAATCCAGGTAAAGTATCCATGTAATTGGGCAGACTAGATGGGCCAAAAGGTTCTTATCTGCCGACATTTTTCTATGTTTCTATTAGCAGACGTGTTTGGGAGCACACGAGACCTTGTCATCATGTAATCCCGAAACGCTTCCAATGATCGCTGACTGGCTCCAAGCCTGCAACTTATTTTGCACTACAGTAATATGGGAAAGGGGGGATGACACAACGGAGGGGGGAATTTACCCCCCCCCCCCCCATTCTCATGTAGCAAATTCTGTTTTTTTTCCTTTCTTTTAACTTCAAATGCCTTGATTCCAGATATCCGATTGTTTTACTGAATCTATGCCATTTAACACCCATTCCATAAAGTTCACAAACCTATGTAGCAGCAACCCTAGTCTACAGTCAGACCTAGAAGAAAAATGCACCACATATTAAGAATGCAGCTAAATATTGTCCCCTAATTTTAATTATTGGTTTTACTTCACCGTGCATTGCAAACACTATGTAGTTCAGACATTTAAAATTAAACCTTTTGAGTCTTTTATTACTACTTCTTGTCCACAGGTCCCAGGACTGCACAATTGGCATGGTTTTACCTGTTTTGGCTAAAACGCAGGTGTTCTTGGACGGAGATGGGTAAGTGTGTTGTATCTGATAGTGATATGCATTTGTTTCTATTCCCTTGGGGTTTTTTTTCACAGAGGTCTTTCCTTTTTAGAGGCTTCAGTGTCACATCAGGAACAGATGTCCGTGCTTTCAAGCCTATATCTGTGCAAACCATGTGGTAAGAATGTATTTTAAAAATGCTTGCATATAGAATACTGGTTTATATTCTATTTTTATACTATTGTTCTGATGGTAAAAGCCAAACTGTATTTTGCTTACTTTTTACTACAGGTCACTTTTACAGATGCTTCATAAAACATGTGAAGGTGCTTTAACAAATTTTACGCCTGGCAGCAATCTCCATTCTGGAGTCAACTATTACATGGAAATTCGTGGGTCTCCTCAGGGCTGCGTGAATGCATGGGCAACTTCCCCTGACATATCATCCACCATCAGGGACCCCAGCACACCAGAAAGGTTAGAATTGGAAGACCTAAGAAAAACATGGAATGGCGCAAGGCAGAGTTACAAAATGAAGCGTTCTGTTAAAAACGGCGATCTTGTATAACAGCATTTACTCGGTTTAGGTTACTACTAAAAGCATCTACACGACCGTTATCACAAATACAGCATTTCTTCACTACTAAAATGTTATATATGTACATTGAGTTTAATTGAGTAATCCTGACGTTGTAGTTACGTTTATCTTTACTTTTTGTTTTCAAGTGTTCACATGCTGGGCCCTATTCCAAGGTTGTTGGTAAAAGCTAGACGCTAATGGAAAAACATTAAGCTCCAGCCACAGTGGCGACTGGTGACATTTTTAATTGGGAGGGCACCAGAAAGCAACCACATCCTGCTTAAGCGGCCTTGGTAATGAAACACACGTTAATAGGTGCCCAGGAAAAAATGGCTGCTATGGTAATCCAAATTTGGTTTCTATAGGAGTGTTGTCTGTTGAGACAATGCTGTTGTATTAACCACTCCCTTGCCCACAGTATCACCTATTCGCTTTATAAAAACTCTCTCCTATCCTACATGAATCCCCTTTTCTGTCCCCAATTATCCCTTTCATGATCCTCATTGACAATTCTTTGCTCCACCAGAATTACCACTATATAAACCCCTCTATTCCATCTAGCTTTACCTCCACTGTTTAACACCTTTTTCTTACATTAGTCATACGAACATCTGATTATTGTACTGTTCTGCTTAGTGTTGGCATAGCCTTTTATTAACTTTCACATTCAATGTTAACCCCTTAGTAGCCTCTGTCCTAACATCACCACTTTTTAATTAACCCCTGCCATCAAATACAGTATTGCCTGGCTGCCCTTACAAACCTTTTACCCCACCCAATTACCATCCCCTTTTACCCATTCTGACACACTGAATTCTAGTCTCATTACTTTTTCTGCAATATGGATTATTTGCCACTGCTGCATTTAGTGATTCCTCTCCCTGTTGATGATAAAACCATCAGTATTCCTTCCCACAAGGGGTTACATGGGTTTAGTGGCTCGCTGGGAATGGGTGGAAGGGAGGCCGGCTGAGGTGACAGGTCCAGCTCTGTGTAAAGTCAGAGTACACTCTCTGGTCTCCCCCTCTCCTGCCAGCCCTTGCTTCGAAGCGTGAGAAGCTCTGCTATATCTAAGCAGTTGCTTCTCACTCAGAGCTGGACTTCTGGGCAAACTTACATAATATACAGTCATGGCCGAAATTGTTGGCACCCCAGATATTTTTCCAGAAAATCAAGCATTTCTCACAAGCGTATTGTAGTAACACATGTTTTGCTATACACACGTTTATTACATTTGTGTGTATTGGAACAAAACAAAAATGGAGGAAAATAAGCAAATTGGACATAATGTCACACAAAACTCGAAAACTGGGCTGGACAAAATTCTTGGCACCCTTTCAAAATTGTGGATAAATAAGATTGTTTCAAGCATGTGATGCTCCTGTAAACTCACCTGGGGCAAGTAACAGGTGTGGGCAATATAAAAATCACACCTGAAAGCCGATAAAAAGGAGAGAAGTTCACTTAGTCTTTGCATTGTGTGTCTGTGTGTGCCACACTAAGCATGGACAACAGAAAGAGGTGAAGAGAGCTGTCTGAGGACTTGAACCAAAATTGTGGAAAAATATCAACATTCTCAAGGTTACAAGTCCATCTCCAGAGATCTAGATTTGCCTTTGTCCTCAGTGCGCAACATTATCAAGAAGTTTGCAACCCATGGCACTGTAGCTAATCTCTCTGGGCGTGGATGGAAGAGAAAAATTTATGAAAGGTTGCGATGCAGGATAGTCCGGATGGTGGATAAGCAGCCCCAAACAAGTTCCAAAGAAATTCAAGCTGTCCTGCAGGCTCAGGGAGCATCAGTGTCAGCGTGAACTATCCGTCGACATTTAAATGAAATGAAACGCTACGGCAGGAGACCAAGGAGGACCCCACTGCTGACAGAGACCTAAAAAAGCAAGACTTTTGCGTTTGCCAAAATGTACTTGAGTAAGCCAAAATCCTTCTGGGAAAATGTCTTGTGGACAGATGATACCAAGATAGAGCTTTTTGGTAAAGCACATCATTCTACTGTTTACCGAAAATGGAATGAAGCCTACAAAGAAAAGAACACAGTACCTACAGTGAAATATGGTGGAAGTTCAATGATGTTTTGGGGTTGTTTTGCTGCCTCTGGCACTGGGTGCCTTGCATGTGGGCAAGGCATCATGAAATCTGAGGATTACCAAAGGATTTTGGGTCGCACTGTAGAGCCCAGTGTCAGAAAGCTGGGTTTGCGTCCGAGATCTTGGGTCTTCCAGCAGGACAATGACCCCAAACATACGTCAAAAAGCACCCAGAAATGGATGGCAACAAAGCGCTGGAGAGTTCTGAAGTGGCCAGCAATGAGTCCGGATCTAAATCCCATTGAACACCTGTGGAGAGATCTTAAAATTACTGTTGGGAAAAGGCGCCCTTCCAATAAGAGACCTGGAGCAGTTTGCAAAGGAAGAGTGGTCCACTATTCGGGGTGAGAGGTGTAAGAAGCTTATTGATGGTTATAGGAAGCGACTGATTTCAGTTATTTTTTCCAAAGGGTGTGCAACCAAATATTAAGTAAAGGGTGGCAAGTATTTTGTCCAGCCCATTTTTGGAGTTTTGTGTGACATTATGTCCAATTTGCTTATTTTCCTCCCTGTTTTTGTTTATTCCCTTTGTGTGTATTGGAACAAAACAGGTGTATAGCAAAACATGTGTTACTGCAATACTTTTCTGTGAGAAATACTTGGTTTTCTGGAAAAATTTCTGGGGTGCCAACCATTTCGGCCATGACTGTATATCTCAAAAAGCTGACAGTTTCATACAGCAATATGAAAGAAATAGTATACCCTCTGAAAAGCACAATAAAAAGCTAACCATTCTATGAAGCACATTACAAAGATCCATACATTAATCATAAAGAGACATTGACATCTCACCAGGATGAGTAAAAGCAAATCTACAAGCCTTTCTATAGCAGTATTCTGTCCTGTTTTGTGGTTTTATTTCAAAAGAAAACATGTATGTGAAGTGATGCTTTAACAAGTGCACAATTTCCCCTTTTTCATAGCTAGGACCAAGAAAGTTATAAAAAAATAAATACCATGTCTGCCAAGCACCTGCTGGACTGCAAATACAAGTCCAGAACACCAATGCTTGCAGGACACAGATGATCTCAATGGCAGCACCACCTACAGCTGCATCATGATCCTCCCTGCTTGATCTGGCATGCCATTCAGAGAGGGAGAGCTCTGAATGATCAGATGAGCAGCAAAGCACAGGTCCAAGCTGCAAGAAAAGTAACGAACACAAACTACACCCCAGCATACTGGCCACTGCATGTTTGACTCTGGGTCCATCTCATGCAGATGCTGCTTGCTCTCAGGCTCCATGCTCAGGGGCAGACTATGGACAGCCATTAAAGAAACCAGACACCAGGCAGCCACACATGATGTAGTGAGGACACACAGGTAGGGGAGCAAAACCAGTATGGGGTTTTCTCACAGACCCTACAAACCCAGCTGTGGGAGACATCAGATTCCCTGACAGTATGTTTTATGGATTGTTTATCCTATTATGCTCTGCTAGCCTGATGGCTGAGCATTGTGGTAAATCCAGTTCTTCAAACATTAGCACTGGATTCCCTAACTGTAACATTTACTACTCCCTGCTTGCTTCTCGCAGTTGCCTATGTTGTCTGCTGCTTTGTAGGAGGTCCCCCACTGCTGTTCCTGCTTCCACCATGTAATTCTACCCTCTGGCAATGAGCCAATAAAAGTAAAAATGTCCACCAATTATGAACAATTCTAAGTGACCTTATGTAAATTTAATTGTTGGCGGCTGAACCCTCTGGTAGAGAGGGATAGATCATGTGTGAAATGCTCTCAGGAAGGGCAAATGACAAAAAATGTCCATTTGTACAAGCTCAAGCTTAACTGTTTTTTTTGGGGTGGTGTTCTTTTTTTAAACAGATACCCACTTCCCCCGAGGAAATAAACAGCCTTCAGATTAAATACAATTCAAAAATTTTCCCCCTCCAATAACTGGAGGGGTGCTGCCACTTCTACACCAATGGGGAAGCCTCCAATGGTCAGCCATTAACCAGAAGCGTCTCACCATTGACAGCCGTATTCCAACCATGGCGCATGTCAAGATGCTAAAGTTGGCTGAAGATGAATAAAACTGGAAAGCCGTGAAAGTGGATGCGAGCATAACTAAACATCTGTGGCTGTATTTCAGCCCTGGTGTAAACCTAACCAGAGCCGTAACAGATCCATAGACTTCAGTTACTCAGGGAATTTAACACCAAGGTTTACATGTCATTAGGAGCTTGCGACAGCTTTTAGGAGGTGTTAAATGGGTTGCACCTAAAACTTAAGTTTATTCATGAGCTTGGAAAAGGTCGCTATTCTTTAAGTATAGATGTCAAGTCCAGTAAGCAAATGTAGTACATTGTAAGAAGCTAAGGTCTGAATGTCTACTTTAAGTGCAAGGTTGGAACAGGACATGAAAAAATTAAGCTAATACCTTCTGCCATTTAGGTTTCATGTTCGAGATGCACAACAGAACAGCACCAGGGCCTGCTGTATAGTTAAGTTAAGCATACAAATTAGTTTTAAGATGTAATGGTGGTAATAAATTTAAAATGTGGAAACGTAATAACGAGTCTTTGTTTTTAGTTAATGCAAAAGATAATGAATTTTGCTGTCTATTACACAGAGAAGAAATTGAAAGCATCATAAGAAAAAACCTGAGGGATATTCTGAGGGAGAGTGACCTAGAAAACATAACATCCAAAGAGGTAAATGGGTGCTAAATGGGGAAAATTGATTAGTGTATACATTTGTCCTAAAATCTAACCTGCTCCACTACACCACAAAACAACTCCTACACGCCCTGGTAATCTCCCGACTCGACTATTGCAATAATCTCTTACCTGGCCTCCCTCTGTCCCGCCTCTCCCCCCTACAATCCATCCTGAACGCCTCCGCCAGGCTAATTCACCTCACCCGCCGCTCTGTCTCTGCCGCTCCCCTCTGCGAGTCCCTTCACTGGCTCCCCATCCACTGCAGAATTAAGTTCAAAATCCTTATCCTTACCTACAAAACCCTCACTAACTCAGCTCCCCACTACCTGTCCTCACTAATCACCAAATACACCCCAGCCCGCTCCCTAAGGTCAAACAGTGACCTGCGCCTAGCTTCTTCCCCCATCACCTCTTCCCATGATAGACTGCAGGATTTCTCACGCGCAGCCCCCATCCTCTGGAACGCTCTCCCTCGTACGGTCAGACTTTCCCCTAACTTCTCTTCCTTCAAACGCTCCCTTAAAACATTCCTATTTAGGGAAGCCTACCACCCAACACACTGACGCAACCATCAATCACTCTCACCTTCCAGTCCTCTCCTCCTGTTTCCAACCCCAACCCTCCTAGATTGTGAGTTCCTACGGGAATAGGGCCCTCATCTCCTCCTGTACTGTTTGTCATATGTTGTTCAATGTATTGTAACCCTGTCTATACTGTGTTTATTGTACAGCGCTGCGGAATATGCTGGCGCTTTATAAATAAAGAATAATAATAATAATAAAAATACACCCTTTAACACTATTGCTCATTCTCCTGGATTTCGGTTTTCTCTCTTCTAGGTAAGGAGTGCCCTAGAGAAGCACACCCTTTCTAATCTGCAGGATTACACAGAGTTTATAGATAACGAGATGATTATTATTCTTGCCCAAATGGACAGACCTTCAGAGATCTTTTCATATCTTTACCTGGTACGTACATTTTATTCATTCCTTTCTTTTGCAAACTCGCATTACAATTTTATCTCTTCCTCAAACTGCATATCAGCCATTTCGCTCAGAAGTTAACTCCAACTGCTACTTCCATCCCACCTCTCTTTCATCACGGTCTCGTGTATTTATTAAAGTATATATAAAATCTAAACCGTATATTATTAAAATTTTATTAAAATAATTATAATAATGTTAAAATCAATTTGACCCCTTGGATGCGGAAGACGTGTGGGGAACATCATGGGGATTCCCACTATATGCGGAGGACGTTCCCCACACATCATCCCTTGAAGTCTGACCCCGCTTTTATACCCCCTCCCGGCGCACTGACGTCATCACGACGGAAGAGCGCCTGAAATGGGGGGGGGGGGGGTAGTAGTAAAAGAGAGGCAGTGTGACCTTTCCAGTGCTGCTTTTAGAATGTCTAGTCTACACACAGCTTACAGTTTCTCAATTCTAACTCTAATTCTAATATTTGACCCATGTTAATATGGCTTCTACTCCCAGCACTCTACTGATACTGCTCTGATTTAATTGACAAATGATTTAAATCAGTCCTGTGTTTTCACTTCCACTACTCTTGGTTGGCAGTGTACACTGTTGGCATTAAAAACCACTTCATTCAAAAAACATACCAAAAAATTGTCAGTCATCTGCACTTTGAATCCCGCGTGCCCATACTAAAAAATTAGAGGTTTTTAACTTACTTAAACTAATATTACATTTTTCAGCCCACTTGCCAATGTCAACGAAGACCTCTCTAGTTGTGACTCCCCCCTTTTTTTTCCCCCCAAAGCAAACTACTTTAGGTACAGATATGTGCACTAAGACAAATCTCTCAGAGGAAGATATACGTTCAATAAAATATAAATTCCTGTTAATCTTCTAATTATTTTGCATAAAGGAATTTTCCCGAGCTGCACCCCACATGTGGAATTCCTTACTTTGCTACATTCGACTCACTGTGCCTCTGGTCCTTTCAAAATTCTTTAAAAACACTATTTTAGAGAAGCCTTCTTCCCTACTCCATAACCACCCCTTTCCCTATGTGCACAGCCCCATGCATCCTATTACTTCTCATTCTCTACACTGTTGTAGACCCACATCTTGGGGCATATTACAGTCCTAACGCTAATGTTAGTGCTTGCCTGTGTGTGCGTTAACGTTAGCTGTGGCTGCCAGCATATTACAAACAGGTTAAAAAACCTGTTAGTGATTTGGATCTTGCGCTTTTCAGTGCAAGCTTACTGTACTTTGCACTCCCCTTGTTAGGACTTTGCGCTCCCTATGCTTAACGCTAATTACCGTCCTGCGGTTACTCAAAAGTTATCCACAGCTAGGACCTGGTGCTAATGGATTCTGCTTCTGCGAAATAAGTCAGCACCAACAGAACCCACCCCAAAAAATCACATACCCTCCTCTAATCCAGCGGCGAGAACGTCGGCGCCATCCTCAGTCTCCCTCTACGAATCACTACGCAGACCTGCCAGCTCTCGAGGTGAGATCCTGCAGGTCATGTGACCAGTAGAGGAAGCCTTAGGCTAGGGTCAGACTAACGCATTCTGTGCGGACTGTGCGTCCGTGCAAAACGGATGTACTTTGACTGACGACAAGGTAGTGGCCACACGGTCCGTTTTTTGTGACTGACGTTTTTTTTGACTGATGTAGATGGGAAATAAAATTAATATGAAAAACCATTTTGTCTGTCAAATATGCTGGACGTCTGACTATGTTTCATCACACACACACAAAGCTATGCGGACGTGGTGCACTCCGCACGTCTGTTCTAGCGGTTTTATGTTCTTGCGTCTGTTTGCCGCGTTCGTTGTGCGTCCGCACTTCTGTGCGGTTGTACTTCGTGCGTGGGTCTCTATTGATCATAATTGTATGCTACCACGGACGATAAAATGTGCGTCAACACGGATGTGAACACTGCGCTCGTCTGACCCAAGTCTCAAATGGAGTCCTATGGACTCCATCGAGGGGATGCTCGCGGTGTTTAGCACCGTGTTACGGTGCAGGCTGCTGGATTAGTGTCTGTGTGTTAAGGTTGTTTGTTAATTTTGTTACATAGAGGTTTGTCGAATATTTCAATCGAATTGTAATGATCTCTTTATTACATGTCATGTTTTTACAGGGATCTGAGTGGAATGCATCCAATTTGGATGACCTTCAGAAGAACAAGTGAGATCCTTTGTCTATATACTTCTGTTTCTTTCTCCATCCATTTATTTGGCTACAAAACTACCTGCCTTTTGTAAATATTTTGATACTTTGCAAGAAATTCAAGGTGCTCTA
Source organism: Leptobrachium leishanense (assembly GCA_009667805.1). Classification (NCBI taxonomy): domain Eukaryota; kingdom Metazoa; phylum Chordata; class Amphibia; order Anura; family Megophryidae; genus Leptobrachium; species Leptobrachium leishanense. Next base: position 119,563,792 of record CM019068.1, read on the forward strand.
TACTGAGATTGCTACAAAAATGGAGACAATAAGAAAAAAAAAAATCTGCACATATCGCTTACCATCTTCCTTTTAGCATGCCTATACTGAGGTAGGTGCTTTATTAGAGTCTAGCCTTGGAACGTAGCCCAGCGCAAACCGATACTTGCAGTGGCACGTAGTCCATAGTACTCCATATAGTCCTGCATGTCCCTGCTGCAGACTCCCTCGCAGTAGATTGCGCATTACTATGGGTGAATCCTGGAGGGAGTCTAGTAACCATTTGTTCCCAGTCTCCCTTCTCCCCCAATGAGAGGAAATGGTACATCAAGTTGCCTTCTCCACCATCGGATGAGGGGTAAGTAAGGGATTTTTAGGGGAAGGGGGGTTGTAGGGGGTGTTAAGTGATTTTGCAAAAGCATTTTTGAAAGGAAACATTATTTTTTGTTAACACGATTTGTGTATACTTCCTATTTTTTAACAGCAGTAGGTGATGTGTGAAAGGCTGAACCCGATGGACACATGTCTTTTTTCAGCCTATGTAACTATGTAATTGTAATGCACAACTCGGAGGCTCATATTTGCTTTATTCTTTTTTTATTGCCCCAACAGCAGCAAAGACCAACCGTATCTATAAGAAAAAAAATCCCAAACAAACCCTTCCCCAACATGGCCCTCCCAAACAACCTGGCCAGCCCTAGTCCCCTCTACAAATCTCCACCCGGGAGCAGCACTTCCTTTCTTTGCTGCTCCTACAGCGGCAACATCCTTAACAGGTCAAGTATTATGCGCTTGCACTTATTTTACTGAATTTACTTCCTGCTTTCTTTTATTTCCTCTTAGTCTATCACCTTGTTGCCGGTCCCATTGCCAGCTGCAGGGGCAACTCGCCACGTTCCCCGGCGTCAAGGCCGGTGCAAAGACTTTTGTCATCCTAGGCAAAAACCTGTTTTGGTACGCCACCCCCTCCCAACCACACCAGCCCTTTCCACTGTCACGTAATGTGCAGTGTGTATCCGAGCTCCTCAGCAATAAAACTCACAGTAATGTGCGGTGTGTGCATGAGCGTATCTCAGAGCTCCACAGAAATAAACTCACAGTAATGTGCGGTATGTAGCAGTTACCTGTACGTGATGTGATTCACAATTCAACCTAAAAGAGCAAAGGGACAGGGGAGAGGGAGGGGAGGGAGCAGAAAGACTCGGGTGAAAGAGTGCGTGAGGGAGAGGAGAATGTAATAGAGATGGAAAGACGGAAAGGGAAAGACAGAGATAATGTTGAATAAAATAGAGTGAGAGTGTGTGACAGAGAATCCTGTCAGTTTAACAAAAAAGTTAGTCTGTCAAATGACGTGCTCTTGAAAGTGAGGGATATACAGTTAACCACAAGGATCGGGCTTAAGCCAAAGTGTATTGTGACAAAAAACAAGCAAGGCGTACGCCTTAACGTGAGCCACTAGGTAAAGGTTGACCTTCTTGAAGATTTATTTAAAATGTTACCTTTTTATTGAAATAAATTCAAAATTAAGAGATTATATAACAAGACAGAACATATAATAGCCAGTCTCAAAGGCTTTGTACATTCCCAATCGTGTTTCCTTCATACTTAATGCTAGCACCTAAAGGGTTAAAGATATGCTATTAAACCTTATGTTCAAATTGAAACAATAGCCCAGTAATTTAGTTGTATCCAGCAAGTTCCCATAATTTTGGAATCAAATTAAGTAAAACTTTGAGTTCTACAATTGACGATCACCTGATGTTCTTACTATAATAGGACCAATAGGTTAAGGCAAATGGCTCAAATTTTCACGCCCATGTCCTAAACGTAATCTGAGGAATCTTAAGGAAAATTGGTACCATAAAATGGTAACTCAGAATATCCTCTCAATAACAGATCATATATTCGTATATATCCCCTTCAAATTATAAATAAAAGATTAATCATCTGCACGAATTCATGTACACCAAAGAGGTAATATCTTTATGATGTAAAACCAAGAGACTTTTATATCCAGATCTCCTAGATACAAAATCATGGAGAAATTCCTCAAGACAAAAAAAATTCCCAAGTTATTACGAGGGTTGGTGTATCTCCTTCACTTGGAGATGTAAATATGGAAGTCCCAAAATTCACAGAACTGCCCTAAGATAAGTCTCCTTGTATTGTGGGACTAAAGGGCTTAAATGACCGATCTCCTTGTGTGGGACCATAGAATAAAGCTCATGCTATGTAGCAGTCAGACGATGAAGACTGAGTAGTAGGGAAACAATACATGCGGGAATATGGCAGAGACTGCTTAATGGTGTTAAAAGAAAAAGCGCTTGACGTGTGTTCCGCTTCCATTTTGTGGCGGTTTCATCAGGAGCAAATGGGCTTTCTGCACCGAGGCCAACACACCTTTCAGTGCCATTTGCTTCAGACTTCCTGAAGTTCCCACGTATGGCGGTTCACTTGCCTTCCTTTTGGCCTGTCATCCGCCATGTGGTGTTTTACAAAGTTGCTAAAACCAAAGGGGTTAAGCTGATAATTTATCTGTACAACATTCTCATGTCCTCCGCCAGACAGTTACTGATGACTCCTCTATCATGGAACGACTCCTTCAAGATTTGGGGTTCCTTTTAGAGACCATGCAGAGAAGTCTGTGATGGTTCCGGAACGCCAAGTGGAGGTCTTGGGCTTTGTGGTGGATTTTTCTCAGATGCTCCTTCCGGCTGCCTTCATCAAAGGTGATCTCCATCTGGAAGGAGATAAAGGTTCTCCTGAGGACCTGTCCTTGCCCCCTCCGCTCCTTGGCCCATATGGTCCGACTCCTTGCAGCTGCCAGACAAGCTGTTCACACTGGTGCTCTCCACTACAGAGTCCTCCAGCATTTGAAACCCTGTTCACTCCGGTTGGGTCTGGATTATCCGGATTTGATTTCCCTCACCAACGAGGTGAAGACCCGACCTCCTTTGGCTCTACAACTTGTCCTGATGGAACGGCCGGCTGCTCAGATTCCTAGCCCCCTCAGTGGTGATGGAATCCAATGCCACAAAAGCAGGTTGGGTTGCACGTTGCGGGGAGACGGTCGTTGGTCTTGGTCATCTCAGGAAGCAGTCCTCCGCATCAATTGCTTGGAGCTGCTGGCGGGTCTGTTCACGGTCCGTTGCTTTGCACAAACAGCATCTTCCCGCAGCATCCTCCTTAAAGATGGACAACGTGTCGGCGGTCCAGATGGCCCTCAAACCTCACTGACGCAGATGGCCACAAGGTTCTGGGACTTCTGTTTCCTGCTCGAGCTGATGGTTCAGGTTCAGTTCATCCCAGGCCTTGTGAACCAGGTAGCGGACTGGAACTCGCGACATCTGACTCCAATGACTACCTACAAATTTTTCCGTGCGGTCTGTTTGCTTGTAAACTGAACTCCCACCTCCCAGTGTTCTTCAGTTGTCGTCCAGATCTGGAGGAGAAAGCAACGTATGCATTGCTCCAGGATTGGATGAGGGTGTAGACTTATGCCGTTCCCCTAGTCGCTCTAATCGGCTGCTGCCTTCTTCAGGTTTTAATTAAAGCGGTGACCCTGGTCTTCGTCACCCTGTTTTGGCACACGCAACCATGGTTTCCTGTGCTGATAAAACTGGCGGATTATGCTCCTTGTCTGCTCCTACAGTCTCCTCTCCTCCTCATCCAGGATTGATCTGGGAACTCTCACCCGTCGGTCCTTGAACTGCCTCCAGCTCCTGGTTTGGTTGATCTCTGGCAACTAACACTCGCCTCCAGGAATTTCGAGGACTTCAGAACTCCTCCAGTCTTGGGACTTGGGACTCTTACAAGTCAGCCTGGGGTTGATGGGCTGCTTGGTGTTTGTCGTGGGATCGAGATACCTTTTTGGCCCCTGTTGCTGTAATTCTGTTTTTTCTCACTCAGGTTTTCATTTCCAGGAAAGCCTAAATATCTTTGTTAAAACCCAAAGTCCAAGAAGTGGAGTTCTAAGCCTCCAACTTTCATAGTAAATTTTAGGTTAAATTCATTATTGTTGACAAAGGTCAAAAAACTAACCAGATCCTCTCTTGAGCCCTCCCAGACGATAAACACATTGTCTATATAACAACGCCATAGTGCCAGAGCCCTCCCAGACGATGTGTTTATCGTTCGAGAGGGCTCAAGAGAGGATCTGGTTAGTTTTTTGACCTTTGTCAACAATAATGAATTTAACTTAAAATTTACTATGGAAGTTGGAGGCTTAGAACTCAACTTCTTGGACTTAAATATCTTTAAAAAACAGAGATTTGGCACTAAAATTTTTAAGCCTACAGATTAAAAACTCCTATATTGACTATCACAGCAGCCACTATAAGTGGTGGCTGGATAATATTCCAAAAAATCAATTTGGACGTTTGTGACGCAAAGATTTTTCTAACTCTAAGGAACTTTCTTGTAAATTTTTGGATAAACAATATCCTAAAGGTCTAGTAGAAAGAAGTTGTAGAGAGATTATATATAAATAGAGGAGATCTTTTTAAAAGGAAACCACAAATGTTACAGGATCCTAATATATGGAGTTTCTCCTTTTTGACTCAATTTAGTGGAAGAAGTAGGGAAATTAAGAGTGCTTTAGCCAAGTGTTGGCCTATCTTAAAAAATTATCAAGTTTTAGGAAAGTATTTACCGGAAGCCCCCCAAGTAGTTTTTAAAAAGGCAAATTCAGTAAAAAGTGTCTTAGCACCTAGTGCATTACCAACCATTAAAAAGAAATCAGAGGCTGGAGATTTGATACAACCGCTAACCAATAAACCAGAAGGTTTCTACAAATGTAGAGTTTGTGCTATGTGTAGAGAATTGAAGACTAAAACAGAATCCTTTTCTAGCACCAGGGCAGGAAGGGAGTATAAGGTTAGAGGCTTCATAGATTGCAATACTATGAATGTTATTTATTTGTTACAATGCAGTTACGGAGCACAATATGTGGCTAAAACTAAGGGAAAGCTGAAGGAGAGGATTTACGAATATTTCTACAATATTCGAAAACCAAGTGAAAAACACAGTGTCCCTAGACATTGTAACAATTGTCCATTTTTTAGTTTTTCCACTTTTTTATGGTTGGGTCTTGAAAAGGTTTCAGTAAACTGGAGGGGAGGGGATGCTAATAAGGCACTCTCCCAAGCAGAAACCAAATGGATGTTTTATTTGGAAACCTTAAAACCGCCCAGTCTTAATGTCGATCTAGACCTCCATTCATTTTTGTAAATTAAATTTGCATCCTGATATTTTCCTTCAGTTCTTTCTGGTTTTAGTGGTATCTTGACCTTCATTTGTCTTGTTTGAGCGATTGTCTTTTATTGGGAACATCGGAGTGTTTCCCCCCCCCTTCCTTTTTCTGCATATATTGGTACTTGGTACTAATGCCTCTTTCTCCATAGATCTGGATGGCCTCCGTTCTTAATTCATTTGTCTGGGTTTGCATTTACATTCGCACTTATACATATGGACAATATGTGGACTTTAGTTTTATCATCCTTGGGTTTTTTATGTATTTCTATGTTTTTTATACCTTTTTGTATTTTTGCCCATAATTGCCGTCATTTATGCCCTTCATTGCCATGGAGTTCAGGAAACCGCAACGTCCCTTCCGGTGTGCTCGATAGAGGCTACCGGGAGGGATCTTCAGCGTCTGGAATGGCAAAGAAGATTCAGGTGTTTCCGTCTTTGTTCAATTAAAGATGGAGGGGCTATTTAAGAATGACGGAGGCATTGTAGTCAGCTCCAGATGAAGTCACATGACGAAACGCGTCGAGCTGTTGCACTTCGTGACTGGTTAATCATTGCTGGTCCTATTCATCCTTTGATCCTGCCGAGGTCCTGGGTTTCTTCATCGGACCGCCGAATGCTGATTGCTCCTTCTACCTACAGAGATCTAATTGAGGCTGACGGCGCTCACACCAATTCGTGTGGCGGTGACTATTGGGATTTTATATATATATATGCTGTTTTGCACACAGATATTCTATTGTGAGTGGTTTGATTACGCTTTTGCTTGTCTTTATTAAATAGTGAATTTTTTACGCTATGATGCTCTTGTACAATTGATTGTAGCTCACACCTGGAGGCTCCAGAACTTACTCCATGGTCTAAGTGAGTTTTGTACAGTTTTACATGTTATTCACTGCATGCTCCATTTTTGTTTTCTTTTCACTTTATGTTCTAGCACTATACTTGTGTGGGGAAGTGCTTTGAGCTGCTGTGTGTATATTTCTGAAACAACCCACACTACACCTGTGTCTGCTTTGGTTAATGTGGTGTGTTGGGCGATCTCTGCAGGTCATTACGGTTTTGATGGGGTCTCTGTTGGAACTCCTCCCATTGGTGCACCACCCCTTTTTGAGGCATGTATCTTTCTAGGCCGCAGTTACCCTGGTACACCTCTACCTGGGACGTCAACTTGGTCCTGTCATTTTTGAACGGTTGGCAAGACAATGAGGAGCTGTTCTTGCAGGCTCTTTCGGCTAAACTACTCAAGTTATGTTGCTTGCAAGCAGGTAGGTGATATTCATGGGTTTTGATTTCGGGGCTCGTTCAGAATTACCTGAAGGGTTTGTGGTTTACTATTTCAAGACGTACGAAAACTTTTATGTCTGGTTTGCTTTTTGGGGGGGGAGGTGAGAAGACCCGCTTTTCTGTCTGGCACTCACTTATGTGTCACATACCTCCTATATGTAATGTCTAATCCCTGTACGCAGGCAAGCTATCTTACACTGCCAGTCCTTTTAAGTGGCTGGAATATCTACCTATTACCATACACAAACCGTACCAGAAGTCTACATAAACAGAATAGACACCAGGGGTTAATGCCAGGGATGCTCGTGAGCCAGATATCAAGGGTGAATACCAGTCGGGTCATCGAGGATAAGCCAAGGGTCAGATAACAGATCGGGTTGTCAGAGATATGCCAGTGGCTGGTTACCAGGTCGTGTCGTCAGCCAGTAACGTCAGACAAGCCGGAGTCATACACAGGTGAAATGACTAGCAATAAACGCAAGTAAGCACTGAGAGAAGTGAAAACCATGTCAGGGCGAGAAACCATGTTTCAAGTATCTGCCTTAAAACTCTGTGGGTGCCGCATCATCACGCCCTGCCTGTGACCGCTTCTGTTCGCTACTTCACTCGGCAGCTGGCCAGCGAGCATCAAGGAAGGCAATGCTGGCCACCGAGGACCAGGACTAAGCGGGGACATGACATTATGTCTTGTTCTGTGTCTTCGTTCTTACGAATCTCACACTGCTCGTTTCCTTAGTTCCCCTGTGTTGTCAATATTTTTGTCTTTCCAGCCTTCCCACTTGCAGGTGGTCTCTGCCACTGTCAGGGATCAGTACCTGTGGGTGCGCAGAAACCATTTCTGCAGGTGTACATCCAGGAAAAGTGCTGCCTCAGTCCTATCCAGCACTAATATGGGTTAATCCCAAGTGAAACACCAAACACGTACACCACACCCTCCTGTCTGTCTAATAAAAGAGTCACTCCCACCGATGCTGATTGACTTTGCATTAAGAGTCAATCCTCTGTGTTGTTATGACCTACTCTGATAACCTGCTGATATTGTGTACCATACCCTGCCTTACCCACCGACCTTGCTGCCAGCCACTGACCCACGGACCATCCAGACCACTCTCTCGCTATCCCCTTTGTACTACGCTATGGATTACTACCAGTATCAGCCAGCCTATCCTGAGGTACAACCTGAATATTCCTGCCTAAAGGGCTCTAACCCCTCGAACTTGGTCCCACCACGGCGTATGCCAGGTGCCACCCTGACAGAATGCAAACTCCATCAACTGAGCCCGCAGGGATGCAACCAGCCCTGGAAGATCTGGCCCACATGTTATGCATTGTAGTGGAGGAACTATGGGCTGTTATGGACTCCCTAAGAAGCACCCTTCCTAAAGTGCATGTTCACACAGGGAAGAAGCCTAGAGGTCCGCTGACTTCAGAGGAACGTACCAGGAGAATGAACCAGAATCTATGCCTGTATTGCGGGGATCCTTTTCATTTCTTGGCGAACTGTCCCGTGAGACCCCAAAGAAGGCCAGCTCCCGTACCCGAGCCGGCGACGGTTTCACGGCAAACCCCAATGAAAAAGACTGTTTGAAAAAACTCCGGTGCTAAAGATGCACCCCATGCGAAGTTCACTTCACCATTGCCAAAGCCTGCTCCCAGGAGGCCTCCAGTTTCCAAGCCTATGCCCAGAAAACCACCTACACCCTTTGGTGTATTTAGGTTTTGTGCTGCCCTAGGCCCGACTAAACTCGTGCACCCCCTAATTTATATTTGACACACCCCTGCCTGTCAAATCACACCTCTTCCTCATTAAACCCCACCCTTCCTCTTTAGGCCCCACCCTTTCCTCTTAGAGCTACGCCTCTTCCTCTCTGTATATTGAAAGGGGATACCAAGTGCCTACTTGTATATTTTGTATACCATTCCAAACGTATCTTTTTAAGAGCTAATCAAATAAAATTATGAAATGTGCAAATTAAACCAATTTTACAAAGATCACTCACGCGTGTCAAGTAAAAAAAAAAAAATAGCAGGCACAAAAGGAACCCTAGGTGGTGCAGTGACCACACAATCACAAGGGCCTAACCCTCCTGAATAATTGAACACATAACAACCTAACACAACAATAGGGTGGGTATACAGTGCTAAAAGGGGGGTGATATGCATCCACAAACAACACAATGAATTTATTACTTAGACGTCAGTGTGTTTTACCTTTCTGATATGTCTATTAAAAAACATAAATGATGAGGTCTTACCCGTTCCGATATTGCCCTGGCCGTATGAAGTACCTGGGGATATGGCTGGAAATTTATGAACTCGATTTCCTTTCCATTCTTGGTTCCTTTCGGGTTGATCTGGCGGAATGGAACGGTAAGATGCTCTCCTGGTTTGCCAGAATTGCCGCTCTCAAAATGAATCTCGTCCCACATCTGCTGTACCTCTAACACTTTGCCTATACTGCTACCTTTGTCGTTCTTCGTAGCCCTTTGGAAAGAGCTGTTGAGTTTTATATGGGCCCGTGGGCGTCCACGGGTGAGTTTTGCGGTATTGTGCCGCTCTAAATCTAAAGGGGGACTGGCCCTCCCTGACCCGCGTCGATATTACATCGCCTGTCACATGGCTCGCGTGGTCGAATGGTCAGCACAAGGACTGGACAAATATTGGCTAGACGTTGAACGGGCCCTCTCCAGGCGCCCTTTATGGACGCTCCCATGGTTACCTCCGTTCCAGCTTATGGGTCTGCGACCGGATCCTGACCCGGTCTCGGCTACACTATGCATCTGGCACAAGCATAAACTGACCAACTGGTTTTCTTCTGCCCTTTCACCCCTCCTACCCTTGACTTCCAACCCTGGATTGCCAGGTGATGTTTTACCATCTTTGAGAGACCAACTGACTGATTGACTTAGGGCAATGGATCTCACCACAGACGGAAATTTAGATCTTCTCCCGCATTCAGCCTCTGCGGGTCCTCCCTCTCAGTTGGAAAGATTTAATTTCTTTCAAATCAAATCGTATTTGCTGGGCCTTAAATGTGGCTACAGTTTGAGCCGTCCCCTACTGCCATTCAAGCGTTTCTGCCACATGCGTCTTCCACTGGCCAGAGGGGTGTCCACTCTCTATGGTCTGATTGCGTCCTCTGATACGTTAGATCAACCCTTTGTCTCCAGATGGGAACAAGATCTTGATGCTGCATTTTCCTCTACTCAATGGTCTAAAATATTTACGTTGGTCCATAAGGGATGTGGAGCTGCTCGCGTTCAGGAAACGTCCTTTCCTTTTGGTATAGAACCCCTAGCCTCCTACACCGAATCTATCCGGCGGTACCTCCAGACTGTTGATGTGCCGGCGACGTTGACACTCTCCTCCACATATGGTGGTCATGTCCCCCCCCCCCTAGTGGTATTCTGGCGTATGGTACATGATGCGATTCATCGGGTCACGGATGTAGACCTGCCATTTACCCCAGACTGTTTCCTTTTGCTCCACATAGCGCTCCCCATTAAGACCCTTAAACGATCTGTGCTACTTCTCATGCTGCTTGCCGCCCATGTTTTAGTGCCCGTTCTCTGGCGTACAGTCAGGGTTCCTTCACTTAGAGAGTGGGTTACTAAAGTTGAGGCTCTTCGTTCCCTGGATCACCTAGATGTTTCTATTAGGAGTGTCAGCGGACTTCGGGCTGAAGTGGTACTATTGGGAGGGATACGCTGCGTCTCTGCGCCTGGGACCCGTGAGTGAGCCGACAGCTTAGATGGCAGAATTCATAGGCTAATCTGGCCTACTGCCTTGTCTTGGCGGGTGACTTGGCTGTAACGGAGTGCCTTTACCCACCCCTTTTGTGATGTGTCTTGTTTTGTTTTGTCTTGGTTTTTTTTTTCTTCTCCCCTTCTCCTTCCCCATCTCCATTGTTTCTTTCCTTCTTTTTCTGAGCCCTTCTTACTTTTCTCCGTTCTACTACATCTCTTTACCTCTCAATGCTCCACCGACGCCTTTTCCTCGGGCAAGTTATTGGTTCCTTGGAAGATTACTTTAGCGAAGATCCGGTCCTCGTGGGGATCGTTACTGTTTTACGACCTTTACTCCCTTGCCCATTGTGAAGTTCTTGAGTACCCTTTTCATTTGATGTATCCCTTATCATTTTTTTTTACTGTATTGTTATCGGTTTCTATCATTCTAATAAAAATTTAGAATTTCTCAAAAAAAAAAACATAACTGAAAAGTAGGGAGTAAATAAGGCATTGTCTGAATAGTGCACCCTCATAACAATGAGGAGAGTATACAGAGAAGCGAGCCACTGGCTATTTAGTCAAAAATGATTAACAATAGAAGGGCCCAGGTTTGCCTCTGCAGACCAAATGATGGATGTAGTGCCGTCCAGCAGATGCCACAATTCAGCAGACATAAAGCGTATTCATAGCACAGGACCACAGTCCAATAAATTAGCCCTTCTGGCCAATTGCCAGACACAAGTATACAATATATATCAAATGACCCATATTTGGAGGTGTATAGCCATTTACCAAATTGGTAATGAGCGTACCCACAGAGCTACACAGCAATAAAAACCCACAGTATGTGCTTGTGTGAGCGTATCACAGAGCTGCACAGCAATAAAACCCACAGTAATGTGCGCTGTGTTTGAGCGTATCACAGAATCCCCACACTCTCATTTAATTTCATCCCCCACTCATTTCATCTCCCCCACACTCATTTCATCTCCCCCCACACTCATTTATCTCCCCCCACACTCATTTCATCTCCCCCCACACTCCTTTCATCTCCCCACACTCCTTTCATCTCCCCCACACTCCTTTCATCTCCCCCACACTCTTTCATCTCCCCCACACTCCTTTTCATCTCCCCCCACACTCATTTCATCTCCCCCACACTCATTTCATCTCCCCACACTCATTTCATCTCCCCACACTCATTTCATCTCCCCACACTCATTTCATCCCCCCCCACTCTCATTTAATCCCCCCACACACTCATTTCATCGCCCCCACACTTCATTATCATCCCCCCACTCATTTCATCTCTCCCACACTCAATTCATCTCCCCTCTTTTAATTTCACCCCACACTCATTTCATCTCCCCCACACTCCTTTCATCTCCCCCACACTCCTTTCATCTCCCCCACACTCCTTTCATCTCCCCCACACTCTTTTCATCTCCCCCACACTCTTTTCATCTCCCCCACACTCTTTTCATCTCCCCCACACTCATTTCATCTCCCCCACACTCATTTCATCTCCCCCACACTCATTTCATCTCCCCCACACTCTTTCATCTCCCCCCACACTCATTTCATCTCCCCCCACACTCATTTCATCTCCCCCACACTCATTTCATCTCCCCTCATCTCATTTCATCTCCCCCACTCTCATTTAATCTCCCCACTCTCATTTAATCTCCCCACTCTCATTTTATCTTCCCCCACTCTCATTTATCTCCCCCACTCTCATTTTATTCCCCCCACTCTCATTTATCTCCCCCACTCATTTAATTTCATCCCCCACACTCATTTCATCCCCCACTCTCAATTTCATCTCCCCACACTCATTTCATCTCCCCCACACTCATTTCATCTCCCCACACTCATTTCATCCCCCCACACTCATTTCATCTCCCCCACACTCATTTCATTCCCCCACACTCATTTCATCTCCCCCCACACTCATTTCATCTCCCCCACACTCATTTCATCTCCCCCCACACTCATTTCATCTCCCCCACACTCATTTCATCTCCCCCACACTCATTTCATCTCCCCCCACTCTCATTTAATTTCATCCCCCACACACTCCTTTCATCTCCCCCACACTCTTTTCATCTCCCCCACACTCTTTTCATCTCCCCCACACTCATTTCATCTCCCCCACACTCATTTCATCTCCCCCACACTCATTTCATCTCCCCCCACACTCATTTCATCTCCCCCCACTCATTTCATCTCCCCCACACTCATTTCATCTCCCCCACACTCATTTCATCTCCCCACACTCATTTCATCTCCCCCCACACTCATTTCATCTCCCCCACACTCATTTCATCTCCCCCACACTCATTTCATCTCCCCCCACTCTCATTTAATTTCATCCCCCCCACACTCCTTCATCTCCCCCACACTCTTTCATCTCCCCCACACTTTTCATCTCCCCCACACTCATTTCATCTCCCCCACACTCATTTCATCTCCCCCACACTCATTTCATCTCCCCCACACTCATTTCATCTCCCCCACACTCATTTCATCTCCCCCCACACTCATTTCATCTCCCCCACACTCATTTCATCTCCCCCACACTCATTTCATCTCCCCCACACTCATTTCATCTCCCCCCACTCTCATTTAATTTCATCCCCCCCACACTCCTTTCATCTCCCCCCACTCCTTTCATCTCCCCCACTCCTTTCATCTCCCCCACACTCCTTTCATCTCCCACACTCCTTTCATCTCCCCCCACTCATTTCATCTCCCCCTCTCTTTTAATTTCACCCCACTCATTTCATCTCCCCACAATCATTTCATCTCCCCACTCTCATTTAATTTGATCCAACAGAATCCTTTCATCTCATCCCCCACACTCCTTTCATCTCATCCCCCACACTCCTTTCATCTCATCCCCCACACTCCTTTCATCTCATCCCCCACACTCCTTTCATCTCATCCCCCACACTCCTTTCATCTCATCCCCCACACTCCTTTCATCTCATCCCCCACACTCCTTTCATCTCATCCCCCACACTCCTTTCATCTCATCCCCACACTCCTTTCATCTCATCCCCACACTCCTTTCATCTCATCCCCACACTCCTTTCATCTCATCCCCCACACTCCTTTCATCTCATCCCCACACTCCTTTCATCTCATCCCCCACACTCCTTTCATCTCATCCCCGCACTCCTTTCATCTCCCCCCACTCTCATTTAATTTCACCCCACACTCCTTTCATCTCCCCCACAATCATTTCATCTCCCCCACACTCATTTCATCTCCCCCACACTCATTCCATCTCCCCCACTCTCTTCATCCCCCCACACTCCTTTCATCTCCCCCCACTCCTTTCATCTCCCCCCACTCCTTTCATCTCCCCCACACTCCTTTCATCTCCCCCACTCATTTCATCTCCCCCTCTCTTTTAATTTCACCCCACTCATTTCATCTCCCCACAATCATTTCATCTCCCCACTCTCATTTAATTTGATCCAACAGAATCCTTTCATCTCATCCCCCACACTCCTTTCATCTCATCCCCCACACTCCTTTCATCTCATCCCCCACACTCCTTTCATCTCATCCCCGCACTCATTTCATCTCCCCCCACTCTCATTTAATTTCACCCCACACTCCTTTCATCTCCCCACAATCATTTCATTTCCCCCCACACTCAATTCATCTCCCCCTCTCTTAATTTCACCCCACACTCATTTCATCTCCCCCACTCTCATTTCATCTCCCCACTCTCATTTTATCTCCCCACTCTCATTTAATCTCCCCCACTCATTTAATTTCATCCCCCCACACTCATTTCATCCCCCACTCTCATTTAATTTCATCTCTCACACACTCATTTCATCTCCCCACACTCCTTTCATCTCCCCACACTCCTTTCATCTCCCCACACTCCTTTCATCTCCCCACACTCCTTTCATCTCCCCCACACTCATTTCATCTCCCCCACACTCATTTCATCTCCCCCACACTCATTTCATCTCCCCCACACTCATTTCATCTCCCCCACACTCATTTCATCTCCCCCACACTCATTTCATCCCCCCACACTCATTTCATCTCCCCCACACTCATTTCATCTCCCCACACTCCTTTCATCTCCCCCCCTCCTTTCATTCTCCCCCCCACTCCTTTCATCTCCCCCCACTCCTTTCATCTCCCCCCACTCCTTTCATCTCCCCCACACTCCTTTCATCTCCCCCACACTCCTTTAATCTCCCCCTCTTTTAATTTCACCCCACACTCATTTCATCTCCCCACAATCATTTCGTCTCCCCACTCTCATTTAATTTGATCCAACAGAATCCTTTCATCTCATCCCCCACACTCCTTTCATCTCATCCCCACACTCCTTTCATCTCATCCCGCACTCATTTCATCTCCCCCCACTCTCATTTAATTTCACCCCACACTCCTTTCATCTCCCCACTCATTTAATTTCATCTCCCCCACACTCATTTCATCTCCCCCACACTCATTTCATCTCCCCCACACTCATTTCATCTCCCCCACTCATTTCATCTCCCCACTCTCATTTAATTTCATCCCCACTCTCATTTAATTTCATCCAACAGAATCATTTCATCTCATCCCCCACACTCCTTTCATCTCATCCCCCACACTCCTTTCATCTCATCCCCGCACTCCTTTCATCTCATCCCCCACACTCCTTTCATCTCATCCCCGCACTCCTTTCATCTCCCCCACACTCATTTCATCTCCCCCCACTCTCATTTAATTTCACCCCACACTCCTTTCATCTCCCCACAATCATTTCATTTCCCCCCACACTCAATTCATCTCCCCCTCTCTTAATTTCACCCCACACTCATTTCATCTCCCCCACTCTCATTTCATCTCCCCCACTCTCATTTTATCTCCCCACTCTCATTTAATCTCCCCCACTCATTTAATTTCATCCCCCACACTCATTTCATCCCCCACTCTCATTTAATTTCATCTCTCACACACTCATTTCATCTCCCACACTCCTTTCATCTCCCCACACTCCTTTCATCTCCCCACACTCCTTTCATCTCCCCACACTCCTTTCATCTCCCCACACTCCTTTCATCTCCCCACACTCATTTCATCTCCCCCACACTCATTTCATCTCCCCCACACTCATTTCATCTCCCCCACACTCATTTCATCTCCCCCACACTCATTTCATCTCCCCCACACTCATTTCATCTCCCCCACACTCATTTCATCTCCCCCACACTCATTTAATTTCATCCCCCCACACTCATTTAATTCATCCCCCACACTCATTTAATTTCATCCCCCACACTCATTTAATTCATCCCCCCCACACTCATTTAATTTCATCTCCCCCACACTCATTTCATCTCCCCCACACTCCTTTCATCTCCCCCACACTCCTTTCATCTCCCGCCACACTCCTTTCATCTCCCGCCACACTCCTTCATCTCCCGCCACACTCCTTTCATCTCCCCACACTCCTTTCATCTCCCCCCACTCCTTTCATCTCCCCCCACTCCTTTCATCTCCCCCCACTCCTTTCATCTCCCCACTCCTTTCATCTCCCCCCACACTCAATTAATCTCCCCCACACTCAATCTCCCCCACACTCAATCTCCCCCCACTCAATCTCCCCACACTCAATCTCCCCCACACTCAATCTCCCCCACACTCAATCTCCCCCACACTCAATCTCCCCACACTCAATCTCCCCACACTCAATCTCCCCCACACTCCTTTCATCTCCCCCCACTCCTTTCATCTCCCCCACACTCATTTCATCTCCCCCCACACTCAATTAATCTCCCCCTCTCTTTTAATTTCATTCCCACTCTCATTTAATTTCCCCCACTCTCATTTAATTTCCCACTCTCATTTAATCTCCCCACTCTCATTTAATCTCCCCACTCTCATTTTTTCATCCCCCCACACTCCTTTCATCTCCCCCCACACTCCTTTCATCTCCCCCCACACTCATTTCATCTCCCCCACACTCATTTCATCTCCCCACCTCATTTCATCTCCCCCCACACTCAATTCATCTCCCCCACACTCAATTCATCTCCCCCTCTCTTTTAATTTCACCCCCACAATCATTTCATCCCCACTCTCATTTAATTTCATCACCCACACGCATTTAATCTCCCCCACACTCATTTAATTTGATCCCCCACACTCCTTTCATCTCCCCCCACACTCCTTTCATCTCCCCCCACTCATTTCATCTCCCCCCCACTCATTTCATCTCCCCCCCACTCATTTCATCTCCCCCCACTCATTTCATCTCCCCCCACTCATTTCATCTCCCCCACACTCATTTCATCTCCCCCCACTCATTTCATCTCCCCCCACTCATTTCATCTCCCCCCCACTCATTTCATCTCCCCCCACTCATTTCATCTCCCCCCCACTCATTTCATCTCCCCCACACTCATTTCATCTCCCCCACACTCATTTCATCTCCCCCACACCATTTCATCTCCCCCACACTCATTTCATCTCCCCCACACTCATTTCATCTCCCCCACACTCATTTCATCTCCCCCACACTCATTTCATCTCCCCCCACACTCAATTCATCTCCCCCACACTCAATTCATCTCCCCCTCTTTTAATTTCACCCCCACACTCATTTCATCTCCCCTACACTCATTTCATTTCATCCCCCCCACTCATTTAATTTCATCCCCCCCACACTCATTTAATTTCATCCCCCCCACACTCATTTAATTTCATCCCCCCACACTCATTTCATCTCCCCCCACTCATTTCATCTCCCCCCACTCATTTCATCTCCCCCCACACTCATTTCATCTCCCCCACACTCATTTCATCTCCCCCACACTCATTTCATCTCCCCCACACTCATTTCATCTCCCCCCACACTCCTTTCATCTCCCCCACACTCATTTAATTTCATCCCCCACACTCATTTAATTTCATCCCCCACACACTCATTTAATTTCATCCCCCCCACTAATTTAATTCATCCCCCCACACTCATTTAATTTCATCCCCCCACACATTTAATTTCATCCCCCCCACACTCATTTAATTTCATCCCCCACAATCATTTAATTTCATCCCCCCACACTCATTTAATTTCATCTCCCCCACACTCCTTTCATCTCCCCCCACACTCCTTTCATCTCCCCCCACACTCCTTTCATCTCCCCCCACACTCATTTCATCTCCCCCACACTCATTTCATCTCCCCCACACTCATTTCATCTCCCCCACACTCATTTAATTTCATCCCCACCTCATTTAATTTCATCTCCCCCACACTCATTTCATCTCCCCCACACTCAATTCATCTCTCCCCCACTTCAATTCATCTCCCCCTCTCTTTTAATTTCACCCCCACACTCATTTCATCTCCCCCACACTCATTTCATTCTCCCCCACACTCATTTCATCTCCCCCACACTCATTTCATCTCCCCCACACTCATTTCATCTCCCCCACACTCATTTCATCTCCCCACACTCATTTCATCTCCCCCACACTCATTTCATCTCCCCCACACTCATTTCATCTCCCCCACACTCATTTCATCTCCCCCACACTCATTTCATCTCCCCCACACTCATTTAATTTCATCCCCCACACTCATTTAATTTCATCTCCCCCACTCATTTCATCTCCCCCCACACTCAATTCATCTCCCCCCACTCAATTCATCTCCCCCTCTCTTTTAATTTCACCCCCACACTCATTTCATCTCCCCCACACTCATTTCATCTCCCCCACACTCATTTCATCTCCCCCACACTCATTTCATCTCCCCCACACTCATTTCATCTCCCCACACTCATTTCATCTCCCCACACTCACATTTCATCTCCCCCACACTCATTTCATCTCTCCCACACTCATTTCATCTCCCCCACACTCATTTCATCCCCCCACACTCTTTTCATCTCCCCCACACTCATTTCATCTCCCCACACTCATTTCATCTCCCCCACACTCATTTCATCTCCCCCCACTCATTTCATCTCCCCCACACTCATTTCATCTCCCCCACACTCATTTCATCTCCCCCACACTCATTTCATCTCCCCCACACTCATTTCATCCCCCCCACTCATTTCATCTCCCCCACACTCATTTCATCTCCCCACACTCATTTCATCCCCCCCACACTCATTTAATTTCATCCCCCCCACACTCATTTCATCTCCCCCACACTCATGGTTGATTTACCTTCTGGGATGCGTTGTCAACGTTCCAAGACTAAGTGCTGTTTTTGAGGTGGACATTTGTAGCGGGGATTAGGGTGGGACCAGCTTGTTTGGGAGGGCTTCCCCTCGTTGAAGGGTTTGTTTGAGAATTTTGTTTCTTAAAGATATGATTTTGCTTTGCTGCTGTTGGGGCGATAAGAATAATGCAAATACTCGCCTCAGTTATTTTTAAATTGTAACTTTGTCATAAAATAGGAAAATCCACTAATTGTTGTGTATAATGTGGTACCATGCAGGTTGACTCTCATTTTTACAATCTACTTTATTCTTTAACACCATTCAATTCTTTTAGGGTCAGTCACATCCTGAATGTCACTCGAGAGATTGATAACTTTTTCCCTGAAACTTTTACTTATCTGAATATCCGTGTCCTGGATGAAGAGAATACAAACCTACTGCAGTACTGGAAGGAGACTCATCGCTTCATTTCTTCTGCCAGGTAAAAGACGACATACGTTTTGTTTATACAGACAATTTTGCTTAAAATTATTCACGATTTGCTAGTCTGCAGAGAGATTTGGTTTCATTCCATTTGTCTTCTGGCCACCAAACTATCTTTTTACTTCCAGTTGTTCGAAAGACATCTAAATTTTGCCTAATGTGTAAATCTAGGCAAAAATTTTTGCTTGTTTTTATCATCCCAGAATTGAAGGTACACTTTACTCATCCTGACCACTTTTTCTTTGCAAAGTGCTCAGGATGTGAGGTGTGCCCCCCGCCCCAATCGGGCATAATTATTGGGTGAAGTGGAGAAGTTTCCTCCACCCAGCGTCACCAGCAGCTGGGATTTTTCAGTTTCCTGGCTGCCAGTCATTAGTGACGTCAGCATGCAGAGAGCGTGCTGATGTTACGTCTTTAAGACCACCTGCGTTATTGAATGTTCGTAGATCAATTGGATCTGTGTAGCTACTCCCGCAGCTGAAGAGGAGGAGCTGCGAGGGAGAAAGGATAAAAAAGACTGTTTTCAATAATGTATCCCTAGAAGATATCATGAAAAGTGCTATTGCTCGTCACTTAACGAAATGACCAAAAATTTTTTAAAACCTGCACTGTAAAACTGCTTTGAATGTATAAATTGTGGCCAAACCATTGCCGTCACTTGGCCTTGATTATTGCTACCTGCCCAGGTACACATTTGTACACATTTTGCAATTTTGTGGTGTGCCACATCCAAATACAGAATCTGCAGGTACAACCACCTGCACTGAAATCACACCAGGAGACTCCACAGTATCTGAACTGCCACTGCCCAAATGCTTTTGTGAAAAAAAAAAAAGCCGATCCAATCCTATCACAGCCCGCAAATTACTATTCTTTTTCAACCTTGTTTATTTAGGCTGGGGTCAGACGAGCGTAGTGTTCACGTCCGTGATGGCGCCTAAAAGTACGTCCGTGATAGCATGACAGCCCATCGGAGCCCGTTACACGAAGTACGTCCGCACTGAACTGCGGACGCACAACGGCCGCGGCCCACGGACGCAAGGCAGGCAAGAACGTACAACCCCTAGAACGGCTGCACAAAGTGCGCTGCATCCGCAACGTCCGCATAGCTTTGTTTGTGAGTGATGGAACGTGGTCAGACGGACTGCATTTATACGTCCAGCATTTTTCACGGACAAAATGGTTTTGCTTTTTATTTTATTTTCCCCGCCTACATCCGTCAAAATATACTTCAGTGAAAAAACGGACTGTGTGGCCACTACTGTGTCTTCCGTACTAACGTACGTCCGTGTGCACTGACGTACAGTCCGTAGACATCACGCTCGTCTGACCCTAGCCTTAGCCAATACTACACATGTTCCAGAGGTGCAAGTAGCGCTCCTCAGGGTTCCATCTTGAAGAGCCTCTAATTTTTTCATAAGTGCATGTTCTCCATGTTTATGAATATACACAGGTGAGTCTATGCTACACACAAAGAAACCAAACCTATCACAACCTAAGATTGTATTGCAGCAGAACTATGTGGAATTTGAAAAACTGCTGTCAAAAAGCCGTTTCTCAACACTGGCAAAACTTTTCCCCATGGTTTTTGGAACAAAGCACAAAATACAAGAACTAATCCTCAACCAAACATTATGATGTCAAGTATTGATTCTGGAAATGTTGTATGTGCATGAGTGTTAATTTCGTCGACTAAAAATTTTAGTCGACTAAATATTATAACATGTTTTTGACTAAAATATGACTACAAATAAAATTCAGATGACTAAAATGTGAGTAAAATGAAATGTAATTTTAGTCACAAGACTAAGACTAAAACTAAATAAATTTGCTGTCAAACTGGATTTTAAGATAAATGTTATTTATTACAGAACCGTTATATCTGCACCTGTATTGCATGTTCAGACCTTAATACCTTAGATAATAACAGGTTTAGATGTTTAGAGTATAGAATGAGAAATTCTGAAATAATGCATTAATTACACTTTAACTAAAACCATTAGATTTTAGTCGACTAAATTTACAGTAGATTTTAGTCGACTAAAACTAGACTAAAATTAAAACCATTCAGATGACTAAAATCAAATGACACTTTTAGGGATGCACCGGAATTTCGGCCACGATAGATATCTGCCGATAATGGAGTTATCAGTTTTGGCCCAAAAGCAAAACAGCAGCTGATAAGGTCAGCCAAAAATTTTCTGATGCCAGCTGACACTGAGCGAGCACTCTTTCAATGCTGCTTAGCTAGTGAGAATTGTAATTGGAGAGAGGCAGGAGCTGCTACACATTTATTTCTGCACACAAAGGTTTAACTGCCTACTCGGAGCTGCTACCACTATCAGAGCAAGCAGTAACGTCTGGCCTCTCAGTGACAAGGATTTGTCACTGACCTCCTGCCAGCTGTGCTGTGTTTGCTCTGAGAACAAGGTGGGGGTTAATGTGAGACTGTCACAACACAGCCTGGCTGCCTTCATTATTATTATCATCAGTTATATAACACTAACAGTTTCCGCAGCGCTTTACAATAACCAACGGGAACAAAATACAGATACATGGATATAGGATAGAAACCAGAGGTGTAGAGGGCCCTGCTCATAAAAGCTTACAATCTAGAGGTTTAGAGGGCCCGGCTCACAGGAGCTTACATCCATGGATCCTGCCTCCAGTTAATGGAACTTATTATACACATGTTCATTTTGCATTGGTTTGTCTTTTCCTTTGCGTCTTAAAGGCCCCTTTTTATAATGCTTGGTTTTTCTGCACTTTAAAAAATAACAGATTACAAAGAGACACACTCACACAAAAAAAACCTACACAAAATATGACAGGCACAATAGCTGTATGTGTGTCTTGATGCAGCGTCCAAAAACCTACAACGCCATAGAGTAGAGATGTAATTTAAGTCATTTCTTTTATTTAGTCAACATATAAACAGACTGGTGTTTAGGCTCCATCTGAGCCATTATCGATGATTGATCTATTTATTTTATATACACACTCCTGTAAGATGTGGAGGGCAATAAAATGATAGCAAAAAATAAAGTTTATAGTTGCATAGTTCTCTGACTTGCTGGGATGTGTAAATGTCTTCTGCAACTATAAAACGTGTGTGTATCCACAAATTTTACACATGAATGTATGCACTAGATTTAAAATTAACCCACCAAATTAGGACAAAAATATCTTTAAAGTTTTAATGTGGTTTAATTTAAATTCATGATATTAATTTAATAAAGTCTAGTATTGATACAATTATACAAAACCCTTAAATACATTTAATCTTAAAATAAATTGGAGGGGGGAGGGAGTCATTTTCGGTATCGGTTTTCGGCCGAACTGCTCCTGAATTTTCAGTATCGGCTGGAAATTTTCATTTTGGTGCACCACTAGTCATTTTAGTCAAAAGACTAGCAGGGTTATTCAAAGAGCTCCAAATTGTGGCCGAAAGGTAACTGAACGCTGAAATTTAGCGTACGGTTACCTTTCCTGGCCATTCGGCAATTCAGAGAGCAGGCAGTTTGCCAAATGTTGGCGAATTGCCTGCACATGCGGTGCCTGTTCGAGGGCAGTGAAATCCCCATAGAGAAGCAATGCTTTGTCTATTCAGAGAACAAAAAACAGTAGTGAAAGGTTGCCGAAATGCCCTGCCATTCGGTGGTTTCATTCGACAGGTTTATTCAGGCGAATCCCATAGGCTTCAATGTTACAAATATTCCCGTTTTAACTCCATCTAATAAACAGTTTATTATATTCTGCAGTAAAAAGCCTCTTTAGTTTTAGGTTTTTTTTTTAGGATCTTTTGGGCATTTTTCGAGATTTTTTTAAATTTAATTTTTTTTTTCTGTAACAGCCCTTTTTATAAATTCCAGACATTTTCATTCTGTAGTTTCTTTTCAAACTGCATTTCACTTTTCAAACATTCAAGCATACTGTTTTTTTTTGTTTTTGTTCACTCCATTCGTCTGCGGTGTTGGGTTTTTCCGGCGGCTGCTCTGCGCTGTGATCTGCTCCTGCTCAGGTTTTTGCAGGTTTCGGCGTGCCTTCGCCGGGTTTTTGTAACGGTTGGCCCCCTCTTGGGCCATCGTGGTGGATTGGCACATGGAGTGTAGCCCTTAAGGCAGGGGAGCTACTGACTGGACAGATCAATAAAACAGACTTGTTTCTCCAAAAGCAAGGAGCACAAAAGTAGGACTGAATTGCCACTAAGCTCCGACGGTTTCAAGACCGACAGATAACCCATGACACGCTCCAAAACACCAACGATGGAAGACAGTAGATGAATTATGCAGGCTGCAGGGCAGTCAACAAACTGACAGACTTGGCGAAACAGGACCTCAACTGAACTCCACTTCAGGATGATACAGGAACCAGACAGTGACTCATGGAACAGGAGGGCCAGGAGAAAACTAAAGGGATCCCTATGCTGGGAATACTTCGAAGAAAACACTCACAAAGAATAAACAGATCAATATGAATAAGAAGGGCAAAGGATTAACAAGACAGACAAAACATCCTGCACTGAAGAGGTCCTTTTAATGGCCTCGGAGACTATACTAAACTAGGACAAACAAAATACATGAAACCTATAAGAATTAGTCATTCAGGCAAGGTTGGCAACAGATCAGCATATACAGAATACCAGGAGTAAGCAGAAAAGGATCGTCAGGAAACACAGCCGAGGTCAAAACCAGAATGCACTTGAACAAGAATGTTTTGCAGCAACACAGAACTAACCTGACACCACCACCATCGAACTCCACAAACCGTCATTGAGGCTCTGTGCTGCTGGGATATTTATAGGGAGTGGGTCTGTGTGATTGGGCCATGCGACCCCAGACCAGGAGATCACAGCAGAACCCCAGAACAGCCCCAAACAGCACGGGAAAACACACCACAGGGGAAAAACAGACCTGAAGGCCCTTCACCACCAGGGACAATGTAACCGTTTTTTGCGGCGAGTGTTCTTTGGGTTTGCGGCGACTTTTTCCCTGTATTACGACAGCCCTGTGGTGTTTCCTAAATACACCGCAGGGTCGCCGAAATGTGATCGCCAAATCGCACCGAATTCAAGAGAACAAAAAGTCAGCGAACGTGCGGTGACTTTTTGATTCTCTTTGAATAAACCTGTAAGACTAAAACAAAATCAAAATTTGTTGTCACAATTGATGGCATACGCTCCCCAAATCTTGCCTAGCTCAAAACACTCTTCAACTTATCATGGCAATTTGTCCTGCAATGTGATTACAAAACTCCACATTGTGATGATATGTTAAAATAAACTTGAAGGGCTCCTTTCTTGGTAGTAGGAGATGGCCCCTACACCCCCCTCCATATGGAGCTGGCAGCCAAAATAAACCTACCCTTTGACCTTCCTCCTTGATACCTCGGTGCCTACAATATTAATTACCATTTAAGTGCAACTTGTCCACGTTATCTCATCACTACCCAGTGGATCGAAGCAAAGCCATAAACTTACCCCCTTGAATGACTGCTCCTCTGACCCCCAGCATGGTTTTTTTTTTTTTTTTTTTTTTTTTTTTGAGAAAGCATTTTACCAGGAAGGATACATGGAGAGTTCTCTAGTTTTCAAGTATGTCCTAGGTGGCGAGTATGTACAAATAGGCGTCTTGCCCAAGGACACTTACTTTCTCCACTTTATATTGTATGCTCCAGGCAGGTTATCTTCCAGACCTACCCATGGTTAGAACTACCTGGGATGGAGAACTTACAGAATGTCCAATAGCAGAGGAAATATGCATTATCTTTCTGACAACTGCTGGCTGTTTCAGGAGTCTGGCAAATTACTGGCTCGTTGGCACCTCATACGCCTAGCTATTCACACTGTCAACCACTGAATCTACCCTGTGTTGGAGGTTTCCTCAGGAATGGTGGGAACGTGCCCTAATAACCCCATCTTAGTCGGGTATTTTGTCATACTACTAGATCAATGCAACTAAATCCTTGATTCCATTGTTCTTTTGACTATAAATATGAGCAGTATTTTGCAACATGGTATTGGTGGAATGATTTCAAACACTCAAAGACAAAAAACCCTGACTCACTAGTCACCCAAAGGTGCAAGCCTCATTGTTTCTCAGAGTGGAGTGATGCGTCATCGATTGCTCTCGATGCTCAGATGTATGTATGGACAACTGAATACAGTTGATTTAATAAGGGCTGTACAAAGGTGTCAAGTCCATTTAGAAAAAGGGAAAAATCTGGTTAATGGGGGGTGGGGGGTGTTGACTTAATTTTTAGGTTGGAATCAGGCCTGAATTGTATGTGCCAGCCATGCCTAAATGGATAGACATGATGGATACATTTTATAACGGGGACTTATGGGTATGCTTATTGTTGCAGTGATTTATTGCAAAATGCTGCTACAATAAGACACCGCTAAACAAATTCACTATAGCAGTTACCTAACTACAAACATGTAGGGGGTTATTCACAAAGTTATACAAATGCCAGCAACCACTGGAATTTCACTAAACTAGAAACCAAAGAGCATCAGAAGAATCTTTACGGTCACTGTACACTCTGAGCCTTAGTGTAATCTGTCATTGACTGTCTACATTTTGTCCGGCGTGTCTGAATGGTTCAGGGTTTCTGTCTGTATATGTATCTGCCTTTGCTGTTAACCCCTTAGTGACCGCGGATGTACCATGTACGTCACGGCTACGGGTCTCTTTTAGACTTGCTGACGTACATAGTACGTCCTGCTGTCACTTGAGTGCTGGAAGCGATCGGATCGCTTCCAGCAGCTCAAACGCCATTACAGGCTGCCTGGGAGTCCAGGCATCCGTGCAATGGCGGTCAGAAGTGCCGGGGCCCCTTGTGATCGCTCCCCGGGAGCATAAAGTTACACATCCGTTTAATGTGTCACGTACATATCGATGAAAGCAGCGCCCCCCCCTAGATACACCCTATTCCTAATTTATAATGTGAACAATGATGCTGCACTAACGATTTTTGTATGCGGTGCATTTGTTAAAAATAGTAACATTTTCCCCAAAAAAAAATGTAACGAGTCCCCATTTCTAATTTTTTTAACAAGCGCACCCCATAGAAAATATAACCGCAAACGATCACACGTTAAAATGTGACAAAAAAAAAACACTTTACACATAATAAATTATTGAAAATTCAAATTTTATTGCATTTTTTGTTATAATATACAGACAGGACATGACGTATACATATAATAATGACATCTTATGAATCTGCCAAGTCTGCCGGAAAGAACGATATATATTATGTCTGGGTCATATATCAAAATATGGCTTCAAAACGCGATTAAACATGATGAGTGAAAGCAGTAAAAATGACCTCCGCACAGAGGTGTGAAAAGCCTCAGCAGCGAAAGGGTTAATGGGGTAGAGGAGGGAATGTTTAGACAAGACTGCAGGGGGTCTGTTGTGGTGTCTATGCTACCCGAGATAAGAAATAGCAGCTGAATGATATCTGATAGTGGGCTAACACTGATTGTGTTGTATCCCCCTGGTGATGTCCTTTGCAAACATCCCACACAATGCAAGTCAGTAGGTCAGTTTTCTGCACTTCTGACAGTCCATTCTATGCCCAAAGCCACACATTGAGGAACAAGTGCTGTATAGATACTGTGGGGGGCAGTTTACAACACAAAATAGCAAAAAATCTATGCGCACGGTGTCACTTGTAGAGTAAAATATTTTCTTAACCATACATTAGAAAAATAAAATACCTGTACATGTAAAATATCAGCAACGGGAAATAAACAAAATATTTTTTTTGGTGGTAGTGTCCCTTTAAAGCATTCCTTTAAGTTTTCTGTGTACTAGTTGTATATTATGAAAATGTTCCAATATTTTGTGTTCCTCTCCAGGCAGCAACATTCTTGTGTACTTGTTCATTGTAAAATGGGCATATCTCGCTCAGCTTCCACAGTTATTGCTTACGCTATGAAACAATATGAGTGGACAATGGAGGAAGCTTTAAAATATGTGAAGGAGAGAAGGAACGTTGTTCAACCAAATGCTGGATTTATGAGACAACTCCATATTTACCAGGGCATCCTAGGAGCCAGGTAAGATGAAGAATGACATTATATGAAGCAAACCTTGAAGAATCAGTAATAAGAGTAAATATAACCCTGCAAGAAAAGGCCTATAGAGGTACTGTAAATTTAAAGTAGGATATTCGTGCCATAACTAAACTTAATTTAAAAACCTGAAGGGGGGGGGGGCAGCGCTTCCTTAACACCAGTGTGTATCTCCAGAAACCAATATACGGGCTTACACTCCCAATAGGGATTAAATCCAGAAAGAAAATTCACACACACAGTCCATGATGGATCAAGTTCAAACTCCTAATTTAGTTACCAGTTTACACGGGTACAAGGTTTCCTGTTAAGAGGAATGGTAGGCATATGCAGTGCGACATGTGGTATAGGGACTGGCATATTGCACCGTGATGGCATACAAAGGTAGAGGAGTCCCGGACCACTCAAATTCAGTCCTCAATAAATACCCAATCAATCTGCTTTATTTGGGATGAATTTACTCGCCACCTGTCGCTTGCCACCCACAGCTCTTCCTCTTCGGCTTGGGGATTTCCAAACTCTGAAGTCACTGAAGCTTTGCTACACAATTTGCACTCCTACGCAACTTGCATAGCGTAGGAACCGTAATTTGTGCTCCACTACGGACTTGCGTAAATTCTGTAGCACCTGCTCAGAACAATGGATCAGAGCGGAGCGTGTATGCACAGGTCTGATCCATCTGCTGCCTCTCTCAGACCTCTCTATTGCAGGTGGTTTCAATGGGTGACGTCATAGTGACCGATCTGGTTACACTGGGTGGGGTCGAGGAAAATCCTCCACTTCATCTGGTGTTTTCTCCAGAATGGGGGGATGGCAGAGAAGGACATTCCTCACATACTGACCACTTTAAAAAGGAAGTGGTGAGGATGGGTAGAGTATGCCTTTACGTCAGTGTTTCCCAAACCTGTCTTTGGGACCCTCAACCAGGCCAGATTTTACAGATCACCTTGGGGGAAAAGCAGACTGAATCCTGCAATCACTGAGCAGCAAATCATATCACCTGTGCTGTGCTTCAGATATGTGGCGAGGCGGAGGGTCCTGAGGACAGGTTTGGGAAACCCTGCTTTACGTCATCAAATATCTAAATATTCTAGCTATATACTATTGTAGCGCATCTGCGATGCAAGTTGGAATGGAGGAGCATCATTATAAAGTTGATTGTCCCATAATTTTTGAATAGAATATGGCTAAGACCTAGAAATTTTGCTAATCCAAATGTCAAGTTCAAGTAAAGAGGTGCTGGAGTTACTCAACCTTGAAATATAGATTTATTTATTTTTTTTCACTTAGTTTTTTCCAAAAAGTTCCATTGAGAACTTTTTTGGCACTTCGCCATCTCTGCAGTCTAAACAGCTACATGGATTTTTATAGAACTTTGCTGAGACATAGATATTATGCAATTCTGTCTTGCTAGCATAATTTTTATCCAACCGATTCTGTTCCATTTTTTTGGCGCATTAGATTCTGGGGGGTTCATAGACGGGTGAGTCAGAGCCTCCCCAGTCAGAGGGACTAGGAGCACTTAAAGGGGCCCGGAGCAAGGGGTTGTGACTCTAAGAGGCCCTGGGCAAAAACGTCTGAAACCCAAGTTGGCCTTACAGTAATTTTTGACCAGATGTGCAGAAAATTAAGTGCGGCTTGCTAATGTAGAGTCCTTCTTAAACTCTGTGGTGGACACAAAATTATCGTCTAATGTAGAGAGGGCAACTTTGTTTAATCAGAAAGTTCTATTTTGATTTTAATAGGAAATATCCTTTTGTGGTTGGTTACTAAAATAGATCCCAAACACAATGAATTGTAATGCAATGCGCTCCTTTAAAGGGACACTGTAATCACTCTGATAACTTTATCTTTTCAAATTTGTCAGACTGAATACCATCTCCCTTTTACCCCCTCATCTGGATTAGCTTTAAAAGCTATATGAAGTGGAGGATGACAGCAGCTAAGGATTGGTGCTACCTGCGCACACAGCACTAATCCACCATTCTGCGCGGGTGCTGCAGAACATACATACACATAATCCAAATAGCCTACACAATGTTAATTGTAGAATATGTAATGTGTGTGGCATTGATTTACGCTTTTCAGAAGCCCTGAGCTAAAGAGAACACCCCATGAGAGAAAAGCTGAGTATTTTCACCTAAAATAGAAACAATATAATTTGGGGGGGAGGAAGGATATATATAATAATCCTATTAACACCTTAGTGACCGGGCATTTTTACACAAGTCTGTCCTTTAGTGACCGCTGCTGTTTTTCCGTTTGTGCTGTTCGTGTTTCGGACAAATTTTCCTCTTACTCGTTTATGCAACCCACGCATATTATACATAGTTTTTCCCGCCATTAAATGGACTGTCTAAAAATACCATTATTTTCATCATATCCTATAATTTACTATAAAAAAAATATGAAAAAATGGTAAAAACACACTTTTTTGTAATTTAATCCCCAAAATCTACAACTGCCAAAAAAGACCCCAGCTAAATAGTTTCACAATTTTGTCCCGATAATAGAAATACCCAATTTTTACATGTTTTTGCTTTTTAACCCCTTCACTGTTGAGCCAGTTCACCTATGTGTGCTGAGCTCATTCTGACCGTTTTATGCCCATTATTTTTAGATGACAGCCTAGGTCCTAATTAACTAAACCCCCCCCCCAGACAAAAAAAAATGTAAAAGAAAAACAACAAATATTTTTTTTAATTTGTTTTTTAATTTGTTTTTAGCTTTTTTTTACACCAAACCTAGTCATGTTTGGTATCATTGGAAAGGCCGTGATCAGGTCTTTCCAATGATGTCCAACATGCTCTAGCTGCCACGGATCGGGAGATAAAGGGATCCAAAGGATCCCCCTATCCCCCTATCTCCCCTTGGCAGCTGGGGGTTAACTGGCCCACCGATATCCTCACACATATGGTGGGGATGTCAGTGGGTGGGGGGGACCAGGAGGCCTGGCTGACATCCAATATGTCAGCCACCTCCATGTTTAAATCGCGACTCTGCACTGAGTCGCGATCTGGCAGCGAAACTGTAACTTTATACACCGCTGAAAAGGGGAGACTCTTCCCTTTCCAGCGGTGTAAAAAGTAAGTTTCTAGCTGCCATGGTTGGAGAGATAGAGGGCTCCAAAGCCCCCCTCCACTTCCTGGTTTTAAAGCAGGCGCCAGGGGGGCGCCTGCCGATGACGTCACCACGCAGCGTGGTGACGTCATCGTGCTCGCCCGCCCCTCTAAAGCAGAGGGGCAGGCTTCCTCCCTGCGAGATCGTCGTTGGAACCAGCAGGGTGGAGTAGAGGTAATGTCACTGCTCTGCATGGAGAGAGCCTGTGGAGTCATGGGTTCGATCCCAGCGAGCAACCTCTCCAGTAAGTGTCCTTGGCAAGACACCTAACGGTACATACTCGCCACCCAGGACATACTTGAAAACAAGAGAAATCTTAATGTATCCTTCCTGGTAAAATCCTTTCTCCAAAAAATAAAAAAAAAGTATTCGGGCGGGAGGGAGGTTAGGAGCCGCTGATGTACGTCTGCGGGTCTAAGGGAGACCCGTGGGCAGGACGTACATAGTACGTCAGCAGTCCTTAAGGGGTTAATGTGAGGCATGTCTTAAAACGGTACATATATTTATGGTAAAATATATGTAACAGGTGTGGGTAATTAAATTTTTTTTTTGTATTTTGAAAAGGCATCAGCCAGAAGACACACAATACTGTATAAGAGGACGGTCAGACCGTACAACAGCCACGCAGGGCCAAATCTCAAATAGTATATAATCAGAAAAAACACATCGCAAGTCACCTTGCAAAAGAACAGACATGTGGTGTGGCAGGGGGTTTCTAAAATAAAGAGGTGGAGGGGGGGACAAACCAAAAAATGCTCCAGGACCTAAAAAGGGAAAAAAGGTGGCTAAGGCCAAATATGTGACTTTCCTGGCACACTCCTGAAGGTCCAGGGGACCGTAGGAGGCCATGGAAATGTGCAGGTCACAGGGCCGGGGCATTCAAGGGCCAGGTATGGCAGGCAGAGCCATGGTAGCCGCCACAATGGCACATCTTGAAGTAGCCCAAAACGCCACATAAATAAGTAATAATAATAAAAAATAAGAAAGGGAGGGGGCCTGTAGCACAAGGTGGCATGTGGAGGAGGAAAAAAACAAACACAAAAAGAGGAAAAAGGGACGCCAAAAGGAAAGCGAAAAAAAAGGGGTGGAGGATAGGAAGGAAAAACAGGGGGGGTAGGGACCATCAAAATAACATACTCCTAAACACTGCAGTAAATAACATGAACAAGTGTCAACAAAGTCTTCCGAGTGGGGGTTCTCAACAGG
Organism: Leptobrachium leishanense; assembly: GCA_009667805.1. Lineage (NCBI taxonomy): Eukaryota > Metazoa > Chordata > Amphibia > Anura > Megophryidae > Leptobrachium > Leptobrachium leishanense. The sequence continues at coordinate 119,595,126 of CM019068.1, forward strand.
CAATAAAAAACAAAAAGAAAAGTCATCAGAGGTGTCAGCAGAAAAATTTATATAAAATCAGCGTGAAGGGAGCATTACGGCATCGGTGATGGAGATCACATCGAGGCAAACAGGAGTCGTCGGCCTGCGTCTAGCCACAAGGCGGTGTAGAGGCCATCCCTGGTGTCGGGCACTGCAACAGCACTTTGTGCGTGTAAAGAAATCTGCCTCCCAGAAGCAGTATCTCTCCAGAAAACATGGCTGCTAAGTCCACCGGTCAGAGTCTCCTCCGGAGGGGTGCCGGACATACCACCACCCAGTCTCCGGGCACTCCTCTCCTACTTCATTCGGCAGACCCAACAGCTCAAACTCCTCCAGTATTGTAGGTCTCCAGGTAGTAGTTGTCCCAGTCGGTTCAGCTGCAGGGCCGGTTCCCAGGTCTCGCCAACTGCTTTAAAACACCCATCCAGGGTCTCTTCTGGGGGCCAGCGGTCCAGACTTGGCACCCCATCTGGTCCTCCAACCTCCTCAGGGCTCTTCACAGCCGCCGGACCGGATTCAGCGTGAGCCAAAGGCGATGCAGCCGCTTCTACAGCCTCCGACAGGGCCATCTCCTCTCCGTCTCCCCGCAGTGCCGCCATCATCCGGAGCCAAACGCCTTTAGTCAGCAGAGCCTCCGGATCCTCCTCCAGGAGCAGCTTCAGACAGGCATCCAGGCCAGAGGTAAATGACCATGCCCTCCCTTGGGAGGCAAGGGGACCCCCGTACTGCCCATCCGCCGGTCCATCCGTTTCTTCCATCAATCTTTCTGCCGAATCGGCTGGGAGACGCGGGCCCGCCGTCTCCCAAGCCTCCAGCACAATGCCAAACCTCAGCAAGACTTCCAAACCAGCTAGGCAGGGGGAAACCCGGACTCAGTCAGTAGGCCTCAAGATGGGCGCCGGCCGCATGCCGATGTCAGACAGCAGCTCCTGGTAAATTCTCTGGTCCAGGGGGGGAGCAACACGGATCCCAGACATCTCGTTACCGTTGGCCATGTCCTCAGGCACATTCAGGGGTGTCATCTGCAGGTAAAGTCGTCAATTATCCCTGATAGTGCGATTATGAAGCGGAGCTCCTTTAGAGAATGTCCACTCCAGTCAGCAGTTGGCCACGCCCCCCCCCGTAATTTTAATCAGAACCATAAAGTTCAACAAACACAGAAAATTTGGTTTAAAGAACAGAAACCCACTTTGACTTGTATCTCTCTATTCTTATTCCTTTCCTCAGTAAGCAACGGCATAATGTCTTATGGGACCCCAAGTCAACACCACTGACCCACGAGCTTTCAAACCCTCTGAAAAGTTTACCTGGCAAGCGTTCTTTGAATCCTTCCTCTCGCCCAAAGAAAATTAGTTTACGTACTCTCATGCGCTCGATTAGTGAGATGGAGGGAATAGAACCTTTGCAGCAGGAGAAATCCTCGAATCAAGGTGACATGGAGGAAAAAAGCTCCTCTGATAGGGATCAGTGTGTCAAAGACCAAACCGATGGTCTAGCAAACATTGAGGAGCTTGTAACGGGCAAGGATGACAGCAACATGGAGGAAGTGTGTGGAAATCCTATGAAACAAGACGATTTATTTGAAGATCAGAATGAGAGCAAAAGTGGTGAAGAGAATGAAAATGTGTGTACACCAATGCCTGGAAATTCTTTTACAGAAGAAATCATTCCTTCCATAGAAAAGGATGAAAACACATCTGTAGACGAGGTGAGAGACCCATTGTATGTTACGCCTTTTAGACCTATACGTAAAAAAAAAAATCTTACAGTATAATATACTATATGCACTTTATATTATGTCTTGCTGAATTATACTGTATGTAGACAGAAGAAAATATATAAGGCTGGGGTCAGACGAGCGCAGTATGTGCGCTCGTTCTGATGTGCCTCCCGGTGTCCATTGCAGCATTGTGACACTCGGGCCGGCCATGCTCTGTAGCGCATGCACGAATTGCACGCGCTACAGTGGGTGTGCTGCAGACGTTCTGAAAACCTTACTGTTGAAACGCTACGACGGGCGTTTGGGGCTGCAAAGCATGATCCTCCATAGGAGGATCGAGCCTTGCAGCTCTGAGCACACTAACTGCACTGAGCGATGTGGCCGGCGGGACAGGTGTCAGAGCGGAAGGAACGTCCAGTCACAAACGTTCCTTCCGCTCTGCAGAACGCTCGTCTGACCCCGCCCTTTGTTTGTATCAAGCTTATATTATGTAAACCAAGAATCAAAAAGGTGAAATAACGATTTTACAATGGAGACTGAGTTGGCATTGGGGTATGAGATGTTTGAACACTATAGACCCTACGTCACTTAGAGCGCTTAGTATTTGCAAATGAGACAAATAGCAGGGTGCGCCACTTTTATGCATCCTCTAATTTCTGGGAGCATTAAACAAATACAGCGTTCCAAAAACCTGATCTTAACACCCATAAATATAAACCCACAAAATTCACCTTCACCCCTGAGAGTCCTCACCGTAAAGGACAACGCAATCCATTAATTTGTTTGGACGTATTACGAAGGAAATATCCTCTGGTGTTTACTCTCTCCAGTGTGATTTCACAATCACACTTCAGTGGAGGAGGTAATCCCAGTTGTGTGTTGAACCATAGCTGGTGTTGGCAGCCACTTAATATTCACCTGCACTTCACTTGGGATAGAGCGTTAACCCTTTAGCTTGCAAATTACTATTGCAACTGAAATATGAACCTTTATTTGGAAGTTATGGCCAAATATTAACCAGAACGATTTTTTAGATCTCTCGACAGGTGTTTGGAAGCACTTCACATAAGCCACAGTCCCCACGAGCGGCTTCTTCTTCAGCTCGTAGGAGGTCTCGACGCAAGAAGAAGTACCTTGCCCAGCAGTCTGGAGACCTCTCATCTGAAGCAGTGACAAATAAATCTCCGTCTGATGTAGATCTAGATGAAGCTGCTGTTATGTCAAAGAGTTTGTCAAGTGAACGCAGGGCAAAGATTGTTCGGCAGAGCAATATTACAGAGACATCAGAGGATGCGGAGTAGTGTTTTGTGGAAGGGAGAGGTCATCTTATCCTGTGGGTTGGGCAAGAAATTACTTTGGTTTAGTTATTTTTGCACACTGTAATAAGTTCAGATTTTATGATTCCTTATATTTTTGAGGGTATAATTTTATTTCTTTACATAAAGCTTCTTATAATCACAATGCAAAAATTAAATCCTTTTTCAAATGAACAATATCCTGCTATTGTTTTCCTCAAAACTGGGCTATCATAAGTTTAGCGGGAAATGTACATTGTAAGAGCCTTTCATACTTTTGTATTTTTATTAAGTGTTTATGAGGAAAAGTAAAGATTTTCTAAAAATCTCTGCAAAAAAAAAATCTGCGTTTCTGTCATTGTTGTCGCGTGTTTGCCAGGAGAGAGCCTCAAATGAAGAATAAAGGCACACTAAATCCAAAGAATACACAAGCAGATACAGTATATAGCCCAGGTGATTTATTTATGCAACTAAAGCAATGTGTTGTTTTTTTTTGACAACGATGGGGAGGACAGGAACAGGTAGGAGGCATACATAAAGGCAGAAATTGGCTCGCCATCAAAGCAGGACACAGTTCAGTGCACGATGAGTGTGGGCACAGGATCCGGTAATTGTCAGCAGGATAAACTCAGGCAGGTGGACTGAAACAAAAATCTGGTCTTGACATAAAGTGAATAACATGAAGGGTACACAAAGCAGAACACACATCAAATCAGCTGGAAAGTACAACAAAAGGCTTATAATAGGGTAAAGTAAAAAGCCAGGATTGCATGCAGGGTTCACAAGGGCAGGAAAGGTGTTTGCAGTGCTCAGGATTTACCAGAAACACTGCAGCTGCCATTCACCTAACAATTTTGTGTATATAGTGAGAACTTGTAAGAAGGAAAATAACATAATAATGGTTGCAAATATCACATTCTTTCTGTAACTTTTTTTATGACAAAATGCCTTCAGGCAGCACGTGCAGAAGGCCGGGATATATTTAATTCCATTCTAACTGATCACTTTTTGGCCCAACAGCGCTTGTTCAATTAGCCACTTGCTTTGAGACAATTGAGTGAACTGGCCAGGAGAGGGCATTCACAAGAGGTCTTTGGCCATTGGCTGTGCTGGACTAATGGCAGCAGGGTGTTCTTGCATGCCCTACAGCAGCACAACACAGGCAGAACAGAACTCCTGACATAGATATTGTGGCTAGTTTAGCCCAGAATTGTGCTTCCCCTCCTATTGGCCCCTTAGGCAAATGCCTAATGGGTGCACCAGCCCCCGTTCCAAGACTGTCATTTGCTTCTATGCTTCATTTAACTAGAATACAATTTTTTTATTATTTTTTTTACCAAATTTTCTTTCACTATTAACTAGTCAACTATTGGTTGGCATATGCTTATGAACCACCTAATCTAGATAATGATGAGGAAGAACAACTGTGAGAGCAAATTAGGAAGCCTACCACATCGTGGAAGCCTACCACATCGTGGTAACACTTTAATTATTGAGGATTTTAATTACCTGGACATTAATTGGGATAGTGGGATTAGTAATTCAGCGAAGGAAATCCGGTTTCTGAACCTTTTAAATGATACCTTCGTGACACAAGTGGTAGAAACCCCAACTAGAGAGGATAACTGTCTGGATCTGGTTATAACAAATAATGTGGATCTTTTATCAAATATTTATGTAAGGGAACAGTTGGGAAACTGAACATAATATGGTGTCTTTTGAAATAAACTCAAAAAAACACATAAGGGGCATGTTAAAACATATAATTTTAAAAAGGCCAACTTTATTAAAATAAAGGAAGCTCTTAATGTCATTGACTGGCAGAAAATTTTTCATGGGAAAACCACAGAGGATAAGTGTAATATCTTTAAACTAACACTAGAAAAGTACACGTCACAATATATTCCACTGGTTAATAAATATAAAAGAAACCAACTGAAACCAATGTGGCTTAGTAGGAAGGTGACCAAGAAAATGAAAAATAAAAAGGCATTTAATGCTTTTAAATCTGATAAATCTGAGGCATCCTATAAAGCATATAGGGCAGCCAATAAAGCATGTAACAACCCTAAAATATTCTTTAGGTACATAAATTCTAAAAAACCCAAGAGTGAAAATGGAGGTTCACTAAAATTGGAGTCAGGGGTATTGTTAACTGAAGATTAATATAAGGCAGAAATTTTGAATGATTATTTTTCTTCAGTATTTATCAAAGAGAAACCTATAACAGGAGACCTGCAATACATTGATAAAAACTTGACTCAAGACAAGGTTTTGCAGCAATTAAACAATGTGAATGTGAATAAAGCCCCAGGGCCAGATGGAATTCACCCGAGAGTACTGTGGGAGCTATGTGTTGAAATATGTAAACCTCTGTTCTTAATCTTTGAAGATTCTTTTCTTTCAGGAATCGAACCAGAGGATTGGAGAAAAGCTGACGTGGTCCCTATATTTAAGAAAGGTTTAAAATTTATGCCTGGAAATTCTAGACATGTGAGCTTAACATCTGTGGCTGGGAAAGGATTTGGGGTGTTACTAAGGGATAATATTCAGGAATTTATTGGGAGGTATAATGTAATTGCAAAAATCAGCATGGTTTTATGAAACACAGATCATCTCAGACTAACCTAATTGCATTCTATGAGGAAGTAAGTAGAAATATAGATCAGGGGGTCGCAGTGGATGTGATTTACTTGGATTTTGCCAAAGCTTTCGACACGAGGTTACTATTTAAATTTAAGAAAAATTGGACTAGATTAAAATACTTGTTCTTGGATAGAAAACTGGATAAAAGGGTACAGAGAGTGGTCATAAATGGTACATTTTCAAGATGGACATCAGTGGTAAGTGGTGTCCCTCAGGGGTCTGTTATAGGACCAATTCTATTCAATTTATTTATAAATGACCTTGAGATAGGCATTGAAAGTCATGTATCAGTGTTTGGAGATGACACAAAACTAGGAAAAGTAATACAATGTGAACAGGATGTTCCTTCGTGTCACGGTTCCCAGATCCCACCACGCAGTACTTAACACCCCACACTCCACAGAGCCCAGAAGCTACCAACAGAGTAGCCGTGAAAGATCTCTAACTGTCTGGTCCTTAGAATTGGCCAGGTAAACTAGCTAGACAGAAAGGGTTAACAACACGGGGAGTAGTCAGCCGAGCCAGAATCAGGAATACAGAGTTCAGAATGGTCAAATGGAATAGCCGGGTCGATATCAGAGCAGTGGCGTAGTGCAAGAAAATGGTCTAGGGCAACAGAAGGCAGAATAGTCAGAAACAAGCAGAGGTCAATAACTGGTTAATTCAATATAGCAGTCGGGTTCAAGGAGCTCAGGTATGGATAACCACGATCTGGCAACTGCTGAGAATACACTGAGGGTTTTTAAAGACCTTCACCAGGCCACGCCCCCCACTCAAGCCGCGCCTCATGCAACCACCTCCCTGCCTGTCTCCATTTAAACCGGGCATTGGTCAGCGAGCAGCATCAGACATGCTGCCCTCAAGCACACAGGTAGGGCTGGAAGCTCCCAACGTTACACTTCGCTGCAGAGGGATTTAGATAGATTGGAGGACTGGGCATTTAAATGGCAGATGAAGTTTAATGTAGATAAATGCAAAGTTATGCACTTTGGAGTGAAGAACACACAAGCAACTTATACCCTAAATGCTACGGAGTTAAGGAAATCAAAGTAGAAGGATTTGGGAATAATCATAGACTTCAAACTAAGTAACAATGCCCAATGTCACACAGCAGCCGCCAAGGCCAGCAAGGTATTGGCATGCATTAAAAGGGGCATTTACTCTCGGGATAAAAACATAATTTTGCCTCTGTATAAATCCATGGTAAGACTGCACCTTGAATATGCCGTGCAATTTTGGGCACCTGTCTTAAAGGATATTATAGCACTAGGAATGGAATGGGTTAAGGGGAATGGAAGGGTTAAGTTCTGATGAAAGGCTAACCAGCTTAAACCTGTTTTAGTTTAGTGAAACCGCGCTTTAGAGGGGATCTGATAACCTTATATAAATATATACGGGGCCATTATAAACCATTGTCTGGAAACCTATTCATTAACAGGACTAAACAGGACACGAGGTCACCCATTTAGACTGGACAAAAGGAGATTCAGCCTAAAGCATAGGAGGATTTATTTTACAATGAGAACCATAAAGCTGTGGCATTCTCTGCCTGTTGAGGTTGTTGGGTCAGAGACTGTACAGACTTTTAACGACTGGATGACTTCCTGCAGACACAGAATATTAAGGGTTATAATATTTAATATGTGGGTAAGCTTCTTGATCCAAGGAGAAATCTGACAGCCATTCTGTGGTCCAAAGAATTTTTTCCCAGTGTGTTGCATATTGGCGAGCACTTCAGACTGGGTTTTTTGTCTTCTTTTGGATCAACAGCAGTAGGTTATGTGTGCGAGGCTGAACCCGATGGACGCATGTCTTTTTTCAACCTATGTAACAAAAAAATAAATAAACTAAAGCATGTGGCTTGTTGAGGAGACCGATGTAAGCTTCTCTAAATAGGTTTTCAGTGAGTATTTAAATCTTTGGAAGGTGGGGACAGTCTGATAAGCTGAGGTAGAGCGTTCCACAGTGTTGGAGCAGCCGTGGAGAAATCCTGAAGGTGTAAATGGGAAGAGCTGAGATGGACAGAGAGACGAAGATCCGAGGCAGAGCACAGTGGGCAGCTGGGGGGTATTTGGAGATATGTTTAGAGATATAAGAGGGAGCGGAGTCAATGACGGCTTTGTAGGTGAGTGACAGTATTTTAACCCTTTCACGCCTCTGCTGAGCTAATTTTTAAGGGTTTCGCTCATGTTTAACTGCGTTTTGAAGCCTTATTTTAATATATGACCCACACAGATTATATATCGTTCTTTCCGGCAGACTCGGCAGATTCATAATATATTATTATATGTATACGTCATGTCCTGTCTGTAGATTATAACAAAAAATGCAATAAAATTAGAATTTTCAATAATTTACGTGTAAAGTGTTTTTTTTCACATTTTAACATGCGAGCATTTGCGGTTATATTTTCTATGTGGTGTGCTTGTTAAAATAATTAGAAATGGGGACTCGGTACAGTTTTCTCTTTTGGGGAACATTTCGCTATTTTTAACAAACGCACTGCATACAAAAATCGTTAGTGCAGCATTATTGTTCACATTATAATTGAAATGGGAACAATATCGCTGCATTAACAAAACAAAAAAAAAACAATGACACAAAAAGGGCCGCAAAAATAAAACCGCAATATCTCAACAATAAGCGTCTAAAAGGGGAGGGAGAGGGGGGAGAGACCACACACCAAAAGTGCCCCAGGACCTAAAAATAAAGAAAACCATAATGGGGGTGGCAAAGTCCCAATGTGACCTTACTCGCTCACTCCCAGTAGTCCAAAGGACAAAAGGAGGCCACAGAAGTGTGCAGGTCACACGGCCAGGATGTTTGAGGGCCAAGTATGGTGGGCAGAGCCATTGTGGCCGCCACCTCGAAGCAGCCCTAAGACGCCAAAAAAATAAAGAAGTGGATCGAAGTGCAAACTGGTGCGTGTGTGGAAAAGGGGGAGAGAATGGGAAAAATGGGGAAGAGGAAGGAAAAAAAAGACTACAAAAGTCAGCTTTTACTCAGCAGAAAACAGCATAAAAAAAAACAAAAAGTCAGCTTACAGGAAGGGTCATCCATAAAACAAAAGCGTCAGCAGAAGGGTGTCCAATTCAAAAAGAATCCCCAAAAAGTAGGACGAAAACAAAATAATATATGTTCATCTGGGGACAGGGCTTCTCGGCATGCTGTAGACCGGGGACGAGGACACCGCGGGACAGACCACCTCAGCCCATATAGAGCCAGAAGACAGCGTGGGAGGCCGTATCAGTCCTATATACCATGCATTTTGACAGCTCCCCTGTAACTCCAACTCTCATCACAGAGTGCAGTAGGATCAGCTCCTCACAAAGGGCTCATCGGGTGGGCAGTCCCCAGCTGTCTTCAGCTGCGGCAAGCACTGCAATGCGGGGCCCAAAATCAGATACTGGCCTATAATCCGCCGTCTTCTCCAGCACCACCTCTGCAGATGACATAGGGGGACACTTGGCAGGTAACTCGGGATGTTGGAGCATACGCCCCAGCTCCCCGAAAGGGCAAACTTCAGCGCCGTGCTGTTCCATCGCCTCATCTCTCTGAAGGGACTATTGTAGGTAGCATGGAATCCTCCGCCATACCACAGCCCCCAGCATATCAGACACTGGCCCGTCTCCATCACTTCGTTCTGCTCCCTGGACATCCATAATCTCTCCGCGTCTGGCAGGTGTAACTTCCGCCGGGTCCACAGCCTTCCAACCAGCTCCCATAGCGCCCATCAGCCGCCACATGCTTCCTGTAAGCAGTCTATCCCCCCGCCCCGGCAACTCATCTAGGCAGGCCTCGAGGGCTGCAAATTTGGCCTTCATCCCTCTGCCGGGGGGGACGACGACACTCCAAACGGCACTGCTTCCTGTGCTCTGCTAATATCTCTTCCAGGGGGGCAGCAGGTGCAGCCAGGAGACTGGGCCCTCCATCCACACAGCCTGTGACCTAGCGTCCAGCAGGGTCATTCCATAGGTGGAAGCAGGGGGGACGAGGCATCAGGCATCCACAGGTAGGCCTCAAAATGGCCGACGGCCAACCAGACCCGCCAGAGAAGGGTCTCAAACTCTGCTATGATCTGGAGGGGGAAGCAAGTCAGGCTCCAGAGCGCTCCTCCTGGTGCACAGCCGTGCAGGGACTCCCAATTGGGGCAAATTCAAATAAGATTCCGGGCAGAAATTCCCCCTCCAAAATAACATTACCCGGAGCTCGGTCTAAGCACGTCTGCTCCCTCACACATCTGGACACGCCCCCCCCAGCTTTCTCTCTTAATGCTAGTAATTTATTTTGCAGTATCCACTCTTGCATGAAAATAATTTTTCTCAGTCTTGTTAACTTTTCTTTCTAAAATCCACGGTGCAAGCAAAGATGATATATAAGTAAGCAATCTATAAAAAAAAATAGGTTACCGGGTATCCAGACCTCTAAAACCGCCTAATTTTAGTAGTTTTCGGATTGAAAGAAACAATTATGTGCCATTACCAAATGGGACCACATCTTGGCCTTCCAAGCTGATTTATCCCTGTTTTAAATTTCCCCTTTTCAAACTTTTTTCTCTCTTGTTATCCATTCATATAGCTTTCTTGACCATGGTGGTAGAAAAAATACAATATATGATAAAAAATACAAGAAATGGCAATGTCCATATTTTCATCAATGAGTTCTGGGTAGAGATGGAAAGATAATGCAGTCCGAGCCAACTGTATTGGTGACTGGTGTTTTGCTAGTAAATGCATTGAAGCATTCTCTGGGTGACTGGAAAGGACACGATGTTGAGAGTCAGATTTCAGAAGAATATTACTCACATGAGATACACATGAAAACCATAACACAAAATTATTACCAAAGTCATGAGTTCACTGTAATTAATTAAATGAAAAGCAGAGACCCCCATCTTGCATATGTGGTGCAGTTTTGATCACCAATATTAAAGGAGGATACTAAGGAGTTGGAGAACTGCAGAGGTGAGCATCAAAACTGAAGAACGCAATTGAAGCGTTTACTTCCCTAGAGCTTACAAGTGAACTTAGGTGCCTTGTTTCAAGTCTAAACAAGAGGATATTACATTGTTTAACCAGATACAGAGCCAATACAAGGAGCTCTGTGGTGACATTTCTTTACAGGTGTTTACAACCACAAAAGATCAACACTGAGATCAGAGGAAAGAAGATTTTGTCAACTACAAAGGAAAGGGTTTTTTTTACAATACGAAAAATAAAAATATGGATTTCTCTTCCTAAAGATTTCCCTTCATGTAATTCAATTGATGCAAAGTTAGTATGCTTTCCTGGTAAAATTATGATAGGGATTTAAGAATTACAATCTTAATGCAATGCTCATTGATTCAGAAAAAATCTGATTGGAATTTTGGAATTGGGAAGGATTATATTTTCCTTTTTTGGGCACAAATGGAAACTTCACCAAGAGGGTTTTTCGCCTTTAGGATTAAGAGCAGCCATAGAGATACAAAGAAAGTTTAACTTTGTGAACATAGAACTTTTTTCAGCCTATTTTACAATGTAACTGTAGGGGTTATTCAGTGAGGAGCTAACTTGCCAACGAATTGCTCTGAACGTTGAAATTCACCATACTGTGCAATTTTGTGGCAGTTCGTCTATTCACTAAGACAAGCCTCAAAATTTCCACTCGCCTGCTCGCATTTGGCAAGTGGAAATTACATGAGGGCGAGTGGGAATGCAGAGGCAATGCTGGAAAAGGGTTAGGTGGGGCAACTAGTGGCGAGTAACTCTTAAGGCCTGGCTAGTAGCTCAGGACTTGAAATTTTGAGGCCTGCACTAAGATGTCAATTCGCCAAATACTGGTGAACTGACCGTTAAATACAGTGCAGTTCACCGCAGATCGGCAATCTTCGGCGGCAGCGAAATTAACCATTACTTCTGTATGGGACAATCTGTTTAGAGAACGCTGAACTGCACCGAAGTGTCAGGGGAATGGCCTGATTTTTGATGGTTCAGTTCGACAGGTTTAAACAGGCGAATCCCATAGGATTCAATGTAAAACCATATCATTTTTATTTTTTTATTCAACCGTTTGTTCTTTTCATTTTCAGCAAACTGTCGTTTTATTTATTTTTGGAACATCTTTTTATAAGAGCTTCCAAAGCACACGCAGAAGAGAAAATAGCTCAGTCAGTAAAAAAGGGGGACAAAACATTTTTTAGATACATAAACGAGAAAAGAAAAGTAAAACAAGGATTAGTTAGATTAAAAACAAAGGAAGGAAGGTATGTAGAAGAGGATAAAGGTCTCGCTGACTGCCTCAATGAATATTTTTGTTCAGTCTTTGCAGAAGAAAAGGAAGGAAAGGGACCTCGGTTAGGAGAGAACACTAAAGAGACATTTACATATCAGTTTACAGAGGAGGAGGTTCTACAGCAGCTGTCTAAAGTAAAGACAAATAAGTCAATGGGGCCTGATGGGATCCACCCTAAATTATTAAAAGAGCTCAGTGATGTAATAGCAAAACCATTAACAGATTTATTTAACCAATCCTTGTTAACGGGAGTCGTCCCAGAAGACTGGAAATTAGCAAATGTTGTGCCCATTTACAAGAAGGGTAGTAGGGAGGAATCGGGGAACTATAGGCCAGTTAGTCTTACGTCAGTAGTGGGGAAATTAATGGAAACCATGTTAAAGGAAAGGATTGTTGAACATCAAAAAACACATAGATTACAGGATCAGAAACAACATGGGTTTACCTCAGGGAGATCATGCCAAACTAATCTTATTGATTTTTTTGATTGGGTAACAAAAATAATAGACACAGGTGGTGCAGTAGACATTGCTTATTTAGATTTCAGTAAGGCTTTTGATACTGTTCCGCATAGAAGGCTTATCAATAAATTGCAATCTTTGAGTTTAGATTCCAATATTGTTGACTGGATTAGGCAGTGGCTGAGTGACAGGCAACAGAGGGTTGTGGTAAACGGAGTTTATTCGGCACAAGGTCTTGTTACCAGTGGGGTACCTCAGGGGTCAGTACTTGGACCCATTCTCTTTAATATTTTTATTAGTGATATTGCAGAAGGTATTAATGGAAAAGTATGTCTTTTTGCTGATGACACAAAGATTTGCAACAGGGTTGACGTTCCTGGAGGTATCAGCCAAATGACAAATGATTTAGGTAAACTAAAAAAATGGTCGGAGTTGTGGCAATTGAGTTTTAATGTGGATAAGTGCAAGATAATGCACCTGGGACGTAAAAACCCAAGGGCTGAATATAGAATATTTGATACAGTCCTAACCTCAACATCTGAGGAAAGGGATTTAGGGGTCATTATTTCAGAGGATCTAAGGGTAAGTAGTCAATGTAATAGAGCAGCAGGAAATGCTAGCAGAATGCTTGGTTGTGTAGGGAGAGGTATTAGCAGTAGGAAAAGGGAAGTGCTCATGCCACTGTACAGAGCACTGGTGAGACCTCACTTGGAGTACTGTGTGCAGTACTGGAGACCGTATCTCCAGAAGGATATAGACATCTTAGAGAGAGTTCAGAGAAGGGCTACTAAAATGGTGTACGGCTTGAAGGAGAAAAGTTACCAGGAAAGGCTTAATGATCTTAACATGTACAGCTTGGAAAAAAGACGAGACAGAGGAGATATGAAAGAAACATTTAAATACGTAAAGGGAATCCACAAGGTAGAGGAAGGGAGTATATGTAAAAGGAAACAAAATAGCAAAACAAGAGGACATAGTCTTAGATTAGAGGGGCAAAGGTTTAAAAGTAACATCAGGAAGCATTATTTTACTGAGAGGGTGGTGGATACATGGAACACTCTTCCAGTAGAAGTGGTAGAGGCCAAAACAGTAATTGAATTTAAGCAAGCATGGGATAGGCATAAGACTATCCTAAACAAAAGATAAATCCAGGTTAAGTATCCATGTAATTGGGCAGACTAGATGGGCCGAAAGGTTCTTATCTGCCGACATTTTTCTATGTTTCTATATGTATATATATATTTTTTTTACAAAATTTTTGATTCCGAATTTTTTTAAAATGTGGGGCTTTTTAACCACTTCGATGCGGAGGACGCGCTCAGCGCGTCCTCCGCATGGCTGCTGCTGTGCTGAGGACGCGCTGAGCGCGTCCTCACTTTGGGGTCAGCGTTCGGCCGATCGCTGGCCCCCCCCGGTGCGGGCTGACATCCTCGATGTCAGCCCAGCATCCGGAACCGCCGCCGGTGAAATTAGGTGTCATCGCGGCAGCACGATGACACCTAATTCAGGCGCCCCCCCACATGTGCGGAGGAGGCGCCTGAAAGGGAGGGGGGGAGGTCCTTCGGACCTCTCTCCCTCCCGATCGGCGGCGTTGCGGGGGTTAACCCAGGCACCATTTGGAAGGGCACAGCCTGCCCTTCCAAATGGTACCTGGCATTAACCCCTGGGGAGCTGGATCGCGAATCGGCGCTGAAAAGCGCCGGTTCGTGATCCTTTCCCGGAGCTGGCCGACATCTTGGATGTCGGCCAAGCCTCCGGGAACTCCCCCTGAGGACTGGCGTCATCGTGCATAGCACGATGACGCCAGTCCTGGAGTTAACCCCTAACTGCCACCAACGGTGGAGATAGGGAGTTCCAATGAACTCCCGATCCGTGGCAGCTAGGGGTTAACGTTTGGTATTGTTGGATCGGCCAGAGCATGGCCGTTCCAACGATACCAAACTCGAATGTGAAAAAAGTTTGTAAAAAAAAAAAATTTAAAAAAAAAATTTCTAAAAAAAAATAGACACTTTTTTTTTTCTTTTTTTTGGTTTGTTAATGCAGCAATATTGTTCCCATTTCAATTATAATGTGAACAATGATGCTGCACTAACGATTTTTGTATGCGGTGCGTTTGTTAAAAATCATGTAATTTTCCTCAAAAAAAAATGTAACGAGACCCCATCTCTAATTTTTTTAACAAGCGCACCCCATACAAAATATAACCGCAATTGCTCGCATGTTAAAATGTGGAAAAAAAAACACTTTACACGCTGTAAATTATTGAAAATTCATATTTTATTGCATTTTTTGTTATAATATACAGACAGGTCATGACGTATACATATAATAATGACATATTATGAATCTGCCGAGTCTGACGGAAAGAACGATATATAATATGTCTGGGTCATATACTAAAATAAGCCTTAAAAACACGTTTAAACATGATGTGCAAAACAGGTAAAAATGACCTCCGCACAGAGGCGGGAAAAGCCTCAGCAGGGAAAGGGTTAATCTGTAACAGTCCTTTTTTTATTATTTTTTAAAGGACCCTTTTTAGTGCACATATTTTAATGCATTTTTATTGGTTTAAACACCTATTAGAAAAATAGCAGTGTTTTTTTTTTTTTGCGATTCCATCTTTGTTGCATTTTGGTGACCCTGCGGTGAATAGTGAATTCACCGCAGGGTCATTAACCTCCCTGGCGGTCTAATTTTTGTGAAAAACCACGTCTAAAAGCTGTCGGAGTGTGGCTCGGGGTTAAATTCCTATGTTGGAAGTGGTAACCCCGAGCAACACTCGGGATGCCGCTGGATACATCACCTCTCCCTACGCTCCCTCGATGTCCCCAGCTACCTCCTCCGGCGACCGCAACCTTATACTTCCTGGTTCCTTCCTCGTGAGACGGAATCCAGGAAGTAAAACGATGCGATCGCCAAAGGAGACTGCAGAGATCAGCGAGGGAGTGGTGATGTATCCAGCCGGAGTGTGTCTCGGGGTTACCGCTCTCAGCGGTGAAATTTAACCCCGAGACACAGTCGGGATAACCGTCAGGTTAAAATGGAATCGCTAAAGTGCGCCAAACTAGAAAGCACCGACTTTTTGGTGCTTTCTGATTCACCCTTATATGCAAGAGTGGTGCTGTCGCTTAATGCACTCTGTGTTAGCATCATGATTAGGTAATGTTTGCCTAAAATTAACATTAAAGTGCGCAAATCGTGCCCAAAACAACTTTAGCCCATGTGCAAGAACTCCCAAATCTGCCTGTATGTTGTGGTAGTGAGAACTGCTGACAGATGGATATTTTTTTTATTAAGAAAAAAAACACTTTAAAGCAATCTCCCTGAACCTCCTGTTGTATGTCCCTGCTACAGCAGGCCCCATGAATGTTTCCCTGGAGAGTGATTTATGGCTCTCACAGCAGGAGGCACTCCACCAGAGCTGCCACTGAGCCAGGGCCGGATTTACCATTAGGCAGAGTCAGCATGTACCTACAGGTGCCTGCCACAAGGGGGCGCCTCACTCTGTGTGTAAAAAAAAAAATAGCCTAAGGGCTAGAGGGACATAATGAGGTATCATTGGAAAGGTCAGCTTATAGCCTTTCCAGTGATAACAAATATAACCAGGTTAGATTTATGTAAAAATAAAATATCTTTTAAAATATTTTTCTCTTTTTCTAACATGGCACTATTATTCAGTTTACAATTATAAAGTGAACAGTGATGCTGCACTAACTCACTTCATTTACCATACTGCAAGCAACTGGTTATCTGGTGAAGCAACGCATTGTTTAATTCAAAACCTAGACCGTGGCGCTGCAGTGAGGAGGGACAGGGGAAGTTTGGAACCTGCATCCCTGAATTACAGCACACAAGTGAGGTGTCATTGGAAAGGTCAGAGTCTAGTCTTTACTATGATACCAAACATGACCATGTAATGTGTAAAAAGAAAAAATATGAAAAAAGTAAATGCTAAATATTTTTTTCAATATATGCTTTTACATATAAAACAAACAATGCTGCTGCATTCACTGCACTCCTCCTTTAACCATTCTACCCCACTGACTCCCTGCCCCCTCTTCTATGTTTTCCTGTTTTAAAATGGAAAAAAAGCTGAACAAAATTAAATTATCTGACACGAAAAAAAAACCCAGAACAAATAAATTGATTTAAAACGAAAATAAAAATTAATGCAGCATCTGAATCCGCACACTGCTGGGAACCAGGGGTGGATCCAGAGACTAGTCTCGGGAGGGGCACTGACAGAAAATAAGGTGTTTGTCGAGAGAGTCGGGCTCTCTGCTAAATCTAGAGGAGCAGAGGGTCCGGCTCACAGGAGTTTACAGTCTATAGGAGCAGAGGGTCAGGTTCACAGGAGATTACAATCTAGAGAAGAAGAGGGTCTAGCTCACAGGAGTTTACAATCTAGTGGAGCAGACTGTCAGGCTCACAGGAGCTTACAATCTAGTGGAGCAGACTGTCCGGCTCACAGGAGTTTACAATCTAGAGGAGCAGAGGGTTCGGCTCACAGGAGTTTACAATCTAGAGAAGCAGATGGTCTAGTCACAGGAGCTTACATTCTAGTGGAGCAGACTGTCAGGCTTACAGGAGTTTATAATCTAGAGGAGCAGAGGGTCTAGCTCACAGGAGCTTACAATCTAGTGGAGCAGAGGGTCAGGCTCACAAGAGTTTACAATCTAGAGGAGCAGAGGGCACACAGGATTTTACAATCTAGAGGAGCAGAGGGCACACAGGAGTTTACAATCTAGAGGAGCAGAAGGCACACAGGAGTTTACAATCTAGAGGAGCAGAGGGCAGACAGGATTTTACAATCTAGAGGAGCAGAGGGCACACAGAATTTTACAATCTAGAGGAGCAGAGGGCACACAGGAGCTTACAATCTAGAGGAGCAGAGGGCACACATGAGTTTACAATCTAGAGGAGCAGAGGGCACACATGAGTTTACAATCTAGAGCAGCAGAGGGTCTAGCTCACAGGAGTTTACAATCTAGTGGAGCAGAGGGTCAGGCTCACGAGTTTACAATCTAGTGGAGCAGAGGGTCAGGCTCACGAGTTTACAATCTAGTGGAGCAGAGGGTCAGGCTCACGAGTTTACAATCTAGAGCAGAGGGTCTAGTCACAGGAGCTTACATTCTAGTGGAGCAGACTGTCAGGCTCACAGGAGTTTATAATCTAGTGGAGCAGAGGGTCAGGCTCACGAGTTTACAATCTAGTGGAGCAGAGGGTCAGGCTCACGAGTTTACAATCTAGAGCAGAGGGTCTAGTCACAGGAGCTTACAATCTAGTGGAGCAGAGGGTCAGGCTCACGAGTTTACAATCTAGTGGAGCAGAGGGTCAGGCTCACAAGAGTTTACAATCTAGAGGAGCAGAGGGCACACAGGATTTTACAATCTAGAGGAGCAGAGGGCACACATGAGTTTTCAATCTAGAGGAGCAGAGGGTCTAGCTCACAGGAGCTTACAATCTAGTGGAGCAGAGGGTCAGGCTCACGAGTTTACAATCTAGTGGAGCAGAGGGTCAGGCTCACGAGTTTACAATCTAGTGTAGCAGAGGGTCTAGCTCACAGGAGCTTACAATCTAGTGGAGCAGAGGGTCAGGCTCACGAGTTTACAATCTAGTGGAGCAGAGGGTCAGGCTCACGAGTTTACAATCTAGTGTAGCAGAGGGTCTAGCTCACAGGAGCTTACAATCTAGTGGAGCAGACTGTCAGGCTCACGAGTTTACAATCTAGTGGAGCAGAGGGTCAGGCTCACAAGAGTTTACAATCTAGAGGAGCAGAGGGCACACGAGTTTACAATCTATAGGAGCAGAGGGCACACAGAATTTTACAATCTAGAGGAGCAGAGGGCACACAGGATTTTACAATCTAGAGGAGCAGAGGGCACACATGAGTTTACAATATAGAGGAGCAGAGGGTCTAGCTCACAGGAGCTTACAATCTAGTGGAGCAGAGGGTCAGGCTCACAAGAGTTTACAATCTAGAGGAGTAGAGGGCACACATGAGTTTACAATCTAGAGGAGCAGAGGGCACACAGGATTTTACAATATAGAGGAGCAGAGGGCACACAGAATTTTACAATCTAGAGGAGCAGAGGGCACACAGAATTTTACAATCTAGAGGAGCAGAGGGCACACAGGAGCTTACAATCTAGAGGAGCAGAGGGCACACAGAATTTTACAATATAGAGGAGCAGAGGGCACACAGAATTTTACAATCTAGAGGAGCAGAGGGCACACAGAATTTTACAATCTAGAGGAGCAGAGGGCACACAGGAGCTTACAATCTAGAGGAGCAGAGGGCACACAGAATTTTACAATCTAGAGGAGCAGAGGGTCTAGCTCACAGGAGCTTACAATCTAGTGGAGCAGAGGGTCAGGCTCACGAGTTTACAATCTAGAGGAGCAGAGGGCACACAGAATTTTACAATCTAGAGGAGCAGAGGGCACACAGAATTTTACAATCTAGAGGAGAAGAGGGCACACAGGAGCTTACAATCTAGAGGAGCAGAGGGTCTAGCTCACAGGAGCTTACAATCTAGTGGAGCAGAGGGTCAGGCTCACGAGTTTACAATCTAGTGGAGCAGAGGGTCAGGCTCACGAGTTTACAATCTAGAGGAGCAGAGGGCACACAGGAGCTTACACTCTAGAGGAGCAGAGGGCACACAGAATTTTACAATCTAGAGGAGCAGAGGGCACACAGGAGCTTACAATCTAGAGGAGCAGAGGGCACACAGAATTTTACAATCTAGAGGAGAAGAGGGCACACAGGAGCTTACAATCTAGAGGAGCAGAGGGTCTAGCTCACAGGAGCTTACAATCTAGTGGAGCAGAGGGTCAGGCTCACGAGTTTACAATCTAGTGGAGCAGAGGGTCAGGCTCACGAGTTTACAATCTAGAGGAGCAGAGGGCACACAGGAGCTTACAATCTAGAGGAGCAGAGGGCACACAGAATTTTACAATCTAGAGGAGCAGAGGGCACACAGGAGCTTACAATCTAGAGGAGCAGAGGGCACACAGAATTTTACAATCTAGAGGAGCAGAGGGTCTAGCTCACAGGAGCTTACAATCTAGTGGAGCAGAGGGTCAGGCTCACGAGTTTACAATCTAGTGGAGCAGAGGGTCAGGCTCACGAGTTTACAATCTAGTGTAGCAGAGGGTCTAGCTCACAGGAGCTTACAATCTAGTGGAGCAGAGGGTCAGGCTCACAAGAGTTTACAATCTAGAGGAGCAGAGGGCACACGAGTTTACAATCTAGAGGAGCAGAGGGCACACAGAATTTTACAATCTAGAGGAGCAGAGGGCACACAGGATTTTACAATCTAGAGGAGCAGAGGGTCTAGCTCACAGGAGCTTACAATCTAGTGGAGCAATCTAGAGGAGCAGAGGGCACACATGAGTTTACAATCTAGAGGAGCAGAGGGCACACAGGATTTTACAATATAGAGGAGCAGAGGGCACACAGGAGCTTACAATCTAGTGGAGCAGAGGGCACACAGAATTTTACAATCTAGAGGAGCAGAGGGCACACAGGATTTTACAATCTAGAGGAGCAGAGGGCACACATGAGTTTTCAATCTAGAGGAGCAGAGGGTCTAGCTCACAGGAGCTTACAATCTAGTGGAGCAGAGGGTCAGGCTCACGAGTTTACAATCTAGTGGAGCAGAGGGTCTAGCTCACAGGAGCTTACAATCTAGTGGAGCAGAGGGTCAGGCTCACAAGAGTTTACAATCTAGAGGAGCAGAGGGCACACATGAGTTTACAATCTAGAGGAGCAGAGGGCACACAGGATTTTACAATATAGAGGAGCAGAGGGCACACAGGAGCTTACAATCTAGAGGAGCAGAGGGCACACAGAATTTTACAATCTAGAGGAGCAGAGGGCACACAGGAGCTTACAATCTAGAGGAGCAGAGGGTCTAGCTCACAGGAGCTTACAATCTGGTGGAGCAGAGGGTCAGGCTCACGAGTTTACAATCTAGTGGAGCAGAGGGTCAGGCTAACGAGTTTACAATCTAGAGGAGCAGAGGGCACACAGAATTTTACAATCTAGAGGAGCAGAGGGCACACAGGAGCTTACAATCTAGAGGAGCAGAGGGCACACAGAATTTTACAATCTAGAGGAGCAGAGGGCACACAGAATTTTACAATCTAGAGGAGCAGAGGGCACACAGGAGCTTACAATCTAGAGGAGCAGAGGGTCAGGCTCACGAGTTTACAATATAGAGGAGCAGAGGGTCTAGCTCACAGGAGCTTACAATCTAGTGGAGCAGAGGGTCAGGCTCACAAGAGTTTACAATCTAGAGGAGCAGAGGGCACACGAGTTTACAATCTATAGGAGCAGAGGCACACGAGTTTACAATCTATAGGAGCAGAGGGCACACAGAATTTTACAATCTAGAGGAGCAGAGGGCACACAGGATTTTACAATCTAGAGGAGCAGAGGGCACACAGGATTTTACAATATAGAGGAGCAGAGGGCACACAGGAGCTTACAATCTAGAGGAGCAGAGGGCACACAGAATTTTACAATCTAGAGGAGCAGAGGGCACACAGAATTTTACAATCTAGAGAGCAGAGGGCACACAGAATTTTACAATCTAGAGGAGCAGAGGGCATACAGAATTTTACAATCTAGAGGAGCAGAGGGCACACAGAATTTTACAATCTAGAGGAGCAGAGGGCACACAGAATTTTACAATCTAGAGGAGCAGAGGGCACACATGAGTTTACAATATAGAGGAGCAGAGGGTCTAGCTCACAGGAGCTTACAATCTAGTGGAGCAGAGGGTCAGGCTCACGAGTTTACAATCTAGAGGAGCAGAGGGCACACAGAATTTTACAATCTAGAGGAGCAGAGGGCACACAGGATTTTACAATCTAGAGGAGCAGAGGGCACACAGGATTTTACAATCTAGAGGAGCAGAGGGCACACAGGATTTTACAATATAGAGGAGCAGAGGGCACACAGGAGCTTACAATCTAGAGGAGCAGAGGGCACACAGAATTTTACAATCTAGAGGAGCAGAGGGCACACAGAATTTTACAATCTAGAGGAGCAGAGGGCACACAGAATTTTACAATCTAGAGGAGCAGAGGGCATACAGAATTTTACAATCTAGAGGAGCAGAGGGCACACAGAATTTTACAATCTAGAGGAGCAGAGGGCACACAGAATTTTACAATCTAGAGGAGCAGAGGGCACACATGAGTTTACAATATAGAGGAGCAGAGGGTCTAGCTCACAGGAGCTTACAATCTAGTGGAGCAGAGGGTCAGGCTCACGAGTTTACAATCTAGAGGAGCAGAGGGCACACAGAATTTTACAATCTAGAGGAGCAGAGGGCACACAGGATTTTACAATCTAGAGGAGCAGAGGGCACACATGAGTTTACAATCTAGAGGAGCAGAGGGCACACAGGATTTTACAATATAGAGGAGCAGAGGGCACACAGGAGCTTACAATCTAGAGGAGCAGAGGGCACACAGAATTTTACAATCTAGAGGAGCAGAGGGCACACAGGAGTTTACAATCTAGAGGAGCAGAGGGCACACAGAATTTTACAATCTAGAGGAGCAGAGGGCACACAGAATTTTACAATCTAGAGGAGCAGAGGGCACACAGGATTTTACAATCTAGAGGAGCAGAGGGCACACATGAGTTTACAATATAGAGGAGCAGAGGGTCTAGCTCACAGGAGCTTACAATCTAGTGGAGCAGAGGGTCAGGCTCACGAGTTTACAATCTAGAGGAGCAGAGGGCACACAGAATTTTACAATCTAGAGGAGCAGAGGGCACACAGGAGCTTACAATCTAGAGGAGCAGAGGGCACACAGAATTTTACAATCTAGAGGAGCAGAGGGCACACAGGAGCTTACAATCTAGAGGAGCAGAGGGTCAGGCTCACGAGTTTACAATCTAGAGGAGCAGAGGGTCTAGCTCACAGGAGCTTACAATCTAGTGGAGCAGAGGGTCAGGCTCACAAGAGTTTACAATCTAGAGGAGCAGAGGGTCTAGCTCACAGGAGCTTACAATCTAGTGGAGCAGAGGGTCAGGCTCACGAGTTTACAATCTAGTGGAGCAGAGGGTCAGGCTCACGAGTTTACAATCTAGAGGAGCAGAGGGTCTAGCTCACAGGAGCTTACAATCTAGTGGAGCAGAGGGTCAGGCTCACGAGTTTACAATCTAGAGGAGCAGAGGGTCTAGCTCAAAGGAGCTTACAATCTAGTGGAGCAGAGGGTCAGGCTCACGAGTTTACAATCTAGTGGAGCAGAGGGTCAGGCTCACGAGTTTACAATCTAGTGTAGCAGAGGGTCTAGCTCACAGGAGCTTACAATCTAGTGGAGCAGAGGGTCAGGCTCACAAGAGTTTACAATCTAGAGGAGCAGAGGGCACACGAGTTTACAATCTATAGGAGCAGAGGCACACGAGTTTACAATCTATAGGAGCAGAGGGCACACAGAATTTTACAATCTAGAGGAGCAGAGGGCACACATGAGTTTACAATATAGAGGAGCAGAGGTCTAGCTCACAGGAGCTTACAATCTAGTGGAGCAGAGGGTCAGGCTCACAAGAGTTTACAATCTAGAGGAGCAGAGGGCACACATGAGTTTACAATCTAGAGGAGCAGAGGGCACACAGAATTTTACAATCTAGAGGAGCAGAGGGCACACAGGAGTTTAAAATCTAGAGGAGCAGAGGGCACACAGAATTTTACAATCTAGAGGAGCAGAGGGCACACAGGATTTTACAATCTAGAGGAGCAGAGGGCACACATGAGTTTACAATATAGAGGAGCAGAGGGTCTAGCTCACAGGAGCTTACAATCTAGTGGAGCAGAGGGTCAGGCTCACAAGAGTTTACAATCTAGAGGAGCAGAGGGCACACAGAATTTTACAATCTAGAGGAGAAGAGGGCACACAGGAGCTTACAATCTAGAGGAGCAGAGGGTCTAGCTCACAGGAGCTTACAATCTAGTGGAGCAGAGGGTCAGGCTCACGAGTTTACAATCTAGTGGAGCAGAGGGTCAGGCTCACGAGTTTACAATCTAGTGGAGCAGAGGGTCAGGCTCACGAGTTTACAATCTAGAGGAGCAGAGGGCACACAGAATTTTACAATCTAGAGGAGCAGAGGACACACAGGAGCTTACAATCTAGAGGAGCAGAGGGCACACAGAATTTTACAATCTAGAGGAGAAGAGGGCACACAGGAGCTTACAATCTAGAGGAGCAGAAGGCACACAGGAGCTTACAATCTAGAGGAGCAGAGGGCACACAGAATTTTACAATCTAGAGGAGCAGAGGGCACACAGGAGCTTACAATCTAGAGGAGCAGAGGGTCAGGCTCACGAGTTTACAATCTAGAGGAGCAGAGGGTCTAGCTCACAGGAGCTTACAATCTAGTGGAGCAGAGGGTCAGGCTCACAAGAGTTTACAATCTAGAGGAGCAGAGGGTCTAGCTCACAGGAGCTTACAATCTAGTGGAGCAGAGAGTCAGGCTCACGAGTTTACAATCTAGTGGAGCAGAGGGTCAGGCTCACGAGTTTACAATCTAGTGTAGTAGAGGGTCTAGCTCACAGGAGCTTACAATCTAGTGGAGCAGAGGGTCAGGCTCACGAGTTTACAATCTAGTGGAGCAGAGGGTCAGGCTCACGAGTTTACAATCTAGAGGAGCAGAGGGTCTAGCTCACAGGAGCTTACAATCTAGTGGAGCAGAGGGTCAGGCTCACAAGAGTTTACAATCTAGTGGAGCAGAGGGTCAGGCTCACGAGTTTACAATCTAGAGGAGCAGAGGGTCTAGCTCACAGGAGCTTACAATCTAGTGGAGCAGAGGGTCAGGCTCACAAGAGTTTACAATCTAGAGGAGCAGAGGGCACACAGGAGCTTACAATCTAGAGGAGCAGAGGGCACACATGAGTTTACAATCTAGAGGAGCAGAGGGCACACAGGAGTTTACAATCTAGAGGAGCAGAGGGCACACATGAGTTTACAATCTAGAGGAGCAGAGGGTCTAGCTCACAGGAGCATACAATCTAGTGGAGCAGAGGGTCAGGCTCACGAGTTTACAATCTAGTGGAGCAGAGGGCACACATGAGCAGAGGATTTTACAATCTAGAGGAGCAGAGGAAACCTTTCACATTTTAACATGTGAGCGTTTACGGTTATATTTTCTATGAGTTGTTACACGATTTTTAACAAACGCAACCCATACAAAAATCGTTAGTGCAGCATAATTGTTCACATTATAATTGAAATGGGCCCAGTATTGCTGCATTAGCAAAACAAAACAAAAAAAAAAACTTTTTTTTGTTTATTTTTTAATATTTTCATATTTATTTTTTTATTTTTTATATTTTTTTCTTTACTTTTAACAAGTCCCCCATCTCTAATTTTTTTAACAATAGAAGATATAACCGTAAAAACGCTCGCATGTTAAAACACTTTACACCTTGTAAATTATTGAAAATTTTATTGCATTTTAAGTTATAATATACAGACAGGATACATATAACACAGACGTATACATTTATTCTACCACAGAGAGGTGCTTCCCCGCTGTGTGTGGATTCTTATGCTATAGTTATACCACAGAGAGGCGCTTCCCCGCAGTGTGTGGATTCTTATGCTGTAGTTATACCGCAGAGAGGCGCTTCCCTGCAGTGTGTGGATTGATATGCGGCATTAATTATACTGCAGAGAGGCGCTTCCCTGCAGTGTGTGGATTCTTATGCTGCATTAATTATACCGCAGAGAGGCGCTTCCCCGCAGTGTGTGGATTCTTATGCTATAGTTATACTGCAGAGAGGCGCTTCCCCGCAGTGTGTGGATTCTTATGCTATAGTTATACTGCAGAGAGGCGCTTCCCCGCAGTGTGTGGATTCATATGCGGCATTAATTATACCGCAGAGAGGCGCTTCCCTGCACTGTGTGGATTCATATGCGGCATTAATTATACCGCAGAGAAGCGCTTCCCTGCACTGTGTGGATTCTTATGCTGCATTAATTATACCGCAGAGAGGCGCTTCCCCGCAGTGTGTGGATTCTTATGCTATAATTATACCGCAGAGAGGCGCTTCCCCGCAGTGTGCGGATTCATATGCTGCATTATTTTTTTTAATTTTTTTCGTTTTAAATCATTTTATTTATTCTGGGGGGGGGGGGGGTTCGTGCCTCATAATTTTGTTCAGCTTTCCTTCTGTTTTTAAAACCTTTTGTTCTGGTTTTTTATTTTTAAAGTCAGACCATTTGGGTCAGTTTTGGGTTTTTTAAATCCTTTTGTTCATTTTTGTTCCTTTTTATACCATTTTTTTTTTTAAATGAGTATCTATTAAGAATTATAAGCAAATATGACACAGAGAGATAAGCGAATCAACAGTTCAAAAGAAGTACATTCCAAGCAGGAGTGGTGAGTATATGCGAGTGAAAACATACAGTTGAAACCCCATGTCCCCACGCCCCATGTGCTGTTAGAGTTATTCATTTAGATGGGGATTTATAGTGTATAGATATCCTTATGCTGCCTTATGCTGCCACCTAGTGGTCTTTCTGTATTGTACATGCTTTCCTTCTTTTTTCCCTCGCTTTATGATGATGCACTTCCTGTGTGTGTTTAGTTCCACCCTTCCTTCTTGTAAGAGCTGCAGCATGGTGTAGTTATCCAGCAGCACATGTATATTCATCCTCAAGTTAGGACAGAATCATTTTTTGACCGCAAAGAACATCTCATTCCATTATCTGCTGTATCCTGTGATCTGCTGTAACCTGATATATGGAATAAAGCAAGTCGTGGAAAGAAACGGTGTTCTGGTGAGTTCAGCTATCTGATAAGGATTGTCCTCGGTGATTGCATCTACTTATAAAGGCCAGGCATAGAGGTCTCTGCAAGGGATAAATCGCTTTACAACGATCGGAGTCAGAATAGTCAAAAAATGAGTAGAATCCTAAAGTCAAAAGATGAGTAGAATCCAGTAGTCAAAAAATGTGTAGAATCCTACAGACTGCTATTATATATGTGTGTGCTTAATCTGCAATCAAGCTCAGTGCCATCGGCCATTTTATGGAAGCACATGTGTGTGTGTTTAATCTGCAATCAAGCTCAGTGCCATCAGCCATCTTGGGGAAGCACATGATCGCACAAGCTTACTGCATCTCACTTCTACTGCATCTCACTGAATATTAAAAACGGTTTCTCTGCATTTAACTGTGTTACCTGCCTGTCTAAGCTGCCGTACATCTTTTTAAAGAGACAGTACTATTTTTGCAAAAACGTATAAAATGTCCAGACAAGGTTCTGTGCACTCTATTATGGCTGAACCGACGCAGATTCATCATGTCCCTGAACCTGCAGACGTACAAGGAGCAGATTCTGCAGAGTTTGCCGAACAGAGTGTAAAACCCAAACGCACAGTAAAACCGACACAGAAACTCAGAGAAAACTATGAATGCACTAGAGATGAGCTCTCCAGCAATCTGACAGACCTGTGGGACAGAACATCACAATGCATGTCAGTTTTACCACACTTTAACAATCACCCAGCTGAATTAAGAGACTCTATAGATCGTCTGTCTGCTGCATATAAACGTTACCAGAGGCTGTCAGAAAAATACACAGACTTCTTGCAGGACTCTAATATGGAAGACTTTTCAGCAGAACTGACCAAGACTGATGCACTAAATCAACAGAGAGACCTCCTAGTGCAAGTTGCCAAAGAAAGGGCAGAACTCCGCATTGCTCAACTGCAAGAGACCAGATCGCACAGATCCACATCAACCAAGCACACTGCACATTCTTCCAGAACCTCTCGCTCCAGACATTCAACGTTAAGCGACAAGCTAATAGAGGCCCGCGCTGAAGCGGAGTCAAAGAAAGTGCAAGGCTCCTTTGCTAAAAAACAAGCAGAGTTAGAAGCTCACAGCAAAGTCCGCCAAGCAGAGTTAGAAGCAGAGACGGAATCCCAAATCAAGATTCTGCAAATGGAAAAGGAGGAAGCAGCTGCCGTAGCGAGGCTGAAGGTCCTCGAAGAAGCAATGGGACAAAGTACTAATGCAGACTGCCCTATCCCAGCAGAACTGGAAGACCCAGTCGAACGCACTAGCAAATACGTTTTACAGCATAACATTTGCAACAATACACAGTCATCTCCTGTACATCCTCCCAACACTGTTCTGACTCTCAACGCAGAGACCTCTCAGCTCCAAATGCCTGAGCCTCCTCCAGTCCACAACACAAGAACATCTACGCAGCAAATCACATCAACTCAGTCTGCCAGCAAGGTGAATCCCAGTGACAAGCCGCAGCTCAAGCCGCAGCCAGCAGAAGCCTTAGAGACTACACCAAAGTTAACTTTAACACCCAAGCGGTTCCTCAAGTTACTTTGGCACCAAAGAGTGAGAGATCAGACTTGACTGACTTCGCCAGATATATGATACGCCGAGAGCTCATTAACACAAGCCTCTCAAGGTTCGACGACTGTCCAGAGAGCTACAGGGCCTGGAGATCAACCTTCAAGGCTGCTATTGCTGATCTGAACCTTACTACCAAGGAGGAACTTGATTTGCTCATAAAGTGGCTGGGGCCAGAATCCACAGATCGTGTTAAAAGACTGAGAACAGTACATGTTGACCACCCGGATGCAGGTCTCGTTGCTGCGTGGGCAAGACTTGAGCAAGCTTATGGCAGCGCTGAAGCCATAGAAGGCGCTCTGTTCAAGAGACTGCAAAACTTCCCAAAAATAGGTAACAAGGACTATCGCAAGCTCCAAGAACTGAGTGATCTCCTCATGGAGCTAGAGTTGGCAAAGACAGACCCACGTCTACCTGGACTAAGCTTCCTGGACACTGCTCATGGTGTCAATCCAGTGGCGTCTAAACTGCCATACGGCCTGCAAGAGAAATGGGCGCAACACGGCTCAAGATACAAAAGAGACTATAACGTATCCTTCCCTCCATTCTCATATTTTTGCAGGTTCATCAGCGAACAAGCCTGGACAAGAAACGATCCCAGCTTCAGCTTCAGCGAAACCAACTTGCCAGCTTCATCATCATCACCAGCATCCTCATCAAGGTATGATAACACAGCGGCTAAACGTAGAGACTTTAATAGAACAATATCTGTTAAAAGGACAGACATCTCACCACCCGTGTCCTCTCTTGCAAACCAGAGGGATTCAGGTGATAGCGATAAAGACCCTAATCGTCAGTGCCCTATTCATAAGAAGCCTCACCCTTTAAAGAAATGTCGTGGCCTTAGGGCAAAGACTTTACAAGAGCGCAGGGAGATTCTTCAAAAACTTGGGGTATGCTACAGGTGCTGTGCCTCGTACGGACATTTTGCTAAAGACTGTAAAGTTGTCATCAAGTGCACAGAATGCAGCAGCGACAGACATGTTACAGCTATGCACCCTACTCCACTTCCAGACAACCCACAGCAGCTACCTACCTCTGCACCTGTCTCAAATCATGGCGGGGAGCAACAAGGTAATGCTCCAGCTATAGGGAATATTTCTTCTTCATGCACGGAAGTCTGTGGAGAAGGCTTAGATTACAAATGCTGTGCAAAGGTATGCCTAGTCAAGATATACCCAGAGGGTCAACCTGAGAAAGCAACGAAGATGTATGCCATATTAGATGAACAGAGCAACAGATCGCTTGTTAAGCCTAAATTCTTTGAGATCTTCGGCATAAAGGGACATGCAACACCGTATACTCTCAGAACCTGTTCTGGTCACGTAGAGACTTTCGGCAGAAGGGCCAACGGGTTTATGGTCTCTCACGTCAAGGGGAGAGAGGGAATACCCCTACCAACATTAGTTGAATGTGACCAGATACCAGACGAAAGGGAAGAGATTCCTACTCCAGAGGCTGCATATCATCATCCGCACTTAAGGCATCTTGTAGATGAGATTCCAGTAATGGACATGAATGCTGAAATCTTGGTCCTGCTAGGAAGAGACATTCTCAGAGTACATAAAGTACGCGAACAGTGCGACGGACCAGACGATGCCCCTTATGCACAAAGACTTGACCTGGGCTGGGTAATAGTGGGCAATGTATGCTTGGATAAAATGCACACGTCATCTGAGATCCACTCATTCAAAACTCACGTGTTAGGAAACGGACGTGTATCCCACTTCAAACCGTGTCCTCACCATTATGACGTAAAGGAGAAGCCTCTTGACATTATCTGCGTGTCCGACGTCACTCCTATCCTCTGTGATGACAACCTAGGTACCACAGTGTTTTGTACTACGAGTAATGACAACAAAACAGCTTTATCAGTTGAAGACAGAGAATTCATCAAAGTAATGGACAAAGAATTCTTCAAGGATGAGTCTAACAGCTGGGTAGCACCATTACCTCTTCGTGCTGCAAGGGTCAAACTCCCAAACAATCGTGAACAGGCTTTATCCAGAGTCAAGTCACTACAACGAACACTAAAGAACAGACCTGAAATGAAGGACCATTTCATCGCCTTTATGAAAAGGATCTTTGACAATAATCACGCTGAGCCAGCTCCACCTCTTCGAGAACATGAGTGCTGGTACCTGCCTTTCTTCGGAGTGTATCATCCACGTAAGCCAAAACAAATCAGGGTAGTATTTGACTCCAGTGCCAAGCACCAAGGCATATCCCTGAACGATGTTCTTCTCACTGGTCCTAACCTGACCAACAACCTCGTAGGTGTACTCATGAGGTTCAGAAGGGAGCCAGTCGCCATAACTGCTGATATTGAACAAATGTTTCATTGTACAAAAAGACCATAGGAACTTCCTGAGGTTTCTGTGGCACCGTGACAACAACATGGACAATGAGATGATTGAATACCGCATGAGGGTACACGTCTTCGGAAATAGTCCTTCACCTGCTGTTGCAACATATGGTCTACGAAGGACTGCTCTTGACGGAGAAAAGGAGTATGGAGAAGATGCTCGACACTTCGTTGAGAGAGACTTCTACGTGGACGACGGACTTAAATCCTTACCCACAAATGAAGAAGCCATAGACCTGCTCCAAAGGACACAAGGTATGCTTTCTGAAGCTAACCTCAGACTACACAAGATTGCTTCAAATAGTGTTGCTGTCATGAAGGCCTTTCAACCTGGTGACTATGCCACAGGGTTAAGGACTTAAATCTGGGAATGGACATGCCACCCGTACAGAGAAGCCTAGGCCTGCGGTGGGACTTATTAAAGGACACCTTCGGCTTCCAAGTCGGCTCTGCAGACAAGCCATTTACCAAACGTGGTGTTCTGTCGGTGGTGAACAGTTTATACGATCCAGTGGGATTCGTGGCTCCCATTACCATACAGGGTAAATCCTTACTTAGACAGCTCTCAGAGACTATTACAGATTGGGATGCTCCACTACCAGTAGACAAGCTTTCAAAGTGGAATTCCTGGAAGCAATCTCTACATGCCTTAGATGGAATCCACATACCACGCTGCTACACTCCAGCTTCTCTTGCCACAAGTCAGAGAAAGGAACTTCACATCTTCTCAGATGCATCTACAGAAGCCATAGCAGCTGTCGCCTACCTTAAGGTAAGAGACTCCTCCAATCAAACCCACATAGGATTTCTGTTTGGGAAGGCTAAGTTAGCACCTAAGCCTGAACACACAATTCCCAGGCTTGAACTTTGTGGGACTGTGCTAGCCGTAGAAGTTGCAGATTTCGTACTACAAGAGCTAGACGTTCAGATGGACGACATCAAATTCTACACAGATAGCAAGGTCGTTTTAGGCTACATATACAACCAGACTAAACGTTTCTATGTCTATGTCAGCAACCGTGTAGAAAGAATCAGGAAAACATCTAAGCCTGAACAATGGCATTATGTTCCATCCGAACTTAATCCTGCAGATCATGCCACCAGGCCAGTGTCCACAAGTGTCTTCGCAAATTCTTCTTGGTTGACAGGTCCTGATTTCCTGCTGGCTCATCCAGGAGAAACAACAGCTGACGTCTTTAGTCTTCAAAATCCTGACGAAGATCCAGATATTCGTCCTGAGGTTAAGACTCTTCTCACCAGAACTGCACAAAGACTCGTCTTGGGCTGTCAACGCTTTGAACGTTTCTCCAAGTGGACAAGGCTTGTACGCAACATCGCGAGAAACTCGGGACTGTTCCTGTTCCACCTGGAAACTTTAAAGCAGGAAAAATGTGCTACGACCAGTGGAAGCGAGTACAACACCTTGCCAACTGTTTCTGGAATCGTTGGAAGATGGAGTATCTTTCCACTCTGCAAGGACGCAGGAAATGGCAACGCCTGAACCCGAACGTTCAAGTTGGAGATCTCGTTCTCCTCAAGGACCAGCAAGCCGAAAGGATAGAGTGGCCTATGGGACTTATTAAAAAGAGCATATCTAGCGATGATGGTAAGGTACGTAAGGTGGAGGTGAAGGTCGCAAGACAAGGAACTGTAAAGAATTTTATCAGACCTATCACGGAACTTATTTTGCTCTTACCGCTTGGAGACTGAACTTACTTAGGTTTTCAAGACATCTAGCAAATTACACTGTCGTTATTTGCACTTGCATAACTACCGTTATGATGTATATATAGTGACATTTTCAATGCCAGACGGGGAGTGTGCTGTTAGAGTTATTAATTTAGATGGGGATTTATAGTGTATAGATATCCTTATGCTGCCTTATGCTGCCACCTAGTGGTCTTTCTGTATTGTACATGCTTTCCTTCTTTTTTCCCTCGCTTTATGATGATGCACTTCCTGTGTGTGTTTAGTTCCACCCTTCCTTCTTGTAAGAGCTGCAGCATGGTGTAGTTATCCAGCAGCACATGTATATTCATCCTCAAGTTAGGACAGAATCATTTTTTGACCGCAAAGAACATCTCATTCCATTATCTGCTGTATCCTGTGATCTGCTGTAACCTGATATATGGAATAAAGCAAGTCGTGGAAAGAAACGGTGTTCTGGTGAGTTCAGCTATCTGATAAGGATTGTCCTCGGTGATTGCATCTACTTATAAAGGCCAGGCATAGAGGTCTCTGCAAGGGATAAATCGCTTTACAACGATCGGAGTCAGAATACCCCACCCTCCACCCAGGAGTTCAGAGCCAGAACGGGGTCCTCCCAGCCGGGAAGGCCAGCTCCATCAACAACTTCGCTCCAACTCAAAACCTTTCATACCATTTTAATATGATTAAATAAAGTTGTGCAAAGCATATTCATAAGAAAAAAAAGGATCTTTATTCAATAAAAAGCTATAGAATCGGCAGAATTACCGTATCAACAGACTTACTGTATCGACAGAAATATCGGATCTGAAACGAGGAGAACAGACATTCCGAAAAGCCTGAAAATTTCTGATATCACGAAAAAAAAGTCGATACGAAAAACGAGCCGAAACGGAAATTGTCCGAAACGATCCGAAATGAAAAATTTAAAATCCCTAACAAACCGAACCGAAAAATAATCTGTGTACATCCCTGCAGCTCACCAGCTGCTAACTCTCTACTCGATCTGCACCAGTCTAGCATTCGCTCCTAACAATCTGACACTGCTCTGACCAAGGTGACTAATGATTTAGTTCCCGCTGAAACCAAAGGTCACTTCTCCCTCCTTATTCTTCTTCCTGACCTTTCCGCTGCATTCAACACTGGTGATCACCCTCTCCTGCTCCTCATGCTGCGTCAACTTGGCCTCAGTGACCTCACTCTCTCCTGGTCCTCTTCCTGTCTCTCTTTTCACTTCTTTAGTGTCCCCTTCCCTAGTGTCTCTTCGCCACAATTTCCTCTTTCAGTTGGGGTACCTCAAGGCTCTGTTCTGGGTCCCCTTCTCTTCTCGATCTATACCGCCTCTTTGGACAACCTCATCTCTTCCTATGGATTCCAATATCTCTATGCTGACAACACCCAAATCTACCTTTCCTCTCCCAATCTCTCTCCTCCAGTGTTGGACCGTGTTACAGCCTGCCTATCGGTTGTCTTTCGACTGGATGACTTCCCGTTTCCTAAAGCTCAACCTCTCTGAAACTGAACTTCTCATCTTCCCTCCCTCTGAAATCTCCATTCCTGCGCCAGTTTCTCTTCAGGTGAATGGTGCCACCATTACTTCTACCTCTCAAGCTCCATTGCCTCAGGATCCTCTTGGACTCCAATCTATCCTTTACTCCTCACATTCAGTCTCTTAACTAAATCTTGCTACTTCCACCTAAAAAATATTGCACGCATCCGTCCCTTTCTTAATCCAGACTCTACTAAAATGCTCATCCAAGCTCTTATCACCTGCCTTGACTACTGTAACCTCCTTCTCTCTGGCTTTAAGAGATCCCAGATTCTGCCTCTGCAGTCTGTAATGAACGCCTGTGCCAGACTCTGCACCTCACGTCTCTGTCAATCTCTACACTGGCTCTCTGTTTCCTTCAGAATCCAATTCATTATACTGGTGCTCACATACAAAGCTCTCCATAACCGCGCCCCTGCCTACATCTCCTCCCTTATTAGCAGGTACTTCCCATCCCGACCACTTCGCTCGGCCAATGGTCTGATGCTATCAGTTCCTCATACCCGCACCCCCCAACTTTCGCCTTCAGGACTTCTCCTGAGCTGCACCCTTTCTATGGAACTCACTTCCCCGCAACATCAGACTCACTCTTCTCTCCAGTCCTTCAAGAAGTCTCTGAAAACGCATTTCTATAGAGAAGCCTATCAGCTCACTCCATAATCCCCCACTGTCATTTCCTGCTCCTCTTCCCATTCAGTCCTCATGCAACCCGCTACTTCAAATACCCTATTCATCTTCACCTAATGTGTCACAGCGCTAAGGAGTTTGTTGACGCTTTATAAATACTTGTAACTGTAACTAATTCAACTAAGGCAACAGATTCTGCCTCTTCTTTTGATTTGAGCACGGAGAAAAACAGTTTCAGCTTTTTAACATTTTTTTTTTTCAGGTTTTTTGCCTCAAAACAAAAATTTAAATAGTAATTTTGGCATGTTTCTTTTTTTGTTTGGGGGGTAGGGCCGCTCCGCATTTCTGTGCCTACAGGCTGATGAGGTGCAAATCCGGCCCTGGTTGTGAGCTCTGTCCAGTTAAAGGGGAGGGGGGGTTGCAGCTTTTCTTCCAATGAGGTGAGTGCCACTGTGCCGGCCTGAGGAAAATGAACGCTCAGAGCTGGGGCTGGGAGATTTACATATTACAGAGGGGATCTCAGTGTCTGGTCTGCCAAAGATTTTAATTGTTATGAGTCTGGACAGAGCTCCTAGTGCTGGCAGCACTTACTGCAACTCGGCTGCAGCTCTCTGCGTTCATTTTCACTCACCGGGGCAGGGAGACCTCATTTCCTCCCAGTCCTGGGCTCACACACCTACCTCGAATGAGCTGCCTGGGAATGAGACCCGCCCCCATGTCGCACCGCTCAGCATCTTTACCTTCCTTAGGAATTAAAGATATGTTGGCCGCCTGAGTTTGGGACGGAATGGTGTGGCCTTCCAGAATGGCATTAAAAGCCACCAGGAATCTGGGGTAGAGAATTTTCGCAAATCGTTTATAATATTGCAGGGGAAGGCCATCTGGGCCTGGGCACTTGCCCGTTTTAGAAGATTTTACAGCGTCACTCAATTCTTCTATAGTTAAGGGTGCGTCTAACAGTAGGGCAGTTTCAGGTTTCAGGTGTCAGGCGTCGCGTGACGTGTTGGGAGAGATGGGCATGAATCTTTTGCGAATGAAGTGTGCGTCCTGCGTCCGTCTCCGGAGTGGGCAGGTCATATAGAGTCGCGAAGTAGGAACGAATCGTAGGGAGAATGCGGTGTGGTAGATGTTGTGTTTTGCCATGTGTGTCCCTGATTTTGGCAATGTACGTGGTCGAATGGTGGGCACGTAGCATACGAGCCAGCAGTCTCCCACTCTTGTCTCCATGAGCAAAGAAAAATGTCTTGGAACGTAAACAGTGTCAGTGATACGTGGAATTAAGAAGAGTGGCCAGTTCCCGGCATAGGGTTGTCAAGTCGGTTAACTGGGCGGGGTCAAGGGATTCCTTATGTAAGATCTCCAGGTTGTGAATGCGAGCTAAGAGATCAATTGTAGCTGCCTCCCTGTGTTTTTTTTGCTCTGACGCCTTACGAATATAAAACCCACGTATGACACATTTATGTGCTTCCCAGATGGACAGTGGAGACACATCTGGCGTGTCATTGTCCTGAAAATATAGGGCATGGGTCTGCTCACAGTCGTTTGAAGTCGGGGGGGTCAGTCAGGAGGAATTAAGTCGCCAGGCTGGGACGGCAGGGTGATGCAGAGGGGAAAGAAGACGCATTGTGACCGGGGCATGGTCAGACCATGTCAAAGATCCAATCCGGACTGATTGTAAATCAGATAAATGATAGTGCGGTATAAAGAAATAATCCAGTCGAGAATAGATCTGCGCAGGGTGTGAAAAATAGGTGTAGTCTTTGTCCTCCGTGTGCATTTCCCTCCAACAGTCCACTAATCTGTGTGTATGCAACAATTTGGAGATAGAGCGAGTGACATGTGGGGGGACAGCTGAGCGTCCCGAGGACGTGTCAAGGCGGGGATTCAGTGGTACATTCAAGTCGCCCCCTAAAACTAGACAGCCCTCAGAGAACTCAGTGATGAGAGGAAGCAATTTGTTCATGAATCTATGTTGTCCCTTGTTCGGTGCGTAGAAGTTTGCAAAAGTATACTTGCGTCCCGCTATTTCTCCCTTTACCATTACATAACGGCCATCTTTGTCGGATAGAGTTGCTTGTTGGACAAAGGGGACAGATTTGTGAAATAAAATCACCACGCCCTTAGATTTGGCCACCGCATTGTTACTAAAAAAGCCTATTGGGAAGCAGGAGTTTGTGAGTCTCGGGCCGCCCCTTCTCTAAAGTGTGATTCTTGGATAAACACCACTGAGGCCCGTACTTTCTGGAAATCACGTAGAGCCCCCGAACGTTTCTCAGGTATGTTTAGGCCACTGGCATTAATGGACATTAACGTGAGAGGTTCCTGACGCACGGCCATTATTGAAGGATAGCGAAGGAGCTCCCTAGGCCAACCCCCACTCCCACAGGAAGGGGTAAGGAAGGGAACCGGGGATCTAAGGGAATGGGTAGTAAGTGGTAACTATATACACTCGGAGAGGCGGGGTTGACGGGGGGCAGGAAGAATCCAACAGGCCAACCAGTGGTCCGGGTATCCTGTCCACTTCACGTGTCAACCAACCTCGGTGGGGAGAACGTGACCTAGCGTTCGCGGGAACTAAACTCTATTTATGCATCGGGGCCTCTGCAGACCCCCCAAATAACACTGAATATCAATACAATAATACATTGAACGTTGTATGAGAAAAATAGAAAAGAAAAAGAATATTTCAAACCAGCAGGACCCATCTCGTCCGAGAGTCCAAGGGAAGGCGCAACGAGCGATCCTCAAGCTTGGGCCCCATCTTCGGGGGGGAGGGAGAGAAAAAGTCCGTGTTCAAGACAGTTCGGATAAAATCCTAATCCAGATTCCACTCCCCCCCCCCCCCTGCAAAGAAAAGAGAAAAATAATAATAAATATAACAAAGTCAAACCTTTACGCAATTGAGTACCGGCGACAAGTGTCGCGGAGTTATATCAGAAAAAAGGTCAGCAAGACCGGGATCGCAGGCCTTGGGGTAGTTGTCTTTCCGGACCAAATCTGGGCGTTAGCCGGAGTGTGTAATAGAAAGGCGCGATAAGAGAAAAAAATAAAAAGAAGTCAAAAAGCCTTGCGAATTGGAAGTCCAGTGTTGGGAATGTAGGTCATGGGTTGCTGTCAGCCTGTGTGGACTTTCAGCTTGAGCACGGAGTCTCACATCTGTGGCCCCGGTCCCCGGGCAGTTTGTTGACGGTCAAGGCGAGCACGCTGAGAAGGTGGCCGTGGTCGCGGCCTTCCGAGACCACCATTATACAGTGCCAGAGGGTCAGGCCACGTCAGTGAAATAGGTGGCAGTTGTAGCAGACGAGCCAGTTCTGGAAGATCTTCAGCCTCCTGTACCAAAAATTGGCCCGCAGGAGTCATCACTGAGAGTCCCGTCGGCATTTGCCATCGATAGCGTATTTGTTGCGTGAGCAGGACACTAGTTAGCGGCCTGAATGCCCGCCTGTATGCTAGAGTAGCCGGTGCAAGGTCTGGGAATAGCTGCAGGTTCACACCCTCAAACGAGAATTCCGTAGTGACTCTAGCCTGGCGCAGAATTTCTTCCTTCAGGTCAAAGCGAGACAAGCAGCATATAACGTCCCGCGGGGGGCTGCCGGGGGGTCCCTTTGGTCGTAAGGCCCTGTGAGCCCGAACAAAGTCAATCTCAGATTGAGGCGGCCTGTCAAGGAGGGCATTGAAGATATGCAGCAGCACTTGTTTCAGGGCAGAGGGTGAGTCCTCGGTTTCTGGCAGACCTCTGAGCCGGAGGTTTTGGCGTCTGCCCCTATTGTCCAGATCAGTGAGGTGGAGAGCCATGCTTTGCATCTGTGAAGTGTGAACTTGTACAGCACGTGCAGTAGAACCAGCTTGCAAACAGAGAGTGTCACATTCCCCCTCCAAGTGAGTAACCTTTGCAGTTAAACCGTGAATCTCTGTGCGAATATGATGCAGTTCTGACATAATGGTGGTGCTCAAATTTTCATTAGCGATTCGCAGGTCAGATTTAGTTGGGAGGTTGTTCAGGATGGATTGCCAGTCAATCGTGGAAAGATGCCCGTTATTCCCAGGTCCCTGGGTGTTGGCAGACAAAAAAGAAGGGGTAGGCCACAGAGAAGCCGGGGGCTCGAGTTGGGAGCTCTGCCCAGCTTGTGCAAGCGCTGCGGGGTAGGCCTCCGGCCTTATCTGGGAAGGCGGATTTTGAGAAACTATTTGGGCCTGCATTGTGTCTGGGGTAGCGCTCATCCAGTCCCCTTGTGAATTGAGGTCCATAGCAGCCGGGGACGTTGTGGGTTCGGGCGCCAGGGTAGGCCGCGGTGAAGCCGGGGCCTCCAGTAATTCGTGCTGCCCAAATCGAGGGTGCGCTTCAGGCCCATCGGCGCGGTCTGATTGCAGGGTGGAAAATTGCCGCTGGGGAGTCGCTGGAGCGCCGCGATTTTTCTCCCCTTGCCTCTGGACACCTGTTGCCTTACTTAATTTGCCCATTTCGGGGTCCGCTGGATGCCTAAAACGTTCTGGTGGGGGAATCTGCGGAGGAGCTCGTGCTTCACACAGCCTTCTCCATCAGCTGCCAGGCCACGCCTCACTTTATATATATTTCTATACTGCAGGTTAGAAATATTTCAAAGGCCACGATCTAGCGATATCGGAGATAAATCTTAGTCTATATCCATTGCAACATACAGTCAGGTCCAGAAATATTGGGATGTCGACACAATTCTAAGATCTTTGGCTCTATACACCACCACATTGGAGTTGGAATGAAACAAACACAATGTGCTTTAACTGCAGACTGTCAGCTTTAATTTGAGGGTATGTACATCCAACTCAGGTGAACGGTGTAGGATTTACAGCAGTTTGCAGATGTGCCTCCCACTTGTTACGGGACCAAAAGTAATGGGACAGAATAATAATCATAAATCAAATTTTCCCTTGTTAATACTTGGTTGCAAATCCTTTGCAGTCAATCACAGCCTGAAGTCTGGAATGCATAGACCTCACCAGACGCTGGGTTTCATCCCTGGTGATGCTCTGCCAGGCCTCTACTGCAACTGTCTTCAGTTCCTGCTTGTTCTTGGGGCATTTTCCCTTCAGTTTTGTCTTCAGCAACTGAAATGCATGCTCAATGGGATTCAGGTCAGGTAATTGACTTGGCCATTGCATAACATTCCACTTCTGTCCCTTCAAAAACTCTTTGGTTGCTTTTGCAGTATGCTTTGGGTCATTGTCCATCTGCACTGTGAAGCGCTGTCGAATGAGTTTTGCAGCATTTGGCTGAATGTGAGCAGAGAATATGGCCCAAAACACTTCAGAATTCATGCTGCTACTTTTGTCATCAGTCACATCATCAATAAATACAAGAGAACCAGTTCCATTGGCAGCCATACATATCCACGCCATGACACTACCACCACCATGCTTCACTGATGAGGCGTTATGCTTAGGATAATGAGCAGTTCCTTTCCTTCTCCATACTCTTCTCTTCCCATCACTCTGGTACAAGTTGATCTTGGTCTCATCTGTCCATAGGCGCTTGTTCCAGAACTGTGAAGGCTTTGTTAGGTGTTGTTTGGCAAACTCTAATTTGGCCTTCCTGTTTTTGAGGCTCATCAATGGTTTACATCTTGTGGTGAACCCTCTGTATTCACTCTGGTGAAGTCTTCTCTTGATTGTTGACTTTGACACACATACACCTACCTCCTGGAGAGTGTTCTTGATCTGGCCAACTGTTGTGAAGGGTGTTTTCTTCACCAGGGAAAGAATTCTTCGGTCACCCACCACCGTTGTTTTCCGTGGTCTCCCGGGTCTTTTGGTGTTGCTGAGCTCACTGGTGCATTCCTTCTTTTTGAGAATGTTCCAAACAGTTGTTTCGGCCACGCCTAATGTTCTTGCTATCTCTCTGATGGGTTTGTTTTGTTTCTTCAGCCTAATGATGGCTTGCTTCACGGATACTGACAGCTCTTTGGATCTCATCTTGAGAGTTGACAGCAACAGATTCCAAATGCAAATCGCACACTTGAAATGAACTCTGGGCCTTTTATCTGCACATTGTAATTGGGGTAATGAGGGAATATCTCACACCTGGCCATGGAACAGCTGAGAGGCCAATTGTCCCATTACTTTTGGTCCCTTAACAAGTGGGAGGCACATCTGCAAACTGCTGCAAATCCTACACCGTTCACCTGAGTTGGATGTACATACCCTCAAATTAAAGCTGACAGTCTGCAGTTAAAGCACATTGTGTTTGTTTCATTCCAACTCCATTGTGGTGGTGTAAAGAGCCAAAGATGTTACAATTGTGTCTATGTCCCAATATTTCTGGACCTGACTGTATATACACCTATATACATATATCTCTTACATTAATCCCACTTAAATTGCTTTCCATACATTACCTGTCCGAGATCTGGATTCAGCGTTTCAGCAATCTTCTTAGTTATCAGTGGATATAATGTATTTTGGAGAGTTTGTGAGAATATGTTAGAGTATTTATAATATGTTAGAAATTTGTTTGCATATTAATTTCTTTGTCTCTGAGTTTTCTCCTTGAGCATAACTCGTAAAATAATTTGAGAGTGAATGCATGAGAGTAAAAAAAATAAGATTTTAAGTCCCGAGAGGGAGAAGTCTAGTGATGTTGTGGAATGAATGACCTCTACATGTTCTGTGTAACCAGTTATAGAGTAAATGACATCAATTATTACGTTCCTCTCTATTTGCATATAGTGTATGTCCACGGGAATTCAAGAAAACTGTCAACCTTTACTACACCACAAGATGGCAGGGTTTATTTTCAAATTAAAAATTACTTTATTAATTCAAAAATAGTAAAATTAAAGAGACGGGGGCGTGGCCGGCTGCTGAGGAGAGAGGACGCGTGTCTGTGGAGCTCCGACCCGTCCTCTCTCTAAGGGATCTTTTAAGACCTCTTTTTGCTGCTGGAAATTACCTGTTGGGAGCCCTGAGTAGCTGGCCATCGGGGTGCATTGTCCGGGGGCCTGTTTTGCCCCCCCCACCGGACTTGAGACCGACGATTGCCGGGATGGATATTGTTGCCGGCGGCCATCTTGGGGCCTACCCCCTGGCTTCTACCGCCTCCTTGTTGTGCCCTCCTGTGGATGTCTTACTAGCTGGGCCCGGGGTGCGTGATGTGGGGATGGAGGGCCCCCATCTCTGGTTCACCGCTCAGGGTGGAACGCTGCAGAGGGATGATGCTGGTGAGTCTGGGGGCTCGGTCGTTCCTCCTCCCCACGCTGCAGTGAAAATGGATGTGCTTGAAGGCCTTGAGGCCTGTCTAACGTTGCTGGAGGGGGACGACAAGAGCCCTCTTACAAGGGGGAGTTTGCGCCAGATGGTGGCCGTCCTGCGGGGATGCAGGAAGCTGCTGACCTCTTGCCCGTGCACATCAGAAGATAACTCGCCTATACCTGCTGTCGGGGAACAGGCGGCCGAGAATGGAAGGGAATTCAGAGTGGGGGCCATAGATGTCTCGATGCAGATCGACCATCCACCACGGAGAGTAACCCTGGAGCGAGAACTGCTGGCACCTGCTGGAATGGGGGTCGCGTTGGTGGTCTCTGTCCTGGAGAAGCCGGACATCTCCACGAGGTCTGCGGCGGAGGAGCTACAGTGCTGCGCGGGACTTTCTGCAGGGGAGATGCAGTTTCGACCTTGGTCCCGCGGAGTCACTCCGGCCATGGATAGAATGCTCGGGAGTCTACTGGTCGAGCAGACACCTCGGGAGAACCCTGCGTATTGCCTGCTTGAGATGACTCCCGCAGCCATACCCCACGGTGTTGATGCTGGTATCTGGGCGGAGGGCATACCTGATCTGCCGGCCATGTTGTCTCATTTCGGGCTTGGGTCTTCTGCCTGGCATGGCCTGATGTGCGTCGCCCTGCCTGGGTTGCACCTGCTGCCATTTCGGGATGCTGGCTGAGCGCCCCCCTCGCCTTTCACAGTGGGAGTCCTTAGTTTGTGGACTTTCCGCCTCTTCATTCGGCTGATTGAGAGGACTTTTTCAGTTTGATGTTTCCCGGCTGGGGATAAGCTTTTGCCTACCTGAGACACTTCCTGCTGCCTTCATGGAATTTCGTAGCATGAACTTTTATTTTCCTTATGTTGAAGGTTTTTTTTTTTTTTGGTTTTTTTTCTTCCCCTCCAGATGATTTTAGTTTTACCAGCGGAGTCTTGTTCTTCCCCCCCTTCCCCTCCCCTAAACCTGTCCCTAGGTTTTCATGCTTTGTGGACTTTATTGATGACTGGGTCACTTACAGAGTTTTTGCATCCCCCCTCACTCTTTTTTGCCCCATGTTATTTGTTTTATTCTTTTTTCAAGGACTTTCATGCAGTTGATTTTGCTATTTTATGCGACCTTTTTCTGACATCATACATTTTTTAGTTTACCTTTGCTTATTTTTTTATTTTTATTTTTTCCTTATGCTGAGTTATTGCTGATGACTGTGCGGCCCTGCGAGGCCAACAGCTTATGCTTGACTGTATGATGACATATTACAAAATAAAAAATTGGAAAAAAAAAAAATTAGAGACAGAGATCATAGGTCAATATTCTTATCGAGTTTGAACAAAAGAACACTCCTAGTCTCTTCAGACAGTATGTCTCGGGTTTTCCTATTTGATTTAATATTTCTTCAATTCTATCCATTTCAAGGTTTTTACTGAGTTACTCTGATCAGTGCAGACATTCCTTCTATAGAAAAAAAATACTTCTACCGCTTACATTTAAAACCGCTTATTTCTATTCTTGAGTAACTACTGTTATAATATACTTCAAAATATTTAATATTTTCTGTGCTACTAATATAGAATATATATTGATTATTTATATATATATGTATATATATGTACTTGTCATAAATGTATTTGTGCATAGCTATATATATTGTTGCATATATTTTAACATACATGTTTCTATACCAATAAAAATCTTAACACAAAGAAAACAGACCTATCAATTTTCTATGACTAGCACTTAGACTCTGCAATATATCAAATAAAGACACTTTATATCTAGCGATTACAGTCTAACGATTATATTTTTAAACACATTCCTTTCTGAGTTACCATACAATGAACCTGATTCTAAAAAAAAATCTGAGTTTATTCTGAAACTAGTCTAAAGTTGAGAAAGACTTTAGATATAAAAATATAGATATACGATTAAACAAGATGGCAACATAGAAACATAGAAAAATGTCGGCAGCAGGCATCCATTTTGTGTTTCTCTGAAAATACCTGACATACCCCCCTTTGGTTTCATCTTATTTCTAAATTAAATTAGACTAAAAAAGAATTATGCTAGGTTTCCACCTTTCGGAACACGTCTTTCTTCTTTCATCCATTTAATAATTGAAGATGCAGTGTTTTTAAACTTCAATGTACGCACTTTTCTGTTTAGTACAATCATCCAAACAGTTAGAAACATAATTGCTATACATATTACAATCTCTGCAATACTAGGCCCATAATAAGCAGATAGCAATTGATGATCAAGCTGTGAATACATCTATACTATAAAAGGATAAGCTAAAAACTGTCCGTCGCAAAAACCCTACTGCGCATGCGCGACGGACATTTGAAAGCGGCCGTTAGAACACACAGGTAGCTGCGCGTGCCGGCCGCGTGAAAAAAAAAAAAAACGGCACGAGCCGCGCGCAGCTACCCGTGTGTTTACACGGCCAGATGCCCCGATCCTCCAGCGGTGACCGTCCTCCGGCTGCCGGCGGGCCTCCAGGCTCAGGCGAGCCCCCGGCTCGGTTTGGGCCTACAGGCCCAGCCGAGCCGGGGACTCGCCTAAGCCTAGAGGCCCGCCGAGCAGCCAGCAGCAGCCGGAGAAGGTCACCGCTGGAGGATCGGGGCCGAAGTTCCCAAACAAACACACCCCAAAATCGGCCCTGAGCTCCAGCGGAGACCTCCTCCGGCTGCCGCTGGCTGCTCGGCGGCCCTCTAGGCTTAGGCGAGCCCCGGCTCGGTTTGGGCCTACAGGCCCAGCCGAGCCGGGGACTCGCCTAAGCCTAGAGGCCGCCGAGCAGCCAGCAGCAGCCGGAGAAGGTCACCGCTGGAGGATCGGGGCCGAAGTTCCCAACACAACACACCCCAAAATCGGCCCTGAGCTCCAGCGGAGACCTCCTCCGGCTGCCGCTGGCTGCTCGGCGGCCCTCTAGGCTTAGGCGAGCCCCCGGCTCGGTTTGGGCCTACAGGCCCAGCCGAGCCGGGGACTCGCCTAAGCCTAGAGGCCGCCGAGCAGCCAGCAGCAGCCGGAGAAGGTCACCGCTGGAGGATCGGGGCCGAAGTTCCCAAACAAACACACCCCAAAATCGGCCCTGAGCTCCAGCGGAGACCTCCTCCGGCTGCCGCTGGCTGCTCGGCGGGCCTCTAGGCTTAGGCGAGCCCCCGGCTCGGTTTGGGCCTACAGGCCCAGCCGAGCCGGGGACTCGCCTAAGCCTAGAGGCCCGCCGAGCAGCCAGCGGCAGCCGGAGAAAGTCACCGCTGGAGGATCGGGGCCGAAGTTCCCAAAAAATACACCCCAAAATTGGTCCTGAGCTCCAGCGGAGACCTCCTCCAGCTGCCGCTGGCTGCTCGGCGGGCCTCTAGGCTTAGGCGAGCCCCCGGCTTGGCTTGGGCCTACAGGCCCAGCCGAGCCGGGGACTCGCCTAAGCGTAGAGGCCGGCCGAGCAGCCTGCTCGGCCGGAGGAGGTCACCGCTGGAGCTCAGGGCCGATGTTGCCTAACACATACTCACCGACATCGGCCCTTAGCTCCTCCAGCGATGGCGGTCCCGCTTGCAGCATCCTCTCTCTCTCCGTTGCTCGCCGGAATGACGTCACGAAAGCCTTTGACCCCGGGGGTCAAAGGCTTTCGTGACGTCATCCTGGCGAGCAACGGAGAGAGAGAGGATGCTGCAAGC
This sequence comes from Leptobrachium leishanense, assembly GCA_009667805.1. Classification (NCBI taxonomy): domain Eukaryota; kingdom Metazoa; phylum Chordata; class Amphibia; order Anura; family Megophryidae; genus Leptobrachium; species Leptobrachium leishanense. The sequence goes on from CM019068.1 coordinate 119,640,094, forward strand.
GGGACCGCCATCGCTGGAGGAGCTAAGGGCCGATGTCGGTGAGTATGTGTGGAACCGGTGGAGGACTCGAGGCCGATGTAGGTGAGTATGTGCTCTACACACACACACCCTGCTTGCTCGGCCGGTATCCAAGCTTAGGCGAGCCCCGGCTTGGCTTGGGCCTAGAGGCCCTGCCGAGCCGGGGACTCGCCTGAGCATGGAGGCCGGTCGAGTTGCATGCTCGGGCGTCCTCCAGGCTCAGGCGAGTCCCCGGCTCGGCTGGGCCTCTAGGCCACGCCAAGCCGGGGGCTCGCCTAAGCTTGGTCGGCATCCAGGCTCAGGCGAGCCCCCGGCTTGGCTTGGGCCTAGAGGCCCAGCCGAGCCGGGGACTCCGCTAAGCCTGGAGGACGTTTGAGCATGCAACTCGACCGGCCTCCATGCTCAGGCGAGTCCCCGGCTCTGCTGGGCCTCTAGGCCCAAGCCGGGGGCTCGCCTAAGCTTGGATACCGGCCGAGTAAGCAGGGTGGGTGTGGAGAGCACATACTCACCTACATTAGCCCTGAGCTCCAGCGGTGACTGTCCTCCGGCTGTCGCAGGCTGCTCGGCCGGCCTCCAGGCTCAGGCGAGCCCCCGGCTTGGCTTGGGCCTACAGGCCCAGCCGAGCCGGGGGCTCGCCTAAGCCTGGAGGCCGGCCGAGCAGCCTACGACAGCCACCGCTGAGGCTCCGGGCCAATGTAGGGGGATGTTGCCTACACATACTCACCTACATCGGCCCTTAGCTCCTCCAGCGATGGCGGTCCCGCTTGCAGCATCCTCTCTCTCTCCGTTGCTCGCCGGAATGACGTCACGAAAGCCTTTGACCCGGGGGGTCAAAGGCTTTCGTGACGTCATCCTGGCGAGCAACGGAGAGAGAGAGGATGCTGCAAGCGGGACCGCCATCGCTGGAGGAGCTAAGGGCCGATGTCGGTGAGTATGTGTGGAACCGGTGGAGGACTCGAGGCCGATGTAGGTGAGTATGTGCTCTACACACACACACCCTGCTTGCTCGGCCGGTATCCAAGCTTAGGCGAGCCCCCGGCTTGGCTTGGGCCTAGAGGCCCTGCCGAGCCGGGGACTCGCCTGAGCATGGAGGCCGGTCGAGTTGCATGCTCGGGCGTCCTCCAGGCTCAGGCGAGTCCCCGGCTCGGCTGGGCCTCTAGGCCACGCCAAGCCGGGGGCTCGCCTAAGCTTGGTCGGCATCCAGGCTCAGGCGAGCCCCCGGCTTGGCTTGGGCCTAGAGGCCCAGCCGAGCCGGGGACTCCGCTAAGCCTGGAGGACGTTTGAGCATGCAACTCGACCGGCCTCCATGCTCAGGCGAGTCCCCGGCTCTGCTGGGCCTCTAGGCCCAAGCCGGGGGCTCGCCTAAGCTTGGATACCGGCCGAGTAAGCAGGGTGGGTGTGGAGAGCACATACTCACCTACATTAGCCCTGAGCTCCAGCGGTGACTGTCCTCCGGCTGTCGCAGGCTGCTCGGCCGGCCTCCAGGCTCAGGCGAGCCCCCGGCTTGGCTTGGGCCTACAGGCCCAGCCGAGCCGGGGGCTCGCCTAAGCCTGGAGGCGGCCGAGCAGCCTACGACGCCACCGCTGAGGCTCCGGGCCAATGTAGGGGGATGTTGCCTACACATACTCACCTACATCGGCCCTTAGCTCCTCCAGCGATGGCGGTCCCGCTTCCAGCGTCCTCTCTCGCTCCGTTGTTAGCCGGAATGACGTCACGAAAGCCTTTGACCCCGGGGGTCAAAGGCTTTCGTGACGTCATCCCGGCGACCACGGAGCGAGAGAGGATGCTGGAAGCGGGACGCGGGACCGCCATCGCTGGAGGGCCGATGTAGGTGAGTATATCCACGAGCGGGGGGGCCATATCCACGAGCGGGGGGGCATATCCACGAGCGGGGGGGCCATATCCACGAGCGGGGGGCGATATCCACGTGCTGGGGCGATATCCACGAGCTGGGGCAGTATCCACGTGCTTGGGCAGTATCCACGAGCTGGGGCAGTATCCACGTGCTGGGGCAGTATCCACGTGCTGGGGCAGTATCCATCCACGTGCTGGGGCAGTATCCACGAGCTGGGGCAGTATCCACGTGCTGGGGCAGTATCCACGTGCTGGGGCAGTATCCATCCACGTGCTGGGACAGTATCCACGTGCTGGGGCAGTATCCACGTGCTGGGGCAGTATCAATCCATGTGCTGGGCAGTATCCACGTGCTGGGGCAGTATCCACGAGCTGGGGCAATATCCACGTGCTGGGCAGTATCCACGTGCTGGGGCAGTATCCACGTGCTGGGGCAATATCCACGTGCTGGGGCAATATCCACGTGCTGGGGCAATATCCACGTGCTGGGTCAATATCCACGTGCTGGGGCAATATCCATGTGCTGGGCAGTATCCACGTGCTGGGGCAGTATCCACGAGCTGGGGCAATATCCACGTGCTGGGGCAGTATCCACGTGCTGGGGCAGTATCCACGTGCTGGGGCAGTATCCATCCACGTGCTGGGGCAGTATCCATCCACGTGCTGGGGCAGTATCCACGTGCTGGGGCAGTATCCACGTGCTGGGGCAGTATCAATCCACGTGCTGGGGCAATATCCATGTGCTGGGCAGTATCCACGTGCTGGGGCTGTATCCACGTGCTGGGGCTGTATCCACGTGCTGGGGCAGTATCCACGTGCTGGGGCAATATCCACGTGCTGGGGCAATATCCACGTGCTGGGGCAATATCCACGTGCTGGGTCAATATCCACGTGCTGGGGCAATATCCATGTGCTGGCAGTATCCACGTGCTGGGGCAGTATCCACGAGCTGGGGCAATATCCACGTGCTGGGGCAGTATCCACGTGCTGGGGCAGTATCCATCCACGTGCTGGGGCAGTATCCACGTGCTGGGGCAGTATCCACGTGCTGGGGCAGTATCAATCCACGTGCTGGGGCAATATCCATGTGCTGGGCAGTATCCACGTGCTGGGCAGTATCCACGAGCTGGGGCAATATCCACGTGCTGGGCAGTATCCACGTGCTGGGGCAGTATCCACGTGCTGGGGCAATATCCAGGAGCTGGGGCAGTATCCACGAGCTGGGGCAATATCCACGTGCTGGGGCAGTATCCATCCACGTGCTGGGGCAGTATCCACGTGCTAGGGCAATATCCACGTGCTAGGGCAGTATCCACGAGCTGGGGCAGTATCACGAGCTGGGGCAATATCCACGTGCTGGGGCAGTATCCACGAGCTGGGGCAGTATCCACGTGCTGCGGCAATATCCACGTGCTGGGGCAATATCCACGTGCTGGGGCAATATCCACGTGCTGGGGCAGTATCCACGTGCTGGGGCAGTATCCACGTTCTGGGGCAGTATCCACGTGCTGGGGCAGTATCCACGTGCTGGGGCAATATCCACGAGCTGGGGCAATATCCACGTGCTGGGGCAATATCCACGTGCTGGGGCAGTATCCACGTGCTGGGGCAATATCCACGAGCTGGGGCAGTATCCACGAGCTGGGGCAGTATACATGAGCAGGGGCAGTATATCCACAATAGACTGCCCTCTGGGCAGGCTTTACAACTAGTAGGAGTATAAATCGTTAGATTATCTTTCTTTATTAGAAGTTCAATGATATGATCAGGCTTGTTCTCTAGCAGAAATTTCAAATCCGGTTCAATAGGTATCTCACGTCTTTGGAATGCGTCAACGATTTGTATCTCCTCACACCAGACTTCATTTCCGACCGGATAGAGAGTAATTTTGCCGATAACAACTCTTGATTCTTTAGGAACTTTTACGAGGATCACTGGAGTAGGTATTAACACTTTCTTGTTTTGTACCAGATCCTTCCGGTAAACATTCGCTTCTTTCTTTAGTGCTCACCAGCCATTTATCTCCAACCAGTATAGCGTTGACACTAGAATTGTCCTGAGTCTTCTTGAAAGCAACCTGACAAGTCTCAGGCCCGTGTCTAAGATATTACATTCCACACAAGCTTGGGTTGCGTTGTAGACAAAAGGTTTACCTTCTCACTGGTAATTATTGTCCTTGAACTTGACACATTCTGTTTAGAATTGGAATCGAGTATTCTTCAGGTTCCCAGGGCTGGTAGGTAACCATCTCTGGAGTTTGTATCTTTACATGGAATCCGTCTTGAAAAGTTCCAACATTATGGACATTTTTGACTGGAAAACATTCTCGCCATAAAAGGGTTAGCTAAGAGAAAGCAAACTTCCATTCGTTCCTTATCAATGTACAAAGGTATAGCGCTTCCCATCTCGAAAGACAAATTAATATGTTGTTTATCTGTAGTACTTTCTCCTACTTCCATTAACATTTTCTTTATTACTTCTCGAGAAACAAAATACAAAGGTACTCATCCTTGCAACAAGTCATTTATACCGCTTTGTACCTCATTTAAAAACATAAGCGTATGGAACGTGATCAGATCTTTAAGAAACAACAGTTCTTGCTTAAACCTCTCATGGTTTTCATGTAATTTATTTGAACGTTTAATCTGTTCGGTTGTAAGGGCAGGGGCTGTGACCCCTGTATAGTGTTGTGTGTATGGAACCCAATGGCAAGCCATCGAAGAAGGAAACCGGGAGATGTATAAATAAGCAATTGAGTGTTTACTGAGATGAAACAAAATATAAGTCCAGAACAAAATACTTACTCAAAAGGTATCCTTGGTTTAGTAGAAAGTCCAGAACTGGGAATTGCGAGTAAGGGTCTTCGGGTTCAGAAGTGAGACAACATAAAGTCCAGAATGAAGGGTTGTAGAAGAGGGTAACTGTTACATCCTCAGCCCCCACTGTGCCCCCTGGGGGGTCTGGGCAAGAAGGGGGACCGCTTTCTTCTGGCAGATCAGCATCTGAGGGGGCGGGGTCAGGTATGGTTACCAGGAGCCGCAGGCTTTAAAACAGGGCTCGAGGAGTTGCCTCATCGCCCTGTTGTGGAGTTTACTTCACGCACCACTACTTCCTGAATCTATTTGAATTTACTGTTGACGACCCTGCTTTGTATGAGATTCCTGCTCCTGTTATTTGACCCGGCTTGACTTTGACTACTCTCTCTCTCTATCGTGTATATTACGCTGTTTGCGTGTTTTAGTGATTTAACTCCATGCTGGTTGCTGGGTTGATTGCTCGCTGTTTGGGTTCTGTCCCATCATGTTTAGGGGTATCGTTTGTAACCCTCCGGGGTCCCTTTACTCGGGCTACTACTCACGTTAATGTTTTTGCAAAGACCACGATAACAAACGATTGTTTATTTCTGTTTAATGTTATTTCTAATCGCATCTCTGTACATATTAGCAATAACAATCTTGTATGCAAGCCAGTACCTTCCGAGAGTCACCAGGTATCTACTAATCTTAAGTATTTACCAGAACGATTGGGTTTCTGCATCTGACTGCCCTTCACCTTGAATATTTCACGAACTGTCGTTCCACGTATAGTGTTTCTGAGCGTGTCCTATGTAATCTGTTGATCTCGAATCCTTCAGAGCTTAGAGGCAATTCAGTTAGCCCTTGTGTCTCCTTGGCTATTAAGTTACAGTCTGTAGTTTATGAACCTTTTGTGTTATTCAAGCAGATACTTTTTCCCTCAAAGATCTCAACTCCGCTACTCGTGTGACAGCGTTACCGTTACAGTATCGTGGGCCGTGGCCTTTGAGACAAGCCTGGGTTGAGGAGCTGGAGTGGCCGTGGAAGCAAGCCTGGATACAGGATCTGGAACGGGTACTGTGGTCGTGGAAGCAAGCCTGGATATAGGATCTGGAGCTGGTACCGTGGAAGCGGAAGCAAGCTTGGAGATAGGATCTGGAGCTGGTACCGTGGAAGCTGAAGCAAGCTTGGATGCAGGATCTGGAGCTGGTACCGTGGAAGCGGAAGCAAGCTTGGATGCAGGATCTGGAGCTGGTACCGTGGAAGCGGAAGCAAGCTTGGATGCAGGATCTGGAGCTGGTACCATGGAAGCGGTAGCAAGCTTGGGTGCAGGATCTGGAGCTGGTACCGTGGAAGCAGAAGCAAGCCTGGATATAGGAGCTGGAGCTGGTACCGTGGTAGCGGAGGCAAGCCTGGATGCAGGGTCTGGAGCTGGTACCGTGGAGGCAAGACTGGATGCAGGATCTGGAGCTCAGGATTCACTTGGAACAGGAACAAAGAGGGAACACTGGATAACTGAAGCGGTGAAACCACAGTATAACCTGGTTAATGAACTGAGAAAGGCGGCAGGTTTAAATATGGTTCAGAGGCTCATCAGAACACCGTTCACCTGGGACTCGTAGGTGGAGCTGGGACACCTGAGTACTTGATAGGTTAATTGGGGGCATACGAGGATTTCCAGTGCAGGTGTCATGCAGTACCCGTAAGCTACCAGCAGAGGGTGCCAGAGTACCAAGCTCTAAGTTTCTTATGAAGGCATGTGATCGAGCGTGCACGCTTTGTCTCCTGGCATTCGGATCCTGGCAGCAGCGTGGGAGGTACTGCAAGCTGTCTCCATGTTGGGACTCAAGCGGCGTGCCACGAGGGACCTCAGGTAAGTATGGTGTGTGCCCCAGCATGGCGGTCCGGGCAGGGAGCGGGCCGCAGCGTGGGACATGACAGAATCCCCCCACCAAGGCGCGACCCCCGGGTGCACCCAATCGACGGCTTGGAAGGATAACGGAGATGAAAGGCACGAACCTTTGTAGTAGCGTGGATGTTGGCGACAGGTTCCCAGGACCGTTCTTCGGTAGGGATGAGCCGAACACCCCCGAGTTCGGTTCGCATTCGAACTCGAACTATTCAAAAGTTCGAACACGAACTCAAGTCGATGGGACTCAAAATTCGATTTTTTTGGAGTGCCCTCCAAGAGGGCATTTATGCTAGATATTTGCCATAAAAGGCATATGGGGGTCCGGGTAGTGCCCTGGGGGACAGGAAACAAGGACAAAAAGTTAAAAAAAAAAAAAAAAAAAGTTTTAAAAGGACTGAGTTTTCCATGAAATAATGGTTAAAAATAAAAACGAAAAATTCCTTCAAATATCTTGCCTAGGAGGACCCCATAACCTGCCCGTGAAGTGGCGGATTTCTAGGATGTATAGAAACATTTAAAAACCAAAAAATGACGTTTAAAATTACGGTAAATGCTTTTCCTTTAATCTATTCATAAACAACTGCTTGGGATGGCAGCCTGTATGGAAAGACATTTTAGGACGCGCAGAAAAAGTTTAGTGATTTTTTTTGGCTAAATTATGGTGAAACTTAGGCAGGCTTTGGATGAAAGTAACAATAGGTGCTTTAAAATTGGGCCTTTAGCGTCGGCAACAGTGCCGTCACACAGTAACCCCTCTGAGGATATGAATCTGGTACAGGCGTCCGTGGCAGTGCACCCAAATATTGTGCTTTTGGTGCCAGGCCAGCAAGTGCATTCATACAGTAAACCCTCTGTAGTATTGTGGAAGAGTGCAGGGGTGGACCATGCAGTCCTATATTAAAAAGATATGACTCTGTTAAAGGCGTCAGTGCAGCCAAATATTGTGCCTTTCATGGCAGCAAGTGCCTTCACACCGTAACCCTTTTGTGGTATTGTGGAAGAGTTCAGTGCTGGAGGTTTTGTGAATGCAGAAGACATCCCCGATCTATTCCGTTACGTCAGCATCAGGGGATTGATAGCTGCTGATCCAGGACTGATTCATTTTTTTAAATGTCAGCCGGTCTACAGAGTCGGTGGACAGACACACTCTTTTGTGTGTGACAAAACCTCCAGCGGCACTGAACGTCCTTTCAGAAAGCACGCTAGATGAAGGGCAACCTAGTATAGGCTGCATAGCATATTGGCTACGTTCTGGCTAGTGATCCAATCTCAACACACAGTAGTGGATCATCTGCTGTAAAGGTATCCAGGTCTGCCCTTGCCCCTAGGTAGTCCTGCACCATATGGTAAAGACGCTGGCAATGGGTGCCTACATTTGACGTCCCTGGGCGTCGTGGATTAACCCTTTCGCTGCTGCCGACGTGTGGGAGACGTCCTCGGATGTGCACGCAGCATGCTGAGGACGTACCCCACATGTCACAAACGTTCGGCTGCCCTGCGGGAAATCCCGAGTGCTCCGGGAGAAGTCCCGCGGTGGTCTGACTTACCAGACGCCAGGCCTCTCCGTGGGGCTCCTCCCGGCGCACTGACGTCATCGCGACGGTCGCGATGACGTCATTAAGTAGGCGCCCGCCGGTGGGGAGGGGGGGGGAGGTCGTTCTGACCTCTCTACCTCCTCATTCATGAGGTTCACAGGCACCGGAGAGGCATCCCTGGAACAGTCATAGTCGACCATAAATAGAGAAAAAATGTGGCGGGACAGGCGCTTCCTTCATACTGACAGGGATGTCCTCACTTAAATGACAGTTCTCCCCTCTGTTGGATGAGTGTAAACCTCAAACAGAACAGAAAACAAAAATAATGGTGCAGTATGTCAAGGCAGTATACTATTAAAATAAAGATAAGAGGATTGCACTCACATGGTGTGGTGTCTTAGTATCAGACACCAGATGTTTATAGCGGCTGGCAGAATTATGGAAGGAATGCCAGACTTCCCTTGGTGGTGCTCCAACGTCTGTGGTGGTCCTCCAATCTTTGGGTACTCCAAGAGCCTTGATGTTGTTTCAGTATCCGTTCCCCTGATCCTCAGCAGCGGTGTAGATCACAATCATGTGGGGTACAGCAGCCAGGAAACAGGAAGAATAGGGACAGCAAGCAAGGTATAATGGGATTTATTGGTATAAAATAATTATAATTATAATAATCTTGGTACATCCAAACGCGTTTCGCGGTATGAAGCCGCTTCCTCAGTAGATGTCAATGTTTTCACAGGCCTGCTGTACCTATAAATAGTCTTTTTGGAGGTTCCAGCTGTAAGGTTGATCTAGACTGGAGTGCTATGCACTAGAGCGAATGATATGCAAAACCACACAGAAATGTCACGAGAGACCTGTGGCAAATTAAAAATAAAAATAAAAATAAATAAAGTGCCCAAACACATATTCTTTGATACAATCTGGTCAAAAAAGGCATTTAAAGCGTCATACATATGGTAATTATGAAGCCTGCAGATAGTCATAATCACTGCAGGTGATGATGTGTATAATTAAAACATATTAGAAAATTAATGATAACAAACAGGTAAAATTTATACATAGCCAATGTAGCAGATTGTTGGTAGGAGAGATACGTCATTATATTCAGTTCATTCTGTTTAATTCAGATTCCCTGATTCTGGATATGGAGTATCTACATGGCTGTATGATGTTCTCATCTAGTCCTTGCTTACAGGGATAAGCTATTCTCTACTTCAAAGTGTTATTGTAGAATTTATAAGGTGCTGGTGTATTCAGGTGCTACTGCTTGTAAAATAGCAGTATGTATATATATATATATATATTTTTTTTAAGAATATAAACGAGGAAAGTGTACATGTACAAAAAGTGCTCATGTGCATAAATATGCGGAATAAGGGACTACTTCTTCTCCATGTCCAGAAGTAGTCCCTTATTCCGCATATTTATGCACATGAGCACTTTTTGTACATGTACACTTTCCTCGTTTATATTCTTAAAAAAAAAAAAATATATATATACTGCTATTTTACAAGCAGTAGCACCTGAATACACCAGCACCTTATAAATTCTACAATAACACTTTGAAGTAGAGAATAGCTTATCCCTGTAAGCAAGGACTAGATGAGAACATCATACAGCCATGTAGATACTCCATATCCAGAATCAGAGAATCTGAATTAAACAGAATGAACTGAATATAATGACGTATCTCTCCTACCAACAATCTGCTACATTGGCTATGTATAAATTTTACCTGTTTGTTATCACTAATTTTCTAATATGTTTTAATTATACACATCATCACCTGCAGTGATTATGACTATCTGCAGGCTTCATAATTACCATATGTATGACGCTTTAAATGCCTTTTTTGACCAGATTGTATCAAAGAATATGTGTTTGGGCATTTTATTTATTTTTATTTTTATTTTTAATTTTCCACAGGTCTCTCATGACATTTCTGTGTGGTTTTGCATATCATTCGCTCTAGTGCATAGCACTCCAGTCTAGATCAACCTTACAGCTGGAACCTCGCTCTAGTGCATAGCACTCTAACCTAAATTAACCTTACAGCTGGAACCTCCAAAAAGACTATTTATAGGTACAGCAGGCCTGTGAAAACACTGACATCTACTGAGGAAGCGGCTTCATACCGCGAAACGCGTTTGGATGTACCAAGATTATTTTAATTATTTTATACCAATAAATCCCATTATACCTTGCTTGCTGTCCCTATTCTTCCTGTTTCCTGGCTGCTGTACCCCACATGATTGTGATCTACACCGCTGCTGAGGATCAGGGGAACGGATACTGAAACAACATCAAGGCTCTTGGAGTACCCAAAGATTGGAGGACCACCACAGATGTTGGAGCACCACCAAGGGAAGTCTGGCTTTCCTTCCATAATTCTGCCAGCCGCTATAAACATCTGGTGTCTGATACGAAGACACCACACCATGTGAGTGCAATCCTCTTATCTTTATTTTAATAGTATACTGCCTTGACATACTGCACCATTATTTTTGTTTTCTGTTCTGTTTGAGGTTTACACTCATCCAACAGAGGGGAGAACTGTCATTTAAGTGAGGACATCCCTGTCAGTGTGAAGGAAGCGCCTGTCCCGCCACATTTCTCTATTTATGCTTCTAACTGGGTTCTAGGGATAAGCCCGAGTGAACGGACAAGCTGCTGATTTACTGTGAGAAACATTCACAATTTACGGTTTTATTGCTGCCTTTTTTTTTTCTGCTCTTAAAGGTCTTGAGGGGTTAATTAACCCTCAACACATGAACAATTGTGAAAGGAACCACTAGGTGGCGCCCAGAACACAGATTCTTCAGTCATAGTCGACCGTTCCAGCGCTGCCCCTCATGAAGGTGTAGCCCCCCCCACACAAAAAAATAATAAAAATGCACCAAAGAGTGGGGGTCTCTAGTGGCAGTTTTAGAAATCAAAACTGCCTAGAGACCCCCAACCCCCCCTTTAATAAATATTAACTCCCCAAATAATATTTTATTAATAGATTTTCTATTACAGATAGGTGATCACTGCAGTAGCAATGATCACCTACATGTAATAAATGACACTTCGCTGGATGAAGGGGAGGGGGGGTTCCTTTGAACCCCTCTACCTCCTCATCCATAAGGGGTACAGTCACCAGAGAGGCATCGCTGGGAACGGTCATAGTCTGTCCGTTCCAACGGTGCCCCTCATGAAGTTGTAGTCCCCCCCCCACACACACAAAAAAAAGGAAAAATGCACCACACACCATACAGTGGGGGTCTCTAGTGGCAGTTTTAGAAATCTAAACTGCCTAGAGACCCCCAACCCCCCCTTTAATAAATAAGAACCCCTATAATATTTTATTAATATTTTTTTATTACAGATAGGTGATCATTGTAGAATCCATGATTACCTACATTTAATAATGACATGTTGCCAACCCCAACATGGCCACTAAGGATACAAATGTAATCCTTCAGTGAACCCGTATCCTAGCGATGGGCTTCTAGCCAATCACGAGGGACGAATTTTTAAAAAATCATAAGGAATTACAATTGTATCCGCAGTCTGCCTGCAGATCGCCTGGTGATAGTGTCGCAGATATTCTGTCTACATTTAATCAAGGTGAATTATAAAAGAACACACTTACACGTACATATGTACACACACACGTATATATATATACACATACACGCACATATATATATGTATAAAATATATATATATATAATCACACACACACACAAATTTACACACTCTGACGGCATAATATTCTTTTTGAGAATAAGTTTATTTTTCAAAAATTATGGCCAAGCGATTCAGCGCTGAGGAAGCAGCTGATCTCCTTATGAGGTCAGACTCTGATTCCAGCGCTGATGGTGACTCTTTTGAAGAATCTGGCAGTGATTTCATCGCTGGACCATTGTCACTTAGTGACAGCTCCAGTGATGAAGAGGAACAGTGTAGTGCGCCTCAGCGTCGCCGCACGGCGTTCCCACATCGCTCAAGTGGCAGTGCAACTTCTGCAGTTGCACTGCCTGATCCTGCACCGGCCCAGCGACCCACTGCAGGATCATCTGGCACACAGGCTGTAGCGAGGCCTGAACCAGGATCTGATTGGACCTCCCCTAATATGGTCCAGCCAGAAGTGCCGCAATTTTCTGGCAATCCTGGCATCCTGGTGGACACCGCTATTTTCAGCTGTTTATGGACGATGGGTTCTTGGAATCTATTGTTCAGCAGACCAATCTGTATGCTGAACAATATATTCAGGGTCTAAGGGCAGAATTGGGGCCCCATGCCAGGGCTCGCCAATGGACCCCGACCAGTTTACCAGAGATGAGGAAGTTCTGGGGCCTCACTCTGCAGATGGGGATTGTGCAAAAACCCAGCATATCCTCATACTGGTCGAAAGATAGTATCCAGGCCACCCCTATCTTCCCTGCTACTATGAGCAGGGACCGATATTTATTGCTCCTGTGGTATTTGCATTATAACGATAATGCAAATGCTTTGCCCCGTGACCCCCCAGATCACGATCAACTGTATAAGTTGCGGCCTGTCCTTGACCATTTTATGGCAAGATTTGAGGAGTGTTACACTCCGGGCCAAAACCTGTCAGTTGATGAGTCCTTGCTTCTTTTCAAGGGACGTATTGCTTTCAAGCAGTACATCCCTTCAAAGAGATCTCGCTATGGCATAAAGCTTTATAAATTGTGCGAGAGCTCCAGTGGATACACATACCGCTTTCGTGTATACACTGGAAAGGACTCCCAACTGGCTCCCCCGGACTGCCCCTCCTCTTTTTCCGCCAGTGAGAAAATAGTGTGGGATCTATTGCACCCTCTATTTGGTAAAGGCTATCATGTTTACACAGATAACTTTTACACTGGCGTGCCGCTGTACAAATTTTTGTACAGCAATGGCACTGGAGCCTGTGGCACAATTCGTGTTAACAGGAAAGGCTTTCCTAAACATTTGTTTAGAAAGCAAAAGAGGGGAGAGACATCAGCCCTGAGATGCGCTGAATTGCTAGCTGTGTAATTCACAGATAAAAAGGATGTGCATATGCTGTCATCAATACATGACTAGCGCACATCCGCAATTCGCGTTAGGGGGAGTGATGCCCAGATCTTGAAACCGCTGTGTGTTCAAGATTACAATCGTTACATGGGAGGGGTAGACAGGTCTGACCAACTGCTTGTACCCTATGCGTTTGCTCGCAAGAGCTACGCATGGTATAAGAAACTGGTCGCCTACCTTATACAGATGTCAATGCTTAATGCATTTATTCTGTATAAGGCTACCCATGCCCCACGGATAACATTACTGAAATTTCAGGAATCTGTTATCCAGAGCCTGCTCTGCCCGCCAGAGGATGTACCCGTTGGCCATGAAGGAGATGAAATGGCAAGGTTATGCCATTTATGAACATAGTCAGTTTGGGTTACGCTAACATTTGGCAATCATACAGTAGCTCGTGTAGGTGTGATCTATAGACCCCCTGGACAAGTAGAAGAGCTAGATAATCTGCTGCTTGAGGAAATAGCCAAAATGGCAATGAAGGGGGAAGTTATTATCATGGGGGACTTTAATCTTCCTGATGTGAACTGGAAAACCAAAACAGCTGGGTGCACCAGGAGTACAAATATTCTAAACTCCCTACTGGGATTATCTCTAACACAAGTAGTTGAGGAGCCGACCCATAAAGAGGCCATATTGGATTTAATACTCACAAATGGAGGTTTGGTATCGGACGTTGTTGTAGGTGAAAATTTGGGATCTAGTGATCACCAGTCAGTATGGTTTAATATAAGAACAGGGATGGAGCCGCACCACACAAAAAGAAAAGTTTTAGACTTTAAAAAAACTGATTTTTCTAAAATGAGATTTTGTGTGAATGAGTCATTATCAGACTGGAGGAGTTTAAAGGGAGTCCAGGAGAAATGGGATTATTTAAAGGAAGCATTATTGAAGGCCACAGGCAATTGCATTCGACTTGTTAGCAAAAACAAAAAAGGGAAGAAACCACTGTGGTACTCTGCAGAAGTGGCCAAAATAGAGAAGAACAAAAAGACAGCATTCAATAATTATAAAACAACTCAGAGTGAAGAAGATAGGCAAACCTAGAAGATTAGGCAGAAAGAGGCAAAGCAATTTATAAGGGCCTCCAAAGCACACGCAGAAGAGAAAATAGCTCAGTCAGTAAAAAAGGGGGACAAAACATTTTTTAGATACATAAACGAGAAAAGAAAAGTAAAACCAGGATTAGTTAGATTAAAAACAAAGGAAGGAAGGTATGTAGAAGAGGATAAAAGTCTCGCTGACTGCCTCAATGAATATTTTTGTTCAGTCTTTGCAGAAGAAAAGGAAGGAAAGGGACCTCAGTTAGGACGAAACACATTATCGAGACAATTACATATCGGTTTACAGAGGAGGAGGTTCTACAGCAGCTGTCTAAAGTAAAGACAAATAAGTCAATGGGGCCTGATGGGATCCACCCTAAATTATTAAAAGAGCTCAGTGATGTAATAGCAAAACCTTTAACAGATTTATTTAACCAATCCTTGCTAATGGGAGTCGTCCCAGAAGACTGGAAATTAGCAAATGTTGTGCCCATTCTCAAGAAGGGTAGTAGGGAGGAATCTGGGAACTATAGGCCAGTTAGTCTTACGTCAGTAGTGGGGAAATTAATGGAAACCATGTTAAAGGAAAGGATTGTTGCAGATCTTAAAAAAAACACATACAGGGTTATCCAAAGAGATTCGAAAAGTCACCGCACGTTCGGTGACTTTTCGTTCTCTTCAATTCGGTTCCTTTTGCCGATCCCATTTCGGTGACCCTGCGGTGTATTCAGCAAACACCACAGGGTCCCCGAATTGCAGGGAAAAGCTGCCGAAAACCTGACGAAAACTAACCGAATGCACGCTGAAAACAAGCAAAAACATCTGGATTAACCTTCGAAAAAGCCGAACAGGAGCCGAACAGGAGCCGAACATGAGCCGAATCACACAGAGCCGAAGCAGCTGTGACGTAGAGGAGGCAGTGAATAAATTAGAAAAACCATTTGTATGAATCTGGGAAAATGAAACGCTGTTTGCAAAGAAACTACTGAGCGAAAATGTCTGAAATTTTCACAGGAGGTCCAGGGAATGATCATAAAGAGGGCTGTTACAAAAAAAATAAGCAAACTGAAAAAAAAAAAAAAAAAAAATCGGACTTTTTAAAAAAAAAAAAAAAAAATCTGAAAAATGCTTAAAGTATCCTAAAAAATCAATGAATAAAGAGACTTTTTGCTGCAGAATTTTATAATGAATGGTTTATTAGATATTGAATTAAAACTGGAATATTTTTAACATTGAAGTCTATGGGATTCTCCTGAATTAATTTGCCGAATTAAACCACCGAATGGCAGGGCATTAGGGGAACCTTTCACTGCTGGTTTGTGTTCTCTGAATAGCCGAAGCAGTGCTTCTCTATGGGGATTTCACTGCCCTCGAACAGGCACCGAACAGGCACCGTATGTGCAGGCAATTCGCAGGATTTGGCGAATTGCCTGCTCTCTGGATAGCCGAATGGCCAGGAAAGGTAACCGAATGCTGATTTTCAGCGTTCGGTTACCTTTCTCAAGCAATTCGAATCTCTTTGGATAACCCTGATAGATTACAAGATCAGAAACAACATGGGTTTACCTCAGGGAGATCATGGCAAACTAATCTTATTGATTTTTTTGATTGGGTAACAAAAATAATAGACACAGGTGGTGCAGTAGACATTGCTTATTTAGATTTCAGTAAGGCTTTTGATACTGTTCCGCATAGAAGGCTTATCAACAAATTGCAATCTTTGAGCTTGGATTCCAATATTGTTGAATGGATTAGGCAGTGGCTGAGTGACAGGTCAACAGAGGGTTGTGGTAAATGGAGTTTATTCGGCCCAAGGTCTTGTTACCAGTGGGGTACATCAGGGGTCAGTACTTGGACCCATTCTCTTTAATATTTTTATTAGTGATATTGCAGAAGGTATTAATGGAAAAGTATGTCTTTTTGCTGATGACACAAAGATTTGCAACAGGGTTGACATTCCTGGAGGGATCAGCCAAATGACAAATGATTTAGGTAAACTAAAAAAATGGTCGGAGCTGTGGCAATTGAGTTTTAATGTGGATAAGTGCAAGATAATGCACCTGGGACGTAAAAACCCAAGGGCTGAATATAGAATATTTGATACAGTCCTAACCTCAACATCTGAGGAAAGGGATTTAGGGGTTATTATTTCAGAGGATCTAAGGGTAAGTAGTCAATGTAATAGAGCAGCAGGAAATGCTAGTAGAATGCTTGGTTGTGTAGGGAGAGGTATTAGCAGTAGGAAAAGGGAAGTGCTCATGCCACTGTACAGAGCACTGGTGAGACCTCACTTGGAGTACTGTGTGCAGTACTAGAGACCGTATCTCCAGAAGGATATAGACATCTTAGAGAGAGTTCAGAGAAGGGCTACTAAAATGGTGTACGGCTTGAAGGAGAAAAGTTACCAGGAAAGGCTTAATGATCTTAACATGTACAGCTTGGAAAAAAGACGAGACAGAGGAGATATGATAGAAACATTTAAATACGTAAAGGGAATCCACAAGGTAGAGGAAGGGAGTATATTTAAAAGGAAACAAAGTAGCAAAACAAGAGGACATAGTCTTAGACTAGAGGGGCAAAGGTTTAAAAGTAACATCAGAAAGCATTATTTTACTGAGAGGGTGGTGGATACATGGAACAGTCTTCCAGTTGAAGTGATAGAGGCCAAAACCGTAATTGAATTTAAGCAAACATGGGATAGGCATAAGGCTATCCTAAACAAAAGATAAATCCAGGTAAAGTATCCATGTAATTGGGCAGACTAGATGGGCCGAAAGGTTCTTATCTGCCGACATTTTTCTATGTTTATATGCGGTCGTCACTTTGCCGACTTCCTTCCTCCAACGGAGAAAAAGGCTTCCCCATGTAAACGGTGTCGGGTTTGCTCACGCCAAGGGCGTCGCAAAGAAACCCGATATTACTGCCCCAACTGTCCATCCAACCCTGGGCTTTGTATGCCCACATGTTTTAAGATTTACCATACAGAGCTAGAGTACTAGCTGCATGCTTGGTAAATCTTGGAATAAAACTGCTATATCAGTCTTGATCCCCTAAATTTATCAAAAACTACCCACCCCGCTTCACTACCCACCCCCCAGTTATAATGTAATGAACCCCACATAAGTGTTCCCCACCCCAGCACAGTCACACAAAATATCCTTAGTTATAATGTAATGAACCCCACATAAGTGTTCCCCACCCCAGCACAGTCACACAACCTATCCTTAGTTATAATGTAATGAGCCCTACATAGTATAAAATAGGATGCCCCATCCCCAACAATCTGATGTCCTCCGTATATCAGATGTAGACAGAAGCATCTGAGGACAAATATGAATGGTGCTTGCATCAATTTCCATGTCTCTTTCCTTTTCTTTGCCCCCTTATCTTCACCCACTCCCCTTACCTCTCTTCTTTCATGAAAGGTGAGTGAAACAGCTGTGAAAGGTGTGTGAATGGGGGGGTGTTCCTATTCCGCCCCCTCTAATCCTCATTGTGTTTCCCTTTTGTAACTTTCTCTTCTCCCCGTCCGTGTTTCTGCACTTTTCCCTTCTTTGCCCCCCCCTTAATGTCACCCACGCCTCTTTTACTAACTTCTTGCATGAAAGGTGTGTGATTCAGTGAGTGAAACAGATGTGAAAGGTGTGTGAATGGTCAGTAACCTGGTTGGGGCCTTGACGTGGCGTTACTGCTCACATGGATGCCCCATGTGCCAATCAAACTGTTTTGAGTGAATGGAAAATGTGTGGCGGGCATGTTGTGTGTTTGTGCAACCCTTTTTAGTTACTACACCATTCTTGATACACTACATAATTGTTGGCGAAGCACAAATTCAGGGGGGAAATTTGGTGAGTGATTTGGTGTTTTTTTTTTTTTTTAAAGTAGGCATACCTGCAATTAAATGGCTCTAGCCCAAAAGGGAACTAAAATAGACCACATAAAGTATATATCAGGTGAAACTAGACACCCAGATGAATCAAACGAGGTGTTACTTCAAATTCTATCATAAAAATTGAGCGCGCAACAACTTGTGGAATTTGGAATTCTGCTGAAAAAACTATTTTTTTTTTATTTCCTTTTCTTCAGACACGCTAAAATCTTTGCAAACTATGCCATTCTCTAGCTCCATGCAAAGCCCCAACCCTT
Organism: Leptobrachium leishanense; assembly: GCA_009667805.1. Lineage (NCBI taxonomy): Eukaryota > Metazoa > Chordata > Amphibia > Anura > Megophryidae > Leptobrachium > Leptobrachium leishanense. The sequence continues at coordinate 119,658,464 of CM019068.1, forward strand.
CTGATAAAAATGAGACCCAGTGTTCGTGGACAGGGTCCCCCTAGATGGACCACAAGGCGCTAATTTGCACCTTGCGCATACTACGTTTAGAGATGCATTTTTGGCCATTATTTGAAAACAGGCATACCTGCAATTAAATGGCTCTAGCCCAAAAGGGAATTAAAATAGACCACATAAAGTATATATCAGGTGAAACTAGACACCCAGATGAATCAAACGAGGTGTTACTTCAAATTCTATCATACAAATTGAGAACGCAACAACTTGTGGAAATGTTTTTTTTTTTTTTCACACCAGAATGACAAATTTCACAAGTTGTTGCTTGCTCAATTTTTATGATAGAATTTGAAGTAACACCTCGTTTGATTCATCTGCGTGTCTAGTTTCTTATATATACTTTATGTGGTCTATTTTAATTCCCTTTTGGGCTAGAGCCATTTAATTGCAGGTATGCCTTTTTTCAAATAATGGCCAAAAATGCATCTCTAAACGTAGTATGCGCAAGGTGCAGGCCCGGAGTAAGATCTCTATGGGCCTGGAGCTGAAAATTTTGGTGGGCTTTTTTTGTAGTTTAGTGAAATGAAAATATATTTTAGGTTATACAGTAGGTGCAGATACGGCTATATCAAACCAGGCAGATAATGTGTGATTAATTTTTCATTCAGATTTCAATCATTTAAAAAGAGTGTAAACCCCCCCCCATTTTATCATCCAAACGTTTGTGGTTATATATTCTATATATATATATATGAAAAATGTGAAATGGGAACTGGTTACTGCATTTTTCTGAAAAAATATACAATTTTAACCAAAAATAGAAAAAAAATATTTCCCTTGTGTTTTGGAACATGTTTTTTAACACTCCCAGTGTGGGAAATGAGAAGATGAGTAATGGCAGTGGTATTGCTCATTTTATACGTGACAAATGGACACTGCCATCGCTTTGGAACTAAAAATAAATAAATAAATAAAAAATATTTTCTTTTAGATTTTAAATGGGCAGGTTTGATATTAATGCAAAGGCCAGACTCTGCCCTGTCCAATGACACCTCACTTGACCTTGTGAGGTGTAAAGATTTGTGACGCAGGGGTCCAAAGTGCTCTTCGCTGCAGTGCGGTAGTTTAGGTTTTTGATGTAACAATTCGTAACAATGGATTGTACTATCGCCCATCACCTCCACACTTGTTGGTGACAAGAGAAATGTGATGGTTAATTAGTGCAGCATCATTATTTACTTTATAATTGAAAAGTGAAAAAAATATTACTGTTGGAAAGAAAAAAAAAGTAAATATTTATAATTTTATTTTTTACTTAAAACCTGGTCATATTTGGTATCATTGGAAAGGCCATGCTCTGGCCTTCCCAGTGATACCTCATTTGACCATGTAGCTGCTATGGAGTTGGATATACTTGGGTCCAAATGCAGACATAGTTATCCTTTCTCTGGGCCTATTCTGAGGCATGGGCCTGGAGCTGCTGCTCCATCTGCCCCTATGTTAATCCGGCCCTGGCAAGGTGCAGATTAGCGCCTCCAATACCGCCTAAACTCTATCTGCACAATCAAATTGGAACTATTATTTAATAGGAGGGATATATTTATATGGTTCACAAAAAAAAATACTCCAAAAATAATATGAAAGTATGCAATTTAATTCTTGACCAATTGTATATTTTTTATTTTTTTTAATATCATGTTTTTTGAATAACGTTATAAATAGCAAAATAAATAAAAAAATGTGTCATAAATTCCTCAGTTTTTGCGGAATTTTGTCTAGTTTTAGAAAATATATGACTTTTCCATTTCATTTTGTTTAGATATACTAATTTTATGCATTACATACAATGAGTCATGAAATTAGGAAAAAAGCAGACTTTTTGATTTTTAGAAAACTGCATATTTTTGTACAAACACAACATGAAATATTCTCCATTACACCATTTTTTTAAAGGTGCTTAATGTACCAACCTATAACCACAAAGATTCTCGTCATAAAGTGTAAATAGAAAAAAATATGCAGTATTGTTTGTTAGAATTTTAACAAAATTTTACATTTTTCCACACTTTTTTAGTTTTTTTTTTTAAAATACATAACTTATAGACATAATAATGATATATTTTGAATCTGCTGAGACAGCTAAAAAAAGGATATATAATTTGTCTGGGTTGTATAATAAAACGTGACTTCAAATCGTATTTAAACATGATAAGCAAAAACTGTAAAAATGAGCTCAGCACACAGCGGTGAAATGCCTCAGCAGTGAAGGGGTTAAAAAAATTAAAAAGGCATCAGTCAAGCGGCCCCGGCCTTCACCACTATTCCTCTGATCATCCGCAGCCTCAGAAGCACCTGTGTCATCACTTGGTAACCTACCAGTGCCTGGAAAGGTGTTACACAAGTGTCGGTTTAGAGCGTCTTCAAGTTTTTTCATCCTGTGCTCCCTCTGTGCGGCAGGATGAGCTCTGCAACTTTACCCTTGTATCGTGGATCAAGAAGGGTTGCCAACCATTAATGATCCCTCTCCTTGATAGCACGAATCCTGGGGTCCTTTAGCAGGCTTTGCATAATAAGGGAGCCCATGCAGCGTAGGTTGGAGGTGGCATTAGCTTCCGAGTCTTCCTGCTCAATGAGGAGGATGACCCCATTGTGCACTTCCTCCTCCCAGCCACGTACTAGTCCTTGTGTTTCTGGGCACACAAAACCCTTCCTTGAGGAATCCCCACCTTCAATGCCCCCACTACTCAAATATTCCTCCTCATCCTCCTCCTGTCTGATCTGAGGAGGACCCGCTGGAATGTTGTCTGCGTAAAGACTGGGGCCTTCAGGGTTAGGGAAGGCCTCCTCTTCCTCCCGCTGCTCTGCCTCTAGAGCCACATCTATAATTCCCCGCAGAGTGTGCTCCAGTAGGAAAACTAAAGGAATTGTGTCACTGATGCATGCACTGTCCCTGCTCACCATCCTCATTGCCTCCTCAAATGGGGACAGTACAGTGCATGCATCCTTGATCATCAGCCACTGCGGGGGGGAAACAAAACCAAGTTGACCTGAACCTGTCCTTGTGCCATACTCTCTCAGGTACTCGTTGATGGCCCTCTGCTGCTTGTGCAGACGCTGCAGCATTGCTAATGTCGAGTTCCACCTGGTGGGCATGTCACAGATCAGACGGTTTGTGGGAAGATGGAATTCTCTTTGAATTTCTGCCAGGCGAACACTTGCTGGGAATGACCGTCTGAAGTGGCTGTAGACTTTTCTGGCCTGGCTGAGAAGCTCTGCCAGCCCTGGCTACCTGGTGAGGAAACACTGTTCCACCAGATTTAAGACGTGTGCTAGGCATGGTACATGCGTCAACTTACCCTGGTGTAGGGCGGAGAGAAGGTTGCTGCCATTATCACAGACGACCATTCCCAGCTGAAGCTGGCGTGGTGTTAACCATCTCTGCACCTGCCCCTGCTGAGCTGACAGAATTTCTGGCCCGGTGTGGCTCCTGTTCCCTAAACAAACCAGCTCAAGCACAGTATGGCATCTTTTTGCTTGAGCCATTGCGTAGTCCCTGTCAGGCATCGGTTTAACTGCCACTTTGCCAGAGACACAGAAGGAGGAGGGAGAGGGAGAGGTGGTGGTGGAGCAGACAGACCTCATACAAGCAGCTTTCTGGAGGTGTGGTGGATGAACAAGCTCCAGCACAGACCCCTGTCTTGGATCTCTCCCAGCTGCAATCAGAGTTGCCCAGTGTGCCATGAAGGAATTGTAATGACCCTGTCCATGCTTGCTGGACTACATGTCTAAAGTCACATGCACCTTGCTGCTGACTGCCTTTCCCAATGACTCGATAACATTGTCTTCCACGTGCTGGTATAGTGTTGGAATGGCCTTCCGTGAAAAGTAATGGCATTTTGGAACATGCCACTGTGGTACAGCACATTCAGCAAATTCACGGAAGGGAGCAGAGTCCACCAGCTGGAAAGGCAGCAGCTGCAATGCGAGTAATTTTGCTAAGCTGGCATTTAGACGCTGTGCTTGGGGATGGTTGGGACTATATTTTTTCTTACGCTGCAGCAGCTGGGGCAATGTAATCTGACTGCGTAAATCTTCAGCTGATGGGATGCTGTCACATTGTGAGGAAGAACCTGGTACATCCATTACTGTAGAATCATCCCTCTCAGTGGAGGTTGTAGCAGGCAATGACATGGCAGGACATACAGTGGGGGTAGAGACAGATGAGGAGGAGGAGGAGGAGGAGGAGGAGGAGGACCTACGCAAAGTTTTGCGCCAATGGGTTGCGTGGCAGGTGGTCATGTCGCCTCAAGCACATGGTACCCAAGTGTCCAGTGTCTTTCCCACGCTTGAGCCTCATCTGACAGATTACAAATAGCAACGGTGGGGTCTGCTGCACATTTCTTAAAGAACGCCCAGACAGCAGAGTTCCTGGATGTGTGCTTTGAGACAACAGCGCTCCGCACCTGAGCAGCTCTGACATCTGATGCCTTGGACTGGCTAGTGCTACGATTGGTCATAGATGATGTTGTGCCTCGTGTTTGTTGTGCCTCCTCCTCCTCACTTGACTCCTCTGTTCGATCAGGCACCCAGGTTGAGTCAGTGTCATCATCATTGTCATCACCCCTATCTCCACATCACTGGAGCCAACTTGGCAGTATGCTGCAGCTGCTGGGGCAACATGAGTGCCAGTTATTTGTGTGTCATCACTGGCACCCCCTTCCTCTAGGTTGATTATACAGTTGTGTTCAAAATTATTCAACCCCCACTGAAATGGAGTGTTTTGGCCAGTTTGACATTGATTTTGATCATTCAGTCATCTTGCTTACAATTAAATCAAAGAGGCACGTGTAGGTCAGACAAATATAACATTTATAATGAAATAACCACAAATGTCTTTTCTGTGCTCACATCATTATCAGTTTTGTTCAACCCCCAAGTGACATTCAATCTTAGTACTTAGTACAACATCCTTTTACAGTTATAACAGCTTTTAAACGTGAAGCATAGCTTGACACAAGTGTCTTGCAGCGATCTACGGGTATCTTCGCCCATTCGTCATGGGCAAAAGCCTCCAGTTCAGTCACATTCTTAGGCTTGCGCACTGCAACTGCTTTCTTTAAGTCCCACCAGAGGTTCTCAATCGGATTTAAGTCAGGTGACTGCGATGGCCACTCCAAAATGTTCCAGCCTTTAATCTGCAACCATGCTCTAGTGGACTTGGAGGTATGCTTGGGATCATTGTCCTGTTGAAAGGTCCAACGTCTCCCAAGCCTCAGGTTTGTGATAGACTGCATCACATTGTCATACAATATCTCCTGGTACTGAAGAGAATTCATGGTACCTTGCATACGCTGAAGCTTCCCTGTACCTGCAGAAGCAAAACAGCCCCAAAGCATGATTGACCCCCCACCATGCTTCACAGTAGGCAAGGTGTTCTTTTCTTCATAGGCCTTGTTCTTCCTCCTCCAAACATAGCGTTGATCCATGGGCCCAAACAGTTCTAATTTTGTTTCATCAGTCCACAGAACACTATCCCAAAACTTCTGTGGTTTGTCCACATGACGTTTGGCATACTGCAGTCGACTCTTCTTATTCTTTGGAGACAGCAAGGGGGTGCGCCTGGGAGTTCTGGCATGGAGGCCTTCATTACGCAGTGTGCGCCGTATTGTCTGAGCTGAAACTTCAGTACCCACATCTGACAAATCTTTTCTCAGTTCCTCAGCAGTCACACGGGGACTTTTCTCCACTCTACGCTTCAGGTAGCGCACAGCAGTCGAAGTCAGCGTCTTCTTTCTGCCACGACCAGGTAGCATTTCAACAGTGCCCTTTGCTTTGAATTTGCGAATGATGCTTCCTATGGTCTCTCTTGGTATGTTTAACATCTTTGCAATCTTCTTATAGCCATTGCCCTTCCTGTGAAGAGTAATCACCTCTTCTCTTGTCTTCCTGGACCATTCTCTTGACTTCACCATGTTTGTAACCACACCAGTAAATGTCTAGAAGGAGCTGAGTATCACAGTCATTTTAAAGCTGCCTAATTGGTGCTTATTATGCTTTATTGCTGCTCCATGACATCCACAGGTGTTTTCAATACCTGATTGAAAACACTTGAATGAACCTCTGTTCTTTAAGGGGTTGAATAATTGTGTCAATGAAGAATTCACAAAAGAAACATTTACTACTGTACAACCAATTGATGTCATTTTAGTTGCATATGGTTCTTTAAAAAGTCATTGTAGGATTTCATTCTGAATACAATTACAAATGTACACTAAGTTCCCTAAAACCCTTTACAGCATTGGGGGTTAAATAATTTTGAACACAACTGTACTCCCTTCCTCAACCTCAGAGATTGAATCAGAGCACTGTACTTGCTGCACATCCTCAAGCCGCATGTCACTGTCATTGTAGTCAAACAATTCAGCTGACTCCTCCGTGTGTGATAGTGAGGCTACGGTAGGAGTAGCTGTGGAGATGGAGGCTGCATTAGATGCTTTGGCAGCTGAGGTGGACTGTAAAGCAATACAAACCTGGCTGGCAGAGGACTCGGAGGATGAGGATGGCCTGGTTAGCCAATCCACCAAATCCTCTGTTGCTGCTGCTTAAGACGGCCAGCACCAGTTAGAAAAGACAAGCGTGCCCCTGCAGAGGATGCACCACGTCCACCACGACCAGATGCACAGCCTCCCGACACAGAGGCTGCTTGCCCTCTTATCTGTGTCTGGGAGCATCTGCCTGTCCTTTTTGGTCTTTCTGACATGGTGATTAAATCTATACAGAACTCTGATTCAACTGTGTTATCTAGATTAAAGATTTCCAGAACTCTGGTATAACTCAGTGAGACACCCTGATAGCTGGCAGCCAGTGACAAGACACAGATTACAATTCCCAGAAACCTCCTATAAGTCAGTGAGACCCCCTGATGGGTGGCAGTGACAAAACACAGATCACCTCAATTCCCAAATATTTTGTAGAAATTACTGTCCCCCAAAATACTGGGTGGCAGTGACAAGACACAGATTAGAACAAGTCCCAGATATTTTGTAGAAATGAGACCCCCCAGTAGTTGGTGGCATACTGGCAGTGAGAACACACAATAACACAACAACAATCTCCTCTCAAATCTCCTCTCAAACGCGTGCTGAAGCGCTGTGTGAAACCTTATATAGTGTGCTGCAGGACTTAGCTCCGTGAGCCCATGATTGGGCAAAATTTGCCCATAGTCTTGAACCTGTCTTGCACCTGACCTGTGGTCAGGTGCAAGGCTGTAGCCAATTACAAGCTTCAGGCCAGTGGAAAAGTGCATTGTGGTCCATTGTGCGCGAACATGCGGAAATGTTCGTAGTTTGCGAACAGGCTATGTTCGATGCGAACTCCGAACCAAAAAGCTCATCCCTATTCTTCGGGACCGTACCCTTTCCATTGGACTAGATATTCTAATCTGCCGTAGCGAATGCGAGAGTCCAGGATTCGGGAGACTTCATATTCCTCTTCTCTGGATAAGGACACAGGAGCAGGTGGTTCAGTATTCCGACCAGGAAAAGGATTCTTATGCCAGGGTTTCAAGAGAGACACATGGAAGACAGGATGGATTCTGGAGGAAGGGTTAAACGGGCGGTCACGGAGTTAATAATTTTAAGGACCGGGAATGGGCCTATGTAGCGAGGACCCAGTTTCTTCGAAGGACAATCCAAACGAAGATGAGCAGCAACCTTATTCCCAGGTGCATACACAGGAGCTTCTCTTCTACCACAATCAGCATACTTCTTTTGGTTCTGTTGGGCTAGTCGCAACTGGTGGCGTAGCATTCGTAGTTGACCGCTTAGGGCTGTCAGACGGGTTGACACCTCCGGAACTGGAGTGTTGAGCGGCATCTCTGGAAGAGTGCTAGGATGGTAACCATAGTTGGCAAAGAAAGGTGAAAAGCGAGTTGATGAGTGTACCTGATTATTGTACGCAAATTCGGCAGTCAGTATGACATCCAGGCAGTCGTCTTGGAGGTGCGTGGTGAAACAACGAAGGTACTGTTCCAGTGTTTGATTTGTCCGCTCAGTCTGGCCGTTGCTCTGTGGATGGAAAGCTGAAGACAGACACATGGTAATCCGTAGGCTATGGCACATTTGGGACCAAAAGCGGAACGTAAGATGCGACCCTCTGTCTGTAACAATGGAACGAGGAGTGCCATGGAGTCGGAATATCTCCTTGATGAACAAGGTGGCTGTTTCAGCTGCAGTGGGTAGACCTACTGCTGGTATAAAATGGTCCATCTTGGTACATCGGTCCACAACCACCAAGATGGTGGTGTAGTGATGCGAAGGGGGAAGATCCACTATAAAGTCCATCGAAATGTCCCTCCACGGATGTAGTGGAGGGGCCAAGGGTTGAAGAAGACCAGCCGGATGGGTGCGAGGTTGTTTGTTACGCGCACAGACAGGGCAGGAGAGCACAAAGGTGGTGACGTCCTTCTTGATGGATGGCCACCAGAAATACCGCTGTACAGCATCGATGGTTTTCTTGATGCCGCCGTGCCTGGCAACTGGGATGTCATGTGAATGTTGTAGTACCTGTAGGCGGACCTCAGGAGGAACATATATCTGTTCTTCGTGGTAGAGGAGTCCATCGCTGGATACGAGCCCCTGGACGTCAGCTGGTGGTTGAAGACTATGCCTTTTTTAGGTTTTCCATCAAGGCCCCTTGTGAGGCACCGAAGTCGTCGCTTGGTAGGATGGAATCTTTCTGAGTTGTGGATGGAGAGTCGTCTGATTCATTTTCGATGGGAAAGAGCATCCGCCTTTCCATTTCTTGCTCCGGTTCGGTAAGTGATATGTAGGAGGAAACGGGCAAAGAATAATGCCCATCTGGCCTGTCGAGGTCGTAGCCTTTTGGCTATACAGAGATTTTCCAGGTTGCGGTGGTCTGTGAATACGACTACAGGATGTTTTGCCCCTTCGAGGAGGTGTCTCCATTCCTCGAGAGCGCTCTTGATTGCCAGGAGTTCTTTCTCACCTATGCTGTAGTTCTTTTCGGCTGGGGTAAGACGTCTGGAATAAAAGGCCATTGGATACATAAGATTCTTGGTTCCGGATTTCTGTGAGAGAATCGCTCCTAAGGCGATATCAGAGGCGTCTGTCTCCAGATAGTATGGCAGGTTGGTATCTGGTTGTTTCAGGATCGGGGCTTGGGTAAAACTTTCAGTTTGCTGAAGCCTGCTGAGCTGTTTCGGTCCAGCGAAATTGCACATCTTCCTTGGTCAAGGACATGATGCGTGCGCTGAGATGAGAAAAGGACCGGATGAAACGATAAAAATTGGCGAATCCCATCAACTATTGAACCATTTTTTTGTCTTTGGGTGTCGGCCAGTTTAGAATCGCCTTAACCTTGGCTTTATCCATTTCAACATGTCCTGGTGATAGGATGTATCCCAGGAATTCTATGGAGGATTTCTCAAAGGTGCTTTTTTCGATTTTTCCATACGACTTGTGCTGACGAAGACAGGACAGTATGAGACAAGCATGTTGTTAGTGTTCTTGGATGGTTCGGGAGTACACCAAGAGATCGTCGAGGTAGATCACCAGGAAGGTATCCAGGACGTCACGGAAGATGTCGTTGAGGAAATGCTGGAAAGCGGCTGGGGCGTTGCATAACCCAAATGGCATGACAAGATACTCGAAGTGGCCGACTCGGGATTGGAAGGCTGTCTTCCACTCATCTCCTTTCATGCGGACCAAGTTATAAGCTCCTCGGAGATCGATCTTGGTAAAGATACACGCATCTTTCACTCTATCTAGCAGTTCGGTAATCAGTGGGAGCGGGTAGCGATTCCGTACTGTGATTGCGTTTAGTGCTCTATAATCAACACAGGGATGAAGGCCACCGTCTCGTTTCCCAACAAAGAAAATGCCAGCTCCGGCAGGAGATGTGGAGTGACTTATGAATCCTTTTGTAAGGCTGTCTTCGATGTAGTCCTTCAGAGACTGTGATTCGGGAACGGACAGATTGTAAATGCGTCCATGGGGTATGGGTTCTCCCAGAAAGAGGTCGATAGGGCAGTCGTATGCTCTGTGTGGAGGAAGAGTATCAACCCCCTTCTTCTCGAACACGTCTTGGAATTCCAAGTACTTAGCTGGCAATGCAGAAGACGGATAGGTGGAAAAGGTGACCTTCTCGGACTTGGAGTTGTTCATGCAGACAATCTGACAGTGACTGGAGGGGAAGGAGACGGAATTCGTGACCCAGTTGCTATAAGGATTTTGGGTGCGAAGCCAAGGAAGTCCCAGTATGATCGGGAACAAGGGAGAAGGTACAATGTCCCATTGAAGATATTCTTCGTGCTTGGTTCCGATGAGCAGCAGCAAGGGGGCGGTTTCATGAGTGATGGGACTGGTGCGTAGGGTGCTTCCATCGACCATTTGCAGGGGTGTAGGATTCTTTTTCAGCTGGGTAGGAACGGACAAGGAGGTAGCGAGGGATGTGTCAAAGCAGTTGTTACTGGCTCTGGAGTCAATAATGGCATTGACGTTTAATGCTTCTATCTCCCCACTGTAGGGTGACAGGAATGGCTAGGTGAGTAGAAGCGGAGCCGACCACACCTTGAAGAGAGGTGACAGTAGGTTGGTTCTTACCTCTCTCACAGGGATGCGGTGGTCATGTAGGGCAGCCACGTAATAGATTACCTAGTTGCCCACAATACAGGCAGAGGTTCTGGGTGCGACGTCTGTTGCGTTCGGCGGGAGTCAACGGACCTATTGTTAAGCTGACCTCCTTCGGCTCTGGGTTTGAGGAAGAGGAGTTTGGTCGTGAAGAGGGCACAAAGGAAGACTCGTGTCGTCGAGGAGACAGCAAAGGAGCATTGGTGGACCTCTCCTGACGTCGTTCTCTGAAACGTTGGTCCAGTACCAGAGATTGGAGGTTCAAGGCCTCCAAGGAAGCAGGTACTCCAATACGAGCCAATTCGTCTTAAGTTGTTCAGAGAGACCATGACGAAAGTGATCTTTAAGGCCTGTGTCGGCTGCCACCGCTCGGAACTCCGAAATATAGTCCTCCACTGGTCACCTTCCTTGTCTTAGGTTTCGGATGGTAGCCAATGCAACAGAAGACCGCAGAGGATCATCGTAGACAGGGTTCATGGCCCGGATAAAGGAACCCCAGGAAGTCAGTAAGGGGCTTCCTTCACATAGCAACTGAAAGGCCCATTCCTGTGGCGGTCCGGACAGTAAGGAGATGGCTGACCGTACCTTTACAGAGCCTGATCCGTAGGTACGTGGACAAAGGGAAAACATGAGTTCACATGTGGTGATAAAGGTGCGATATTTTGTGCGGTCACCGGCAAACCGTTCAGGCATAGTGGCTCTGGACTCTGGAGCGGGCGGATCTACCTGCTGTGTCATAGAGCCGGACGGTGATGGTTGCAATGCGGTACTCTCAGCATGGCTTCTTTCCTTGTGTAGTAAGGCTTCTTGGCCGGTCTGTAGGTTCTGTACCACCTTGGTTAGCGCTGCCATCTGTTCTATAAGTACAGCAAGGATTTGGTTCGGGCTTGCAGGTTCCATGATGAACCAGGTTATTCTGTAAGGGCATGGGGCGTATGGAACCCAATGGCAAGCCATCGAAGAAGGAAACCAGGAGATGTATAAATAAGCAATACAGGGCCCTATTACACTTTTCGTGTAAATGCGGTCCCGCAGCGCAATTTTTCTTGCGCACGGAAAAAAACGTTATCGCGTGAAAATTAACGTGAATTAATCCTCGTGCATTTTTTCAGCCGTCAAAAAATAACACAAGTAAAACAGACGCGCAAATTGTGATTAACAGGACTGACATACTGATTGAACTTCGCTGAGAAGTTAAAGACCATTCTTTCCGTGGCCGCTAGATGGCAGCAGAAAGCTATGTATGTACTCTAAGTGGCTCTAAAATACGTGTAAATACACCACACACGAGGAAATTGTGAAAACGATCACCCAACTAGATTTCAAGTGGTTGATTCATGAGTGCATGGTTATGGTTATTTGCTGAGTTATTTGCTGAGATATGGGTACAGAGCCAAAAGGCAAATTTATCCTGTACCCCACCCTACCCCCTCCCTTCTCTATTCCCAAACTTCACTTTACAGTCTGCTGCGGATGTTTTCTGAGACCTGACAAACACTGCACAATATTCCAGCTCAGACTGAAGAATCTATGATATGATTTGAATTTGCTTATGAGCATTTCCAGCAGTATTTCTGTAAATCACAGAGTTCACCAAGGTGTCTATCTCTAAACAACACAGCACTCACAACCATACATACATACATACACAAGCAGCCAACAATTCATTTATTGCCAACTCAGACCACATATCTTGTTTCTTATAAAGAAAACATTGTACAACTGTAAAAAAAATAATCCTTCAGTTTCCAACGACTTGATGCAGAGAGAGGGAGAGAAAAATGTTAAAAGGGACAGAAATGAAAAGAAGGATTTTCAGGAAGAAAAGTCCATTAAAACCTCACCCCCGCCCCTCGTCTCCACCTTCCCCACCCAACAGGGAATCACATCAAAGACAGGAATAAATGCATTAAAAAGTGGACTCCTGGGGGGGCGTGGCCGACCATCGCTCATGGCGGACGTGATTTAGATTGCTCCGTTGGAGACAGGCACTAAAAAGCGGATATCTACCCACAACACTCAGACAGCAGATCGTCCCCGACAACCCACAGCATCAGGAGCACAATGGTGGCAGCCAAATCGAAAAAAAACAGACAGGCAGGACTTTTTCACTCCTAAGCAGACCAAACTCAAGGAAGAAGCGGCCCGCCAAAATGGCGACGTATCTCCTCCAGCATCACCTGGAACACGTAGCGCGGGGCTGAGCACAGACTTCGAAGCACTATCCCTGAAAATGGAGTCCATGCTGAAAGATTTTTCTGCCACACTTACTAGACGCCTGGACGCGGTATCAGCAGAAATTCGAGGCGACATAAAAGACCTGGGCGAACGGACCTCGAACTTGGAAGATAAAATGGCGGAGGTGACGGAGGCTCACAATACCGTGGCGACGCTAGTCGAGGAACTGGAGGATCGTTTAGAGAGGTACTCAAATAAGCTGGCGGATTTAGAGGACCGCTCTCAGCGGAATAACCTGAAAATTTAGAGGGATCCCGGAATCTGTGTCACCCCGCGATTTACGTCAATATGTCATGGAATTCTTCTCTCACCTGCTGCCGGACGTGACCCTGGACTCACTGCTCACGGACAGGGTCCATAGGATCCCTAAACCACCTTCGCCCCCCCCAAATGTACCAAGAGATGTAATACTGCGATTACATTATTTTAAATCCCGAGCGGATGTGCTGCGCGCTCTCCGTGCACCAGGGCCGCTGGACCCAGCCTACACCAAACTTTCAGTCTTCCCAGACCTCTCACAGGCCACACTGCAACGTCACAGGCAGTTTTGTCCTCTCACGGACACACTTCGGTCAGCGGGGGTGACCTATCGGTGGGGTTACCCCACCAAGCTACGGGTCCTCAAAGACGGGGCCACCACTGTGATCACCTCACTGGAACAGGGGCGTCGGATCTTGGAGAGTTGGGATCTATAGGTACCAAAAGCAGATAATAGGTCCTTGGGTCGGGTGGAAAAGGACTGGCATGTCCGCTGAAGATGCGGCGAATGGTTTCCTTGGCTTTATGACTAGGTACTTCTCTTTCCAGCTCGACGGTCTGACGCACTGTCTGTGGTTGGAACCGCGCTATGAACGGCCTAGCGGGCCTCAGACGGACCCATTGCTTATAAACAAATTACTTCTGACTGCTAATACGTAGCAAGATTGAGTGCTGTAGTCTCTTTGAGTGCCACAGCACCCCCATCTCCCCCTTCTACACAACATATAGGGGCTTGTCCCGTTGGAGAAGATTCACCTGTTGTATGTAAATAGTTCTGCTGTATGGCAGTGTTTTTGCTTTTATCGTATTCTGTTCTCTCTCTTTTCTTCTCTCCCTCCCTCCCCCTCGACACCAAAGACCCACTGTTTACTGCTGATGCACAACTGCGACATCTCCCGGTCCATTTTCGACTGGCTAGATTTAGGGACCAATCAGGGCTGCATGTTCATCATGACGTATGCGAGTATTGACCTTTAACGTCAAGGGGCTAAATTTACCCGTCAAGAGACATTCACTATACAAAGACCTCAAATCACATGACGCAGACATAGTGTGCTTGCAGGAGACGCACTTTAGACCTTTGGACCACCCTAAACTTTATCTGCAACAATATGCCACCCAATATCACTCGACATTTCGTTCTAAATCACGAGGGGTCACCCTCCTGCTCCACAACAGACTAGACTTTCAGGCCCACCATATTCTCACCGACCCTAAGGGTAGGTACATCATCTTAGTTTGTACAATAAACTCCAGAACCTACACATTGGTATCAATTTATGCCCCTAACACAACACAAATATCCTTTCTCTCACACCTGCTCAGTAAAGTGTCGGAAGTCCTATCAGGCGTACTCATAATCTGTGGGGATTTAAACGTAAGCATGGACCCTTCTAGGGACCGATCTCGACCTGACACAACCAGGAAAGCAATGGCAACGTTGAGACGGCTTCAGACTATCATGGGGTCCAATAATTTAAATGACGTGTGGCGCCTCCTTCATCCAACTGACCGAGACTAGACGTTCAGATCTCGTGTCCATAACAGAACAGCTACACGAGAATAGACTACTTTATGGTCTCGGGACCGACTCTGTCCTACGTAGTGGACTGCGCCATACTACCCTTCTCCTGGTCGGATCACGCACCCATGATGTTGACATTGGGAGATGCATATTAATATTACACGAGGGCCCCCTGGCGATTTGACGATTACTTACTAGATCACGAACAAGCGAAACAAGACATTCAGGACACTCTGACGAACTACTTTAAGGAGAACGCGTCCCCTGAGGTGCGACCTCACATGCTATGGCAGGCTCACAAATCTGTGGTTAGAGGGACGTGCATTCAGTGGAAAGCTAGACTCCAAAAACAATACACGACTGACAGATTGGCAATCCTTACCGATATTCAAACCATTAAGAAAATAGAATAAGAATAAAATATCCCCGGAACTGGAGGAGAGCTTAGATCTCTCATTACGAGCCCTTCATGACCTGGAAGCTCGTAATTACTTTAAAGCCATGTCCAGATTGAACACTAAATTTTATGCCCTTAAAAACAAACCAGGTCGCCTTTTGGCACGCCACGCAGATTGCAGCCCCTAAGAGCACCAAAAAAGATCTCATCCCTTAAATCAAAACACGGCTTATTGTACAATCCCAGGGATATTGCAAACGAGTTTGCGGAATATTGCGAGGCCCTTTATAATTTGGATGTCAGCGACACAGTCTCTCACCCTACACGTGAGACGATCAATCGGTACCTGGAGCGCATTCAGCTCCCCTCCCTCTCACATGCCCAGGGTGAAATACTTTCGAAACGTGTAACTTTAACTGAGCTCTCAAACCTGCTCAAGGAACTACCAAAACGAAAAGCACCGGGACCGGATGGTCTCTCGGGACTTTACTATTCTGCCTTCTCTAGCCAGCTACTGCCCCATCTGCTGTCTGTGTTTGAAGAGGCGGGTGATCTGGGTTCTTTCCCGGTGGACATGTTGCGGGCACATATAGTTACCCTTCCGAAACCGGGGAAGACCCTCGATCGCTGTCAGAACCTGAGGCCCATATCTCTTCTGAATGTGGATGTAAAGCTGTATAGTAAACTTTTTGCATCCAGATTGCAGCACATCCTTCCCACTCTGATAGGCCTAGACCAGGTGGGGTTCATCTCTGGACGACAAGGCCCAGATAGCACAAAAAAGTTGTTAAATGTGATGGAATTCCTGAGGGAATCGGGGAGCCCAGGCTTGATCCTGTCACTTGATGCCGAAAAGGCCTTCGACAGGATCAACTGGCACTTCCTCTGCATGGTCTTGGATAGATTCGGTTTTCCAGACTTTCGTGAAGGCAGTGCACGTTCTATATGATACTCCATCAGCGAGAGTCCTGACTGCAGGGTTTCTGTCTGAGGAGTTCGTAATAACTAATGGAACTAGACAGGGATGTCCCCTCTCTCCGCATCTCTATGCTCTGGTCTTGGAGCCACTGGCGCAGGCTATACGGGAGAACGACCTCATTCGGGGGGGTGGAGGTAGGCCCTACGTCCCACAAACTACACCTTTATGTGGACTACATTTTAGTTACGGTGACTGACCCGACTGTCTCGCTCCCGGCTCTGCAGGAAGAATTGGCTACTTATAGCAAGGTTTCCTACCATTTAATGAATGTTCTCAAGACACAAGCACTACCCTTAAAACTCCCGCAAACTCCACTCGATGACCTTAAACACACGTATGACTTTGATTGGAAACACGACCACATCATTTATCTAGGTTTCCTCATTACAAACTCGGTAGACTTACTGTTCAAACGTATTTATGATCGCCTCCAATCGGAGATAAAAATGTTATTGCATTCATGGCGACTTCGAGAGATATCATGGATGGGCAGAGCGGCGGCAGTCAAAATGTTGATATTACCAAAAATATTATACGTATTCAGGGCCTTGCCGATAGTAGTGCCGAGACGTTTCTTGGACATGCTGCAGGCTCTCGATGTCTTATATTTGGAACCGAAAACACCCGAGAGTACCCAGAAACCTTTTGTATTTTAGACACAGAGACGGGGGCTAAACGTATCCCATCTACACAAATATTACTGGGCTACATGTCTGGCCTCCCTGGCGGAGCTGTTCCATGTTAGACCGTTGCCACAATGGCTAGTCATTAAACATGCATCTGCTGCCGGACACGATTTGTGTTCCTTATTGTGGATCTCCCCGCGGAATAGACCCCGATTACCTAATGCACTCTCCTCCACCCTTCTGCATATGAAGGCAAGGGATCAACATTTTTGCCGTATCACTAATCATACTCCACTATCAATGGCAACTCCACTCGTCTCTTTGCCATATCTACTGCCTTATTTTCAGACAAAACCGTGGATTCAAAGAGGCATAACTCACCTCCACCACTTTTTTGAACCGCACGCCATTCTGCCCTACCAAACATTACAACAGAAATACAAATTGACGTATTCAATGTATCTGTCTTACATGCAAATACATTCTTATATGAAATCTAGCGGGGTGTATACTGGGCTCAGTGCACACCTACCACTTCTCTCGGAATCTGAACTGTTCTGTCTTGACCCGCATACTACGACTAAACCCCTTTCGATGTTTTATCGCTTACTGAACACCCCGACTAAGGCGATGATCTGGAAATTTCAACAAACCTGTGAGAAAGATTTAGGGAATAAATATACGCCTACACAATGGGCGCAGGCCCACCAGTTTGCAGACAGCGCCTCAAAATGCTCCACGCTTTTGGAAAGCCAAAGAAAAGTGATGTACTGTTGCTACCTCATGCCGAACAAGGTCCATAGGATCTCACCTCAGGTTCCGGAAATTTGCTGGAGATGTTCAGGGGAGGTGGGTACCACAGGTCATGTATGGTGGACCTGCCCAAAAGTGACTACACTATGGAAAGATATTTCACAACTGGCTACGGAAGTTCTGGGACATAGTATCCCGTGCTCACCAGAGGTACTGTTGCTTGGAATGATACATCTCCCGAGGAGACAATCAAAAATGCTCTTTATTATAGTATCTACGACTATGCTTTTACTGGCCAGGAACTGGAGGTCTGATAGGGTCCCAACCTGTCGTCAGATAACTCAACTGCTGGATCAGTATCGGCATTTTGACGCTGTTTCTTCAAACTCAACTATGAAACGACCCTCCAAAACAGATCCATGGACAATTTGGGACACCCATAAGATATATCAAACATGCGCGAGACCGGTTACTGACGTCCGCCTGCCGATTACGTCGCCGAACGATGCGTAGGTCTACTCTGATTACAAGAAAGATTTTATGACTGTGATGTTAGGTATCTCTGGTGTCATCTTTTTCCCCCCTCCCCCTCCTTTTCCTACTTTCTCTTACGAACTATGGAGATGATTATATCGATGCATTTAGTATATGTAAATGAGAGTAAGCGAAGTCCAGGAGTTCTACACCTCCTGTAGATGTGTTAATACTACATGCTTGAAGTCTCAATAAAAAACTTTTCAAATAAAAAAGTCGACTCCTGGGGGGACCTGGCACAAGTCATGAAACGCCAGCAGAGGAGGCTGAAAAGGACAAGGGAGAAGCAGAGAGAGCACTTTTCAGGGGGAAGAGGAAGCACATTGAAGGCTGAGAACCCCCGGAGGCTCTGGGTGTTTGCCAGGTGTAAACTTGGCAAGAACGTGTAATGAGCCGCAGGCTGGCATCTCCATTACCTGAACTGTCTGTTTAACATCGGCCAGAGAGAAACCGAGGGGGATAAAGAGGGAGAGGATGCTGCATGGCTCTGTGTCTGGGCTAGAGCTGGTCCACTGCCCCCTCCCAGCTCTGGCAGAGGCAGGAATGCAGCGCGCAGCCCCCTCCCCTTGGGCTGGTGTATTTCTGATCAGTCAGGACGTTCAGATTTGCCTTTAACACCTGCTGTTCAAAGATGTTAAAATTATGCTGTGTGTTAAATTTTGCGCGAAGATTGTAATACCATGCGCGCGAACGCATTTGCGCTCACAATGTTACGTATAGGACCAGTGGCGTCACTAGGGTTGGTGTCACCCGGTGCGGTAATTTATGGTGTCACCCCCCCCCCCGAGTTTTAAAGATTTTTTTTTTTAACTACTCTTACTCCTAAAATCAGTACTCCCATATAACACTGAATGCTCATACACACAGCGCACATTACTGTGAGGTTTATTGCTGTGGAGCTCTCTCATATGCTCACAGAACTTTTTTCAACTGCCAGCAAGTACGTTGCCTGTTCGAAGGCAGTGAAAGCACACATGGATATATATTGCCCCCAGCAGCTCTGGATATATATTGTCCCCAGCTCACATATGGATATATTGCCCCAGTTCACAGTTATATATTGCCCCCAGCAGCTCACCCATGGATATATATTGCGCCTCAGCTCACATATGGATATATTGCGCCTCAGCTCACATATGGATATATTGCGCCTCAGCTCACATATGGATATATTGCGCCTCAGCTCACATATGGATATATTGCGCCTCAGCTCACACATGGATATACTGCCCCAGACCAGCTCACACATGGATATTGCCCCAGCTCTCATGGATACTGCCCCCAGCACACATGGATATACTGCCCCAGCTCCTCTCATGGATATACTGCCCCAGCTCCTCTCATGGATATACTGCCCCAGCTCCTCTCATGGATATACTGCCCCAGCTCCTCTCATGGATATACTGGGGCTATCCTAAACAAAAGATAAATCCAGGTAAAGTATCCATGTAATTGGGAGACTAGATCTTTTCATTCCAAACGGACCCCTCTTTTCATCTCACCCCCACTCTCTTCATTTCATTCCAACCCCCACCTCTCCTTATTAAATTCCAACCCCCCACCCTCTTCGTTTCATTACAACCCCCACCCTCTTCGTTTCATTACAACCCCCACCCTCCCCTTATTAAATTCCAACCCCCCACCCTCTCCATTTCATTCCAACCTCCCACCCTCTCCATATTAAATTCAAAGCCCCCCACCCTCTCCATATTAAATTCAAAGCCCCCCACCTATCTTTATTAAATTCCAACCCCCCCCCCACTCTCTCCTGATTTCATTCAAACCCCCCACTCTTTTTGTTTCAACCCCCTGTCAGTTTTTGGAGACAGGGGGGGGGGCTCAAGTAGAGCAAGCGGCCAGCAGGGGAAGGGGGGGCCCAGGGACTCCCAGCATACTCCTTCCGATGATGGGCAGAGAGGGACTGGGCCTGGCGGGTAACGAGGACAGGAGGCAGGGAATGGTCGGGTGTATGTGACATTCCCCGGAGCTCCCGGGGGAAGGGGTGCCGCTGCTTACCATCTGGGAGGGTTGCTGCTTGCTCCACGGTCATAGCCCAGCTCCTCCTCTTGCAAGCTCAGGCGTGTGAGGCGACAGGGCTGTCAGGGTGGCACGGAAGGATCAGCCACATCGCGCCACCTCTCTCCTCAGCGGCATCTGCGTGGTGGAGACGGAGTGCTTGGGGGGAAGTGACGTTATATCACTTCCTCCCAGCGCAGACAGTAATAGCTGCGCGTGAACGCTTGGCTGCGGGGTTTTTTCGGAACATGGGGGCGGCGGGTCCCACTAGATACCCCACTGGGTGTCACCCTAAAGGCGGGTGTCACCTGGTGCGGGCCGCACCCCCCGCCCCCACGTTACGACGCCACTGTATAGGACACGCACAGTTCATCACGCTCGCGCAGCTCCATCCGCGTTAAACATTAACGCGCATCGTTTGCGCAAACGTCGTAATACGACATTCTGCGCAAATGGTTTTGCAGTTGCGCAAATGCGCTGCGCGGAGAATGTAATAGGGCCCTGAGTGTTTACTGAGATGAAACAAAATAGCAGTCCAGAACAAAAAAACTATTACTCAAAAGGTATCCTTGGTTTAGTATAAAGTCCAGAATGGGGAATTGCGAGTAAGGGTCTTCGGGTTCAGAAGTGAGACATAAAGTCCAGAACGAAGGGTTGTAGAAGAGGGTAACGTGGGCTGTGCCCTTTAAGACAACCCTGGGTTGAGGAGCCGGAGCGGTCGTGGAAGCAAACCTGCATACAGGATCTGGAACGGGTACCGTGCTCTTGGAAGCAAGCCTGGAGATAGGATCTGGAGCTGGTACCATGGACGTGGAAGCAAGCCTGGAGATCGGATCTGGAGCTGGTACCGTGGAAGCAGAAGCAAGCCTGGATATAGGAGCTGGAGCTGGTACCATGGTAGCGGAGGCAAGCCTGGATACAGGATCTGGAGCTGGTACCGAGGAAGCAAGCTTTGATGCAGGAGCTGGTACCGTGGAAGCGGAAGCAAGCTTGGATGCAGGATCTGGAGCTGGTACCGTGGAAGCAGAAGCAAGCCTGGATATTGGAACTGGAGCTGGTACCGTGGTAGCGGAGGCAAGCCTGGATGCAGGGTCTGGAGCTGGTACCGTGGAGGCAAGACTGGATGCAGGATCTGGAGCTCAGGATTCACTTGGAACAGGAACGAAGAGGGAACACTGGATAACTGAAGCGGTGAAACCACAGTATAACCTGGTTAATGAACTGAGAAAGGCAGAAGGTTTAAATAGGGTTCAGAGGCTCATCAGGACACCGTTCACCTGGGACTCGTAGGTGGTGCTGGGACACCTGAGTACTTGATAGGTTAATTGGGGGCATACGAGGATTTCCAGTGCAGGTGTCATGCAGTACCCATAAGCTACCAGCAGAAGCTCTTCGTTTCTTAGGAAGGCATATGATTGCGTGTGCGCACTTTGTCTCCCGGCATTCGGATCCTGGCGGCAGCGTGGGAGGTACTGCAAGCTGTCTCTTCCATGTTGGGACTCAAGCGGCGCGACACGAGGGACCTCAGGTAAGTATGGTGTGAGCCCCAGCATGGCGGTCCGGGCAGGGAGCGGGCTGCGGGGCATGGCCGGACCCCCCACCAAGGTGCGACCCAATCGACTGCTTGGAAGGATAACAGAGATGAAAGGCATGAACCTTTGTAGGAGCGTGGATGTTGGCAACAGGTTCCCAGGACCGTACCCTTTCCATTGGACTAGATACTCTAATCTGCCGTAGCGAAGGCGAGAGTCCAGGATTCGGGAGACTTCATACTCCTCTTCTCCGGATAAGGACACAGGAGCAGGTGGTTCAGTATTCCGATCAGGAAAAGGATTCTCTTGCCAGGGTTTCAAGAGACACATGGATGACCAGGATGGATTCTGTAGGAAGGAGGAAGGGTTAAACGGGCGGTCACGGAGTTAATCATTTTAAAGACCGGGAACGGGCCTATGTAGCGAGGACCCAGTTAGTTTCTTAGGAAGGCATGCGATCGCGCGCGTGCGTGCTTTGTCTCCCGGCATTCGGATCCTGGCGGTGGCGTGGGAGGTAATGCAAGCGGTCTCCTCCATGTTGGGACTCAAGCGGAGCGCCACGAGGGACCTCAGGTAAGTATGGTGTGTGCCCCAGCATGGCGGTCCGGGCAGGGAGCAGGCCGCGGCGCGGGGCATGACATCGGTATGCAGATTTGTCGTGACAACAATTTTATTAACCACAGTTACCATTTTCTCCATGTTGGCCTTTTGGTGTTCGACCGCTTGGTAAAGAAATTCAATATTCTCTTTCAAGTTGTTCAATTCCTGTTGTAAAGTCTGTATAGAAACAGGAGTTCACTGCGTATGAGGATGTGGCTACGACCACTCCCAGCACTGTGAAAACAATGGCTGCAATAAGAAACCCGGCAAATCTTTTCTGCCTGTCGTTCTTGCACATAGAGTGTTCAATAAACGGATTCCTAGCATTTTCCAAAATGTCTTTCACACTTGCTTGAGCTTGATTCACATGAGCTTTGTACCACTCTCGGAATTCCAGAAGTTTAAAATCAGAAACATTGTACTTTCTTTCAAGAGATCGTCTTGGATCTAGGCTCACAAAAATATTTTGGTTTAACACTCTCCTTTCCGTCAGAAGAAATCCAGGCGCGTCTTGGATTATGATGCCAGAGGATGGTCCTGTATCAATTATTGGATCTGCTCGGAATTGTGCGGAAAGCAATAGGATTACCCAGATGATCGCGATATCCTTGGTGGTCCGACTCATCTTTGTGGATTAGCGTCTTGCACGTTCGGATTAGCCACTTTTCTCTGTTTAGGGCGAAAGAAAGAATATAAATAACCGTTCCTAGATTTAAATCATACACCAGTCAGCTTTCCTTAAACATAACTAGCGATCTCACTCAAATTCCCTATAGATACTCTGATCTCTGATTAAATTTTAATTAACGGTACGGATCTAGTCTTCCTACTAACTTGAGTTAAACATCTGAATGCTGGGAAGAATTATCACATGTTAATCAAAACAGTCACTTCACCATTAATACCAGTTACGTGTCTTCTTCTGGTCCATCTTCACACATTCTGAGTTGAGATCTAAGATGACAATCATGCAATTGAGCGTGGCAGTTTTATTTCTTATAGAAATACATAACATACAATTTCCAATGACATTATGACTGGTGATGGACCGAACACCCCCGTGTTCGGTTCGCATTCGAACATGAACATTTGAAAAAGTTCGAACACGAGTCAATGGCATTCGAATTTTAGAGTGCCCTTCAAGAGGGCAAATATGCTAGATATTTGTCATAAAAGGTGTATGGGGGTCCGGGTAGTGCCCTGGTGGACAGGAAACAATCATTTTTCCATGACATAAAGGTTAAGAATAAAAACGAAAAATTCCTTCAAATATCGTGCCTAGGAGGTCCCCATAAACTGCCCGTGAAGTGGCGGATTTTTAGGATGTATAGAAACCTTTAAAAACAAAAAATGACATTTAAATGACAGTAAATGGTTTTCCTTTAATCTATTCATAAACAACTGCTTGGGTGGCAGCCTGTATGAAAAGAGGAGACGTTTTAGGACACGCAGAACAAGTTTAGTGATTCTTTTGAGCTAAATTATGGTGAAACGTATGCAGGCTTTGGATGAAAGTAACAACAGGTGCATTAAAATTGGTAAAAGTATGGTAAGAGCAAATCTAGATAAACAATAAGAATAACATGGCGTAATAACGTCACAACATTGACATTGACATGGCAGCCAAAGAGGCTTCATCATAAGAATATCTGTGAGCACAAACAAGCCATCTGAGATCTGACATTGTGTCTGGAGGGGGAAGGAGACACAGGATCACCCTAGGAGTAAGGGCGTTAGCTGGCTGGAAGAAGCAAAACGGAGGTTATGTCCCAAGCCCGGCAACTCCAGAAAGCGACTAGAGTGGGGTAACAGATAGCATCCATTATTGATGTGCCTGAATATTTCCTCAATTTTGTTAGTGTAACCTTAAGGGGGCCAGTGTGATATGTCAATGTTGTGACGTTATTACGACATGTTATTCTTATTGTTTATCTAGATTTGCTCTTACCATACTTTTACCTGATCATACTCGAACGTTTAGAGGAGACATTCCTAGAGCAAAATAAGCTACGTACTACTGTTTATTTAAAGGGTTGTCACATTTTGACTGTTTTTTGGCATTAAAATTGGACCTTTGGCGCCAGCTAGTGCCTTCACACCGCAACCCCTCTGAGGTATTGTGGAAGAGTGCAGGGGTGGACCCTGCTGTCAAATATTACAATGATATGAATCTGGTACACGCGTCAGTGCACCCAAATATTGGGCCTTTGGTGTCAGCTAGTGCCTTCACACCGCAACCCCTCTGTAATATTTGACGGCAGGGTCCACCCCTGCACTCTTCCACAATACCTCAATGATATGAATCTGGTACACACATCAGTGGCAGTGCACCCAAATTTTGGGCCTTTGGTGTGTCGGGTATATTAATGGAAAAAAATTAAAATGGATGCCTGTAGCCATCTTGTTTAATGTAAAGTCTTTCTTTTTCAATTTTCCCTAGTTTTAGAAATGGACAGAGATTTTTTTTTTAATAGTTCATGGCTAGGTGAACCAGAGAGTTATGAGGGTTTCTATAAGTGCCAGAGAAAGGAATTTAACTGATAAAGAGACTCAGTAAAAACTTTGAGAGGAGTGGAGATATTAATTTAATTTTTGACTCGGAGCCCTTGATGGGGTTTGATGCCCACCCCCTTCCTATGTTTCTCCCTTTCTTTCTTTATTTTTGTTCACTAGAGTCTTACAGATCTGCTCGAGAATCCACAGAGATACTTTGGACACTATTTTGCTCTCTTTTTCTTGCTGTCTTTCCCCGCCCGGAGCTAAATCTGAAGCTTTTAGGTTTTATTTTCTCTTTTAAAAGTACTTTTTGATGACTTATTGATATGATCCCCCTCCCATTCCCGATTTTCGATGGTTGCCGACATTTCATGTGACTTCTCCCCCCCCCCCTTTTTATATCTTTTTTGTGTTTTCCCCTGAGAATGTTTATATCCGGCCCTGCGAGGCTATGGCTATAACTGTGATTCTTACTGATTTAATAGAGGTGCACTTTGCAATACTGCGGGGTTTTTTTCGCTGATGGTCTTCGACCAACTGCTTAAATCTAGCCGTCTTTTTTTTTTTGTTACTAGATGACTGTGTCTTTTCCTCTGAGTTGTGCTATTATAGATGTCTATATATTGTTCTTCTTTCTTTTCTTTATGCTGAGTTCTAGCTGATGACTGTGCGGCCCTGCGAGGCCCTCACTCTACGTTTACGTTTATTTGTATGATGACATCTTTCACAATAAAAATTTTGAATTAAAAAAAATAAAATAAAAAAATATTACAATGATTTGAATCTGGTACACGCGTCAGTGCACTCAAATATTGGGCCTTTGGTGCCAGCTAGTGCCTTCACACTGTAACCTCTCTGAGGTATTGTGGAAGAGTTCAGGGGTGGACCGTGCCGTCAAATATCACAATGATATGTATCTGGTACACGCGTCAGTGACCTCAAATATTGGGCCTTTGGTGCCTGCTAGTGACTTCAACCGTAACCTCTCTGAGTATTGTGGAAGAGTACAGTGGTGGAGGTTTTGGGAATGCAAAAGAGATCCCCAATCTATTCAGTTACATCAGCATCAGGGGAGTAATAGCTGCTGCTGATCCAGGACTGATTCATTTTTATAAATGTCAGCCGGTCTACAGAGTCGGACAGACGCACTCTCTTGTCTGTGACAAAACCTCCAGGGGCATTGAACGTCCTTTCAGAAAGCACGCTGGATGAAGGGCAACCTAGTAGCTGCATAGCATATTGGCTAAATTATGGCCATTGATCCAATCTCAACACCCAGTAAGCCAGTGGATCATCTGCTGTAAAGGTATCCAGGTCTGCCCTTGCCCCTAGGTAGTCCTGCACCATACGGTGAAGACGCTGGCAATGGGTGCCTACATTTGACGTCCCTGGGCATCGTGGACTAAAAAAATTGCAAACAGCAAGAGTCAAGCGGCCCACTTCACCGCTCTTCCTCTGATAAACTGCAGCTTCAGAAGCACCTGTGTCATCACTTGGTAACCTACCAGTGCCTGGAAAGGTGATACACAAGTGTCGCTTTAGAGCGTCCTCACGTTGTTTCATCCTGTGCGCCCTCTGTGAGGGCAGGATGAGCTCTGCAAACTTACCCTTGTATCATGGATCAAGAAGGGTTGCCAACCAGTAATGATCCCTCTCCTTGATAGCACGAAGTCCTTTAGCAGGCTTTGCAGGATAAGGGAGCCCATGCAGCGTAGGTTGAAGGTGGCATTAGGTTCCGAGTGTTTCTGGTCGCTGAGGATGACCGTATCGTGCACTACCTCCTCCCAGCCACATACTAGTCCTTGGGTTTCTGGGGACACAAAACCCTCCCTTCAGGAATCCCCATCTTCAATGCCCCCACAACTTAAATATTCCTCCTCATCATCCTCCTCCTGTCTGATCAGAGGACCTGCAGGAATGCTGTCTGCGTAAAGACTGGGGCCTTGAGAGCTAATGAAGTCCTCCTCTTCTGGCATTCCTGACGAGCCTGTGTAAGGTGAAACGCGCGTCGGGTGCGTTCTAGTAGCTGTGAGCTATTTACCCTATCCCCCAAATCTCCCTTCTCTCAATTTTTTGCCAGTGTTTGGCTTATTATTACTACATTATTGTTTGCTTGTGGCTGATTACTTTGTACCTCATTGTGGGCACATGTTCTCGCTATTTCAGCCTCACCATCCATTAATCTACAGCCTAATATCAGTGAAGTAAATTTGTGGGGGCTTCTCTTTGGGGTTTCTTTTTCAATATACGTGATCAATTGCGACCATCTACGCATGATTTTTTGCCCCAGCTCACATTGCTACCTCAGTACCAAGTATTCTATATTGTCGCATGTGTGAGTGAACTATATACTGGACACATATGTCGATTCTTATACCAAACAAAAATACTTGTTGTTTTTAATTTTCTTTCATGTTGTGTGTATTTGTTCTGGTGATCACCATACGTTGGTTTTTAGAGTTTGGCTTCTGGCCACAATAAAATTAGTTTTTCACTTTGTTTTCACTAATGCATTGTGTTCCTACTGACTTGTTCAGTGGATCAGCTTTTTCTTCATACTCAATGGGTTTCAATACCTCCAGCATATTGTGACACAATTACATTGGTTTCATCTCGTTTATTTCAGGTGTGTCATCACCACTACTTCCTGTAGCGGGTTATTATTAAGTCCTCCTCTTCCTCCCGCTGCTTTGCCTCTAGTGCCATATCTATAATTCCCTGCAGAGTGCGCTCCAGCAGGAACACTAAAGTAATTGTGTCACTGATGCATGCACTGTCCCTGCTCACCATCCTCGTTGCCTCCTCAAATGGTGACAGTACAGTGCATGCATCCTTGATCATCAGCCACTGCGGGGGGGGGGGAAACAAGTCGACCTGAACCTGTCCTTGGGCCATACTCACACAGGTACTCATTGATGGCCCTCTGCTGCTTCTGCAGACGCTGCAGCATTGCCAATGTCGAGTTCCACCTGGTGGGCATGTCACAGATCAGACGGTTTGTGGGAAGGTGGAATTCTCTTTGAATTTCTGCCAGGCAAACACTTGCTGGGAATGACCGTCTGAAGTGGCTGCAGACTTTTCTGGTCTGGCTGAGAAGCTCTGCCAGCCCTGGGTACCTGGTTAGGAAACGCTGTACCACCAGATTTAGAACGTGTGCTAGGCATGGTACATGCTTCAACTTACCCAGGCGTAGGGTGGAGAGAAGGTTGCTGCCATTATCACAGACGACCATTCCCAGCTCAAGCTGGCGTGGTGTTAACCATCTCTGCGCCTGCCCCTGCAGAGCTGATGGAATTTCTGGCCCGGTGTGGCTCCTGTCCCCTAAACAAACCAGCTCAAGCACAGTATGGCATCTTTTTGCTTGAGCCATTGTGTAGCCCCTGCCAAGTGTCGGTTTAACTGCCACTTCGCCAGAGACAGAGAAGGTGGAGGAAGAGGTGGTGGAGCAGACAGACCTCATATAAGCAGCTTTCTGGAGGCGTGGTGGATGAACAAGCACCAGCACAGAGTCCTGTCCTGGATCCCTCCCAGCTGCAAGCAGAGTTACCCAGTGTGCCGTGAAGGAAATGTAACGGCCCTGTCCATGCTTGCTGGACCACGTGTCTAAAGTAATGTGCACCTTGATGCTGACTGCCTTTCCCAATGACTCCATAACATTGTCTTCCATGAAAACGGAGATGACCCAAATGGGTCAAAAGTGTTATAGGCGCTGATGATATGTAAGAAAGTGGATTATACCGTAATGTGAGAAAGTAGATTATACAGGTTATGCAGCTCACCGTGGAGTGTATCCCTCACCCGATATAGAAATAAAAACAAAAATGCCACAGTACATTCAGGAGCGCAAAATAAATGTTAGTCCTCTTGGAGATTTTTGAGACTTCAAAACTCAGAGACAAAGTCTCTTTTCAAAGATAGTCCAGAATGTTCTCCGGTCACATGATGGAAAGTACCGGAATGGGAGAGAAGAAAAAAGGAAAAAACTAATTGGGCAGTATCGTGTATGTAATACGAATAATAGAACAAGAGGAAAAAAACTCACAAGTGCAGAGCTAGATAGCTCAATGTTGTACGCAGTTGAGTCTCTACGGGGGACCCCACCCTCAGATGATGGAAATTCTTGTTCCGCTGTTCACCTCAATCAGATGTTTCACGCTGCATAGACATCAAGTGACCTCGGAAGAAACGTGATATAGCGTAATCCCGTTTGTGAATATGTATTCAAGTAAATTTCCAGAAGGAGGTACTCACATGTTACAGAACCTCCTATGTAGGTGGTTCCGTAATGAGAGCAGCAGACCACTTCACAGGGGGTCTAGACCTCTAACTGGATAGGTGGGTACCTGAATCGATACCTCCAACAAATGGGCAGATGAATCGAAAAAAATAAAAAGTCATGCGGTACCAGGATAAATAATGGTATTAAGCATGTATTATAAATGGAGAGGTTATAAGTGGGAAAAAAAGTTTTTATTTAAAACATGTTAAAATGAATAAAAGTGGGGATAACATCGAGACGCGTTTCCCTTACCAAATCTGTAAACTTCCTCAGTCGAGTGATCACCCACAGTTGTGCCTCCACAATTTATAACCTCCATGAATTGGCGCCGCAAGATTGTAGCGTGCGTTCCACTTCAAACCCATCCACTTGCGTTCCATTCAAATCACTTCCGCATCCGCTTCATCCGAATCATTTCCGCTTGCGTTCCATCTGAAACGTTTGCCCTTGTGTTCCAGCGGAAGTGAATCGGATGTACATGGCTTGCGTTCCATCTAAAATACTTGCGCTTACGTTCTAACAAGGGTAGATCAGATGAAAGTGGTTCCTCTGATTTCAGACAACAATATTTTCTGATAGATCAGTGTCTTCTATTCCAAAAGCGTATTGTAATAATATAAACAATTGACCAAATTGCTTTGCAGATCGTATACATCCAACAACAGAAGGAAAAATATAGGGATAGTGAAAGGAAGAAAGAGCCTTGAAAGAGAATGTCTGGTGAAAAATATACAGTGGGCCTGTCAAAAGGGATACATAATGCAGTTATTTCAGAAAATGATTAATCTCAAAATCGGCATTCAAGCCGCCTGGAATAAGGGTGTCTAATGTATAAATCCACCTCATCTCGGTCATAATTAATTTTCTGTTTAGATCTTCCCCCCTCCAATTACATTTGACAGCCTCTATAGCGAAAAACTGAATATCTTTTGTGTTACAACCATGAATGTCACGGAAATGAAAGGACACACTGTGTTTTTCGTAGCCTCTCACTATGTTGCACAAGTGTTCATTAATTCGTACATACAGGAGTCTTGACATTTGCCCTATGTAGTTTTTACCACATGGGCATTTCAATAAATAAACCACGTTCCTGGAATGACAGGTAATAAGCTGCTGGATTTTATAACTAGAATTAGTACTAGGTGCAACAAATTCGCGAATCGTTCTTTTTTTATTTAATGTTTTTCTGCATGCAATGCATTGGCCACATCCATAAAAACCGGCTATTATTCCAAATGGATTCCCAAGTGTGGATTTCTTCTCTATGATATGATTTCTAACTAGTTGACGTCCTGAACTTCTTCCACCCCTGTAGATAATAGAAGGTTTGTCAGACAGTATTGAGTTAAGAACAGGGTCTCTCTTCAAAATGGACCAATGTTTTTCTATTGATTTCCTAATTTCTCTGTTATATACGTTGTAATCTAAAATTAAGGATACAGCATTTTCTTGAGTGCTTATCCGTTGTTTATTAGTCAAGAGAGTTGATCTCTTCATTTGTAATACATCTTCTTTAGTGGTTTCAAGAGTTCGCTTCTGATATCCCTTATTAGCAAACTCATGAGTTTTTGAGATTGCAGCTGGTACTGTCCAACATCGGAACAATTTCGACGGACCCTAACCATCTGTCCCTTGGGTATACCGTTAAGCCAGGGTGGGTAATGATCGCTTCTTTTGTCGATATAGCCGTTCACATGGACATCCTTAAAGTGAGTTTTTGTACCAACCTTTCCATTCTCTATATACAGAGTGAGATCAAGAAAATCTACTGTGCCTCTATTGATGGTGGATTCTAGTTTAATGCCAACTGAGTTGGCATTTAGATGAATGAGAAATGATTCCAAAACGGCATGACTGCCTTGCCATATAATCAGAACATCATCTATATACCTACGGTATAGGACGAGGTTACGCCCCCAGTCATGTCCGGCCCAAACCATTTGATTTTCCCAATGGGCCATGAATAAATTCGCATAACTGGGGGCGAACCTCGTCCCCATGGCTCTTTCTTCCTTTCACTATCCCTATATTTTTCCTTCTGTTGTTGGATGTATACGATCTGCAAAGCAATTTGGTCAATTGTTTATATTATTACAATACGCTTTTGGAATAGAAGACACTGATCTATCAGAAAATATTGTTGTCTGAAATCAGAGGAACCACTTTCATCTGATCTACCCTTGTTAGAACGTAAGCGCAAGTATTTTAGATGGAACGCAAGCCATGTACATCTGATTTACTTCCGCTGGAACGCAAGGGCAAACGTTTCAGATGGAACGCAAGCGGAAATGATTCGGATGAAGCGGATGCGGAAGTGATTTGAATGGAACGCAAGTGGATGGGTTTGAAGTGGAACGCACGCTACATAGTTACATAGTTATATAGGCTGAAAAAAGACGTGCGTCCATCGGGTTCAGCCTCTCCCACATAACCTACTGCTGTTGATCCAAAAGAAGGCAAATCTTTGGCGCCAATTCATGGAGGTTATAAATTGTGGAGGCACAACTGTGGGTGATCACTCGACTGAGGAAGCTTACAGATTTGGTAAGGGAAACGCATCTCGATGTTATCCCCACTTTTATTCATTTTAACATGTTTTAAATAAAAACTTTTTTTCCCACTTATAACCTCTCCATTTATAATACATGCTTAATACCATTATTTATCCTGGTACCGCATGACTTTTTATTTATTCATCTTGGTACTGCATGACCTTTTTATTTTTTTCGATTCATCTGCCCATTTGTTGGAGTATACCCACCTATCCAGTTAGAGGTCTAGACCCCCTGTGAAGTGGTCTGCTGCTCTCATTACGGAACCACCTACATAGGATGTTCTGTAACATGTGAGTACCTCCTTCTGGAAATTTACTTGAATACATATTCACAAACGGGATTACGCTATTTCACGTTTCTTCCGAGGTCACTTGATGTCTATGCAACGTGAAACATCTGATTGAGGTGAACAGCGGAACAAGAATTTCCATCATCTGAGGGTGGGGTCCCCCGTAGAGACTCAACTGCGTACAACATTGAGCTATCTAGCTCTGCACTTGTGAGTTTTTGTCCTCTTGTTCTATTATTCGTATTACATATACGATACTGCCCAATTAGTTTTTTCCTTTTTTCTTCTCTCTCATTCCGGTACTTTCCATCATGTGACCGGAGAACATTCTGGACTATCTTTGAAAAGAGACTTTGTCTCGGAGATTTTTGAGACTTCAAAACTCAAAGAGGACTAACATTTATTTTGCGCTCCTGAATGTACTGTGGCATTATTGTCTTCCATGTGCTGGTATAGTGCTGGAATGGCCTTCCG
Organism: Leptobrachium leishanense; assembly: GCA_009667805.1. Classification (NCBI taxonomy): domain Eukaryota; kingdom Metazoa; phylum Chordata; class Amphibia; order Anura; family Megophryidae; genus Leptobrachium; species Leptobrachium leishanense. Next base: position 119,690,664 of record CM019068.1, read on the forward strand.
TGAAAAGAACTGGTGTTTTAGAACCTGCTACTGTGGTACAGCACATTTGGCAAATTCATGGAAGGAGGCAGAGTCCACCAGCTGGAAAGTCAGCAGCTGTAATGCATTATTATAGGAAGCATTATTGAAGGCCACAGGCAATTGCATTCGGCTTGTTAGCAAAAACAAAAAAGGGAAGAAACCACTGTGGTACTCTGCAGAAGTGGCCAAAATAGTGAAGAACAAAAAGATAGCATTCAATAATTATAAAAAAACTCAGAGTGAAGAAGATAGGCAAAAGTATATGATTAGGCAGAAAGAGGCAAAGCAATTTATAAGAGCTTTCAAAGCACACGCAGAAGAGAAAATAGCTCAGTCAGTAAAAAAGGGGGACAAAACAACATTTTTTAGATACATAAACGAGAAAAGAAAAGTAAAACAAGGATTAGTTAGATTAAAAACAAAGGAAGGAAGGTATGTAGAAGAGGATAAAAGTCTCGCTGACTGCCTCAATGAATAGTTTTGTTCAGCTTTTGCAGAAGAAAAGGAAGGAAAGGGACCTCAGGAAGAAACACTAAAGAGACATTTACATAGGAGTTTACAGAGGAGGAGGTTCTATAGCAGCTGTCTAAAGTAAAGAGAAATAAGTCAATGGGGCCTGATGGGATCCACCCTAAATTATTAAAAGAGCTCGGTGTAATAGCAAAACCGTTAACAAGGATTGGTTAAATAAATCTGTTAACGAGAGTCATCCCACAAGACTGGAAATTAGCAAATGTTGTGCCCATTTACAAGAAGGGTAGTAGGGAGGGATCGAGGAACTATAGGCCAGTTAGTCTTATGTCAGTAGTGGGGAAATTAAAGGAAACCATGTTCAAGGAAAGGATTGTTGAACATCTAAAAACACATAGATTACAGGATCAGAAACAACATGGGTTTACCTCAGGGAGATCATGCCAACCTAATCTTATTGATTTTTTTGATTGGGTAACAAAAATAATAGACACAGGTGGTGCAGTAGACATTGCTTATTTAGATTTCAGTAAGGCTTTTGATATTGTTCCACATAGAAGGTTTATCAATAAATTGCAATCTTTGAGCTTGGATTCCAATATTGTTGAATGGATTAGGCAGTGGCTGAGTGACAGGCAACAGAGGGTTGTGGTAAATGGAGTTTATTCGGCCCAAGGTCTTGTTACCAGTGGGGTACATCAGGGGTCAGTACTTGGACCCATTCTCTTTAATATTTTTATTAGCGATATTGCAGAAGGTATTAATGGTAAAGTATGTCTTTTTGCTGATGTCACAAAGATTTGCAACAGGGTTGACGTTCCTGGAGGGATCAGCCAAATGTCAAATGATTTAGGTAAACTAAAAAAATAGTCGGAGCTGTGGCAATTGATTTTTAATGTGGATAAGTGCAAGATAATGCACCTGGGACGTAAAGACCCAAGGGCTGAATATAGAATATTTGATACAGTCCTAACCTCAACATCTGAGGAAAGGGATTTGGGGGTTATTATTGCAGAGGATCTAAGGGTAAGTAGTCAATGTAATAGAGCAGCAGGCAATGCTAGCAGAATGCTTGGTTGTGTAGGGAGAGGTATTAGCAGTAGGAAAAGGGAAATGCTCATGCCACTGTACAGAGCACTGGTGAGACCTCACTTGGAGTACTGTGTGCAGTATTGGAGACCGTATCTCCAGAAGGATATAGACATCTTAGAGAGAGTTCAGAGAAGGGCTACTAAAATGGTGTACGGCTTGAAGGAGAAAAGTTACCAGGAAAGGCTTAATGATCTTAACATGTACAGCTTGGAAAAAGACGAGACAGAGGAGATATGATAGAAACATTTAAATACGTAAAGGGAATCCACAAGGTAGAGGAAGGGAGTATATTTAAAAGGAAACAAAGTAGCAAAACAAGAGGACATAGTCTTAGATTAGAGGGGCAAAGATTTAAAAGTAACATCAGGAAGCATTATTTTACTGAGAGGGTGGTGGATACATGGAACAGCCTTCCAGTTGAAGTGGTAGAGGCCAAAACAGTAATTGAATTTAAGCAGGCATGGGATAGGCATAAGGCTATCCTAAACAAAAGAGAAATCCAGCTAAAGTATCCATGTAATTGGGCAGACTAGATGGGCCGAAAGGTTCTTATCTGTCGACATTTTTCTATGTTTCTAAGTTGGCATTTAGACGCTGTGCAAGGGGATGCTTGGGACAATATTTTTTCTTACGCTGCAGTAGCTGGGGCACTGAAATCTGACTGCGTAAATCTTCAGCTGATGTATGCTGTCAAATTCTGAGGAAGGACCTGGTACACCCATTACTATAACATCATCCCTGTCAGTGGAGGTTGTAAACATGGCATGACATATAGTGGGGGTAGAGATTAGGACCGATGGGAAGTGTTGTGCCAACGGGATGCATGACAGGTGGTCATGTCGCTTCAAGCGGCTGATGTTTCTCCCACGCTTGATCCTCTTCAGACATAGCTTACAAATAGCAACGCTGCGGTCTGCTGCACATGTCGTGAAGAACTCCCAGACAGCAGAGTTCCTGGACATGTGCTTTGAGACAACGGTGCTCTGCATCTGAGCTGCTCTGACATTTGATACCTTGGACTGGCTACAGTTGCTCATAGAGGATGTTGTGCCTCGTTTTTGTTGTGCCTCCTCACTTGACTCCTCTGTTTGATCAGGCACCCAGGTGGAGTCAGTGACCTCATCATCGTCCTCATCCCCTATCTCCTTGTCACTGGAGCCAACCTGGCAGTATGCTGCAGCTGCTGGGGGAACATGAGTGCCAGTTCTTTGTGTGTCACTGGCACCCCCTCCTTCTAGGCTGATTTTACTCCCTTCCTCAACCTCAGAGTTTGAATCAGAGCACTGGAGTTGCTGCGCATCCTAAAGCAGCATGTCACTGTCATTGTAGTCAAACAATTCAGCTGACTCCTCCGTGTATGATGGTGAGGCTACGGCAGGAGTAGCTGTGGACATGGAGGCTGAACAAGATGTTTTGGCAGCTGAGGTGGACTGTAAACCACTACAAGCCTGGCTGGCAGAGGATGAGGATGGCCTGGTTAGACAATCCTGCAAATCCTCTATGTTGCTGCTGCTTAAGATGGCCAGCACCCGTTAGAAAGGACAAGTGTGCCCCTGCAGAGGATGCACCACGACGACCAGGGGCACAGTCTTCCGACACAGAGGCTGCTTGCCCTCTTATCTGTGTCTGGGAGCGTCTGCCTGTCCTTTTTGGTCTGTCTGACATGGTGAGTGATAAATAGATTAAGGATATACAGAACTCTGATTCAACTCTGTTATTAAGATTGGAGATATGCAGAACTCTGGTATAAAGATTGGAGATATGCCGAACTCTGATTAAACTGTGTTATCTAGATTGGAGATATGCAGAACTCTGCTATAAGTCAACAATTTCACTGATATTTTCCCTGCAAGGCTGCCAATGTCCTCTACTCTCTCTCTGATTTACTTCCTCTCTTGCAGGCTGCAACACTCTGATAGCTGGCAAGACCCAGATTCAACTATGAATAGATAAAGATACAGATTAAAGATACAGATGAACTCCAATTGAACTGTGGTATTCTATGGTGTCTAGAATTAAAGATATACAGATTTTCCAGAACTCTGCTATACGTCAGTGATCCACCCTGTCCCTGATAGCTGGCAGTGCCAAGACACAGATTAAAATTCCCAGAACTCTGGTATAACTCAGTAATACACCCAGGGGTCAAGTCCTGGGAAAAAAAGTGAGGGAACTCACCCACGAATTCCACAACCCCTATTACCTGAAGCAAAAATATATATATCACGAGTATAGCCGGACGAACCGGTGATACCATTTTTATTGGGTTAACTTTACATTTAAAAGACAAGCTTTCAAGAGTGTAAACGGGAAACTATACTGATCAGTGAAAGGTATCACTACGTACAGGTACACTCGCGATTTTGGCAACTGGACTAACGCGTTTTATATATAATCTATATATATATCCAGGCCCAGACCCCCCAGAATTATATACACAGCACTGGACCCCCAGCATAATATACACGGCACTGGTTATATGGATATATTTTCCCAGTTCACATGGATATAATTGCCCCAGCTCTCATGGATGATGCCCTCAGCTCTCATGGATAATGCCCCCAGGTCTCATGGATATTGCCCCCAGGTCTCATGGATAATGCCCCCAGGTCTCATGGATAGTGCCCCCAGGTCTCATGGATAGTGCCCCCAGGTCTCATGGATATTGCCCCCAGGTCTCATGGATAATGCCCCCAGGTCTCATGGATAGTGCCCCCAGGTCTCATGAATAGTGCCCCCAGGTCTCATGGACTCATGGATAGTGCCCCCAGGTCTCATGGATATTGCCCCCAGGTCTCATGGATAATGCCCCCCAGCTCTCATGGATATATGCCCCCAGGTCTCATGGATATATGCCCATAGGTCTCATGGATAATGCCCCAGGTGTCATGGATATTGCCCCCAGGTCTCATGGATAATGCCCCTAGGTCTCATGGATAATGCCCCTAGGTCTCATGGATATTGCCCCAGGTCTCATGGATAATGCCCCCAGGTCTCATGGATATTGCCCCCAGGTCTCATGGATAATGCCCCCAGGTCTCATGGATAATGCCCCCAGGTCTCATGGATATTGCCCCCAGGTCTCATGGATAATGCCCCCAGGTCTCATGGATATTGCCCCCAGGTCTCATGGATAATGCCCCAGGTCTCATGGATATAGCCCCCAGGTCTAATGGATAATGCCCCCAGGTCTCATGGATAGTGCCCCCAGGTCTCATGGATAGTGCCCCCAGGTCTCATGGATAGTGCCCCCAGGTCTCATGGATTGTGCCCCCAGGTCTCATGGATATTGCCCCCAGCTCATGGATATTGCCCCAGCTCATGGATAATGCCCCCAGCTCATGGATATTGCCCCCCAGCACATGGATATGCCCCCCAGCTCATGGAAATGCCCCAGCTCATGGATATGCCCCCCAGCTCATGGAAATGCCCCAGCACATGGAAATGCCCCAGCACATGGATATGCCCCCCAGCTCATGGAAATGCCCCCCAGCTCATGGAAATGCCCCCAGCTCATGGAAATGCCCCCAGCTCATGGATATACCCCCCAGCTCATGGAAATGCCCCCAGCTCATGGATATACCCCCCAGCTCATGGAAATTGCCCAGCACATGGAAATGCCCCCCAGCTCATGGAAATGCCCCAGCACATGGATATGCCCCCCAGCTCATGGAAATGCCCCAGCACATGGAAATGCCCCCCAGCTCATGGAAATGCCCCAGCTCATGGAAATTCCCCCCCAGCTCATGGATATACCCCCCAGCTCATGGATATACCCCCCAGCTCATGGATATACCCCCCAGCTCATGGAAATGCCCCAGCTCATGGATATACCCCCCAGCTCATGGAAATGCGTCCCACCTCATGGAAATGCCCCCCAGCTCATGGATATGCCCCCCAGCGTTACATGGATACTGCCCCCAGCTCATGGATTTGCCCCCCCAGCTCATGGATATGCCCCCCAGCTCACCTCTCTGCACCCAGCTCATGGAAATGCCCCCCAGCTCATGGATACTGCCCCCAGCTCATGGATTTGCCCCCCCAGCTCATAGATATGCCCCCCAGCGTTACATGGATACTGCCCCCAGCGCCCAGCTCATGAATTTGCCCCCCCAGCTCATGGATATGCCCCCCAGCGTTACATGGATTTTCCCCCCAGCTCATGGATATGCCCTCCAGCGTTACATGGATATGCCCCCAGCATTACATGGATATGCCCCCCAGCTCACCTCTCTGTGCCCGGCGGCCACGTGCTTCCTGTTAGAACGGCCGCTGACAGGAAGTGCAGCCACTCGCCTGGGATCGATGAAACAGCCAGGCGAGCGGCTCCACTTCCTGTCAGCGGACCGTTCTAACAGGAAGCACGCAGCCGCCGGGAATGTGCGGCGGCCGCCTGCTCCAGCCTTTCGGGCTCGGGCCACAGCGGGAACGCTGCGTTCCCACTGTGGGAGAAGTGCGAGAACGCCATTCCCGCGTGTTCCCGCTCGACTCGAGCCCTGGATACACCCTGAAATGCAACAATCTCCTCTCCTCTCTGATTCACTCCTGCAACAAACACACGCTGGGGCTGTGGGGAAGCCTTATATAGTGTGCTGTGGGACTTCGCTCTGTGAGCCCATGATTGAGCCATGATTGGCATAGTCTTGCACCTGACCTGTGGTCAGGTGCAAGGCTGTAGCCAATTACAAGCTTCAGGCCAGTGGAAAAGTGCATTGTGGTTCATCGTGAGCAAACTTGCGGCGAACACGTGGAAATGTTCACTGTTCGAATGATGGAACGGCCAATGTTCGATGCAAACTAATGTTCGCATCGAACCGCCAGCCCATTCCTAGTTATGACTGTCTCCGTCATTATCTAAATCTGTTATCCACTCATCTTGAGGATTAGGGTATCTGATCACTTTAAGGTTAGCCATTTTATTCAGCAGCTCCCTGCTGATGTAGCTATTTTCCTGGCTCAAATCTAGCTTAGCCATTTTTTCTCTAGCTAAACTATTTACACGTATGGGGAAAAATACCTCTTCATTTATCTTCTCAATTTCAGTTAAGAATTGAGAATGGTCACTATGCCCATTAGGTTCTGCCTTTCTCTTGTGGAGATGAAGAATTAGCATGTCATTTTCCAGACATATATCTCAGATTCTCTCAGGGGGAACACATATGGTTTATCCTCCTGCTCACCTGAAGTCAGGGGCTTTGGCCTTAAGAAAGAGATATCAGGTGTCTGGCTATTTCTGAAGTGGACTTCTATAGAGTCCGGCCTTTCAATCACGTGGCAGTTACGCTGAGCGTGATGGGATTGGGATCTATCGTAGCTAATTGGGACATTTACTTAGGTCCAAATGACCTCATTGATAAAATCAATGATTGGATTTAACCTTTTAAGACGGTCCATTCCAATAATTAGGCGATTTTGGTGCAAATCCACGATAAGCGTCGGATGCCGAATTACTTTATTCCCCAATTTAAAATCCAATTTAGCTATGCCCAGAACTTTCAGAGATGTGCCACTCACACTCACTAGATTAGCATTAGATTTGTCTAATCTAGGCTTCCTGGTGGACAGTAGGGATGAGCTGTTCGGTTCGATCTGTTCGGTGTTCGATTCGAACATCACCCGTTCGACTGTTCGTCGAACTCCGAACATTTCCGCGTGTTCGCCGCATGTTCGCCCACAATGGACCACAATGCACTTTTCCACTGGCCTGAAGCTTGTAATTGGCTACAGCCTTGCACCTGAACTGCGGTCAGGTGCAAGACAGGTGCAAGACTATGCCAATCATGGCTCAGAGTCCTGATTGGGCAAATTTTGCCCAATCATGGGCTTACAGAGCTAAGTCCCGCAGCACACTATATAAGGCGTCCCTCACAGCCCCAGCACGTGTTTTTTGAGAGGAGATTGTTCTGTTAGTGTGTCTTCTCAGTGCCAGCAGCTATTGGGGGGGTCTCACTTCTAGCAGATATCTGGGAATTGTAATCTGTGTCTTGTCACTGTTGCCAGCTACCAGGGGGTCACACAGACTTGTAGCAGATATCTGGGAATTATAATTTGTGTCTTGTCACTGCCACCCATCAGGGGTCTCACAGACTTGAGGCAGATATCTGGGAATTGTAATCTGTGTCTTGTCACTGGCTGCCAGCTATCAGGGTGTCTCACTGAGCTATACCAGAGTTCTGGAAATCTTTAATCTAGATAACAAAGTTGAATCAGAGTTCTGCATATCTCCAATTTTTATAACAGAGTTGAATCAGAGTTCTGTATATCTTTAATCTATCACTCACCATGTCAGAAAGAGCAAAAAAGACAGGCATACGCTTCCAGACACAGATAAGAGGGCAAGCAGCCTCTGTGTCAGGAGGCTGTGCCTCTGGTCATCGTGGACGTGGTGCATCCTCTGCAGGGGCATGCTTGTCCTTTCTAAATGGTGCTGGCCATCTTAAGCAGCAGCAACATACAGAGGATTTGGTGGATTGGCTAACCAGGCCATCCTTATCCTCCGAGTCCTCTGCCAGCCAGGCTTGTAGTGGTTTACAGTCCACCTCAGCTGCCAAAGTATCTAATGCAGCCTCCATGTCCACCGCTACTCCTGCCGTAGCCTTGTTGTGGACAAGTATATATATATCTGCTTTTATAATACTCAAAGGCCTAGAAAAATGCTCATTTAGGTTAACGGTTGCTATTGCTTTAAGACGAAATTAATATAACTATCTTTGCAGATAAAAACCAAAATGTATGTTGCGTAATTTCGCCATCTCTGCAGAAATTAATGAACCACAAGCAGGTGGCCCTGCAAAACACGAAAACCACAAGTAGGAAGAAGGACCATGTTTTGTATTTTACATCCTGTTATGGAACATCTTCCAGAACATGTTCCAGACATCACAAGGTCGCCCAGGATGTAGAAGAACATTGCTGATTTTGCAGATGTCGAAATGATACTTTGACCTTTGAAATAGCTGATATTTGATTTTCATTTAATTAATAAACTATATGTCCGCAATTTTATACTGAAGTCAATCAAACTGTTAAGTTGCCTCCCATCTGCTTACGTATAAACGTACTATAAAATATATCGAACCTATTAAACCGATTCAGAGGAATCATTGGCTTTGAACATAGAAGCCCCATAGACTTATTCCTTGTCTGTGTGATTTCTTTATGCGTGCATATATCTGATTTCTCCACTGAATTAGACCAGAGACTGGCATTCGAGGAAGGACCTTTATTGTCCACTTCAATTTGGCGCCTGAACCGTGGGGCACTGGGTTACACGCTTTATCCAGTGTGTCACCAACGAGGATTTCCTGGCGGGACCACACCAGAACCGGAGCCTGATCAACTTCGTAACCTCACAGGTAAGATACATTTTGCTATCCTGCCGGTGACGTGTTCTGGTTTGTGATCCTACCCGGGAAACCCCAGTGTGACACTTGGGAAAGGCATCAAAAGTGGGGTTTTATTTAACTTTGCCCAGGTGCCCGTTATACTGACCCACGACCGCATGCCAGTTGTCTGCTTGTTTGTACGTCTGTTCATGGTTCTTTGTATTGACGGCATATTTCCTGATAGAAATTGTGTTTTGGTCGTTAATCAGAGAGATTATCGCGAGCCTGTGATAACAAGTGGCGTGTACCTGGTTAGCTATCTCCAGCGCGGTAACAGGTGATGTGATGAAATAGGCGCATACCTGGTACTAGGACTTTCCTAACAGTCAACAGGCGATCACAAGCTTGGTGGTAGGATGCGATATATCTCTGATTGAAGTATAGTTTGATTAACGGTCAGAGGAGTTTTTGTGGGTACTGGGATAGATGATGCATTAGGCGTATCTATTAGGAACTCACAAGAATATATATATCTAGTAGGAACAGGTAACCCTGTAGGATATATATGCTGCGCGACGGAGAGGTGCTAGCTACACCTTTCTAGCAGAGTCCTATATTTGGAATATAGGGGAGGACGAGACGCTTTATTGTCGTGGTAACATAGGACACGATAGATATATGTCTATCCTCATTTCTGACTGTTGATAAACTACGTGTATTGAAGAGTGACCGGGAAAACAAAGCTAACAATCGAGAATGGGAAATGAACAGAGTAGCCATACTGGTTGGTTGTCGCCATGCAAGTTAGTTGAGGAAAGGACAGGCAAAAGAAATGTGACAAAACTAAAGATTTTAGGCAGGATTTGCGAGTTAGATAATCCCAGATTACAAGTAGAAGAATGGAAGAATGTGTTGAAGAACAAGAAAGGAATGTTGATTGATAATGGTTTATGGAATGTAGCACAGGCTTGGTATAGGGTTGCAAAAGAAATTGAGAACGAAGGGTGGATAGAAACATTAGACAAGAAGAAAGGAAAAACGAATTACTACTATCTCACCCCAAAAATCTGAACCCCCTTCATATGGCCATGTTTCCACAATTAAAGTAGAAAAATCAGCCCACATGAGTCTATACCCTGTTTTAAGTACAGATGGAGCATATTACACACCAAATTCTGCCCCATTCCCACCAACATCCGCAAGTCAGACACCGACGATATCACCTATAATGCCTCATTTGCCCAATTTAGATACCACTCTCCACACGATAGACCGTACAGGCGACCCGGGTCAACCATGGTTGGGAATGCGGGCCCCCTCCTCCGGTCATTCTTATGACTCAGTAAACCGTACTGATGATTCCCTAACGTCCCACATAGGGTTACCGGCAACCACACCCCAGGTCACCCGTAGCCAGCCCACACTTTTGCCACCCCAGCACCAAGATCTTATCTCCTTTCCACCCCAGCAAACCGACACCACATACCCTTTCTACCGAAACACCCATGACATCCCTCCGACCCCCAAAAACAACGTAACCTGGACCCTCCCAATAGCTCGAGTACCGGGACCATCTCCCCGACTGGGTGATTTCACTTCCACCGACGTCCCCATAATGTATGTCACCTTCACACCATCTCAAGCCTCCTCCTTAGTAGGCACATTACCTGACCCGGAAAAACAACCTATGCCCTTTTATAGACGCATAGTTCAGATTCAGAAGATTTACTCTGCAGCATGGAGGGATCTTCTAAGTTTGTGTGAAATAAAGTCAGGCGATGGGTATTGGCCCATAATGGAAAAAGGATTTACTTCTGCACGCTTAGTATCTGATGTCTCATACCAGTCAGGATTAGAATTTTGCGAACAACTCAGAGAGTGGGCAAAGGACAGATTAGCTGACCAAGCTACCACTATAAATGATATCTCCCAAGATAAGGCTGAATCAGTTGAGAAATTCTATGCCAGGTTGATGCAAGTGTTCTCCGACCTAGGGTTTAATGCCTACAATAAATCACATGGCCAGATGTTATCCTCGGCATTTGTTTCTGGTCTAAAGGAACATGTGAAGAAAGGCCTTATTAATGCGAGGCCCGAATACCGGGTACTCCCTCTAGACACCCTTCTTCTGGTAGCAAAGGGTCTAGAGTCCGTGTTCCTGACAAAGAAACCCACTCCTCTTATGGCAGCGAGTACAGTTGGAGGGCCGCCTAGTAGTGATGGGATGCGCCCTCCCAAAACCTGTTTTAATTGTGGGCAGTACGGCCATTTCAAACGTAATTGTAAAGAACCCATAACCCCCCGCAAACCATGGACTCCCCAATGGGTTGCTACCAGACCACCTCAATCAGAGGTCTCCTTTGCACCAGATAATTTACCCCCACCTCCTCCCCTAAGCTAGGAAACCGGCAACCCTGTGTCAGGCTCCCTTGTCATGGCTGTCTCTGCGGAGGGACGGGGGGGCCACTCGCTAAGGTGACCTTACCCATTGAAGGTAATCCCACCACATTCCTCGTAGACACAGGGGCAGCCCGCAGCGTAATACGAGCCACTGACATTCCGGATCCCTCTTTTCTATCTGACATTGATATTTCATGTGTGGGTGTAGATGGCATACCCCACTCTAATCTGTTAACCAAACCCTTACAAGTGGGAAATCACCCAGATCTCCTCACCAGATTTGTTGTGTCCGATACCTGCCCCCTCAATCTCCTTGGAGCAGATGTTCTATCTCGTCTCCAAGCCTCCATAAAATTCACATCTGATGGACAGGTAACCCTGTCTGCGCCACTATCATTGCACGATAACGTGGCTCTTAACGCGATTCCCCTACTCCTGTCGATTGAGTCTGACCCAATTTCCTTCCCTCCCATCCCCGAACTACAAGAAGTTCCCGATCACCTGTGGTCGAAAGGCCCAGAGGATATCGGACGTTTGCAGGTCCCACCTGTCCTAGTGACTTTAAAACCTGGCGCAACACCACCCCGCAAACCCCAATACCCCCTGAAACCGGCTCAGTCTGCTGCCATTGCAAAACAAGTTTGCATACTTGTGGAAAGTGGTGCCCTCGTCCAGTGCACCTCTCCATGCAATAGTCCTCTGTTCCCTGTCAAGAAAAAGACCCCAAAGGGCGAACCTGAAGCCTACAGGATGGTTCAGGATCTCCGGGCAATTAACGAGGCAACGATACTAGACACACCACTTGTTTCCAACCCACACAGTCTGTTATCTGGTATTCCACCGTCTGCCTGTTATTTTACTGTTGTAGATTTGGCTAATGCTTTTTTTAGTGTGCCACTCGACCCAGCTTGCATGTACCGGTTTGCTTTTACACATGACAATAGACAATACACGTGGACTGTCATGCCTCAGGGAGCGCAAAATTCCCCCACTCAGTTTTCTAAAGCAATGGCCACTGTATTAGATACGTGGCAGAGACTAAACCCCCAGGTTGTCCTCCTTCAGTATGTGGATGACCTCCTCCTCTGCGCCCCCTCCCGTGAGGAAGCTGTGACTACTTCTCTAAGCCTTTTGCAGTACCTCGCTTCACAAGGCTGCAAAGCATCCAAAGCCAAATTACAATGGTGCCTTCCAACTGTAGTTTTCCTCGGTCACTGTATCTCCCAAGGCACCAGACACTTAACCGAGTCACGAGTACGTACAATTTTGTCTGTCCCACTGCCCCCAGCCAGGAAGCCGTTACAGGCTTTCCTGGGTCTCGTTACGTACTGTAGATCATGGATCCCCGATGCCTCTGCCCTCATGCAGCCCCTGTATGAGGCACTTAAATCCAACCCCTTCTGTCTCTCTGAGGGTGCCGTTACCAACTTTGATAAGCTGAAACATTGCATTTCTGCTGCCCCGGCTCTCGGCCTCCCGGATTACGAGAAGCCTTTCAAGTTATTTGTGTCCGAAAAAGGTGGCCATGCTGCAGGTGTCCTTACACAGCGACACGGTGGACGCAACCGGCCGGTCGCCTATTACTCAAGTCACCTTGATCCCGTTGAACGCGGTGCCCCTTCCTGCCTCCGAGCAGTCTTTGCAGCGCATTGCCTACTTGATAAATCATCCGATATAGTCCTGGGACATCCACTGATTGTAACTGCACCCCATGACATCTCTGCCATCCTCCAGCAAACCCAGCCCAAACATCTCTCACCAGGTGTCCGAGTCTAAACCCAGCTACTCTAATTCCTTTTCCAGGGGGGGTGAGTCCGATTGTGATTCTAATTCTGATAGTGGTAATGATGGTAACTATGAGGCCCCTCTGATCTCCGGTTCTGATGACCCCACTGACCCTCTACCCCTCTATCCGCATGATTGTCTCGAGGCCATGACCTCGGAATCAGTGCATCTGCCCACCGTACATGATGCCCCCTCACGAATCCTGACCTAACACTGTACGTGGATGGCTCCCGCTTTGCGGATGAGTCCGGCAAATACCATACCGGGTGCGCAGTGACTACTGAATTCTCAATTTTGTACACTTCCCCCCTCGCCCCCACTTCCTCTGCCCAAGAAGCTGAACTACACGCCCTTACGCAGGCCTGCATAATCAGCGCACACAAGACAGCTAATATATACACAGATTCAAGATATGCGTACGGTGTCACCCATGATTTTGGCGTGCTGTGGCGAAATCGGGGTTTTCTCACAGCAGCAGGCACCCCTGTTAAGCATGGGAAAGCTATACAGTCTCTTATGGACGCTCTCCTCCTACCCAAAAATGTTGCAGTACTAAAAATAAAAGCACATGGCAAGCTTAATACCCCTGAAGCAAGAGGAAATCATCTAGAAGACCAGGCAGCAAAACAAGCAGCCACTCAGACACAGGAAAAGGAATTCGAGCAATTTATCCCACTGCTAGTACAGACTCCCGTCTCAGAACTACACATAACACAGCTGCAGGGCTCTGCATCACACAGTGAGAAGGGAGACTGGGAAAAAAGGGGGGCCACAAGCACACACGGACTCCTCTGCGTAAGAAATAAAGTGTGCTTACCCAAGGCACTCTATCCGGCCGTAGTACAATGGGCACATGGACACTCACACCTTTCAAAAACATTAATGAATGCGCTAATTAGCAAACAATACTATGCGCCAGGCATTTCCACTCTCACTGCGTCGTACTGCAAATCCTGCGCTAAATGCAATCCAGGTAGACCAGTGAAAGTCCCGACAAGACACCTGGCTAAGCCTTTATACCCTTTCCAAAGGGTCCAAATAGATCATATTCAGATGCCTAAGAGTGGAAGATATGAATATGCTCTTGTCCTTGTAGATATGTTTTCAGGATGGCCTGAGGCCTACCCAGTAGCTAACATGACAGCTAAAACAACAGCTAAGAAATTACTAACAGAGATTATCTGCAGGTTTGGTGTCCCTGAAGTGATAGAGAGTGACCAAGGGCCTGCATTCACCGCAACTATAACTAGGGAAATTTGGTCCGCTCTAGGGGTAACCCTTGCCTTTCACGATCCATATCACCCGCAAAGCAGCGGAAAAGTTGAAAAATTAAACGGCACCCTCAAATCTAGAATGCTGAAAATGGCACAGGAATCTGGTTTGCCCTGGCCAGAAAGTCTACCCATGGCCCTTTTTAGCGTCAGGTATACTCCCAGAGGCCTACCCAACCTGTCACCCTTTGAGATATTGTTCGGTACGGCCCCCAGACTAGGGTGCTATTTCCCTCAACAATTGCAATTACAGTCCGACTGTCTAGTAAAATATGTCACCAGTGTCTCGAAAATATTAACTGATATACATGGTCAAGTGTTCTCTTGCATTCCAGACCCTGAGAGTATCAACGACACTCATCAACTGGTCCCGGGAGATTGGGTACTAGTGAAGAAGTTTCTTCGGAAAAATCCACTTGAGCCCAGATACGACGGTCCCCCTCACAACAGCAACGTCAGTAAAGTTGGAAGAAAAAGCAACCTGGATCCACGCCTCCCACTGTAAAAAGACCTGTACACCAGAAGCGGACCAGGCAACAAAACCACCATGATTGTGTATATCCTTCTCATTTGAGGGGTGGGAATCCAGGGGCAAAATGTGGCTGTTATACTGGGACATGTGGCTGCTGATATGGTGCAAGCGGTTATGAAAGCCCAGGTGGAAGCTGCCCTGGGACAACTGAAAGACAATGCCCAGGTCATGGGCCACACGATGAATACTACTGCAGCCGAAAACAAATTAACCACTTTCTGGTACAATTCTTCTAACACTCGCGTGGCTACATACACCTTTAACTATTGTGATATACACCCATGCCCAGGCCCCCGCTTGCAATGTATCTGGAGAAATGGGATTCCACATGATTATGACATATACATGTGCGTTACCAATAGCTATTGGGGACAGGAGTGCGGTAGTTGGGCATCGGTGGGATGGAATACGGGAGTTTCCTGGGGACATAAACCACAGATCGCCTTAAATAAGAAAGATGAAAATGGTAAATCCCTTCTCGCTCGTATGACACTAACAATGGCCCCAAACACCTGCCCCAAGTACGAATTACAGGAGTCGGATGATGATGGGGAAATGCGGTTTAGAACAGGGGCAACAGCACTGAAACTAATTCTAACTCTAGAAAATACAGGACCCGGGGATTCAGGTATTTATGTTCTGGGTTTGTGGGTAAAGGGGGGTTCAGAGAATCCGCAGACGCTGGGAAAATTCCGCCTACGAGATATGTACCTTGCCCCTGACTGGGTCCCTCCGCACCCACAGCCCAAACCCCTTAATCACCACATGATGATCTCTTCCAATGGTATAGTTGCCATCGCTGATCCCACGTTCGAGGATACTATGGCCATTGAAACCGGATACTCAGATATGAATGTTTGGTTAGAATGTATGAAATATACCGCTCAGTCCCACAACAGAACCAATTGCTATGTGTGTGGTACTGCTAGGCCTCATCTAGGTACGGTACCCCTCAATATCCCCGAGGATGTCGAGGAATGTTTTCTCAGTTTATTTACCAACACCACTCTAAGTCACGATGCTTGCCAAGAATGGAAGTCCAAATACCCCCTCCAGAAACGAAACTCCAGACTCTCAGAGAGTATCACTATCTACCCCGGGGAACTACACCTGTCACTCCTCTTGGGGAACCGGTGGCCGGGTAGTTGGAAACTTCACAGAAGGTTATTGTGCGCAGTACAGCGCTGTGGAGAAGGAGAAGGTGCAAAACCAGGTGATCTCCCTGGGAGATATCTATTGGATCTGCGGTGACATGCGTGTCCGCTCCCGCTTGGTAGGTGCGTGGGACGGTGAGTGTGCTCTGGCTAAAGCCATCATGCCCCTCCACATCCTGCCCTTTGATGATGATCTGCCTAATGCCCACACCCCCGGAGTCACTAGACAAAGGAGAGAGGCGAATTCTGTACCTGGCAGTTTCGATCCCCACGTCTACCTTGATGTCATAGGAGTCCCAAGGGGGGTGCCTAATGAGTTCAAAGCTGGAGACCAGGTAAAGGCGTGATTTGAATCTTTAATCCCCATGGTAACCATCAACAAGAATGTTGATTGGATTAACTACATCTATTACAACCAGCAGAGGTTTGTTAACTATACCCGAGATGCCCTCCAGGGTTGGCAGACCAGCTAGGCCCGACCTCTGCAATGACCTTCCAGAACCGAATGGCCCTCGATATGCTACTGGCAGAGAGGGGTGGGGTCTGTAAGATGCTGAAAGGTACTGGTGGCTCCTATTGCACCTTTATCCCGGATAACACAGGCCCCACTGGCAAAGTCACTAAAGCCATTAAACGATTGGAAGACCTGTCTGAAGAACTGAAGAAAAACTCTGGCATTACTGATCCATGGGATCAGTATTTTAGTTGGATGAGTGCCTGGCAGAAGATCCTCACAAAAATAGGGGTAATTATCCTGGTAGTAATGGTTCTGTTGACGGTGATTGGATGTTGTGTTTTACCCTGCATTAAAAAGGTTGTAGAAAGAACTGTGGAATCCACTACACCTGTTCTGCTTAGTCAAGTGTGTGGGGACACTGGGGAGAATGTTGACACTACCTATACTAGTCTAGAATTTCTGGAAGTTCCTGTGAATGAGATGTATGACAGACTCCGCCCACCAGTGACAACTCAACCACAGAATTATGAATCCATGCATCCCCTCCCTCGAGAAACCCATCTGTGAATTAACTTTGAGCCAAGGTTAGTGACCCTTTGCAAGACGAGTTGGAGCCCGACTCTTGACCCAACAGTCTCGACCATGCTCGGAAGCCCGGACTACCCCTGCCGTAGCCTTGTTGTGGACAAGTATATATATATATCTGCTTTTATAATACTCAAAGGCCTAGAAAAATGCTCATTTAGGTTAACGGTTGCTATTGCTTTAAGACGAAATTAATATAACTATCTTTGCAGATAAAAAACAAAATGTATGTTGCGTAATTTCGCCATCTCTGCAGAAATTAATGAACCACAAGCAGGTGGCCCTGCAAAACACGAAAACCACAAGTAGGAAGAAGGACCATGTTTTGTATTTTACATCCTGTTATGGAACATCTTCCAGAACATGTTCCAGACATCACAAGGTCGCCCAGGATGTAGAAGAACATTGCTGATTTTGCAGATGTCGAAATGATACTTTGACCTTTGAAATAGCTGATATTTGATTTTCATTTAATTAATAAATAAACTATATGTCCGCAATTTTATACTGAAGTCAATCAAACTGTTAAGTTGCCTCCCATCTTCTTACGTATAAACGTACTATAAAATATATCGAACCTATTAAACCGATTCAGAAGAATCATTGGCTTTGAACATAGAAGCCCCAAAGACTTATTCCTTGTCTGTGTGATTTCTTTATGCGTGCATATATCTGATTTCTCCACTGAATTAGACCAGAGACTGGCATTCGAGGAAGGACTTTTATTGTCCACTTCAGCCTCACCAACATACACAGGAGGCGTCAGCTGAATTTTGTTTGACTAAAATGACAGTGACATGCTGCTTGAGGATGCTCAGCAACTACAGTGCTCTGTTTCAAACTCTGAGGTTGAGGAAAGGAGTATAATTAACCTAGAGGAAGGGGGTGCCAGTGACACACAAATAACTGGCACTCATGTTGCCCCAGCAGCTGCAGCATACTGCCAAGTTGGCTCCAATGACGAGGAGATAGGGAGTAATGACAATGATGATGAGGTCACGGACTCCACCTGGGTGCCTGATCGAACAGAGGAGTCAAGTGAGGAGAAGGAGGAGGCACAACAAACATGAGGCACAACGCCCTCTATGAGCAACCGTAGCCAGTTCAAGGCATCAGAAGTCACAGCTGCTCAGGTGCAGAGCGCTGTTGTCTCAAAGCACATGCACAGGAAGTCTGCTGTCTGGGAGTTCTTTAACAAATGTGCAGCAGACCGCACCGTTGCTATTTGTAATCTATGTCAGATGAGGATCAAGTGTGGGAAAGACGACCCACGCTCGGGTACCACGTGCTTGAGGCGACATATGACCACCTGCCACGCATCCTGTTGGCACAACACTTTGCATAGGTCCTCCTCCTCCTCATCTGTCTCTACCCCACTATATGTCCTGCCCAGGGACGTGCGGTCAGGGGCGGCAGGTGAGGCATAGCCTCATCTGCCATTAAGTGCTGCTGAATTGATAAAATAAAAAAACCTCACCCACTCTTCGTTCCCCCGCCATCACAAATTGCGTAGGCTGCCAAGAAGTGTGAAGCATGGTGCGTCTGTTTAATGAACAGACGTCCGAGCACTGCCCACCTCCTGAACATTGCTCTCCCAGTGCCTAAGAGGCACTGGGAGAGCAATGGAATAACTTGGACCAATGGGAAACCGCCATTGGTTCAAGCCATTCAAAACACGCCTGCATGGTGAATGGGAGGCAGGCCTCCCATGCATTGATTGGCGCAGGACAGTCATGTGACGGTGCTGTATCTCACAGTCAGTTTGTGCGGGGCTGTGCTCAGGGTGTGGCCTCAGCATGACACTCGGCTGCCTGGAGGATGATGCAGATCCTGGGGAATAATGATAGCAGCCAGATCCTGGGGAGCAATGAGAGCAGCCAGATCCTGGGGAGCAATGAGAGCAGCCATATCCTGGGGAGCTGAGAGCAGCTAGATCCTGAGGAGCACTGAACCTGAACCTAAGTAACCTGTGTATATCTGGCTCTGATAAGAGCCAGTGCCTCACCAGCCACTGACCTCACCGCACGTCACTGGTCCTGCCATGTCCTTGCCTACAACCTCCACTGACAGGGATGATGCTACAGTAATGGGTGTACCAGGTCCTTCCTCAGAATGTGACAGCATCCCATCAGCTGAAGATTTACGCAGTCAGATTGCATTGCCCCAGCTGCTGCAGCATAAGAAAAAACATAGTCCCAACCATCCCCAAGCACAGCGTCTAAATCCAGCACTATACCAGCACGTGGAAGACAATGTTATGGAGTCATTGGGAAAGGCAGTCAGCAGCACGGTGCACATGACTTTAGACATGTGGTCCAGCAAGCATGGATCGGGTCGTTACATTTCCTTCACGGCACACTGGGTAACTCTGCTTGCAGCTGGGAGGGATCCAGGATGGGGCTCTGTGCTGGAGCTTGTTCATCCACCACGCCTCCAGAAAGCTGCTTGTATGAGCTCTGTCTGCTCCACCACCTCTTCCTCCTCCTCCTTCTCTGTCTCTGGAGAAGTGGCAGTTAAACCGACATGTGGCAGGGGCTACGCAATGGCTCAAGCAAAAAGATGCCATACTGTGCTTGAGCTGGTTTGTTTAGAGGACAGGAGCCACACCGGGCCAGAAATTCTGTCAGCTCTGCAGGGGCAGGTGCAGAGATGGTTAACACCTCGCCAGCTTCAGCTGGGAATGGTCGTCTGTGATAATGGCAGCAACCTTCTCTCCGCCCTACGCCAGGGTAAGTTGACGCATGTACCATGCCTAGCACACGTCCTAAATCTGGTGGTACAGCATTTCCTAACCAGGTACCCAGGGCTGGCAGAGCTTCTCAGCCAGGCCAGAAAAGTCTGCAGCCACTTCAGAAGGTCATTCCCAGCAAGTGTTCGCCTTGCAGAAATTCAAAGAGAATTCCACCTTCCCACAAACCGTTTGATCTGTGACATGCCCACCAGGTGGAACTCGACATTGGCAATGCTGCAGCGTCTGCACAAGCAGCAGAGGGCCATCAATGAGTACCTGTGTGAGTATGGCACAAGGACAGGTTCAGGTCAACTTGTTCCCCCCCCGCAGTGGCTGATGATCAAGGATGCATGCACTGTACTGTCACCATTTGAGGAGGCAACGAGGATGGTGAGCAGCGACAGTGCATGCATCAGTGACACAATTCCTTTAGTGTTCCTGCTGGAGCGCACTCTGCAGGGAATTATAGATGTGGCACTAGAGGCAGAGCAGCGGGAGGAAGAGGACGCCTTCCCTAGCTCTCAAGGCCCCAGTCTTTACACAGACAGCATTCCTGTGGGTCCTCAGATCAGACAGGAGGAGGATGAGGAATATTTAAGTATTGGGGCATTGAAGGTGGGAATTCCTCAAGGGAGGGTTTTTGTGCCCAGAAACCCAAGGACTAGTACGTGGCTGGGAGGAGGAAGTGCACAAAGGGGTCATCCTCATTGACCAGGAAGACTCGGAAGCTAATGCCACCTCCAACATATGCTGCATGGGCTCCCTTATCCTGCAAAGCCTGCTAAAGGACCCCAGGATTCGTGCTATCAAGAAGAGGGATCATTACTGGTTGGCAAGCCTTCTTGATCCACGATACCAGGGTAAAGTTGCAGAGCTCATCCTGCCTGCACAGAGGGAGGACAGAATGAAACAACTTGAGTATGCTCTAAAGCGACACTTGTGTAACACCTTTCCAGGCACTGGTAGGTTACCAAGTGATTACACAGGTGCTTCTGAGGCTGCGGATGATCAGAGCAAGAGAGGTGAAGCCCGGGGCTGCTTGACTGATGCCTTTTAAAAAATTTTTAGTCCACGACGCCCAGGGACGTCAAATGTAGGCACCCATTGCCAGCGTCTTCACCGTATGGTGCAGGACTACCTAGGGGCAAGGGCAGACCTGGATACCTTTACAGCAGATGATCCACTGGCTTACTGTGTGTTGAGATTGGATCACTGGCCAGAACTTAGCCAATATGCTATGCAGCTACTAGGTTGTCCTTCATCCAGCGTGCTTTCTGAAAGGACGTTCAGTGCCGCTGGAGGTTTTGTCACAGACAAAAGAGTGTGTCTGCCCACCAACTCTGTAGACCGGCTGACATTTATAAAAATGAATCAGTCCTGGATCAGCAGCAATCAAACCCCTGATGCTAACGTTACTGAATAGATCGGGGATCTTTTCTGCATTACCAAAACCTCCACCCCTGCACTCTTCCACAATACCTTCACGTTGTGAAGGCACTAGCTGGCACCAAAGGCCTAATATTTGGGTGCACTGCCACTGACGCCTATACCAGATTCATATCATTTTAATATTGGACCTCAGGGTCCACCCCTGCACTCTTCCACAATACCACAGAGGGGTTACTTATGGTGTGAAGGCACTGTCTGCCACCAAAGGCACAAGATTTGGGTGCACTGCCACTGACGCCTATACCAGATTCATATCATTTTAATATTGGACCGCAGGGTCCAACCCTGCACTCTTCCACAATACCACAGAGGGGTTACTTACGGTGTGAAGGCACTTGCTGCCACCAAAGGCACAATATTTGGGTGCACTGCCACTGACGCCTGTACCAGAATCATATCATTTTAATATTGGACCGCAGGGTCCAACCCTGCACCCTTCCACAATACCACAGAGGGGTTACGGTGTGAAGGCACTTGCTGCCACCAAAGGTAAAATATTTGGGTGCACTGATGCCTGTACCATATTCATATCATTTTAATATTGGACCGCAGGGTACAACCCTGCACTCTTCCACAATACCTCAGAGGGGTTACGGTGTGAAGGCACTAGCTGGCACCAAAGGTCCAATTTTAATCCACCTGTTGTTACTTTCATCCAAGGCCTGCATAAATTTCACCATAATTTAGCCAAAAATCACTAAACTTGTTCAACGTGTCCTAAAACGTCTCCTCTTTTCATACAGGCTGCCGCCCCAAGCAGTTGTTTATGAATAGATTAAAGGAAAACCATTTACCGTCATTTGAAATTTCATTTTTTGTTTTTAAATGTTTCTATACATCCTACAAATCCGCCACTTCACAGGCAGGTTATGGGGACCTCCTAGGCACGATATCTGAAGGAAAATTTCGTTTTTATTCTTAACATTTATTTCATGGAAAACTCACTGTTCCTTTAAAAATGTTTTTTTTTTACTTTTTGTCCTTGTTTCCTGTCAACCAGGGCACTACCCGGACCCCATACACATTTTATGGCAAATATCTTGCATATATGCCCTCTTGGAGGGCACTCTAAAATTCGAACATTCGAGTCCCATTGACTTGCATTGAGTTCGAATCGTGTTCGTGTTCGAATTCGAACTTTTGAAATTGTTCGAATGTGAACCGAACACAGGGGTGTTTCAGCTCATCACTAGTGGACAGTTCTTGAATTTGATCAAAATAACTAGATGATACCACGGTAACTTGGCTTCCTGTGTCTAGCAGAGATATTATATTTTGTGGTAAATTATCCTGTAATTCTACATTCACATAATATCGGTCTTCAATGCTGTGCAATTTACATAGAAACTTAGAGTGTGATATGAAATTAGGTTTTGTACAGATTTTACCCACAGTCTTTCCTCTCTCAGGAATGCTTTTATCGGCAACTGTGCTGTCCATGTCGGATTCAGTCTTCTCAGATTGCTTGCACTTAGACTGGGGAGATAAAATACATTGTCCTTCTCTTGGCAGGGAAGGGGTTAAATCATCAATCATACAAACATTTGTATTAACCATTTCATTATCACTTTCTGGTAAATTTTCATGGACACTGGCTACTTCATCAGAATCACCATCTAGTCACTGAGTTGGCAAAGCTGCAGGTGGTGCATCACTTACAACCTGACCAGGGTTATTCCCAGTCCTCAATTGAGTGATCTGATCCAGTTTTTCTGTCAGCATACGGAAATTATCCTGCATTTGGCTGATATGCTGGCGTACGTTATATTTCTGCCTTCTATTTGTCCTTGGGACGAAGCTTGCGCATTATCTGATTAATCAGATTCAGTTTTACCTCGGGTCGTTTCCTGTCTAGGCACATTTTCCCTTGAATTAACCCATTGATTTCTAGGTACCCATTGCTTCCTAGGTTGAAATTTATTTCCTGAATTTTCTCTGGCAAATCCTCTTTCCTGATCTGGCTTGGATTTTTCTACCTTAGGTTTTGGATGAGTTTCCGCTATTTCCTCAGGTGAATTTTTAATTCTTTTCACCTGAGTTTCTTCACTATATTCAAATACAGTAAATAGGGTCATGCTCTCTTTTTTAAAATCCAATACAAACCATTGCTAGGGTCATAATCTCTTGCCAATATAACTTTTATTTTATTGGGCAATGCGTCATAAAATAATTGGATAAATTCAGGGTTTTCAAAATCTGGGTTTCTTTCAGCCAAGCTGTACGCATTTTTAAGGACTGAAAGAAATTCACGGGGGCTTTGATTAGGTCTGCATTTTAAAGTTAAAATCCCCCTTTTCGCAGCTAGGCTTGTGCGGTGAGGCCCATACTCATATTTGACTTCAGAGACAACTTTACTCCAAGTATTTATACCAGACTCTTTCAAAGACTGAAAAAAATACCTATTTTTGCTTTCAAAGACCCATGGGATGAACTCAATTTTCTGATCATTTCAATTAATGCCTAGAACAGATAAGGCTTCCTCAAAAGTTTCCAAATGACTAATAGTAGCTGGGGAATTCCTTTTATTAAAGATTCCCACTGATTCCTTTAAAAACTTTACAGTTTTAGTCGAGTCCCACATTATATACGATTTTCTATCATGCTTAATTGGCTGTGGCTGGCTAGAGTATTGTGATTTGAAATACTCATGTGTACGAGGCATTGCTCTTTTTTCAGCATGAGCATTAGTTTCACTTTCACTCTCACTCTGCAGGGACCTGTCAAGCCTAATCACTGGTGATTTATCTACACGGCTTAAAGCTTTCAAAGGGAATCTCTCTGAGGGATCAGAATTAACACTTTTAGGATCAGCTTCTACCTGACGTAACTCATCAGCGAATTTCTCATGTTCGCGTTTCATTCTCGCCAATTGTGCAATCAGTTCCTTATTTGATTGCGATAACTGATTATATTATATTTCAAACAAAAACTACAATCTCAGCAGTGCCTCCAATATGTCGGCAATAGTAATCAGGTAAGAAATTTATACAAGATATAAACAGCAACAAATTGATCTCATTTGTATTTCTCAGAAGTTCTCAGTGTCTAATTGTACGTATTTTGTTTTAAAAAATATACCTTCCCAGCTTAGATAAAAATATATATATATTTATTACGTATACAAAAAGATTTTAATCTCACAACATATTCAAAGATTTAAAAAACACAACATCATCCATCAGCACACAGATCTCTAGCTTTTAACATATATTATCCTGTTAGTAACTGTATTATATATGGTAATACCATTTACTTTTAATCAGTAAGTAATACATAGATGGTTAATTCACTTAATAAACATCCTGCTTAAAGAAAACCATTAACATGTATTCCCAGCAAACCAGTATTTAAAACAAGCTAGTATCTTGTAGATATATATATATATATATATATCTGTGCTACTTGGATCAACAAAAAGATGAAGCTACCACTAATTCTATTTCTAGAATAATAAAAACGTATTTAGCGAATCCTCCCCTAATAACTAGAATTTAGCTTCTAATCTTCTGCTTTTTATATTGTACATTATAACATCCCTGCTTAATACTTCAATCACAGTAGTTCTTCCAATTTTAATATATATATCTATGTATATACTGTTGCAACAAATAATTAAGACAATTATCCGGTTAACAGACACTTTATATATATTTCTATACTGCAGGTTAGAAATATTTCAAAGGTCACTATCTAGCGATATCGGAGATAAATCTCCGTCTATACCCATTGCAGCATATATACACCTATATACATATATCTCTTACATTAATCCCACTTAAATTGCTTTCCATACATTACCTGTCCAAGATCTGGATTCAGCGTTTCTGCAATCTTCTTAGTTATCAGTGGATATAATGTATTTTGGAGAGTTTGTGAGAATATGTTAGAGTATTTATAATATGTTAGAAATTTGTTTGCATCTTAATTTCTTTGAGAAACAAGGGGGGTGTTTGTGAGGGTCCTGGGAACGAGCAACAGCACAATGGCCTGCTCTACGGTGGGTGCCCGCTCAGGTCTCACAAACAAGGTTTTAGCTTGATTGTGCCATTACAGGGATGAATTTTCCATATGCAAATCAGCCTGCTCTCACCCAGAAAGGGTGGCCAGTGCTGATTGCCAAGGATGTCATCCCTGCACGAGAGGTGCAGCAACCCCCGACGATCGTTTCGGCCTTATTGGGCCTCGTCAGGAGGGTATAGCTGACACCCCTCTAGGCACATCAAGCAAGGGGTCCACGTCTGGATGACCCTTTACAATTACAGTGAGAAACAAGGGGGGTGTTTGTGAGGGTCCTGAGAACGAGCAACAGCACAATGGCCTGCTCTACGGTGGGTGCCCGCTCAGGTCTCACAAACAAGGTTTTAGCTTGATTGTGCCATTACAGGGATGAATTTTCCATATGCAAATCCGCCTGCTCTCACCCAGAAAGGGTGGCCAGTGCTGATTGCCAAGGACGTCATCCCTGCACGAGAGGTGCAGCAACCCCCGATGATCGTTTCGGCCTTATTGGGCCTCGTCAGGAGGGTATAGCTGAAAAAAACTTTGTTTGTGAGACTTGAGCGGGCACCCACCGTAGAGCAGGCCTTTGTGCTGTTGCTCGTTCTCAGGACCCTCACAAACACCCCCTTGTTTCTCACTGTAATTGTAAAGGGTCATCCAGACGTGGACCCCTTGCTTGATGTGCCTAGAGGGGTGTCAGATATACCCTCCTGACGAGGCCCAATAAGGCCGAAACGATCGTCGGGGTTGCTGCACCTCTCGTGCAGGGATGACGTCCTTGGCAATCAGCACTGGCCACCCTTTCTGGGTGAGAGCAGGCTGATTTGCATATGGAAAATTCATCCCTGTAATGGCACAATCAAGCTAAAACTTTGTTTGTGAGACCTGAGCGGGCACCCACCGTAGAGCAGGCCTTTGTGCTGTTGCTCATTCTCAGGACCCTCACAAACACCCCCTTGTTTCTCATCTTAATTTCTTTGTCTCTGAGTTTTCTCCTTGAGCATAACTCGTAAAATAATTTGAATGCATGAGAGTAAAAAAACTAAGATTTTAAATCCCAAGAGGGAGAAGTGAAGTGTGGTCGGAGTTGAAATGAAGAGAAGTCTAGTGATGTTGTGGAATGAATGACCTCTACATGTTCTGTGTAACCAGTTATAGAGTAAATTACATCATTTATTACGTACCTCTCTATTTGCATATAGTGTATGTCTATGAGAATTCCAGAAAACTGTCAACCTTTACTACACCACAAGATAGCAGTGTTGATTTTCTTTAATTTTACTATTTTTGAATCAATAGACAGAGATCATAGGTCAATATTCTTATCGAGTTTGAACAAAAGAACCCTCATAGTCTCTTCAGACAGTATGTCTCGGGTTGTCCTATTTGATTTAATATTTCTTCAATTCTATCCATGTCAAGGTTTTTACTGAGTTACTCTTATCAGTGCAGACATTCCTTCTATAGGAAAAAAATACTCCTACCGCTTACATTTAAAACAGCTTATTTTTATTCTTAATATATATTTATATTCAATATATATTCTATATGTACTTGTCATAAATGTATCTGTGCATAGCTATATATATTGTTGCATATATTTTAACATAAATGTTTCTATACCAAAAAAATATCTTCACAAAAAGAAAACAGACCTATAAATTGTCTATGACTAGCACTTAGGCTCTGCAATATATCATATAAAGACACTTTATATAGTCTTTATATCTAGCGATTATAGTCTAACGATTATATTTTTAAATACATTCCTCTCTAATGAGTTACCTTACAATGAACCTGTTTCTAAAAAAAATCTGAGTTCATTCTGAAACTAGGTGAAAGTTGAGAAAGACTTTACATATAAAAAATATAAATATACGATTAAACAAGATGGCTACAGTCATCCATTTTGTGTTTCTCTGAAAATACCTGACACATTACATACACATATATTGTCATTATACACAAATACTGACAATTCACAAACCCAAAGCAACATAAAAGCATATACTGACATTACACATACGCATACGCATATACTGACATTACACATACACTGACATTACACAAACACAAAGCAACATAAAAGCATATACTGACATTAAACACATACACATATACTGACACACACACACTGACATTACACACACACACATACACATATATTACACATACACATATACTGACATTACACACACACATATATACTGACATTATACACATCTGACATTACACGTATACTGACATTACACACACACATATACTGACATTACACACACATATTGACATTACACATACACATATATTGACATTACACAAACACATACACATATATTGACATTACACAAACACATACACATATATTGACATTACAAACACATACACATATACTGATACTATACACACAGCATTGCAAACACATATACTGGCATTACAAGACCTACCCCCCCCCTTATATTTAAGGCTAAATTAAGGCACATACCACCACTGCACACGTCCGATATCGCTACTAGCAAACAGCATATATCTTTAGACGGAGATACATCATACTGTTCAAATTGCAACCCACAGTCTACTATCCCTGTACAAAAGATCCTGACCGATCTAGAGGTATAAAACAGCGCTCTTCAACAGCGATATAAACCCACTTTTCCACATATAATACTAGGTACCAGCGAAACGGTACCACCATATCGCCAGAAGAGCAGCAGTAATCACACACGCACACTAGTAACAAGCGCCAATAAGTAGTTTCACCCCATATTTCTTCACACATAAACCATCACACCCAATCAATAGAAATTACTTTCTCGAGACAGGGGTACTTAGGATTTATTTTTAAACCTGCAGGGGTACTTCTCCATAAAAGGTTGAGAAACACTGCTCTAGATGGCATTACGGAAATTACACTAAACCATAAAAGCAAACGGTAAAACGCAAGTTCTCATGGTGTGATCTATAATGAATGCTGTGATGTACTTTACCCCAGATGGGTTTTTCTATTACTGTAAGTAAAGATATATCTCAAAGGGAAACCGTACAAAAATATCATAGAAAAATTAATGGGGTAGTACAGTTGGCAAATAAGTATTGCCTGAATAAATAACCAACCATTATACCAACATTCAGGCAGAAAAAGTTTAGCCACCTTGACATCTTGGAACTAAAGCAGAAAGAATACACTTCATGGTGCAGATATTTTAATAAAAATCAAAACCAAATTTATTTAGAATAAAGGTATATTGTTTTTTTTATGCATACTATATACACAGTGGATAGCAAAAGTCTACACGCACCTGTTAAAATGTCAGGTTTCTGTGATGTAAAATAAAGCAAAAAATAACTTCTTCCACCTTTAATGTGACCTATAAACTGTACGACTCAATTGAAAAACAACCTGAAATCTTTTGGGCTTGGGTCAGATGAGCGCAGTGTTCACGTCCGTGTTGCCGCACATTTTAACGTCCGTGGTAGCATACAATTATGATCGAGACCCACACACATAGTACGTCCACACAGACGTGCGTACGCACAACGGACGCGGCAAACGAATGCAAGTTAGGCAAGAACATCAAACCGCTAGGACGGACGCAGAGAGTGCGCCACGTCCTCGTAGCTTTGTGTGTGAGTGATGGAACAAAGTCAGACGGACTGCATTTTTGACGTCCAGCACTTTTGACAGACAAAAGGGTTTTTCACATCATGTATCAATTTTTTTCATTTTACATATTAATTTTATTTCCCATCTACATCAGTCAAAAAAAGTCAGTCAAAAAAAACAGACCGTGTGGTGTCTACAGTATCATCAGTCAGAAAGTACGTCAGTTGTGCATGGACGCACAGTGTGCTCATAATGCGTTCGTCTGACAGCCTAAGGTGGAGGGACGTAAAAAACGAAAATAATATGGTTGCATAAGTGTGCACACCCTCTTAGGCTAATGTCAGACGAATGCAGTCTGAACGCACTCTGTGTGCGTGCATAAGGACGTACGTATTGATGGAAGATACTGTAGACACAACACGGTCCTTTTTTTGACGGATATAGAAAAAAAAGGGAAATAAGGGAAACAAAATTAATTGAAATTAAGACAGGTACAATCAGCCAGACCAAAAAACACTTCTGAGCGTCAACGTGATGGACATCGCAAATGTGCTGCGTCTGACATCTTGTCATCACACACACAGGCTGCTACGCGGACGTGGCGCACTCTGGTGGTCTGTCGAAGCGCTTTTACGTTGAGGCCTAAATGGCGCCCGTTGCCACTTCCGTGGTGCGTGTGTTGGTCTCTATTGATCACAAATCAATGCTACGATGGACGTTAAACTGTGCGGCGACACAGAAGTGATGACTCCGTTCGTCTGACACTAGCCTTATAACTGGGGATTGAATAGGGGGGGTTCCTAGTGGCGCAATGGATATTATAGATATATTCCTAATGTAATACGTTCCAAAACCGTATCATTGGCTAGATGCATATACCATATACAGTACACATATAGTACAAAGTGCAAATGCAAATTACAGGGGGTATGAAGTGCTAGTGCAGCGATTTAGGACGTGCAATGGTACAAGGTGCAGATGCGACAATAAAGTGCATCAGGCATTATTGCACTATCACCTCTCTCTCTCCCCTTTTATCTCCTGTTTAGATCTCCTGTTGTGGAGTTCATCGAGACCATAGGAGATACCGATACGTCCAAATAAGTTTGACTCATTTTGTGGAAAAGGGTAACATTGGCAAAACTCCTGAGCACTTTATGTTGCACAACCCATCCACTTAGGAACTGTAGAAGTGAATGATAAAGACACCAGATTCCTAATACGCACTGAATATCGGCGTATAGTCCCTTTCACCGACTCCATTGGACGTTATATCTTGGACTTTGGATACATCTCAACTGCAGTACTGATTTATCTGCACTGTTTTGCACTTTATTGTCGCATCTGCACCTTGTACCATTGCACGTCCTAAATCGCTGCACTAGCACTTCATACCCCCTGGAACTTGCATTTGCACTTTGTATTATATTTGTACTGTATATGGTATATGCAACTAGCCAATGATACTGTTTTGGAACGTATTACATTAGGAATATATCTATAATATCCATTGCGCCACTAGGACTGTATTTTACATATTCCCTCGAGAGTCTGTGCTATCTCCTAGTTGGCAGCACTAACTTGAATTAACTCCTCTAAATAGGAGCGCCTCTACCAAATTTTTCCCTTTTTTTCCCTTATAACTGGGGATGTAGCTGTGTTCAGAATTAAGTAATCACATTCAAAATCATGTAAAAACGTAGTAAGTACATACCTGCCATTGTTTAAAGTGCCTCCGATCAACTCCAAATAAAGTTCAGCTGTTGTACATCTTTCCTGACATTTTCTTAGTTGCATCCTACATCAAAAGCCATGGTTCGCAGAGAGCTTCCAAAGCATCAGAGGGATCTCATTGTTAAAAAGTATCAGTCAGGGGGGGGCGTGGCCGCCTGCCGAAGGGAGCGGACGTGTTCTGTTGGAGCTCCGCACGTCTGCCACCTTTGAGGTCTATTTATTACTCCCTCTGCTGTGCGAATTGGACCTGAAGACCCCGGCTAGCTGGCCACCGGAACCGAGATGTCCGGAGGCCGTTTTGTCCCCCCCTCCGGACCTGAGACGCCCCTTGCAGCCGTTGGATGGCAGACAACACGAGGCACTGGCGGCCATTTTGCGGCCTTCGTTCCGGCTCCTGCGGCCTTTCCGCCTGTTTATCCTGCTGCTTCAACCCGTTGTGAGCCTGTACTGGGAGCTGGGGAGATGGTGGGCCCACGTCTCCCCGCTGCCCAAGCTGGATGCCTGATGGGAGCGGCGGGCGGACCGGAGGGTGATCGGCGGGATGGACCCCCCCTTTAGGAGGTACAGACGTCTTCCTTGCAGGCCTGGAGGCCTGTTTGAAGCTGTTAGACGGGGAGGATGTGGACGGTCCCTTAACCAAGGGCGTCTGGCGCCGGATGATGGATGCTCTGCGGAGTTGTCGAGAGGAGGATTCGGAGCTGGCAGAGGACGGGGCCGCATCGACGGAACACACCGCTGAGGCCTGTGTTCCGGATGCTGCAGAGAGCTACAGAGAGGTCGGCGTCCCTGCTGGGGTACTGGAGACCGGGGCCCCGGAGTTGTCTTTGGCGGCACCGATGGGGACTGACGGCCTGGACACTGAGGGGGGGCAGTGCCGGGCCGGGTCCTGGTTGGGAGACGTTGAAGCACTTGTTGGGGCCTGGAGTATGGTGACCCGCCTGACCTCGAGCGATATTTGTAGGCCTGAGGTGGGCTTATTTTTTGATGACATACCTGGCAGGCTCTGCATCACCCTTCCTGCCCAACACTTGCTGCCGTTTCGAGATACAGGCTGAGTGAGAAGAAACTTTGTGCTGGATATGGGCTGAAGAGACCCGTCTCGACTGCCCGCTGCTTGCCCACTGATCGCAGACCCCGGCTTGCCCTGACCCGCTGAGTCCCCCCCGCATATCCCTTTTGATGTTTTTGCGGTATCCCCACTAGCAGAGTTGCCCCCCTTCCTTTTTGATGTGAGCTCGCTGTTGACTTGCTCCCCATTCCTGTATTCTGAGACTCTTCGGAAATTTTTTGCGAACATTCTGATTTTTCTGCTAGCGCTCCCCGGCTGGGGCTGATTTTGTTCTTATTTTCCATTCTTGAGCTCTGCTGGAGATGGTGTATCCATTCCCCCCTCCCCCCCTCTTTTTTTTTTTTTTGTGTTTGGCATTACTGGGTTGCCTGAGGTGCGCCACCATGACTTTGTGTCATGATTGGCCCTTAGGATCCCGGGCCCCGTGACATTGTCCCTCCATGGCCTCCTTCGGGAGCGTGCCAGGAGCGTCACGGAGATGGCCTTTGCCATTCTTCACACTCCCCACCCCCCCTTTTTTTTTTTTTTTAAACTTTATTTATTTTTACTGTTATTTGGGTCACCATCTCTTGGCAGCGTTGTGTATTTAACCCCCTCTTCCCTATTCTTTTTCTCTTCTTCTCCCACACCCACCCTTATTATCTGAGACACTTTTATCTACATATGTCTATGTTGATGGATCTTTTAATATTGATTGCTGTAACCTTTGAAATATTTTTTGCGGTTTAACTATATGACTTACTTGTCTTATAATAAAAATCTTGAATTACAAAAAAAAAAAAAAGTATCAGTCAGGAGAAGGGTACTAGGGATGGGCTGGCGGTTCGATTCGAACAGGAGTTCGATTCGAACATTGGCCGTTCGTCGAACAGCGAACATTTCCACGTGTTCGCCGCGTGTTCGCTCACAATGGACCACAATGCACTTTTCCACTGGCCTGAAGCTTGTAATTGGCTACAGCCTTGCACCTGACCACAGGTCAGGTGAAAGACAGGTGCAAGACTATGCCAATCAGGGCTCAAATTTTGCCCAATCATGGGCTCACAGAGCTAAGTCCCGCAGCACACTATATAAGGCTTCCCCGCAGCCCCAGCGTGTGTTTGTTGCAGGAGTGAATCGGAGAGGAGAGAAGATTGTTGCATATCAGGCTGTATCACTGACTTATACCAGAGTTCTGGAAATTGGAATCTGTGTGTTGGCACTGCCAGCTATCAGGGACAGGCTGTATCACTGAGTTATATCTGATTTCTGGAAATTGGAATCTGTGAGTTGGCACTGCCAGCTATCAGGGACAGGCTGTATCACTGAGTTATATCTGATTTCTGGAAATTGGAATCTGTGAGTTGGCACTGACAGCTATCAGGGACAGGCTGTATCACTGAGTTATATCTGATTTCTGGAAATTGGAATCTGTGAGTTGGCACTGACAGCTATCTGATTTCTGGAAATTGGAATCTGTGTGTTGGCACTGACAGCTATCAGGGACAGGCTGTATCACTGAGTTATATCTGATTTCTGGAAATTGGAACCTGTGTGTTAGCACTGACAGCTATCAGGGACAGGCTGTATCACTGAGTTATATCTGATTTCTGGAAATTGGAATCTGTGTGTTGGCACTGACAGCTAGAAGGGACAGGCTGTATCACTGCCTTATACCAGAGTTCTGGGAATTTTATTCTGTGTGTTGGCACTGCCAGCTGCTGCCAGGCTACCAGGGTGTATCACTGAATTATACCAGAGTTCTGGGAATTTTAATCTGTGTGTTGGCACTGCAAAGGCTATCAGGGTGTATCACTGACTTATACCAGAGCTCTGGGAATTTTGATCTGTGTGTTGGCACTGCCAGTTACTGCCAGCTATCAGGGTGTATCACTGAGTTATACCAGAGTTCTGCAAATTTCAATCTGTGTCTTGGCACTGCCAGCTATAAGGGTGTATCACTGAGGCATAGCATACTTCTGGAAATTTTAATCTCTGTCTTGGCACTGCCAGCTATCAGGGACAGGGTGTATCACTGACTTATAGCATTGTTTTGGAAAATCTGTATATCTTTAATCTAATTCTAGATACCATACAATAACAGTTTAATCAGAGTTCATCGGTTTATCTATTGAGAGTTGAATCTGTGTCTTGCCAGGTATCAGGGTGTTGCAGCCTGCAGGAGAGGAAGTGAATCAGAGAGAGAGTAGAGGACATTGGCAACCTTGCAGGGAAAATATCAGTAAAATCGCTGATTTATAGCAGAGTTCAGAATATCTTTAATCTATACACCAGAGTTGAATCTGAGTTCTGCATATCTCCAATCGTTATACCAGAGTTGAATCAGAGTTCTGTATATCTATATATACGTTAATCTATATATCACTTACCATGTCAGAAAGACCAAAAAGGACAGACACTCCCAGACACAGATAAGAGGACAAGCAGCCTCTGTGTCGGAAGGCTGTGCCCCTGTTCGTCGTGGACGAGGTGCATCCTCTGCAGGGGCACGTTTGACTTTTCTAACTGGTGCTGACCGTCTTAAGCAGCAGCAACATACAGCAAATACAGAGGATTTGCAGGATTGGCTAACCAGGCCATCCGAGTCCTCCGAGTCCTCTGCCAGCCAGGCTTGTAGTGGTTTACAGTCCACCTCCACTGCCAACACATCTAATTCAGCCTTCATGTCCACAGCTACTCCTGCCGTAGCCTCACCATCATACACAGAGGAGTCAGCTGAATTGTTTGACTACAATGACAGTGACCTGCTGCTTGAGGATGCGCAGCAACTCCAGTGCTCTGATCCAAACTCTGAGGTTGAGGAAGGGAGTATAATCAGCCTAGAGGGAGGGGGTGCCAGTGACACACAAAGAACCGGCACTCATGTTCCCCCAGCAGCTGCAGCATATTGCCAGGTTGGCTCCAGTGGCGAAGAGCTAGGGGGTGATGACAATGATGATGAGGTCACTGACTCCATCTGGGTGCCTGATCGAACAGAAGAGTCAAGTGAGGAGGAGGCACAACAAAAACAAGGCCTCTATGAGCAACCGTAGCCAGTCCAAGGCATCAGAAGTCAGAGCTGCTCAGGTGTAGATCGCTGTTATCTCAAAACACACGTGCAGGAACTCTGCTGTCTGGGAGTTCTTCACAAAATGTGCAGTAGACTGCAGCGTTGCGATTTGTAAGCTATATCTGAAGAGGATCAAACGTGGGAAAAACATCACACACTTGGGTACCACGTACTTGATAAGACATATGACCACCTGCCACGCATCCCGTTGGCACAACACTTTGCATAGGTCCTCCTCCTCATCCTCCTCTGTCTCTACCCCCCACTATATGTCCTGCCATGTCATTGCCTAAAACCTCCACTGACAGGAATGATGCTACAGTAATGGGTGTACCAGGTCCTTCCTCAGAATGTGACAGCATCCCATCAGCAGCAGATTTACACAGTCAGATTTCATTGCCCGAGCTGCTGCAGCGTAAGAAAAAATATAGTCCCAACCATCCCCTTGCACAGCGTCTAAATGCTAGCTTGGCAAAATTACTCACATTACAGCTGCTGCCTTTCCAGCTGGTGGACTCTGCCTCCTTCTGTGAATTTGCCGAATGTGCTGTACCACACTGGCAGGTTCCAAAACGCCAGTTCTTTTCACGGAAGGCCATTCCAGCACTATACCAGCACGTGGAAGACAATGTTATGGAGTCATTGGGAAAGGCAGTCAGCACAAGGTGCACATGACTTTAGACACGTGGTCCAGCAAGCATGGACAGGGCCGTTACATTTCCTTCACGGCACACTGGGTAACTCTGATTGCAGCTGGGAGGGATCCAGGGCGGGGCTCTGTGGTGGAGCTTGTTCATCCACCACGCCTCCAGAAAGCTACTTATATGAGGTCGGTCTGCTCCACCACCTCTTCCTCTTTCTCCTCCTTTTCTGTCTCTGGCGAAGTGGCAGTTAAACCGACGCGTGGCAGGGGCTACGCAATTGCTCAAGCAAAAAGATGCATACTGTGCTTGAGCTGGTTTGTTTAGGGGACAGGAGCCACACCGGGCCAGAAAATCTGTCAGCTCTGCAGGGGCAGGCGCAGAGATGGTTAACACCACGCCAGCTTGAGCTGGGAATGGTCATCTGTGATAATGGCAGAAACCTTCTCTCCGCCCTACTCCTGGGTAAGTTGACGCATGTACCATGCCTAGCACACGTCCTAAATCTGGTGGTACAACGTTTCCTAACCAGGTACCCAGTGCTGGCAGTGCTTCTCAGCCAGACCAGAAAAGTCTGCAGCCACTTCAGAAGGTCATTCCCAGCAAGTGTTCACCTTGCAGAAATTTAAAGAGAATTCCATCTTCCCACAAACCGTCTGATCTGTGACATGCCCACCAGGTGAACTCGACATTGGCAATGCTGCAGCATCTGCACAAGCAGCAGAGGGCCATCAATGAGTACCTGTGTGAGTATGGCACAAGGACAGGTTCAGGTCAACTTGTTTCCCCCCCCCACAGTGGCTGATGATCAAGGATGCCTGCACTGTACTGTCACCATTTGAGGAGGCAACGAGGATGGTGAGCAGGGACAGTGCATGCATCAGTGACACAATTCCTTTAGTGTTCCTGCTGGAGAGCACTCTGTGGGGAATTATAGTTGTGGCAGTAGAGGCAGAGCAGCGGGAGGAAGAGGAGAACTTCCCTAGCTCTCAAGGCCCCAGTCTTTACGCAGACAGCATTCCTGCGGGTCCTCAGATCACACAGGAGGAGGAGGAATATTTAGGTAGTGGGGGCATTGAAGGTGGGGATTCCTCAAGGGAGGGATTTGTGTCCCCAGAAACCCAAGGACTAGTACGTGGCTGGGAGGAGGTAGTGCACGATACGGTCATCCTCAGTGACCAGGAACACTCGGGAGCTAATGTCATCTCCAACCTACGCTGCATAGGCTCCCTTATCCTGCAAAGCATGCTAAAGGACTCCAGGATTCGTGCTATCAAGGAGGGGGATCATTACTGGTTGGCAACCCTTCTTGATCCACGATACAAGAGAAAGGTTGCAGAGCTCATCCTGCCCTCACAGAGTGAGAACAGGATGAAACACCTTTCCAGGCACTGGTAGGTTACCAAATGATGACACAGGAGCTTGTGAGGCCGTGGTTGATCAGAGGAAGAGCGGTGAAGGGGGCCGCTTGTCACATGTCTTTTCCAATTTTTTTAGTCCACGACACCCAGGAACGTCAAATGTAGGCACCCATTGCCAGCGTCTTCACCACATGGTGCAGGACTACCTTTGGGCAAGGGCAGACCTGGATACCTTTACAGCAGATGATCCACTGGCTTACTGGGTGTTAAGATTGGATCACTGGCCAGAACTTCGCCAATATGCTATGCAGCTACTAGGTTGCCCTTCATCCAGTGTGCTTTCTGAAAGGACATTCAGTGCCCCGGGAGGTTTTGTCACAGACAAAAGAGTGCGTCTGTCCACCGACTTTGTAGACTGGCTGACATTTATGAAAATGAATCAGTCCTGGAGCAGCAGCTATCACTCCCCTGATGCTGATGTAACTGAATAGATTGGGGATCTGTTCTGCATTCCCAAAACCTCCACCACTGCACTCTTCCACAATACCTCAGAGGGGTTACAGTGTGAAGGCACTAACTGGCACCAAAGGCCCAATATTTGGGTGCAATGACGCGTGTACCAGATTCATACCATTTTAATATTTGAATGCAGAGTCCACCCCTGCAGTCTTCCACAATGCCTCAGAGGGGTTACGGTGTGAAGGCACTAGCTGGCACCAAAGGTCCAATTTTAATGCACCTGTTGTTACTTTCATCCAAAGCCTGCATATGTTTCACCATAATTTAGCCAAAATATCACTAAACTTGTTCTGCGTGTCCTAAAACATTTCTTTTCATACAGGCTGCCGCCCCAAGCAGTTTATTAACAGAGTAAAGGAAAAACATTTTTTTCATTTTAAATGTTTCTATATATCCTACAAATCCGCCACTTCACGGGCAGGTTATGGGGACCTCCTAGGCACGATATTTGAAGGAATTTCTTGTTTTTATTCTTAGCCTTTATTTCATGGAAAAATCACTCTTCCTTTAAAAACATTTTTTTTTTACTTTTTTTCCTTGTTTCCTGTCCCCCAGGGCACTACCAGTACCCCCATACACCTTTTATGGCCAATATCTTGCATATATGTCCTCTTGGAGCCTGGAGGGCACGCTAAAAATCGACCGTTCGAGTCCCATTGTGTTCGAATCGTGTTCGCTTTCGAATCCAAACTTTTTCGAATGTGAACCGAACATGGGGGTGTTTGGCGCATCACTAAAGGGTACAAAAGAATTTCCAAGGCAATAGATATACCATGGAACACATTGAAGACAGTCATCAAGTGGAGAAAATATGGGGCAAAAGTGACTACAGCCTACAGCAACATTAAAGGAGTTGCAGGAATATCTGGCAAGTACTGACTGTGTGGTACATGTGATAACAATCTCCCATATTCTTAATATGACTGGGCTATGGGGTAGAGTGACAAGATGGAAGACTTAAGTAGAAAAACATCCAAGTCTGGTTAAATTTTACAAAAACACATCTGAAGTCTCCCAAAAGCATGTGGAAAAATGTGTTAGGTGTGATGAAACCAAGGTTGAACGTTTTGGCAATAATTCCAAAAGATATGTTTGGTGAAAAAACCACACTGCACATCACCAAAAGAACACCATACCCACAGTGAAGCATGGTGGTGGCAGCATCATGCTTTGGGGCTGTTTTTCATCAGCTGGAACTGGGGCCTTAGTCAAGGTAGAGGGAATTATGAACAGTTCCAAATACCAGTCAATATTGGCAAAAAACCTTCAGGCTTCTGCTAGAAAGCTGAACATGAAGAGGAATTTTACCTTTCAGCATGACAAGGAACCAAAGCATACATCCAAATCAACATAGGAATGGCTTCACCCGAAGAAGGATAATGTTTTGGAATGGCCCAGCTAGAGCCCTGTCCTGAATCCCATCGAAAATCTGTGGGGTGATCTGAAGAGGGCTGTGCAAAGGAGATGCGCGCACAATCTGACAGCTTTGGAGTTGTTTTGCAAAAGAAGAATGGGCAAATATTGCCAAGTCAAGATGTGCCATGCTGATAGACTTGTACCTAAAAAGACTGCGTGCTGTAATAAACTCAAAAGGTGCTTCAACAAAGTATTAGTTTAAGGATGTGCACACTTATGCGACCATATTATTATTATTTTTTTTATTTTTACTTCCCTCCTCCTAAAAGATATCAGTTTGTTTTTCCAATTGAGTTATACAGTTTATAGGTCACATTAAAGGTGAAAAAAGTTCTGAAATGATTTATCTTTGTCTCATTTTTTAACATCACAGAAACCTGACATTTTAACAGGGGTGTGTAGACTTTTGCTATCCACTGTATTAATAAAATATAATATAACTTTTTAATCCATTGTGTGAAATCTTGGGATTCTGTATTGGGATTCAGTGATAGTTATTAGAAGAGGAAACATGGTACATACTCGCCACCCAGGACATACTTGAAAACGAGAGAAATCTCAATGCATCCTTCCTGGTAAAATCCTTTCACAAAAAAATAAATAAATATTAAAATGTTCTTCTCATGGTAGGCTCACTTTAAAATGCCAGGAAACGCCTCTAGAGGGTGCTCATGACTACCAGTCAATATTGTGAGTGACTGCTGGAAGGTATTGTCTAATGCAGGGAAGGTTTAGGTTCACCAATTAACACTTGCACAAATGACAGAGGGTGGAACAGCTGCTGATTTCAAAACAGGTGAACATATTACTTCATTGAAATTTATTATTCAGGGAAACTAAATATCCTAGAATAGTTGAGACAAAAATATAGATATAGAACAACCTACCAAGACCTGAACGGTTTCTAAAGCTAGGCCAAAATAACCCAAGTGGGGTCCAGTCCCCTCAGACCCATGCCAACCTGGCCATGATTATTCATTATCTTGTAATGTTATAGAAAATAATACAAAAAGACTTTTGCAACCATTTATGACAAAGACTTACAGGTAACATATTAATTTATTGTAACTGTGTCCTCATCCTCCATTCATGAAGCAGTCTAAGAAAGTGTAGGTAAAGTAGCAGGCTCCTTCTTTACAGACAGCGTAAAGTCAAAATTCAATTAATCTTACTGCATACTTAGATTTCATTAGTTTGCATCATATAATCTATTGACATATTTAAGCAGATATTGGTAGGTCTCATGGTATTGAACCCTGGAAGCCCATGTCTTTTTTGCCTCTATCTCCGGTAAGAGGAGACTGTAATCCAAAAGCAGTGTCCAAATGCCACAATGTGGGCCTTAGAGCAGTAGGAGAGAGGCACTTATTCATGCAATGAACTCCCTCCTGCAGAAAATTGGTCTGCAAGCAGATCCCAAGTAGTCATGAGCCGAATACCCCTCTTTTCGGTTCGTATTCGAACGGCCGATATGTTCGAATACAAACTCGAACACAATGTTAATCAATGGGGGCCGAACACGCAAAATGTGTTCGCAGTTCTCCTAAATGTACCGGCGGCTGGTGCAGGACTTTGCCCAATCAGAGCTCAGCATGAAGATGAGGCGTGGGGCAGAGCTTTAAGCAAGCTCTGATTGGTTAAAGTCTGTGCAAGACTTTAACCAATCAGAGCTTGGTTAAAGCACATCTTCATGCTGAGCTCTGATTGGGCAAAGTCCTGCACCTGACCTGGACTTTGCCCAATCAGGGCTCAATATTGAATTAGAGCCCTGATTGGGCAAAGTCCAGGTCAGGCGCAGGACTTTGCCCAATCAGATCATTCAGAATGAAGACATGGGGCAGAGGAGCCGCGGCCAGACGGACCGGGGAGCTGACGGACCGGAGAACAGGAGTCCGGGACACCTGCAGGACAGGTGAGTTATGGGG
This sequence comes from Leptobrachium leishanense, assembly GCA_009667805.1. NCBI lineage: Eukaryota > Metazoa > Chordata > Amphibia > Anura > Megophryidae > Leptobrachium > Leptobrachium leishanense. The sequence goes on from CM019068.1 coordinate 119,731,251, forward strand.
GCCGGGGGCAGCAGCCACATGTCTCCTATATGTACCGGCAGACGCCGGTACATTTAGGAGACCTGTGGACGCATTTTTTACTAATGAATGTCCGTGGTCGAACAAACTGCGAACATCCCATAATATTTGGCGTTTCGCCGAACGGCCGATGTTCGATTCGAACTCGCGTTCGAATCGAACCGAACGCCCATCCCTATTCCCAAGCAGCAGCAACAATGGACTGTATTTCAACCCTGGTGTAAACATTAATGTAGACGTGGCACACTCCGCACGTCCATTCTAGCAGTATTACGTTCTTGCCTAACCTGCGTCCATTTGCTGCGTCCGTCATGCCTCCGCACTTCCGTGCACACGTAATTTGTGTGTGGGGCTCCATTGGTCACAATTAGTGATGACCCAAACACCCCTGTGTTCGGTTTGCATTCGAACTCGAACAATTTCAAAAGTTCGAGTTCAAACGTGATTCGAACTCAATGGGACTCGAACATTCGAATTTTAGAGTGCCCTCCAAGAGGGCATATATGCAAGATATTTGCCATAAAAGGTGTATGGGGGTCCGGGTAGTGCCCTGGGGGACAGGAAACAAGGACAAAAAGTAAAAAAAAAAACATTTTTAAAGGAACAGTGAGTTTTCCATGAAATAAACTTTAAGAATAAAAACGAAAAATTCCTTCAAATATCATGCCTAGGAGGTCCCCATAACCTGCCCGTGAAGTGGCGGATTTGTAGGATGTATAGAAACATTTAAAAACAAAAAAATGACATTTCAAATGACGGTAAATGGTTTTCCTTTAATCTATTCATGAACAACTGCTTGGGGCGGCAGCCTGTATGAAAAGATACGTTTTAGGAAACGCAGAACAAGTTTAGTGATTTTTTTTTGGCTAAATTATGGTGAAACTTACGCAGGCTTTGGATGAAAGTAACAATAGGTGCTTTAAAATTGGGCCTTTAGTGTCGGCAACAGTGCCGTCACACCTTAACCCCTCTGTGGTATTGTGGAAGAGTGCAGGGTTGGACCCTGCAGTCCAATATTAAAATGATATGAATCTGGTATAGGCGTCCGTGGCAGTGCACCCAAATATTGTGCCTTTGGTGGCAGCAAGTGCCTTCACACCGTAACCCCTCTGTGGTATTGTGGAAGAGTGCAGCTGTGGACCCTGCGGTCCAATATTAAAATGATATGAATCTGGTATAGGCGTCCGTGGCAGTGCACCCAAATATTGTGCCTTTGGTGGCAGCAAGTGCCTTCACACCGTAACCCCTCTGTAGTATTGTGGAAGAGTGCAGCGGTGGACCCTGCGGTCCAATATTAAAATGATATAAATCTGGTATAGGCGTCAGTGGCAGTGCACCCAAATATTGTGCCTTTGGTGGCAGCAAGTGCCTTCACACCGTAAGTAACCCCTCTGTGGTATTGTGGAAGAGTGCAGGGTTGGGCTCTGCGGTCCAATATTAAAATGATATGAATCTGGTACAGGCGTCAGTGCACCCAAATATTGTGCCTTTGGTGGCAGCAAGTGCCTTCACACCGTAACCCCTTTGTGGTATTGTGGAAGAGTGCAGTGGTGGAGAGATCCCCAATCTATTCAGTTACGTCAGCATCAGGGGATTGATAACTGCTGATCCAGGACTGATTAATTTTTATAAATGTCAGCCGGTCTACAGAGTTGGTGGACAGACGCACTCTTTTGTCTGTGACAAAACCTCCAGCAGAACTGAACGTCCTTTCAGAAAGCACGCTGGATGAAGGGCAACCTAGTAGCTGCATAGCATATTGGCTAAGTTCTGGCCAGTGATCCAATCTCATCACCCAGTAAGCCAGTGGATCATCTGCTGTAAAGGTCTCCAGGTCTGCCCTTGCCCCTAGGTAGTCCTGCACCATATGCTGAAGACGCTGGCAATAGGTTCCTACATTTGACGTCCCTGGGCGTCGTGGACTAAATTTTTTTTAAAAAGGCATCAGTCAATCGGCCCTGGCCTTCACCGCTCTTCCTCTTATCCTCCGCAGCCTCAGAAGCACCTGTGTCATCACTTGGTAACCTACCAGTGCCTGGAAAGATGTTACACAAGTGTCGCTTTAGAGCGTACTCAAGTTGTTTCATCCGGTCCTCCCTCTGTGCGGGCAGGATGAGCTCTGCAACTTTAATCTTGTATCGTGGATCAAGAAGGCTTGCCAACCAGTAATAATCCCTCTCCTTGATAGCACGAATCCTTGGATCCTTTAGCAGGCTTTGCAGCATAAGGGAGCCCATGCAGCGTAGGTTGGAGGTGGCATTAGCTTCTGAGTCTTCCTGGTCAATGAGGATGACCCAATCGTGCACTTCCTCCTCCCAGCCATGTACTAGTCCTTGGGTTTCTGGCACACAAAACCCTCCCTTGAGGAATCCCCACCTTCAATGCCCCCACTACTTAAATATTCTTCCTCCTCCTGTCTGATCTGAGGACCCGCAGGAATACTGTCTGCGTAAAGACTGGGGCCTTGAGAGCTAGGGAAGGCCTCCACTTCCTCCTGCTGCTCTGCCTCTAGTGCCACATCTATAATTCCCCACAGAGTGCCCTCCAGCAGGAACACTAAAGGAATTGTATCACTGATGCATGCACTGTCCCTGCTCACCATCCTCGTTGCCTCCTCAAATCGTGACCGTACAGTGCATGCATCCTTGATCATCAGCACTGCGGGTGGGAAATAAAACCAAGTTGACCTGAACCTGTCCTTGTGCCATACTCACACAGGTACTCATTGATGGCCCTCTGCTGCTTGTGCAGACGCTGCAGCTTTGCCAATGTTGAGTTCCACCTGGTGGGCATGTCACAGATCACACGGTTTGTGGGAAGGTGGAATTCTCTTTGAATTTCTGCCAGGCGAACACCTGCTGGGAATGACCGTCTGAAGTGGCTGCAGACTTTTCTGGCCTGGCTGAGAAGCTGTGCCAGCACTGGGTACCTGGTTAGGAAACGCTGTACCACCAAATTTAGGACGTGTGCTAGGCATGGTACATGCATCAACTTACCCTGGTGTAGGGTGGAGAGAAGGTTGCTGCCATTATCACAGACGACCATTCCCAGCTGAAGCTGGCGTGGTGTTAACCATCTCTGCACCTGCCCCTGCAGAGCTGACAGAATTTCTGGCCCGGTGTGGCTCCTGTCCCCTAAACAAACCAGCTCAAGTACAGTATGGCATCTTTTTGCTTGAGCCATTGCGTAGCCCCTGCCACACGTCGGTTTAACTGCCACTTCGCCAGAGACAGAGAAGGAGGAGGAAGAAGTGGTGGAGCAGACAGAACTCATACAAGCAGCTTTCTGGAGGCGTGGTGAATGAGCAAGCTCCAGCACAGAACCCCGTCCTGGATCCATCCCAGCTGCAAGCAGAGTTACCCAGTGTGCCGTGAAGGAACTGTAACGGCACTGTCCATGCTTGCTGGACCACGTGTCTAAAGTCATGTGCACCTTGCTGCTGACTACCTTTCCCAATGACTCCATAACATTGTCTTCCACGTGCCGGTATAGTGCTGGAATGGCCTTGCGTGAAAAGAAATGTTTTGGAACCTGCCACTGTGGTACAGCACATTTGGAAAATTCACGGAAGGAAGCAGAGTCCACCAGCTGGAAAGGCAGCAGTTGTAATGCGAGTAATTTTGCTAAGCTGGCATTTAGACGCTGTGCTTGGGGATGGTTGGGACTATATTTTTTCTTACGCTGCAGCAGCTGGGGCAACGTAATCTGACTGGGTAAATCTGCAACTGATGGGATGCTGTCACATTCTGAGGAAGGACCTGGTACACCCATTACTGTAGCAGCATCCCTGTCAGTGGAGGTTGTAGACAATGACCTGGCAGGACATATAGTGGGGGTAGAGACAGATGATGAGGAGGAGGACCTATGCAAAGTGTTGTGCCAACGGGATGCGTGGCAGGTGGTCATATGTCACCTCAAGCATGTGGTACCCAAGCGTGGGATGTCTTTCCCATGCTTGATCCTCATCTGACGTAGATTACAAATCACAACGTTGCGGTCTGCTGAACATTTCTTAAAGAACTCCCAGACAGCAGACTTCCTGTACATGTGCTTTGAGACAGCAGCGCTCTGCACCTGAGCAGGCTGTGACTTATGATGCCTTGGACTGGCTACGGTTGCTCATAGAGGACGTTGTGCCTCGTGTTTGTTGTGCCTCTTCCTCCTCCTCACTTGACTCCTCTGTTCGATCAGGCACCCAGGTGGAGTCAGTGACCTCATCATCATCATCACCCCCTATCTCCTCGTCACTGGAGCCAACTAGGCAGTATGCTGCAGCTGCTGGGGGAACATGAGTGCCAGTTATTTGTGTGTCACTGGAACCCCCTTCCTCTAGGTTGATTATACTCCTTTCTTCAACCTCAGAGTTTGAATCAGAGCAATGGAGTTCCTGCTCATTCTCAAGCAGCACGTCACTGTCATTGTAGTCAAACAATTCAGCTGACTCCTCCTTGTATGGTGGTGAGGCTACGGCAGGAGTAGCTGTGGACATGGAGGCTGCATTAGATGCTTTGGCAGCTGAGGTGGACTGTAAACCACTACAAGCCTGGCTGGCAGAGGACTCGGAGTATGAGGATGGCCTGGTTAGCCAATCCACCAAATCCTCTATGTTGCTGCTGCTTAAGACGGCCAGCACCAGTTAGAAAGGACAAGCATGCCCCTGCAGAGGATGCACCATGTCCACAACGACCAGAGGCACAGCCTCCCGACACAGAGGCTGCTTGCCCTCTTATCTGTGTCTGGGAGCGAATGCCTGTCCTTCATGCTCTTTCTGACATGGTGAGTGATATAGATTAAAGATATACAGAACTCTGATTCAACTCTGTTATAAAAATTGGAGATATGCAGAACTCTGATTCAACTGTGTTATCTAGATTAAAGATTTACAGAACTCAGGTATAACTCAGTGAGACACCCTGATAGCTGGCAGCCAGTGACAAGATACAGATTAAAATTCAGACACAAATTACAATTCTCAGGAACCTTCTATAAATCAGTGAGACCCACTGATGGGTGGCAGTGACAAGACACAAATTACAATTCCCAGGAATCTCCTATAAATCAGTGAGACCCCCTGATGGCTGGCAGTGACAAGACACAAATTACAATTCCCAGATATCTGCTAGAAGTGAGACCCCCCAATAGTTGCTGGCAGTGAGAACACACAGATTACAACAATTCCCAGATATCTTGTAGAGGTGAGACCCCCAATAGCTGCTGGCAGTGAGAACACACAGATTAAAATTCAGACACAAATTGCATTTCGCAGAAATCTGCTAGAAGTATGTGGTACCCCCTGATAGCTGGCAGTGAGAAGACACAGATTAAAATTCCCAGGAACCTCCTATAAATCAGTGAGACCCCCTGATGGGTGGCAATGACAAGACACAAATTGCAATTCCCAGGAACCTCCTATAAATCAGTGAGACCCCCTAATGGGTGGCAGTGACAAGACACAGTTTAAAATTCGCAGAAATCTGCTAGAAGTATGTGGGACCCCCGATAGCTGTCATTGAGAAGTCACAGATTACAATTCCCAGAAACCGCCTATAAATCAGTGAGACCCCATGATGGCTGGCAGTGACGAGACACAAATTACAATTCCCAGGAACCTCCTATAAATCAGTGAGACCCCCTAATGGGTGGCAGTGACAAGACACAGTTTAAAATTCGCAGTAACCTTCTATAAATCAGTGAGACCCCCTAATGGGTGGCAGTGACAAGACACAGTTTAAAATTCACAGAAATCTGCTAGAAGTATGTGGGACCCCCTGATAGCTGTCATTGAGAAGACACAACAATATTGCTGCATTAACAAAACAAAACAAAAAACCTGTTTATTTTTTTTTATATTTTATTATATTTTTATTTTTTATAATTTTTAACATTGTCATGTTTGGTATCGTTGGAAAGGCCATGCTCTGGTCGATCCAACGATACCAAACATTAACCGATAGCTGCCGTGGATCGGGAGATAGGGGGTTCCAATGAACCCCCTATCTCCACGATTGGTCGCAGTTAGGGGTTAACTCCAGAACTGACGTCATTGTGACGAGGTCTTGGGACTGTCGGCAGCTGCCGTTCCCCCACGCTGTTGTCTTCCTGCAAAGACATGACCATGTTGGCGGGCAGCGTCTTAGCGGGCAGCGGTGGGAGAGAGAGAACTCATAGCTGGGAGGAGGTGTTGCGTGAAGCTGCGAACAGGGACAATAAACTAGACCTGAGCCGCACTGAGGATCTTTGGGTTGTGTCGGAGAAGACTTCACGCAGTGCTGCCATCAATATTTTTTGATAAATTCTTGGTTATACAATGAATGTGACTGTGGACAAAAATCCATGTTGTTGTGACATCGCCTAAGCTTAACAAAACCATGCCACGGTAATCAAATCTTAAGGCAGTACAACAAGGTTGTGTTAGTGTGTGACATTTTTTGGCCAGGCAGGCAGTGTAGAATGTGCACAGTCACATTCATGGCCACAAATATGTTGACAAATTTATGACAAAGGGTCCATAGAAACGTCAATAAATTTATGTACATATAATTTTAACAGTGTGGAAAGAAACCAAGCCATACATATTAACTTATTAAGTAAGGAAAAGCAACGCACACAAACAGGAAAATATAGAAAAAATATAAAATTTATTTACAACACGCCACATGGCAGGCAAACTGCCCAACAGGGACACAAACATAGGGGAGGAGGAGGCTGGTCTCAGACTCTCTAGAGCCGTTCAAGGACGTCAACGGCGTTGTTGATGTGGTACCTGAACTCCTGCAGCAACTCCTGGATGGCTTCAAGGTTGGTGCCAGCCAGGCGTAGCTCACCGATTGCCATCCTGATGCTGGACCTGTCTGGTCTGGCTTCTCCTTCAATATATCCAATAAATGAAAGAAGGAAAATACAGTAAGTAAAGCATTTTTGACTGAAAGTCTTGAAAAAATATAACAGTAGTATATACCAGAGCTGGCGGCCTCCTGAGGCTCCGACTCCGACTCCTCCTCCACCACCACCATCAGCATCTCTTCCGGTGCTATATCTAAGAAATTAAAGAAATAATAAATACAGTAAACAACAAAACTGATTTATTTTTGAACAAAAGTCGATGCAAAATACAACAGTAAAAAAAAAACCTGGACTGGCGGCCTCCCGCGGCTCCGGCTCCCTCTCTCCATCATCGCCCTCCTCCTGCTCCTCCTCTTCCTCCACCTGCACCTCTTGTGCTATATATAAAAAAATTAAATGAAAATACAGTAAACAAAAAATGTTTCTGTTTTTGACCAAAAGTCGTTGCAAAATAAAACCGTATATACCAGCGCTGGTGGTCGCCCGTGGCTCCCCCTCCTCCTCCACTGGGGCACTGGTGCCCGCCGGGGCAGATGCTGCCTTTGCCTTCCTGTCTTCTGCCAAATCCAAAAAATAACACGTAAATAATGCAGACTGGAAAAAATGGTATATCTATACACTATATTTCCAAAAGTATTGCGACACCCCTCCACTACCCCACTACCAGCTTGACCCACCACTACTCCCATCTCATAGTTCTAAAGTCACAAAATATTTATTTATTATTTCCCCTGCACATAGACATATATTACTGTTCAATTATATATTTTTTTCAGAAGTAAACATTACGTTTATTCAATAAAAACTATTATTTGTGTTGAGTGCATACAAAACGCATTGTGCTGACTGCTTTTAGTTATTTTAGATGGCCTCAGGCTCAGCTTCTGCTAATAAAACTGCGGATATAGCAGAAACAACAGAAATCGGCCATTTTGTTTTGAAATTTGCATCTAAAGCGTTCAATGACACTGCTGCAGCAAACTGAATTGCTGCGCTGCAACAATTCAGCAGCTGCTGAGGACGTTTTGAACGCGGCTACTGTTTGGATACACTTTCAGAAGAACTACATGTCCCATCCTACCACTTAGCAGAGATGCAGAGATTTTTGTTGATGCGCAGGTGGGAGCCAATATTGGGCAAGCTGTGGGTCATCTCGTATGCATCACTCAATCACAACAACCTCCCCCCCCAGCACACTACAGTACACAGTGACAAAAGAAATCCAACATTGTAATTTCATCTACATACATCAAATATCACAATTTTCACGAATACGTAAAATCACAAAAAAGAAGAGCTATGGCAAAAATGCATGTATGAGTCCTGAAAACGCAAAGCTATACACATTGCATAAAAAAGGACTAGATCAATCAACGTATTTCTGTGCACATTAGCACATGCAAGCACATTATTATTATTATACAGGATTTATATAGCGCCAACAGTTTGCGCAGTGCTTTACAATATAACATGACACTTACGTTTGGCTATGACATGCCGGATGTGCCTCAGCTGCTCCTGCTCGCGTGCCTTGAGGTCGGACCAGCGTTTTCGGAGCTGGTCCTTCGTCCAGTCTTTGCCAAACAACTCCAGGATGGTGGTGCGAACCTTATCGAGGATACGGTCCTTGCGTGCGTTATTCTTCCTGCCGTAAGAGCCCTTACGGCAGTCGTAATCTCGTCTGTCAAAGATGCGGACCAGCTCCAACATCTCCTCAAATGCCATGTTGCTGGCCCGCTTCTTCCTGGGTGGTGTCTCTGGGGTGGAAGCAGATGAGGAGGTGTCCGAATGGGACTCTCTTCTTTGAGCCATGATCAAAACTTGTCAAAACTCTCTCTACAATGGCTCAATAAAGTTTACGACATCCGCGCGCACGCATGCGCGACCCGCGGACGAGTCGGATCCGATTACGAAAGAATTATCGTATCGACAGAATTATCGGATCATTGGAAACAACTTAAGTGATACACATTACAAATACAAAATTTACAGAATCAGCGATATAACCGATAATAGACTAGTTAAATAAATATACGATGTCCAAAATTACCGAAATGGAACCGAAATCACGAATGGAACCGAAATCATGAATAGAGCGAAAATAAATTTCGATTTGACACATTTCAAGTCCATTCGAAAACTCCGAAATTTTTTCGTTTCGGCTCGGAAAACTTTTAGTTTCTGCTGGTTTTCGGATCCGATCCGATTTGGAAATTCGGCCGAATCTGCAGACACGAATCGGGAAATTTCGTGAAAATTCCGAAACCCGAAACGCACATCCCTAGAATATATGAAAGAGCCTCTGAAATTACACCCATACACCCTGAATATATGAAGGAGCCTCTGAAATTACACCCATACACCCTGAATATATGAAGGAGCCTCTGAAATTACACCCATACACCCTGAATATATGATAGAGTCTCTGAAATTATACCCATACACCTTGAATATATGAAAGAGTCTCTGAAAATATACCCACACACCCTGAATATAAGGAAGAGACCCTAAAAATACACCCACACCCTGAATATATGGAGGAACCCCTAAAAAGACACCTGCAGACCCTGAATATATGGAGAAGCCCCTAAAAACATCCACACACCCTGAATAAATGGAAGAGCCCCATAAAATACACCCACACACCCTGTATATATATGGAAGAGTCCCTACAAATACACCCACACATCCTGAACATATAGAGGAACCCCTAAAAAGACACCTGCAGACCCTGAATATATGGAGGAGCCCCTAAAAACATCCACACACCCTGAATATATGCAGGAGCCCCTAAAGACACCCGCACATCCTGAATATATGGAGGAACCCCTAAAAACACCCACACACCCTGAATATATGGAGGAGCCCCAAAAAACACCCACACACTCCCTGAATATATGGAGGAGACCCCAAAAACACCCACTGTCATGTGCCTTGCCGCCGGCGCCGCAAGATAACTAAGAACAAGTTGCCTGATAGTGGTAAGAGTAGCAGTGGCCCTCCTGAAAAGCCTTGCTGAGCTAGTAACCAGCTGGACTTTCCACAATGAGGCATCTTGTGTAGAGGCTCCATTCACTGAAGCACACACCCCAACCTCACTCAGTGTTTGCACCAGGCCCTTGCACAGAACAACTCAGTACCCTCATCCAGCTGGACTTTCCACAATGAGGCATCTTGTGTAGAGGCTCCATTCACTGAAGCACACACCCCAACCTCACTCAGTGTTTGCACCAGGCCCTTGCACAGAACAACTCAGTACCCTCATCCAGCTGGACTTTCCACAATGAGGCATCTTGTGTAGAGGCTCCATTCACTGAAGCACACACCCCAACCTCACTCAGTGTTTGCACCAGGCCCTTGCACAGAACAACTCAGTACCCTCATCCAGCTGGACTTTCCACAATGAGGCATCTTGTGTAGAGGCTCCATTCACTGAAGCACACACCCCAACCTCACTCAGTGTTTGCACCAGGCCCTTGCACAGAACAACTCAGTACCCTCATCCAGCTGGACTTTCCACAATGAGGCATCTTGTGCAGGGCCGGTGCAAGCATTTTTGTCTAGTCAGGCGAAGGTGCGTTTTGGTGCCCCCCCATCCGTGTCATGTCAAGCCAATCAGGATAGAGGTGCCATAATAATCTCTATATATGCACACATACATATATACACACTCTAGTGTCGCACCGATACCACTTTAAGACCGAGTACAAGTACCAATACGTTTTTTCAGGTATTCACCAATATCATGCCCACTCAGATACATATATACAGACCAGAACATGTCCAGATAAATATATATATACACACAGAGACCTCAGACCAGAACATGTCCAGATATATATATATATATTGCCCCCAGCTCACATGGATATATTTGCCCCAGCTCAAAAGGGTATATATATTGCCCCCAGCTCACATGGGTATATTTGCCCCCAGCTCACATATGGGTATATTTGCCCCCATCTCACATATGGGTATATTTACCACAGCTCACACATGGGTATATTTGTCCCCAGAGCTCACACATGGGTATATTTGCCCCAGCTCACATATGGATATATTTGCCCCAACTCACATATGGGTATATTTGCCCCAACTCACATATGGGTATATTTGTCCCAGCTCACACATGGGTATATTTGCCCCCTGCTCACATATGGGTATATTTGCCCCCAGAGCTCACACATGGATATATTTGCCCCCAGAGCTCACACATGGGTAAATTTGCCCCCAGCTCACATCATTCTTCCCCTCAATTAATTTCACCCCCTCAATTCATTCTCCCCCTCAATTCCTCCACCCCTTCAATTCATTCTCCCCTTTAATTCATTTCATACCCCTGCTCACACGCGCACATCACCCCTGATCACACATCACCCCTGCACACACACACACACACACACATCACCCCTGCTCACACGCGCACATCACCCCTGATCAGACATCACCCCTGCTCACACACATCACCCCTGCTCACACACACACATCACCCCTGCTCACACACACACATCACCCCTGCTCACACACACACACATCACCCCTGCTCACACACACACACATCACCCCTGCTCACACACACACATCACCCCTGTTCACACGCACACATCACCCCTGCTCACACATCACCCCTGCTCACACATCACCCCTGCTCACACACACACACATCACCCCTGCTCACACACATCACCCCTGCTCACACACACCACCCCTGCTCACACACACACACACCACCCCTGCTCACACACACACACCACCCCTGCTCACACACACACCACCCCTGCTCACACACATACCACCCCTGCTCACACATCACCCCTGCTCACACATCACCCATCACCCCTGCTCACACATCACCCCTGCTCACACACACACATCACCCCTGCTCACACATCACCCCTGCTCACACATCATCCCTGCTCACACATCACCCCTGCTCACACATCACCCCTGCTCACACGCACACATCACCCCTGCTCACACATCACCCCTGCTCACACACACACATCACCCCTGCTCACACATCACCCCTGCTCACACATCACCCCTGCTCACACATCACCCCTGCTCACACACACACATCACCCCTGCTCACACATCACCCTGCTCACACATCACCCCTGCTCACACACACACATCCCCTGCTCACACATCACCCCTGCTCACACGCGCACATCACCCCTGCTCAGACATCACCCCTGCTCACACACATCACCCCTGCTCACACGCGCACATCACCCCTGCTCAGACATCACCCCTGCTCACACACATCACCCCTGCTCACACACACACATCACCCCTGCTCACACATCACCCCTGCTCACACGCGCACATCACCCCTGCTCAGACATCACCCCTGCTCACACACATCACCCCTGCTCACACGCGCACATCACCCCTGCTCAGACATCACCCCTGCTCACACACATCACCCCTGCTCACACACATCACCCCTGCTCACACACACATCACCCCTGCTCACACATCATCCCTGCTCACACATCATCCCTGCTCACACATCACCCCTGCTCACACGCACACATCACCCCTGCTCACACGCACACATCACCCCTGCTCACACGCACACATCACCCCTGCTCACACGCACACATCACCCCTGCTCACACACACACACATCACCCCTGCTCACACATCACCCCTGCTCACACACATCACCCCTGCTCACACACACACACCACCCCTGCTCATACATCACCCCTGCTCACACGCACACATCACCCCTGCTCACACATCACCCCTGCTCACACACACACATCACCCCTGCTCACACGCACACATCACCCCTGCTCACACGCACACATCACCCCTGCTCACACGCACACATCACCCCTGCTCACACACACACATCACCCCTGCTCACACACACACATCACCCCTGCTCACACGCACACATCACCCCTGCTCACACACACACATCACCCCTGCTCACACACATCACCCTGCTCACACACATCACCCCTGCTCACACACACACATCACCCCTGCTCACACATCATCCCTGCTCACACATCATCCCTGCTCACACATCACCCCTGCTCACACGCACACATCACCCCTGCTCACACGCACACATCACCCCTGCTCACACATCACCCCTGCTCACACACATCACCCCTGCTCACACACACACACCACCCCTGCTCATACATCACCCCTGCTCACACACACACATCACCCCTGCTCACACGCACACATCACCCCTGCTCACACATCACCCCTGCTCACACACACACATCACCCCTGCTCACACGCACACATCACCCCTGCTCACACGCACACATCACCCCTGCTCACACGCACACATCACCCCTGCTCACACGCACACATCACCCCTGCTCACACACACACATCACCCCTGCTCACACGCACACATCACCCCTGCTCACACACACACACATCACCCCTGCTCACACATCACCCCTGCTCACACACACACATCACCCCTGCTCACACATCACCCCTGCTCACACACACACACATCACCCCTGCACACACAAACAAACATCACCCCTGCTCACACATCACCCCTGCTCACACGCACACATCACCCCTGCTCACACGCACACATCACCCCTGCTCACACACACACATCACCCCTGCTCACACACACACATCACCCCTGCTCACACACATCACCCCTGCTCACACATCACCCCTGCTCACACACATCACCCCTGCTCACACAAACAAACATCACCCCTGCTCACACATCACCCCTGCTCACACACACATACATCACCCCTGCTCACACACACATACATCACCCCTGCACACACACACCCACCCCCCATACTCACACCCACCCACCCCCCATACTCACACCCACCTCCCCATGCTCACACCCACCTCCCCATGCTCACACCCACCTCCCCATGCTCACACACACCCAATGCTCTCATTCACCCATGCTCACACACACAGACACACACTCCATGCTTACACACCCACCTCCCCCATGCTCACCCCCATACTCACACCCCCTGCTTGCTACTTACCCTAGGATTCAAATCCCTGGCTGCCTCCATGGTTACAGCTCAGCTGGTCTCTCTCCACTCCCCCCCACCCTGCACGTGCTGGACACTTCCTGCACAGGAGCAGGGGAGGGAGGCTCTGCTAGCTGCTGTGAGGAGGAAGGGGGTGGATGGGCGGGGCCAGCATCTTCCCATGTGAGCTGTGGTCTGGCAGCCTCGTCTTCCTCCTCCTCTGCACCCCCCCCCCGCAGGGCCTTTACTTCCGGTGCAGCGTGTGGGAGTGGGATCCCACACGCTGCCGGGTAAATGGGAAACCTTGTGCCTGATCCTTGCAAGGCCTCCGCTCGCTGGGTGGTCCAGATTTTTCCGCCCCTCAACTGGCAGAAAGCCAGAATAGTAAGGCAGCCGCCTGTGCTGCCTTACACTAGCGCCGGCCCTGATCTTGTGTAGAGGCTCCATTCACTGAAGGTGATCTTATATTTCTACGTCTCACATAGCTTAATGTATTTTGTTTTTGATGTATATTATGTTAACTCTGTAATATCACTGTATGTGTTTGTATGTGTGTGATACATATATGTATGTATATATATATATATGTATATATGTATGTATGGCACACAAGTGTATCTTTATATATATTTGAATTGTTGCAATGCTATCTGAATTCTACATTTTCTACCCATTTGTTCTAAATCTGCAATTCTGCCAAATGCCCTGTTCAACGAACCTTACCTTTTATTGCCCCCTACAAACTCCCCCCTAAGTTCCTGGACAGTTTCAACCCAATGTGATGCTATTTGCAATCTTGATTTCTTTCAGCACACACCCCAACCTCACTCAGTGTTTGCACCAGGCCCTTGCACAGAACAACTCAGTACCCTCATCCAGCTGGACTTTGCTCCCACCCACCCCAAGGTTTTCATTTGATATATACCCAACTAATTGATCATGTGATATCGCAGCAACCTACACCATTTACTCTGGTACCTCTCTATTTCCTGTTTACTCACCTCCAACACCTTTCACTATAATGTTTATCCCACTATTGCTTCTCTTTTCTTTATCATCCCTTCTCTCTAAAGCTACTCTCTCCTTCTATACACCTTTCCAATTGCCCCAGGATGGAAAACCAGTGCCAATACACCACAGCCTGCTCAGTTCTTTTAACCTATCAGCTGAGTGCTGGTGGAGAGTGTTAAAATCCAGCCCTCCTACCCCCACACAAAGATTTAAAACTCTACAACCACATTATCAAAAGAAAACACTGTCCAAATTCCTATTTATTCTGCTACTTTCCCTGGCAAACGATGTGGAAACTAACCCTGGTCCTATAGGTGACACAACCTTTAGTCTCCCCACTAAAAAAGGCCTCTCATTTGTGCACTGTAACATCCGCAGTTTACTCCCTAAATTGGATGAACTTCAGGCTTGGTGTTGTTATTACAAACCCAAAATCATTGTGCTCAGAGAGTCATGGTTAACCCCAAAAGTACCAGACTCTGCCATATCAATACAGGGGTATTCATGTTTTAGAAAAGACAGAGCAAAGAGAGGAGGGGGAATTGTTATTTATGTTGAGGAGTCCATAAAGTTCACCCCCTTACAGACTTCTAGCTCTCCTGTCACCTTTGATTTCTTCTCTGGTATAATTGAGATCCCATTCAGTAAATCAATCATTGTTGCTGGGTTCTATCGCCCACCGAGCTCTCCAGTGCACTCCCTCTCTGACATATCTCAAATCCTTAATAACCTACTTGCCCAAAACCAAAAAAGTGAACTGCTGGTCCTTGGCGATTTTAATACAGATTGGCCAAATCCTAAAAACAATAAACACTGCTCACTGTTTAAAACTTTGCAGCTAACTCAATTAATCTCCTCCCCCACTCGCATTAATATGAAAAGCCCCAACCATACCTTGTTGGACTGGATTCTCTCCTCATCTCCTGATAGAATACAGGAGGCAGGCGTTCTTGCTAATAGCTTTAGTGACCATTGTCTAGTGTACTGCGTGCGCAAAATTAAGGCCTTGAAATCTACCCCAAAGGTAATAACCACCAGGTCTTTCAAGAAATTTATTCTTGAATCCTTCCTAAGTGATCTCAAACAGCTCCCCTGGTACAGGCTAAACCTAATCCCAGACCTAGACTGTGCAGTTGAATACTTTCAGTCTGAGCTCCTGCAAGTCTGGAATTTCCATGCCCCGCTGCGTAAAGTGCGAGTAAAAGGGACTCATCTCCCCTGGGTTACAGCTGATCTTACACTAATGTACCAGCTTAGAGATTCACGGTGGTCAAATTTCAAGAGTACTGGTTCCATGAACGATCAATACGAATACCGAAAATGTCGGAATGAATGCACAAAACAAACAAAAATGGCCAAAGCCCATTACTTCAATGAAAATCTAAACAATAACATCTCAAACCCTAGAAACTTTTGGAGAACCATAAGTAACATACAAGCACCCCCAGTCCACTCCCAGCCAGCTGCTGTCAAAGTAAACAACCAAACCCTGCAACACCCGCTAGATGTAGCAAATGCCTTTAATGATTATTTTGTTGGATGTGCCACCACTTTGATTGCCAAGCTAGGAAATGACATGCAATCAGAGAGGCCTCATGCAGGTCAGGCCCCCCCAACTGTGCAAAGTCCCTGTATCAGACAGGAATTCAGTTTTAGACCAGTGCCTGTCAGTGTCGTTACTAAACTTCTCCGTAAGCAAAAAATGAAATACCAGTCTGGACCTGATCAAATACCAGCAATGCTGCTGAAAATCAGTGCGCCAGCAATTGCAAATCCAGTCGCAACCCTAATAAATGAGTCACTGGCAACTGGTTACATACCCAAGCTCTGGAAGACTGCAAGAGTGGTACCTATCCATAAAAGTGGTGACAGTACTTTGGTATCCAACTACCGTCCAATATCGTTGCTCCCTGTAATGTCAAAAGTCTTGGAAAAATGTGTCTACACACAATTACGTGATTATTATCAATATTGGAACTACTTAACCCAGGATCAATCAGGCTTTCGCCCAAATCACTCAACCACAACCGCCCTTTTAAAAGTCTGCAATGATATCCAAGCTGGGATGGAGCAAGGAAACCTAACTGGAGCCATCTTCCTTGATTTTGCCAAGGCCTTTGACACGGTAGACCATGGCATCTTGTTAGAAAAACTTAAAAACTCTGGCATTGGTGATCGCACGCTAACCTGGTTTCAATCATATGTATCCGACCGATCACAATATGTGTCAATTTCTGGCAGCTCCTCCCTCCCGCTCCCAGTCACTTGCGGTGTACCCCAAGGCTCAATACTAGGCCCCCTGCTATTCACAATATTCATAAATGATCTGCCCAACGTCTGCAAAGCCTCAACTGTACATATGTACGCAGACGACACTGTGATCTATACCAGCAAACCAAATCTCCCACAGCTGGAGGCCATGCTGCAAGAACAATTCACAGAGGTAGAAAAGTGGATCAAAAACAACAAACTTTTTTTAAATACTGACAAAACTGTAACGATGCTCTTTGGAACAGCACCTAAACTACACAAATTGCAAAATCCCCATCTATGTGTTGGGACAATATCAAATGGCACACTGACCACAGTCACTTCTCTCAAATATCTAGGTATGTGGTTGGACCCTAATCTATCCTTTGTCCCCCACATCAAAAAACTCTCATCTAAACTTTACCCCAAACTAGGTGCCCTGTACAGAAACAAATCCTGCCTGAGTCCCGCGGTAAGAAAGCAGATTGTACAGCAAATGCTTATGCCGGCTATTGATTACGGAGATGTAGTGTATGCAGCCGCCCCGCAAACACACCTTCATAAACTTACTACACTGTATAACTCATTCTGCCGCTTTGCGCTACAATGTAACTACATGACCCACCATTGTGACATGTTAAAACAGCTAAACTGGCCATCGCTAGAATCCAGACGCACCCTTCACCTTTCCAGCCTGGTGTTTAAGAGCATCTCTGGGAAGCTGCCACCCTACCTGAATAGACTGCTTCCCCCAGCAGCTCCCTCATCCTATAACCTCCGATCCAGGACCAGCACCTTACTTGCAATACCACAATACAAAAAGACAGTGGCTCGGTCCTCATTTTCCTACAGAGCACCACAATTATGGAATAACCTCCCAGACACCATCAAATCTTCCACCAGTCTTAAGTCACTCAAAATTTCCCTATTAACATACCTCAATACAGAATGCACCTGTAAACATGTAACCTAGTGACTATATTTCCTACATATTTATTTTCTGTTAATCTGTATATTTGTGTTGTTAATATCTTACATTGTATTACTTTGTATTTCTATAAATGTAACACTTCAATGTACTTGAACCCAGGACATACTTGAAAACGAGAGAAATCTCAATGTATCCTTCCTGGTAAAATCCTTTATAAATAAATAATGTCTTCCAAATTTTCCTCTACAAAAGAGGACCACACCTATTCCAAAATTCTTCTGCATTAACCTAGTGTTCTCCTCACTAGCAAGAAGCTACCTCCTGTTCCTGATACCTGCTTAGATCCTTGTTGTATCCTGTCTTCTCCATGTTATTATCTGCAGATAACCCCTCTACAGTTTCCTGCCTCGAAGATTCTCTGCTATAGATCCTGTTTAAAGGTATTCTGCTACAGATCCTGTATAAAGATACCTGCTATAGATCGTGTTTAAAGATATTCTGCTACAGATCCTGTATAAAGATCTCCTGCTACAGATCCTGTTTAAAGATCTCCTGCTACAGATCCTGTTTAAAGATCTTCTGCTACAGATCCTGTTTAAAGATCTTCTGCTACAGATCCTGTTTAAAGATCTCTGCTACAGATCCTGTTTAAAGATCTCTG
Source organism: Leptobrachium leishanense (assembly GCA_009667805.1). Taxonomy (NCBI): domain Eukaryota; kingdom Metazoa; phylum Chordata; class Amphibia; order Anura; family Megophryidae; genus Leptobrachium; species Leptobrachium leishanense. The sequence goes on from CM019068.1 coordinate 119,749,966, forward strand.
CTACATATCCTGTTTAAAGATATTCTGCTACAGATCCTGTATAAAGATACCTGCTACAGATCCTGTTTAAAGATCTCCTGCTACAGATCCTGTTTAAAGATCTTCTGCTACAGATCCTGTTTAAAGATCTTCTGCTACAGATCCTGTTTAAACAGGATATGTAGCAGAGATCTTTAAACAGGATCTGTAGCAGGTATCTTTATACAGGATCTGTAGCAGAATATCTTTAAATAGGATATGTAGCAGAATATCTTTAAACAGGATATGTAGCAGAGATCTTTAAACAGGATCTGTAGCAGAAGATCTTTAAACAGGATCTGTAGCAGAAGATCTTTAAACAGGATCTGTAGCAGGAGATCTTTAAACAGGATCTGTAGCAGAATATCTTTAAACAGGATATGTAGCAGAATATCTTTAAACAGGATATGTAGCAGAGATCTTTAAAGATATTCTGCTACAGATCCTGTTTAAAGATCTCCTGCTAGAGATCCTGTTTAAAGATCTCCTGCTACAGATCCTGTTTAAAGACCTTCTGCTACAGATCCTGTTTAAAGATCTTCTGCTACAGATCCTGCTTAAAGATCTCTGCTACATATCCTGTTTAAAGATATTCTGCTACATATCCTGTTTAAAGATATTCTGCTACAGATCCTGTATAAAGATACCTGCTACAGATCCTGTTTAAAGATCTCCTGCTACAGATCCTGTTTAAAGATCTTCTGCTACAGATCCTGTTTAAAGATCTTCTGCTACAGATCCTGTTTAAAGATCTCTGCTACATATCCTGTTTAAAGATATTCTGCTACAGATCCTGTATAAAGATACCTGCTACAGATCCTGTTTAAAGATCTTCTGCTCCTGCTACAGATCCTGTTTAAAGATCTGCACAGGTGGTGCAGTAGACCTTGCTTATTTAGATTTCAGTAAGGCTTTTGATACTGTTCCGCATAGAAGGCTTATCAATAAATTGCAATCTTTGAGCTTGGATTCCAATATTGTTGAATGGATTAGGCAGTGGCTGAGTGACAGACAACAGAGGGTTGTGGTAAATGGAGTTTATTCATTCAGTTTATACTTGTTACCAGTGGGCTAGCTCAGGGGTCAGTACTTGGACCCATTCTCTTTAATATTTTTATTAGTGATATTGCAGAATGTATTAATGGAAAAGTATGTCTTTTTGCTGATGACACAAAGATTTGCAACAGGGTTGACGTTCCTGGAGGGATCAGCCAAATGGCAAATGATTTAGGTAAACTAAAAAAATGGTCGGAGCTGTGGCAATTGAGTTTTAATGTGGATAAGTGCAAGATAATGCACCTGGGACGTAAAACCCCAAGGGCTGAATATAGAATATTTGATACAGTCCTAACCTCAACATCTGAGGAAAGGGATTTAGGGGTTATTATTTCAGAGGATCTAAGGGTAAGTAGTCAATGTAATAGAGCAGCAGGAAATGCTAGCAGAATGCTTGGTTGTGTAGGGACAGGTATTAGCAGTAGGAAAAGGGAAGTGCTCATGCCACTGTACAGAGCACTGGTGAGACCTCACTTGGAGTACTGTGTGCAGTACTGGAGACCGTATCTCCAGAAGGATATAGACATCTTAGAGAGTGTTCAGAGAAGGGCTACTAAAATGGTGTACGGCGTGAAGGAGAAAAGTTACCAGGAAAGGCTTAATGATCTTAATATGTACAGCTTGGAAAAAAGATGAGACAGAGGAGATATGATAGAAACATTTAAATACGTAAAGGGAATCCACAAGGTAGAGGAAGGGAGTATATTTAAACGGAAACAAAGTAGCAAAACAAGAGGACATAGTCTTAGATTAGAGGGACAAAGGTTTAAAAGTAACATCAGGATAGCATTATTTTACTGAGAGGGTGGTGGATACATGGAACAGCCTTCCAGTTGAAGTGGTAGAGGCCAAAACAGTGATTACATTTAAGCAAGCATGGGATAGGCATAAGGCTATCCTAAACAAAAGATAAATCCAGGTAAAGTATCCATGTAATTGGGCAGACTAGATGGGCCGAAAGGTTCTTATCTGCCGACATTTTTCTATGTTTCTATCTCTGCTACAGATCCTGTTTAAAGATATTCTGCTACAGATCCTGTTTAAAGATACCTGCTACAATTCCTGTTCTAAAGACCCTCTGCCTTCCCAGGACTCTCTGCCTGCAAATAACACTCTACTTTTGTTATCTATTTTCCCTAAGACCTTCCTTCAGTCTCCATTCTCCTAACTATATCTTCCTCCATATCTGGCCTAACCCTGCTCTACTTCCTATTTCTATCTACTCTCTTATGTATTTAGTATAGTTCAGTATAGTTTTAGTATTCTCTTTTCTCTACCTTTTCTCTCAGCTTGCCTCTTACTTAACCCCTCAAGGACCGCTGACGTACCCTGTACGTTCTGTCCACGGGTCTCCCTTAGACCCGCGGACGTACAGGGTACGTCAGCGGCGCTTAACCCCCCCCCCCCTCCCGCCCGATACTTACCTCCCTTGCTGGATCCCTCGGCGATCTGGCAGGGAGGAAGCCTGCCCATGTGATTTACATGGGCAGGCGAGGTTGACGTCGCCACGCTGCGTGGTGACGTCATCAGTAGGGATGAGCCGAACACTCCCCGAGTTCGGTTCGGAGCCAAACCCGAACTTTCCAAATGTTCGGATCCGGACCCGAACCCGAACTCGAACTCAATACAAGTCAATGGGGCTGAAAATTCGGTTTTTAGATTGCCCTCCAAGAGGGCATATATGCTAGATATTTGCCATAAAAGGTGTATGGGGGTCCGGGTAGTGCCCTGGGGGACAGGAAACAATGACAAAAAGTAAAAAAAAAAAGTTTTAAAAGGGACAGTGAGTTTTCCATGAAATAAGGGTTAAAAATAAAAATGAAAAATTCCTTCAAATATCTTGCCTAGGAGGTCCCCATAACCTGCCCGTGAAGTGGCGGATTTCTAGGATGTATAGAAATATGTAAAAACCAAAAAATGACATTTCAAATGACGGTAAATGCTTTTCCTTTAATCTATCCATAAACAACTGCTTGGGGCGGCAGTCTGTATGAAAAGAGGAGACATTTTCGGACATGCAGAAAAAGTTTACTGATTTTTTTGGCAGTGAAAAGCAGGAGAATGACTGGAGAATGGAAAATTCTAGACCAAATAGCCGATTTGGAAAGTGAGATAAATGGGAGAATTTTTCTGGTTTGGCTATTTTGACCTAGTATTTTCTCTTCAGTCATTCTGCTGCGTTTCACCTTTCTCTGAATAACCCTGTCAGGGTTATTCAGAGAGCGGTGAAGAGCAGGAGCATGACTGGAGAATGGAAAATTCTAGGTCAAAATAGCCAAACCAGAAAAATTCTCCCATTTAGGCTAGGGTCAGACTAGCGAATTTTTAACGTGCGTTTAGGCGCACTTAATCACGGCCGCACTAGCAGCAAATGACGGCCAATATACGAAGTACGGTCGCACGAAAGTCCGGCTGCGCAACGCAAGTGGAAAATGAACGCATTTTTTAGAGAAGCAGAACCGCTAGTATGGACGTACAGAGTGCGCTGCGTCCACTAGCGGCGTGTGTGCGTGATTTGGAGACGTCAGACCCTGCTCATGTCCGGCCAACATAACGTCCAGACACCCAAAGTTTCCTGGTTTGGATCCGTAAAAAATCACACACAAAAATGTGCATCGTATGACCGTTTTCGCGCGTTCCGTGAAAAAATACGGCAATGCGTTCGGACGCACTTTCGGTCGCTGTGAAAAATGCGTTAGTCTGACCCTAGCCTTATCTCACTTTCCAAATCAGCTATTTGGTCCAGATTGTTCTCTTTTCCTGCCATTCTCCTGGTTTTCACCTTTCTCTGAACAACCCTGAGAGAGAGGTGAAAGCCAGGAGAACTGGCAGGAGAAGAGAACAATCTAGACCAAATAGCCAATTTGGAAAGTGAGTTAAATGGGAGAATTTTTCTGGTTTGGCTATTTTGACCTAGAATTTTCACTTCTCCAATTATTCTCCTGCTTTTCACCGCTCTCTGAATAACCCTGTGAATGTTTAATCCCGAGGTGAAAAATAACATTGCTTTAGATGTTATTTAGAAATTTTTTCAAACACCAGTTAAATGCAGCATATTAGGATGTTTTAGGAGGGAAATTAATTCTCAAATCTCAATCAGAAGCAGACACCACCCCACCCCCTCAGTATAGTGTACAATGTATCAAATTGATTACCAGACTAAAAACATCTGGTGTTATGCCCGTTTGTGAACAGAGGTCATTTAGGCTAGGGTCAGACTAGCGCAGTTTTAACGTGCGTTTAGCCGCACGAAATCACGGCCGTACTAGCAGCAAATGACGTCCAATGCCGGGGAACATACGAAGTACGGCCGCACGAAAGTTCGTCCGCGCAACGCAAGTTGCAAACGAACGCATTTTTTCGAGAACGTCAAACCGCTACTACTGACGTACAGAGTGCGCTGCAGCTGCATAGCGGCGTGTTTGCGTGATTGGGAGACGTCAGACGCTGCACACGTCCGGCCAACATAACGTGCACAGCCCAAACACTTCCTGTCTTGTCTGGGGGTAGCTGCAAGTTGCGTTAGACAATGGCTGGGACTGAGATCGACGTGGAGAGGCTGATCAATGCAGTGGCAGAGCATCCCGAGCTGTGGGACACGGCCTGCGACAGCTACAAAGACCGGCAGAAGAAGGCCAGTGCATGGGTCACAGTGTCCAGGGTGGTGTACCCAGAGTACGAGACGTGGTCTGATAAAGAGCAGAAGCTTCAGAGTGAGTAAATGATCATTTTATTGCATAGAATTCAATTGCATTGAACTTGAATGTAATATCAAACAAAATGGCATAACGAATTATCGTTGTCACTAAGGATGTGCGTTTCGGCTTTCAGAATTTCGGAATTTAAATGACATTTTCCCGATTCGTGTTTTCTGATGCGGGTGATTCCCAGATAATTTTTCGATCCGAAAATGTCAGATCCGAAATGTTTCCGAGCCGAAACTAAATATTGTACGAATATTCGATTGGACTTGAATTGTGTCAAATCGAAATTTATTGCTTTGAAACGAGAACAGACGTTGCGAAAAATGAAAAATGTCCGAAATCACGAAAAGTAGATCCAAAAAACGAGCAAAGTGACACAAAAAAACGAAAAATGGTCCATATTCCGATGACATATCCCCGAAAAACGAGTCGAACCGAATCGAATCAAAACAGGGATCGTTCGAAACGAGCCGAATCGAAAACTTTAAACATCCGAAAAATCGAACAGAAAAAATAATCGGTGCACAAGCCTAGGTGTCACATGTCAAATGATGTCCATCTGCCATGGCACCTGCCCTGCATTGCTAGTGAAATAATTAGACAGAGCATCGCGAAACCTGTTGGTGTGTCTATTCACAGGTATTATGTCATTGTTAGCATACTCATCCAGACCCGTTACTGTGAGGGTATCCTCGAAATTAACCCCATCCCTTGCACGAACATAGTTATGTAGGATGCAACAGCATTTCACTATATCCACACAGAAATCCACATTTACATCAAGTGGCCGATGAAAATCCTCCACTTGTTGCTCAGTATGCCAAAGCTACACTCGATATACCGTCTCGCCCGCGACAGCCTGTAATTAAACACCCGCTTCTTCAGTCAGGTGTGTCCCCGAGTATGGCCGCAGGAGATGTGTGGATAGGCCGAATGCCTCGTCACCCACGAAGGCATAGGGGACTGACACGTCGCTGCCAGGCAAAGGTGCGGGTCTGGGGATGTTCAGGTTCCCACCCTCAATCTCATTCCACAGTGTTGAGTTCCGAAACAGTGTTGAGTCCGAGTCCTTGCCGTATGATCCGACATCCACATACACAAAATTATAGTTGGCATCTGCCACCGCCAGTAGGCCAATTGAAAAATAATGTTTATAATTTTGATACAGTGAGCCACTGTGCAGTGGCTTCACTATGCGGACATGTTTGCCGTCCACCGCTCCCAGGCAGTTGGGATAGTTCACTCTCTCCCAGAATCCTGCTGCAATTGCCAGCCATGTCTCGCCTGTGGGTGTTGGCAAACATTGGTCCTTCATGGTTTCCCATATTGTTTGGCAGACCTTGCGGACGATCTCACCAGCTGTCGATCTGCCAATGCGGAAGTTGTAATGCAGATCCTTCAAACTGCATCCACTAGCGAGATACCTAGAACATGAAAGAAGCTGTGTTATGATCACATCATATAAACCTAACCTTATGTCACTCTCATCATGTTTTGCAGCACATGAAGCAATCAATAAATGGCGCACGGTGAGGAACAATCATACCCGGGTCCTGAAAAAGGAGGCTGAAGCTGCTCGCTCTGGAGCTGGTGCAAAGAAGAGGCGCAGCTATTTGTATGCTGACCAACTGTCCTTCCTGAGGAAGAGCCAGGAGCCGCGCAAGACCGTGAGCAGTATTGACCGGCCATCCACCTCTAGCTCACAAGGGCAAGACCTGCAGCCCGAAGGATCTGGCAGCTGCCAGGTGGAGGTCGAGCAGGGTGGTGCGGAGTCCCAGGTGGAGGATGTGGAGTCCCAACAGGTGCCGGGTACAGCACCCACAGACAGCACCAGTACGGCTCCCAGGAGGAAGAAGCCACCATCAGCTGATGTCGAGCAGGCCATGGTCGCATTCATGGAGGCGCACCATACACATCCACGCTGCATGTTCGCTGATTCCGAGGACATGTCCTTTTTTAATTCATGTCTCTCCCTGCTCAACATGATGACCCCAGCGCAGAAGGTGGATTATCGCCGCCGAAGCCTGGACCTGATACATGAGATACTGTCCCATCCACAACAGGCACCTGTATATCACGGTGTCGTGCCACAATACCCCATGGTTATTCCCACCACTGCCAGGCGTTGCCTACCCGCCCACCCATGTCCCCTGTTGCTGGGCCACCCCCGGAGCCAGAGTACCACCGCAGCCATATGCACGGTCCTCATGACCCAGATGCTCCTCGGTATCAAACCATGTGAGGTGTATCGTCTGTTCGTTTATGTTTGTCACAGTTTATTCATGTTGTTCTACTATTTTTATTTTATTACCTTCATTGGACATGCAATAATATATGTGTTTAATATGTTATTGTTATCTTCTGTCATATTATTTCGGGATTAAATATTTTATTTGTTTCACATCGTTGTCAGTGTCATTACTCTTTCGTTACGTGTTCTGGAAGGTGATGCATGCGTGTGTGTGGCCATATAACTACTGACCTACAATATTATTATTATTATTATTATTTTATAAAGCGCCAGCATATTCCGCAGCGCTGTACAATAAGCACAGTACAGACAGGGTTACAATACATTGAACAACATTTGACAAACAGTACAGGAGGAGATGAGGGCCCTATTCCCGTAGGAACTCACAATCTAGGAGGGTTGGGGTTGGAAACAGGAGGAGAGGACTGTAAGGTGAGAGTGATTGATGGTTGCGTCAGTGAGTTGGGTGGTAGGCTTCCCTAAATAGGAATGTTTTCAGGGAGCGTTTGAAGGAAGAGAAGTTAGGGGAAAGTCTGACAGCACGAGGGAGAGCGTTCCAGAGAGTGGGGGCTGCGCGTGAGAAATCCTGCAGTCTATCATGGGAAGAGGTGATGCGGGGAGAAGCTAGGCGCAGGTCACTGTTTGACCTTAGGGAGCGGGCTGGGGTGTATTTGGTGATTAGTGAGGACAGGTAGTGGGGCGCTGAGTTAGTGAGGGTTTTGTAGGTAAGGATAAGGATTTTGAACTTAATTCTGCAGTGGATGGGGAGCCAGTGAAGGGACTCGCAGAGGGGAGTGGCAGAGACAGAGCGGCGGGTGAGGTGAATTAGCCTGGCGGAGGCGTTCAGGATGGATTGTAGGGGGAGAGGCGGGACAGAGGGAGGCCAGATAAGAGATTATTGCAATAGTCGAGTCGGGAGATTACCAGGGCGTGTATGAGTTGTTTTGTGGTGACAGCGGTAAGAAATGGCCGAATTCTGGAAATATTACGCAGTTGGTATCGGCAGGAGGAGGAAAGAGATTTGATGTGGGGGATGAAGGAAAGAGCAGAGTCCAGTGTAACTCCAAGACAGCGAACTTGGTTTGATGGGGAGATGGTGATACCCTCCACCGTGATAGAGAAGTCAGGAGGTGGGGAGGCATTAGAGGGAGGAATAAGTAGGAGCTCAGTCTTTGACATGTTGATCTTTAGGTGGTGGGAGGCCATCCAGGAGGAGATGCCAGATAAACAGTCACTGACTTTTGAAAGGACAGGGGGAGAGAGATCAGGGGTAGAGAGGTAGATCTGAGTGTCATCAGCGTAGAGGTGGTAATTAAAGCCAAAGCTGTTGATGATTTTGCCCAGGGAGGAGGTGTAGATGGAAAAGAGCAGAGGACCAAGGACAGAGCCTTGAGGTACACCAACAGATAGAGGCAATGAAGAGGAGGAGTTACCAGCAAAGGACACACAGAAGGACCTGTTGGATAAATAGGAGTCAACCCAAGCAAGTGCAGTGTCACCGAGACCCAGAGAGTTGAGGGTCTGTAGAAGGAGGGAGTGGTCAACAGTGTCAAAAGCAGCCGAGAGGTCAAGCAGGATGAGAATAGAATAGTGGCCGTGTTTTTTAGCAGTTAGGAGGTCGTTGGTGACTTTGGTGAGGGCAGTTTCAGTTGAGTGTAGCGGACGGAAGCCAGATTGCAGGGGGTCAAGTAGGGAATTGGAGGACAGGAAGAGGGAGAGGCGGTTGAAGACTAATTTTTCTAAGAGCTTTGATGTGAAGGGAAGCAGGGATACAGGGCGGTAGTTGGATGGAGAGTTGGTGTCTAGGGATGGTTTCTTTAGTAAAGGGGTAACTAGCGCGTGTTTGAAGGCGGATGGAAAGGAGCCAGTGGAGAGAGATAGGTTGAAGATGTGTGTGAGAGCAGGGGTGAGGGAGGAGGAGAGGGGAGGAATTAGATGTGAGGGAATGGGGTCGAGCGGGCACGTGGTGAGATGTGAGGAGGACAATAAGGAATTGACTTCCTCCTCAGTGGTTGGGAGGAAGCGGCAGAGGATGGCAGAGGGGACCTGTGAGCCTCTGCACACCGAGCACATGTCTGATGACTGGCAGCGATGTCATGAATGCAGGTGTTTGATAGTACTTACCGCAAAGTGAGGACCAGCATCTCCTCCGGTGGTATGGCAGCCCTCATGTTGGTGTCCCTCTTAGTCAGCGGCTCACGCACCTTCATCAACAGTTCATCAAAGGTGTGGATGGACATCCGCAGGTAGTTGAAGAACTTCACGGGGTCCCTCTCTCGCAGTGGCCTGTACAGTGTCACAAAGTGGCCATGCGTGTGTCTGGCAGTGTTGATTGGATGGACCCATGTTCGCCGTTGTCTTTTCTTCTTCAGGTACAGGTATCCCAGTGCAGCAAAAAGAAACACTTGGACTGCATCCATCTTGGAAAAATGCCACCATTCCCAAAATGCCTTTTTATACCCTTTCCCTTTTATTTGATTCATTCTGCAATTGATTTGGTTGATCATATCTCTCTTCTTCCAGCTCCGTGAAACAAAACGTACGAAAATGCGCATCGTATGACCGCTTTCGCGCATTCCGTGAAAAAATACGTTCGTTCGTTCGACCGCACTTTTTCACGTTCGCGGGGAAAAATGCGTTCATCTGACCCTAGCCTTAGAGTTGATAATCTTTCCACGTACATATTAGTTTTTAATTCAATATCTAATAAACCGTTGCTTATAATATTCTACAGTAAAGAGTCTCTTTATTTCTAGATCTTTTTAGTTTTTTTTGTTTTTTTTAAGCATTCTCTATACTTTTTTCAAAATTTCTTTTTTTTTCGAACTTGAACCGAACACACCCAAAAAGTTCAAAGTTCGCGAACTTTCGAACCTGTCAAAGTTCAGGCCGAACTCAGAACCGTCCGAACCCGAACAGCTCATCCCTAGTCATCAGCAGGCGTCCCCATGCAAATCAATGGAGAGGAGGGGGGTTCCTTCGGAGCCCTCTATCTCCCCAACCATTGAAGCTAGGGAGATGCTAGGGAGAGTCTCCCCTTTTCGCTGCCGAATCGCGTTTCGGCGCTAATTGGCGCCAATACGCAATTCGAACCTGGAGGGGGGCTGACATCTTGGATGTCAGCCAAGCCTCCAGGTCCCCCCCCACCCACTGACAACCTCACCATATGTGTGAGGATGTCAGTGGGCCAGTTAACCATCTAGCTGCCATGTAGAGATAGGGGGATCCTTAGGATCCCCCTATCTCCTGATCCATGGCAGCTAGATGGTCATATTTGACATCATTTGAAAGGCTGATCATGGCCTTTCCAATGATACCAAACATGACCAGGTTTGGTTTAAAAAACAAATAAAAATAAATAATAAAAAAAATGTAAAATAATTATTTTTATTTTTTTTTGTCTGGGGGGGGTTTAATTAAATAGGACCTAGGCTGTCACCTCAAAATAATTAGCACAAAATGGTCAGAATGAGACAAAATGGTCAGAATGAGCGCAGCGCACATAGGTGAACTGGCTCAGCAGTGAAAGGGTTAAAAAGCAAAAACATGTAAAAATTGGGTATTTCTATTCTCGGGACAAAATTTTGAAACTATTTAGCCGGGGTCTTTATTGGTGGTTGTAGATTTTGTGGATTAAATTACGAAAAAGTATGTTTTTTTTTTTTTTTTTTACAATTTTTTTTTCATCATATTTCATATATATATTTTTTTTTATAGTAAATTATTGGATATGATGGAAATAATGGTATTTCTAGAAAATCCATTTAATGGCGGGAAAAAGGGTTTATAATATGTGTGGGTTGAATAAACGAGTAAGAGGAAAATTTGACCTAAACACTAACAGCGCAGAAACGTAAAAACAGCAGCGGTCACTAAAGGACGGATTTGTGTAAAACCGCCCGGTCACTAAGGGGTTAATCAACAGCAGCATTAGATACTGGGGGATACGATGGATATACAGTTCCACCTGCAACTGCGAGCAGGAGTTCCAGCACACCACCAAATGTTGTTAAGCTACAATTCCCAGAAGTCTCTCAATCCAATAGATGATCAATCAAACAAGGGAATTGTAGCTCAGCAACATCTGTGGGCAGGTCAGTGTTGGACATCCCTGTTACAGGGGGAGCAGGTACTTTTTTCATGCAGCAGGTAGTACTGTATGAAACAGGGAGGGGGAGAGAATGAAGTCCTTTCTAGAACTCCTCGAGCTGGACACTGGAGGAAAAGGGAGGCTGGTACCCTTCGAGCAGCGCAGATGTTGCCTTACAGTATCTGCCAGCGACTTCCTGCACTGTCTCTGAGCTCAGACGGTGGGAGCAGATCATGGAGGAGGGGAATCTGAAGGATCTGGCATGAGGAAGTGATGGGTGCAGCGGCTGTCAGTATACATCGCACAGAGGATACATACTCATCAGCCGCGGATTTTGACATAAAAGCAATATAGCGCTCACTCCCGGAGGAGCCGCTGAATTAACCTCGGGTTAGTCTCACCGCACTAGGGAATAAATATACACCAGCACTGTTGTGGATTTTATAGATTATATACTTTACTGATCCCAATAAAGCGGCATATAATGTAAACACGGTATATGAACGACAGGACTTCGTAATGCGGGAAAAACACGCGGCGGCAAAAGAAAAGTTTAACGCCTTCGATTCTGGAGTGTAAGTCCCGTGAAAGTAATGTCTCAAAAAGGTGTGTGTGTATGATCTCAGGTACCCGGGTACTGTATTCAACTGGCCAGTGAATGGAATGAGCAATCTTTGACTAGTCAAGTTGGGGCCCTGTAGATTTAGACAATAATGCAGCGTGCTTTGTTATACTTGGAACTGTGGCCTGGAAGGCCTCTCACCCATCCGTTAGACAATCTATTCCGCTGCCCGATCAAGGATGTCTCTCCGCTTTTGCACTGGGACTCTGTGCCACCGGATCCGCTTCCCTTGCTTGTCCGATCTCCGCAATGAGAAACTATGGCCTACCGCCTGCACTCCCAATGGATCATCGTGGTCTCCTTACTCGGGGTCCAACCGGAACTTTATGCCTGTGCAAAATCTCTCAGCGGTGCGTAGGTAGGTCTCTGGCAAGTCACCCGCGAGGTGACCACGAGGCAGCGCCTGCTCTCCGGCCTGGTCACAATCTCTGGCAGTCTCACGTGCGTCTTCTACCTTCTGCCGCTCGGCTCACTCTGGCTATCCCCTGCACAAGGCTGCGGATGTCTTTCCTTTCTCTCCCACCCACTTCCTGTCTCCACCGCAAAGCACGATGGAAATTGTAGTTCCGTTTGTGTCCAGCATAGTCCATATTGCCCCTGTCTCCCTCTGGTGGCCACAACAAGTAAATGCAGCAAGCAAAATCTTAAAGCAGCGCTACACTCTCCCCTCCCTTGAACTCTTGGGTGTTGACATGACATTTCAACATTTACATTAAGCAATATATTAAGGCTCAGTAGCAAACATATAATGGGTCAGATATACATCCTCAAGCTGACTCATGCTCTTGACTACCTCAGCTAGCATAGCAGACACTTCAGGCAACCTTCGCACAGTGGTAACAGCCTCTTCAGTGCTATGTCCCGGTGAATCGTAGGTGAGTCTCTGAGGGGGTCGGATAGAACGTTTAGACTCTGGTTCAATCATCTCCTCTTCGGGTGGAAGTGCCACATTTACGGGCTCAATTCTTTCATCCACAACTGGAGCAGACACCTCCTCTGAGTATGAGCCTTTCAGCGAAGGCATAGAACTATAATCTATGGAAACATCTTCTGGAATTTCAGGAACTTCCAAGGTTTCAGGTACTTCAGGTCAGAATTCTGGAGCATCAGGCCTCAGGCTACTTTCACACTGATCAGAGGCCGGAATAACTTCTTCAGGCTCAGGTGGGCACACCCAGCTCAAACACCAGTCCTCTTCCTCACTGTCTTCTTCACTTTCTCTGACAGAACGTAACTGTTGAGACCGAGTAACAGGAGCCGAACAAGGAACAGGTGGATTTGGCAAGGAAAGTTCATCTCCAACTGGTATCCGTACCGCCTCTCTCAAGGGTAACAGATGATTTCTGTGCCAGTTCTTTAGAGGCCCGGCCTTTCCATCTGGACGGATTTAGTATACCGGCAGACCAGGCAGTTGCTTGCAGACAATGTAAATTTGAGAACTCCATCTATCGGCCAGATTGTGTCTTGCAGAAACACCCAAGTTATTTAACAAAACCCTATCGCCAGGCTGAAGGTCCTGTACCCGAACTCTCAAATCGTAATTTGGCTTGTTTCTCTGCTCTCTACCTTCTGAGGTCAAACGGGTCTGTTCAAATGCAGCAGCTAGGTTTCCCCGGAGCCTGTCCACATAATTTTTGTAGGAAGTGACAGACGTCTGGTCAAGAGATAGGCCAAAAGCTAAATCAACTGGCAGTCGAGCCTCTCTTCCAAACATGAGACGATAAGGCGAGTATCCAGTTGCATCACTTTCAGTACTATTGTACGCATGCACCAGCGTAGCTATGTGACGACTCCAACTCTGTTTCTCTTTAGCTGACAGTGTCTCCAACATATTCAGTAGAGTGCGGTTAAACTTTCTGGTTGAGCATCACCTTGGGGGTGATATGGAGAAGTTCGAGTCTTCTGAATTCCTAGTACTTCTAACAATTGCCCGACAAGTCGGCTCTCAAAGTCTCTGCCTTGATCTGAGTGGATTCTTTGTGGCAGGCCGTAATGAACGAAAAACTTCTCCATTAAAACTTTTGCTACTGTAGGAGCACGTTGGTCTTTTGTAGAGAAAGCTTGGGCATAACGAATGAAGTGATCAGTCACTACTAAGATATTTCCCTGCCCGCTAGCATCAGGCTCTAAGCACAGGAAATCAATGCACACCAAGTCCATGGGTCCTTGACTTTGCAGGTGGCTCATTGGAGCAGTTCGGGTTGGTAGGGTCTTTCTCTGAATACACCTCAAACACGAATGGCAGTAACTTTCAACTTCAGATCTCATACAGGGCCAATAGAACCTGTCTCGCACCAGTTTAAAAGTTCTCTCTGCACCCAAATGTTCATGATCATCGTGCAATGCTCTCAACACACTTTCTCTGTGCTTCTCTGGGAGGAACAATTGTTGCGTTTCTTCAGCATTATTCGAGGGGCCCCTTCGGTAGACCACCCCATCTAACATCTTCAGCCGCTCCCACTCTTTATAGACCAAACGAGCTCCTTCGGGAGAATTTGTCAGCAGAAGTCCCCTTTGACCTGCGTTCATTGCTTTCATTGTCAATCCGATCAGGAGATCTCTGGCTTGATCTACTCTCAGGTCCTGTTTTGAGAGAGTAGGTAAGCTTTCACTCCTCAGCTGTGTAGGATTACAATAGAGTTCTGGAACGCCCGCAGCCATAACTCCTATAGCCTCTGCCCCAATCGCTCCCTTGACTCGGCGCTCGGCCCCTTGACATAAGGCTTGCACCCCATCTGGAGTCAAGTGAGTCCATTCCGTATTATAAGGCCTTTTTGACAAAGCACCTGCATCTCAATTATTTACTCCAGGGCGATACTTAAGGCTGAACCGAAACCCTGACAGAGCGGCCAACCACCGATGTCCCGTTGCATCCAGTTTCGCAGTAGTAAGGACGTACCTAAGAGGATTGTTGTCAGTCTTTATCACAAATTCAGCCCCATACAGATAATCTTTCAGCTTGTCTACTACCGCCCACTTCAAGGCTAGGAACTCTAATTTGTGGGTAGGATAGTTCTTCTCTGAAGGCGTAAGGCTTCGGCTTACATACGCTACAGGCCTCAACAATCCATCATATTCTTGGTATAGCACTCCCCCTAGACCTTCTCTGCTTGCATCCACATGCAATTCGTACGGCTTATGAGGATCAGCGTAAGCCAGGATGGGAGCTCGAGTCAGACTCTCTTTCAACTTCATGAAGGCACTTTCACATTGATTCGTCCATTCTTCCTGGATGGATTCTCGAGCCTTCATTGGCCCTTGAGCTGACGAACTTCGATCAGAGGCCTTGGAGCCTTCTTCCACTTCTTCTTTCTGTAGGAGCTTATTCAAGGGTTGAGTTATCTTAGCAAATCCTCCTACGAATCTTCGGTAATATGAGCAGAACCCCAGGAAAGATCTAAGTTCAGTAACATTTCGGGGTCTAGGCCAGGAAGATACGGCTTCCAACTTTCGAGGATCCGTTGAAACACCTTCTGCCGAAACAACATGTCCCAGGTACGTAACGGAAGGTAGACAAAATTGACACTTCTCCAGGGACAGTTTCAACCCCTCTTCGTTGAGCCGCTTCAAGACCTTCTCCAACCGCTGCTCATGTTCTTCCAAAGTCTTCCCGAACACAATAATATCATCTAGATACACCAACACTTCTATCAGGTTCATATCCCTGACTGTCTTTTCCATTAACCGTTGGAACGTGGCAGGAGCCCCCGTAAGGTCTTGAGGCATTCTGTTGAACTCAAAGAATCCCAGTGGGCAGATGAACGCTGTCTTCTCTTTGTCTTCAGGATGCATTGGTATCTGATGATACCCACTTCGCAGGTCTAGTACACTAAACCATTTTGCTCTAGACAAACACTGTAGGGCATCTTCTATCCAAGGAGTAGCATATTGATCAGGAATGGTCCTCTGATTTAACGTGCAATAGTCTATACATAAGCGGATAGAACCATTCTTCTTTCAAACCATCACTATGGGAGAGGCATAAGGACTCCTGGACTCTTGAATCACCTTAGTCCTCTGTAGTTCATTTAGCTGTTCTCGTAGATCATCCAAGTCCCCCAGCGGAACTCGTCTTGACCGTTCTTGAAATGGCTTATCCTCTTGTAGTTGAATGCGATGTTCAGTGCTCTTAGCTAATCCCACGTCGAACTCATCCTTCGAGAACAAGTCCTTCCATTTTAGAATCTGGGACTGAAGTTGCTTCTTCCATTCAGGCTAGATGGGAGCATCTTTAGGATAGAACCTTTCAGCTGGAATCTCTTTATTCACTTCCCCCCCTAAATCGGTAGGGGAGAGAGGCGTAACAGAAGCCACTTGTCCGATGGGCATTCGTGCTTTCAGGATCACTGGAGAATCAGACACATTACACACACTAACTGAAACTCTTCCTCGTGTCCGTTTCAAAGCTCTGGTAGAGATTATCTCAGGGACTACTTCTACTCTGGCCTCACTCCCATGACTGAGATCAGTTTCCAGTACCACATAAGAACCCGGCTGTGATCCGTTCAACTTGACTGAAGCTCGGAAGCTCGCCACTTCTCCTGATTGCAGAACCTTCTCTGTTCCTCCCAATCTCCACAGACGCCCCACTTCAGCAGGTGCCCTCTGTTCTTCGATCATTCGTTGATAGACTGGACGTAACATCGGATGCACTCCTCTTGTAGAACCTTCTTCCATCACTATGGGAGTCAGCAGACGTCTCACCAGATCAGTGTTCGTCCCACTAGCATAGAACGTCTGTTGGCCCCTGAAGGGCGTGGACACACAATGGCCAATGCATCACAACCTCCAGACTGTTCGATGACTTTGGATCCAATTTCTAACTTCACTTGTAGATATCCATCATAGGGAAGCTTCTCAGTTCCGATACCCCAGATCTCAAGGTCCTTTAGTTTCTTTAGAGTTATATGTTTCAAGTGCTTCTCGTAGAAGTCTCAATAGATCAAAGTCACTTGAGCCCCGGAGTCTAACAGAGCTTTAGTGTAGACTCCCTCTACTTGGATTGGAACGATGGGAGAAGGACCTACCAGCTGGTCAGGAAACTTGTTCGTAGCCGCAGGAGGTATAGACCCAGTTCGCTGTACCCTAGCCTTCTTCCTGACTCGTTGAGGTCTTGGGTGTGCATTGATCCCCCGCAACATAGGACCGGATACTAAGGGAGTAACTCTTTCAGTCCTGGCAGACACAGCATTTGGCACGGATCTGGACCCTCTCGGCCTTTCATTTGGGACTTGAAAATTGGAGCGGTTTTTTTCAGTCGGGCACCTAGTTTGCTCCCTCACCAGGGCCCTCTGGAGTTTCCCGCTTGCAAAGTGGACAACAGTTTTTCCACGGCCTTCAGGAGTTCTTCGACCGGTTTCTTTTTGGCCCTCCCCTTTGGGCACTGGGCCCTGAAATGGCCGATTTCCCCGCAGCCAAAACATTTCTTCCTCAAAAGTGTGGGCATATTTTCTTATTGCGGCTCACTTGGGGACCCCCTGTTCGAGGCTACAGCAACCCCCTCAGTTCTGGTGTCCTTAGCCGACAGCAATGTCATCAACTCTATCATTTGCGACATCTGAGTTTTTAAAGCCAGCACTTCGGTCTGTATGTCTGCTACACAGAGAGTTCCTACTTCTGCGGTGAAAACTGTGTGTGACGCATTAGCAACCCTTTTAGCCTTAATTTAAGGCCTCTTCTTCTCGGATAGCTTTGACCAGTTTGGAATAGGTCAGTCTCTTGCTCTGGTATCTAGTCTGAAATTTTAACATTATGGGATCCAGTGGGAGTGCTCCTTTGAAAATTTGATCCATCAAAGCTTTGCTTGCATGACTCGGTTCCATGCCTCCTTTGAGAATGACCTGATGGATGATTTTATCCAGCCGCCAGACATAGGTGGACAATTCTTCTCCTTCCTTTTGATAGGTGTGAGAGAACTTGTGGATAGGACCGGCACAATCCTCCACTCCCCCGAAAATTTCCTGTAAAGCTTCTAGATACTCCGCAGCAGTGCAGCCTGGCTTGTCCCTTTTCAGATTGCGGATAACATCTGAAGCAGGACCTCTTAAGCTCTCGATCAACCTTTGTCTCTTCACGGTGTCAGCAACTTCCCATTCTTCCACGGCTTGCACTGACTGATCTATCCAAGTCTCAAAATCCTCTTCTCCAGTTGGCACAGGGACCTTACCAGAATAAAACTGTAACTTGCGATATCCATAATTGGGAGACGCAGCGGAGTTTTGGGCTAATGTTTCCACCAGCTTTCCCATTGTGGTAAAGAATGCAACAGGAGGGAACCCTGTCACCGGGGTTGAAGTAGTATCTGGTACCCTGTGACCGGATGTTGTTGGGCTAGCCGTGGGAACATTCGCGGGATCACCACGTGGCACGCTGGGCTGGACCAGTTGAACTTCCACATTGTCGGCCAGCTTCACACTCGCGCCCTGAAAACACACAGGAACATCCTTTCTCCACTCAAAAGAACATATGTGTGAGAAGTCATTCAAGTAATTGAATTTAAGCAAGCATGGGATAGGCATAAGGCTATCCTAAACAAAAGATAAATCCAGGTTAAGTATCCATGTAATTGGGCAGATTAGATGGGCCGAAAGGTTCTTATCTGCCGACATTTTTCTATGTTTCTATGTTTCTAAGTCTCTGGGTTTGCCTTAATGTCCAGTATTGCCCCCCTATGATCTGGTGTCAGCGCTGCCACGGCCCGGCGAATCTGATCTTCGACCCAAGTGTCTGCAGGAATGTCCATGACTATGCTTAACTCTATCTGGCTATTTTGCTCCTCACACCGTTTGGCAGCAGTATCTGGATCCATAATTAACCCTTTAATTGCGGTTTCTTACAGATACTGCATTCGCGGAACTAGCCCCCACGTGTAGCGCTCACTCCCGGAGGAGCCGCTGAATTAACCTCGGGTTAGTCTCACCGCACTAGGGAATAAATATACACCAGCACTGTTGTGGATTTTATAGATTATATACTTTACTGATCCCAATAAAGCGGCATATATAATGTAAACACGGTATATGAACGACAGGACTTCGTAATGCGGGAAAAACATGCGGCGGCAAAAGAAAAGTTTAACCCCTTCGATTCTGGAGTGTAAGTCCCGTAAAAGTAATGTCTCAAAAAGGTGTGTGTGTGTATGATCTCAGGTACCCGGGTACTGTATTCAACTGGCCAGTGAATGGAATGAGCAAATCTTCGACTAGTCAAGTTTAGACTTAGACAATACAAGTTACTGTAGATTTAGACAATAATGCAGCGTGCTTTGTTATACTTAGAACTGTGGCCTGGAAGGCCTCTCACCCATCCGTTAGACAATCTGTTCCGCTGCCCGATCAAGGATGTCTCTCCGCTTTTGAACTGGGACTCTGTGCCACCGGATCCGCTTCCCTTGCTTGTCCGATCTCCGCAATGAGAAACTACGGCCTACCGCCTGCACTCCCAATGGATCATCGCGGTCTCCTTACTCGGGGTCCAACCGGAACTTTATGCCTGTGCAAAACCTGTCAGCGGTGCGTAGGTAGGTCTCTGGCAAGTCACTGTCCCGATCCCAAGCACCCGCGAGGCAGCGCCTGCTCTCCGGCCTGGTCACAATCTCTGGCAGTCTCACGTGCGTCTTCTACCTTCCGCCGCTCGGCTCACTCTGGCTATCGCTTGCACGAGGCTGCCTTTCTCTCCCACCCACTTCCTGTCTCCACCGCAAAGCACGATGGAAATTGTAGTTCCGTTTGTGTCCAGCATAGTCCATATTGCCCCTGTCTCCCTCTGGTGGCCACAACAAGTAAATGCAGCAAGCAAAATCTTAAAGCAGCGCTACAGCAACATTACATGAAGACAGTTACACCCAGGGGCGGACTGACAACTAATGGGGCCCCCGGGCAATATGAGACCATGGGGCCCCCTTGTGTTGCACCCACAGGCCACACCCATACAAAACCCCACCCAGAGGCGTAACTAAAAACCTCAGGGCCCAGGTGCAGGAACCATGATGGCCCCCCCACCCTAGGCAAAAACGTATTTTGTCCCCCCTCCCGTCAACCTGCATTGGTCCCCTCCAGGTCCACAATGTTGACTCCACGCAATCAGTGTCCCATTTTTTTCAGGTCCACTATGACCTCTTCAGTCCATCCCATTTTTAATGTAATGTGCACTATTTGTATCTCACAGAGCTCCACAGCAATAAATCTCCCAGTAATGTGCACTATCACTGAGCTCCACAGCAATAAATCTCCCAGTAATGTGCGGTGTGTATGAACGTATCACAGAGCTCTACATTAATAAACCTCCCACTAATGTGCAGTGTGTATAAACGTATGACAGAAATCTACATTAATAAACCTCCCACTAATGTGCGCTGTGTATAAACGTATCACAGAGCTCTACATTAGTAAACCTTCCACTCAGGGCCGGATTCACATAGGGGCTGATGGAGCAGCAGCTCCAGTCCCATGCCCCAGAATAGGCCCAGAGAAAGGAGAACTATGTCTGCATTGATGGGCATTTGGACCCATGTATCTCCAACTGCATAGCAGCTAAATGGCCATGTGAGGTATCACTGGGAAGGCCAGAGTATGGCCTTTCCAATGATACCAAACATAATCAGTTTATTTTTTATTTTTACATAAAACCTATTTCTTTATTTTTCTTTCTAACACAGCAATATTTTTCACTATTCAATTATAAAGTGAACAATGATGCAGCACTAACCATCTCATTTCTCATGTCACCAACAAGTGTGGCGGTGATGGCACAATGCGTTTTTACGAATTGTTATATCAAAAACCTAAACCGCCGCACTGCAGCGAGGAGCACTGGGGGGGACATTGGAACCCTGTGTCACTAATCTTTACACCTCACAAGGTCAAGGGAGGTGTCATTGGACAAGACAGAGTCTGGCCTTTGCATTAATACCACACATGACCATGTAAAATCTAGAAGAAAAGAAAACAGAAAAACCTTATTTATTTATTTATTTTAGCTTCAAAGTGATGACAATGTCCTTTTGTCACGTGTAAAATGAGCAATACCACTGCCATTACTCACTTCATTTCCCACGCTGGGAGCAAGGCTAAAATTGTGTATTTTCTCAGAAAAATGCAATAACAGGTTCCCATTTAAAAAATCTAACAAGAATTCCCTATAGGATATATAACCACAAAGGTTTGGATGATAAAATCTGAAAAAATGATTTTACACATTGTATATGATTGAAACCTGAATGCAAATTTCCTCACACGGTATCTGCCTGGTTAGATATACCCATATCTGCACTATTCAATAACCTAAAATATGTTTTAATTTCGCTAAATTCCAAAAAAGGCACCAAAATATTTAGCTCCAGGCCCATAGAGATCTTAATCCTGCCCTGCTTCCACTAATGTGCGCTGTATATAAACGTATCACAGAGCTCTACATTAATAAACCTCCCACTAATGTGCACTGTGTATAAACGTATCGCAGAGCTCTACATTAATAAACCTCACAGTAATGTGCGGTGTGTACGAGTATCACAAAGCTCTACATTAATAAACCTCACAGTAATGCGCAGTGTGTATGAACGTATCACAGGGCTCCGCAGCAATAAATCTCAGTAATGTGCAGTGTGTATGAGTGTATCACACAGCTCCACAGCAATAAAACTCACAGTAATGTGTGGTGTGTATGAGTATCACAGAGCTCCAAAGTAAAACTCACACATAAGTATAAAATAAATTTAAAAAATAATTATATAAAATATAGGCAAGCCCCCTGGCCCAGGCAGGCAAGTGTGGGCCCCCTGGACTCGAGGGTCGTGGTGCGGTGACACCCTCTAGACCCCTGGTAGTTACGCCCCTGACCCCACCCCCTACAACGCAACACCCACGTCCATTTTTCGGCTAAAGAATTTATTTCTGAGCTCCTTAAAATAACCTTTTTGAAAATTGCGTGAAGAAAATCCACTTGGACCCAGCAGCGAAATGGGGAATCCATTGTGCCCTCTCCAGACTTAGATGGCGACAGCTCTGCTACAGCAGCTATCACCTACTCACTGCAGCTAAGGCGGCACCGATGCACAGAATGTCCATGTGGCACACGAGGGAGTCTACCGATCACTTTAAAAGATACTTACATAAAAAGGTACATTAATGATACACTGCACATTACAGAGCTCCACAGCAATAAAACTCACAGTAATGTGCAGTGTGTATGAGCATATCACAGAGCTCCACGGCAATAAAATTCACAGTAATGTGCGGTGTGTATGATTGTATCACAGAGCTCCACAGCCTCCCCCCCACCAGGCCCCTCCTTGCTTTATTCCCCCCCCTCAGCAGCCCCCTTCACTTTATTCCCCCCTTCCTCAATTTAACCCCTTCTCACTTTATTCCCCCTCCTCAATTTATCCCCTCCTCAATTAATCCCCACTTTATCCCCTCCTCACTTTATTCCCCCATCTCAATTTACCCCCTCCTCCCTTTATGCCCCCTCCACCTTAATTTATCCCCCCTCCTCAAGTTAACCCCCCCAAAAAAAGTCTCACGGCCGCTCTGGAGACTCTGTCCTTTGGCTCCAGATGCAGGCAGGCTGACTCGGCTGGAGGCTGGACCTTGGCAAGCTCTGATCACACCCTGTACTCAGTTGTTCTCTTCTATCTCTCCTCTTCTGACTCTGCGTCAGCGTGCACTATGCTTTAAGTGACATGGAGGGGCGGAGTCATTGCAGTGTGCCGTCATTTTCGGCAGTCATTTTCCTTCTTGCATTGATACTCTGTTTTCTTGTGTTTAGTAAATGTACTGCCAGAGTCCATAATCTAGATTCCATGTGTAGCGCTCACCCCCGGAGGAGCCACTGAATAAACCTTGGGATAATCTCACCGCCCTAGGAAATAACTATTACACCAGCACTGTTGTGGATTTTTATATATTATATTCTTTACTGATCCCAATAAAGCAGCATATAATACGCATATACGGTATTTGAGTAACAAGAATTTGTAACGTGGGAAAAACACGCGGCGGTAAAAGAAAACCAGTTAACCCCCTCTGTTCTGGAGTGTAAGTCCCGTGAATAATAGCTCAAAAATCTATATGTGTGTTGTCTAAGGTACCCGGGTACTGTGTTCAACTGGCCAGTGAACGAAAAAAGCAATCTTTGACTAGTCACCGTTGGGGCCCTGTGAATTTAAACAATATTGCAGCGTGCGTTTCTGTTTTGGAACTGTGGCCTAGAGGCCTCTCACCCATCCGGTGAACGAAACTGTCCAGGACTCGATGCCTCAATCAAAATATCTTCTCCGCTGTGTACTGGGACTCCGTGCCACTGAATCTGCTCCCTGCTTGCCCAAATCTCCGCAACTGGAACAACGATCCACCGCCTGCACTCCCAATTGATCAGCGTGGTCTCCTAACTCGGGGTCCTGCCGGATCCAGCTTGTCCTCCAGACCTCTCAGCGCTGCATAGGTAGGTCTCAACACGGTCACTGTCCCGATCTCCAGCACCAGTAAGACAGCGTCTGTACTCCGGCCTGGTTGCAATCCCTGACAGCTCCAACGTGCGTCCTCCACCTTTAACTGCTCCGCTCACTCTGCCCATGCCTTGCAGGAGGCTGCTCATTTCTTTCCTCTTCCTGTACCACCTCCTTCCTGTCCTCACGCAAAGGATGATGGTAGATGTAGTTTGGTTTTGTCCAGCATAGTCCACAATGTCTCTGTCTTTCTCTGGTGGCAGCAATAGTTCAATGCACCAGAATACAGTGTTTTTAAAGCAGCGCTACACATGTCTCTGGCAATTCCATAGATAAACTACATATAACAGATGACAGACCCTCCAAATTCTTCCCCAACTAAAGGCAATAGAAGTTGTTTTGGGGGGGGTGGGGGTCGAACATGAAACATTACATATGAATCATCTCGGCGAAGCTTTGCAAAAAGGTTAAAATATGATGAATAAAATCATAAATGCCCAATAAAATGTTTTCACCGTGCACATATTATAGAGCTTGTTTCAATTTCAGCATTAACAATTTTTTTCTCCCGAGAAAACTTTTTTATGTGAAAAATAATTGCATAAAGCATGCTTACGGATGATAACGAGGCTAATTAGCAAGCTCTGCTGACACCAACAAATATCTTTGTCCTTTATTTCGTCCTATATCCCCCTCCTCAATTTATTCCCCCCCAAAAATCTCACGGCCTCTCTGGAGACTCTTTCCTTCGGCTCCTTATACAGGCAGGCTGACTGGGCTGGAGGCTGGACCTTGGCAGGCTCCGATCACACCATGTACTCGGTTGTTCTCTTCTCTCTCTCTCTCCTCTTGTGACTCTGCATCAGCGTGCACTACGCTTTAAGTGACGTGGAGGGGGGGAGTCATTGCAGCGTCCTGTGCTCATGATTACAATGTGGGAGGCACGCTGCAATGGGCATGTGGGAGCTGGAGGCAGCAGACTGAGAGCACCTGTGTGGCGTGCGTGGAGTGCGGCTCAGCCCGGCCCGGCCGTTCAGCTGCTCGAACCCGGCTGCTCGAAACAGCTCCAATACTAATGGAGAGCAAGAAACTGGCGGCCCACTGAGCCAGGCCAGTTCATTTAAACACATTCATTTTGGACGGGCCCCTACCAACCCACGGGCCCTCGGGCAGTGCCCGAGTGCCCGATGGGTCAGTCCGCCCCTGGTTACACCAGAGCTACAGTGCATTAACCATAATATGCCAACACACAAAGACTGAAATGGAGTTTCTCTGAACATCGACAACTAGGAACAGGCTAACACATACTACTATGTCCTGTAGACCCAGCAATAACCCCAATGCATCCTGTTACTTTCTGACACACACACCACTAGTATATCCTGCAAACCAATATATCCTGCTACATACATACCACCAACAGGAAGCAGCCTCTGGCTGGCAGGACCTCATCCTTGTCTGGTCTCTTCTGCCGCCATGTGACCTGAGCTGATCACGTGAGGGGGCGGAGTCAAGGCAACGTGCCTGCTCATTTACAATGGGTATGCAGGCACGCTGCAGCGGTGATTTCAGAGCGCGCCGCTGGGCCAAACCGGTGGAGCCCACTGTGTCTGAGCAAACCGGGCCCCTACCAACACGTGGGCCCTCGGGCAGTGCCCGACGGCTCAGTCCGCCCCTGCGCACGTTCGGCGACTTTTCGTTCTCTTCAATTCGGTACGATTTGGCGATCCCATTTTGGCGACCCTGCTGTGTATTCAGCAAGCACCACAGGGTCTCCGAATTGCAGGGAAAAGCCGCCGAAAACTAACCGCAAAACCCGGCGAATGCACACCGAAACCCGCAAAAAACATCTGGATTAACCCGCCGAAAACACCGGAAAAATCCGAGCAGGAGTCGATCACATGCATCGCAGCCGCTGGAAAAAGCCGAAACCGCAGACGAATGCAGTGAATAAATTTGAAAAACAGTTTGCTTGAATGTTTGAAAAGTGAAACGCTGTTTGCAAAGAAACTACTGAGTGAAAATGTCTGAAATTTACATATGAGGTCTAATGAATAATTAAAAGGGCTGTTACAGAAAAAATTTGTAAAGTAATTTTTTTTAAAAAAAAAATCTGATTTAAAAAAAATACCGAAAAATGCTTAAATTATCCCAAAAAATATATAAATAAAGAGACACTTTACTGCAGAATATTATAATCAACGGTTTATTAGATATTGAACTAAAACGGGAATATTTTTAACATTGAAGTCTATGGGATTCGCCTGAATAAACCTGCCGAATTAAACCACCGAATGGCAGGGCATTTAGGAACCCTTTCACTACTGTTTTTTTGTTCTTGGAATAGCTGAAGCATTGCTTCTCTATGTGGATTCACTGCCCTCGAACAGGCACTGTATGTGCAGGCAATTCACCAGGATTTGGCGAATTGCCTGCTCTCTGGATAGCCGAATGGCCAAGAAAGGTAACCGAATGCTGATTTTCAGCGTTCGGTTCCCTTTCAGCAGCCATTCGGATCTCTTTGAATTACCCTGATAGCTTTTGCAAACTTAGCAACTCGACTATATAATTACATTAATACATTACAATCATCTGCACTGATGTACATAAAAGAATTCAAACTTTTGTTGCAGTGAAATACTTTAATAAAAAATAACATGGAACCAGATTTCTCATTTGTCCCCCCCCCCTGTTTTACTTAAAATGGATTAGGCCACTCTCCCTGTCCAACTCACATAGTTAGTTTGGCCCAGCCCCATTTCCTCCTTAGCAAAGTTTCTCTTCCTGTCAGTCTAACCATAGAGACATGTAAGTAAACATCCTGTTATATTGGGCTATTGCATCCTGTTTTAACGTCCTCCCATAACAGAGTACACCTGAGAAGCCTTCTCTTCCCACAAGACACCTTTTATTTGCTGTTACTTTCCCAATAAAGTGAAGAAAATACGTACAGGGTTATTGAAAGAGAATCGAAAAGTCACTGCACGTTCTGTGACTTTTTGTTCTCTTCAATTCGGTGTGATTTGGCGGTCCCATTTCAGCGACCCTGCTGTGTATTCAGCAAACTCCACAAGGCCGTCTTAGTGCAGGGAAAAGCCACCGCAAACCCGACGAACACTCACCGCAAAACCGGGCGAACGCACACCGAAACCCACAAAAACATCTGGATTAACCCTGCCGAACACGCCGGAGATACCCGAGCAGCCGCCGATCACAGCGCAGAGCAGCCACTGTAAAAAGCCGATACCGCAGACGAATGGAGTGAAAAAAACCAAAAAAGAGTACGCTGTTTGAAAAGTGAAACGTTGTTTGCAAAGATAGTAGTACGTATCTGGTGGCGCGATGGAAGTCGCTTTTGGGTATCTGGTGGTTCTCTTAGTTCATTTTATCCAAGTGGATCATATAAAAGAAGCAAACAATATAATCGTGCAGAGTGTTATTTACAAGTTTAGTAAAAACTATTGTGCAATGGTTCCACTCACAAATCTAGACCCCGGACACTGGCTCTGAGTGGATGAATGCTTTCGGGTACTTCACTTCTCCGCTTATAAGGTGACCCACACCTTATTGTAAAGGGAATCTCTTCTCACATGGAAATAGAGAAACAAGAAAACTTTCTTGTGCAGATCTTACGGGTTCAATATTATATAGTATAATATGTAGATTGCCAACTCACATTTGGTGGAGCTTAGAACCAAGCTCTTGGTGTGTATGCCTATGGACCTATTTGCAGGTTAAGTCCATAAAAACCCTCTAGAACTCCAGAACACCGGGGATTCAAGCTCAATGAAAAATTTATTAAAACATAAGTGCAAATAAACAATGTTACTGGCACAGCCAGATGACCAGGATGCGTTTCGCCAGGTTTAATGGCTTCCTCAGCTGGATTACAGGCTAATTCAACATGCTGATTAAATAGTGTCCTTAAAATTGTCCCCGTGTGTTCTTAATTGCGTAATTGATATGCGTTGCACATCCCAAACCACACCGTTTAGGGTTCGGGGCGGGCGCCGCCATCTTGCGCATGTGTTCCCTCCTCATATGCGTTCCACTATGCGTATCACGCCGTTGACCCAGATGATGTGTGCGTTCCACTGCACGTGTCACGCTGGGCCTCTGATCGCGCTGGTTCTTTGCCTCCTTCTTCGTTGTGGAATATTTTGCTCAATCGCCATCTGCGGCCCAGCGCGATCAGAGGCCCAGTGTGACACGCGCAGTGGAACGCACACATCATCCGGGAAGTGGATAAAGTATCCGAAAGCATTCATCCACTCAGAGCCAGTGTCCAGGCTCTAAATTTGTGAGTGGAGCCATTGCACAATAGTTTTTACTAAACTTGTAAAAAACACTCTGCACGATTATATTGTTTCCTTTTTTTATATGATCCACTTGGATAAAATGAACTAAGAGAACCACCAGATACCCAAAAGCGACTTCCATCGCGCCACCAGATACATACTACTATACATTGTTCTCTACACTGGTTTGGGGGAAACCACTGAATTTCTGGTTTGGCATTGGTTAATTGGTGGTGGTACAAGTTTTGGGCGCCGTCCATTCTTTTTGTGTGTGTTGTTTGCAAAGAAACTACAGAACGAAAATGTCTGAAAATCACATATAAGATCCAGTGAATGATAATAAAAAGGGCTGTTACAGAAAAAAGAAAAAACGATTTAAAAAACAAACGGAAATTTTTTTTCGCCAAAAAATGCCTAAAAGATCCTAAAAAATCTATAAATGAAGAGACTTTTTAATGTGGAGTATCATAATCCACGGTTTATTAGATATTGAATTAAGCAGGGCAATTCAGCAACTTTTTCCTGCTGGTTTTTGTTCTCTGAATAGACAAAGCATTGCTTCTCTATGGGGATTTCACTGCCCTCGAACAGGCACTGTACAGTGTGTGCAGGCAAATCGCCAACATTTGGTGAACTGCCTTCTCTCTGGATAGCCGAATGGCCAGAAAAGGTAACCGTACGCTGAATTTCACTGTTCGGTTACCTTTCGGCCACAATTCGGTTCTCTTTGAATAACCCTGAAAGGACTTTGTGTGTTTTGAAAAGGGGATGAGTTAAACTATCTGACTTCAATCATATCCTGCATGTAACATTCACTTCTTGCATATGACCCTGGGGTTCCAGAATAAAAAGCCTAAACAGCCTCAAACATGGAACAGTAACAGAAAAAAATCTAAAGAAAAATAAATAAATAAAACTTCTTCTTTATCACCTGCATGTTTATTCTAGGGACGATTTTAACCTTCACGCCTGGCCACACTCTTGATTAGTCGCCATATGTATGGGGTCGTTACTTGATATGTAGTAGAGGCATGGGCGTCCGCAGCATGGGGGGGCACTTGCCCCCCCTGGATCAACAGGCTTAAATTATGATAATTTATTCACTGCAATGCTGCAGTTCCTCGGCTCTCCACTAGGCTGCCTGAGCATCACATCCCCACTCCACCTCCAATCCACCACGTGCTCCCACTCATTTTGCAGGCTGGGAGAGGCAGGACTGAGGTGCAGCTGCCCCTATGGGCCACAGGCTGGGATGCTGGACACAGGAAAAAAGGTAATGATTGTCAAATAAATACATTTTTATTAAGCTTGATGCCAGTGTCTTTATGAGATTCCCCTGATCTGAGGTCTAGTTTATCTGTCTGGGGAAGAGGGACACAAAATGATTAATAGCAATCTGGTGGGGGCCTGTGTTAAGCTCACAGAACTTGCATGAGGTACAGACCAGGGCAATATTGGCAGTATACAGGCGCTCTAGGCAGGGTCTTGCCTGGGCAGTGGGGATGAGGACCCTGCTCCTGATCTTACAATCTAAGAGGAGAGGGGGCCATGCTCCAGAGCTTACAGTCTAAGAGGAGAAAGGACCCTGACCCAGAGCTTACAATCTAAGAGGAGAAAAATTGTAAGCTCTGGAGCATGGTCCTTTCTCCTCTCACATTGTAAGCTCTGGAGCAGGGTCGCCTCTCCTCTTAGGACCCTGCTCCAGAGCTTACAATCTAAAAGGAGAGGCGACCCTGCTCCAGAGTTTACAATCTAAAAGGAGAGGTGTGACGAAACCGCCACCGCAAAGTTTATTTGCATTTAATTTCTTTACCGTTTATTGTTTCTGTATATAGTGTAGAGTGTTGTGTGATGTGCTATGCTGTGTCAAAGTGTGTATCTGTATGTTACCGTTATAAATTGTTCTAATTTGCACTCACAACAGTAGGAGTGGACCCTTGCTCAAGAGCTTGCACTCTAACCTCGTGTCTGCTTCCACCCCTCTCTCCATATTGTAGACTTACTGCTGCAAGAAGATTCCTTGGTTTCCCTCTAGTCCTAACACACTGTTTAGATAAGAGGGCATGTGTAAACAATCCATTGTGTTGGATGGCTCTTTCTATTGTTCTCTGACTGGAGACTCTTGATCTAATCTGTAAAGTATTCTGTAAGGGAGGGGTTGTGTCTCAACTGTGTGTATTTGAAATAAAGAAGGATTTTGAACCAGCAACAACTCCACAGCATACGTGTCATCTATTCTGTGTGTTTGTACGAATATCTCCGGTGTTCAACGGAAAGGGTGCGTCCAGATGGACGGTACTGAGCCTAGGGTACCCAGGATCTGTAACACTGGTTGGCAGCATGGTGGGATTGCCCTTTCCAGCTGGAGGAGCTGGAGTCCAAAGGCTCAAATGTGTGGAGACCAGAGTGAGATGAAGATTCTCGAGGAGGTACAGAGATGCCTCAGTAAATATGGACCAAACCCCAGTATGGACCTGTTCCAGAGCGTGTGGACAGAGGTCTGCTCGTTGCAGCAAGAGAAAGCTGTGTGGGGTGAGGAAAAAAATTGGCACT
Source organism: Leptobrachium leishanense (assembly GCA_009667805.1). Lineage (NCBI taxonomy): Eukaryota > Metazoa > Chordata > Amphibia > Anura > Megophryidae > Leptobrachium > Leptobrachium leishanense. The sequence continues at coordinate 119,780,001 of CM019068.1, forward strand.
CAGGATGTGCAGTGCAAAGAGGACCAGTTCTTGCTCTGGATCGAGCCAGAGGATATTTTCAACCAGGAGGATTGCCTGGTGACGGTGAGAGAGAGTGAAAGCCTCACCGCGAGTTACTAGGAGGCTGGGCAGCTGGCCCTGATAGTCCACAGTGTGCTCCAAGCGAAGGATCTCTGAGGGAGCTGGAAGGCCTAGCATTGAATGGGCCAGCAAGAGATGTAAAAAGTTTGCAGTCTGCAACCCAGCTAGAAGTTTCCGAGACCACTGGAGGAAGCCTTCCCTCATCAGCCAGTGGAAAGAGAAAGAAAAAGCAGGGCAGTCAAACCAAAGCAGAGCAGAGGGAAAAACAGTCACAGCCCATGGATTACAACAGTAAGCCATCTTCCAGCGGGCAGTATAGGGGCACTTGAGAGACTGGCACCCAGGCTGTTCCCCTCATGAAAGATGGGGCCACACAGACCATGGACAATCTGGTCAGCTCATTACAGGCTGACTTGCGTGATGCTCGGGCAGAGCTATTGGCCCTGGCAGAGACATTACAGGACCATCAGGATAAAGTGCAAACTGTCATGGAGAGAGATTTCCACTGCAATGAAGCATGAGAACAGGCAGCCACTATACGACAACTGTCGGCCCAGGTTCGTGCCTGCGAGGACACTACCAACACCCTGCACACGGAGCTCAGTGGAGCCCATGCGCAAATAAGGAAGCTGGCCTTACTGTGCTGGCCTGGTGCCAAATTTGGGGGCGCCACAATCCAGTTCCCCGGTCACTGCTGGCCTGGGATTTCATTGTAGTGCCGCCCATTATTTAAATTATCCTCCCCCTTGTGGTTGAAGGAGCAGCTCCTTAACTTCTAGCCTGGAGAGGGGGAGGGCGCTCTGGAGCATGCAGGAAAGCTGTGGGCCAAGTGATGCCTCGTACTTCTCTTCTTCCAGCAGACAAGTGAGGAGGTGTGACCAGCTCTGCTCGGCAGCAGAGAAGCCAAAGATCCCACCAGGGCAGGAGGTGAGTGAACCCACTTCCTGCCCTCCTCTGTCCTGAGATTGTGACATCCCCCCTCCTCTACACACACAAACACACACACAGAGAACTCTCCCGCTGTGAAGGAGAAGCTTGTGTTTTTAACGCCTGCTGGACCTGGTATCTGAGCACCACATTACAATATGTGACTCAGCTGTGCTTTTTAATGTGGTGCTCAGATACCTGCCTCAGCAGGAGTTAAAAACACAAGCTTCTCCTGCACAGCGGGATAGATCTCTCACTCTTATAGCACTGTTACTGCCCCCACTGGGAGACTACTCCCTGTATCTACTACCCTTTCTATATCACTGTTACTGCCCCCACTGGGAGACTATTCCCTGTATCTACTACCCTTTCTATATCACTGTTACTGCCCCCACTGGGAGACTATTCCCTGTATCTACTACCCCTTCTATATCACTGTTATTGCCCCCACTGGGAGGTTATTCCATGTATCTACTACCCTTTCTATATCACTGTTACTGCCCCCACTGGGAGGTTATTCCATGCATCTACTACCCTTTCTATATCACTGTTACTGCCCCCACTAGAAGGTAATTCCATGCATCAACTACCCTTTCTATATCACTGTTACTGCTCCCACTGGGAGTCTATTCCATGCATCTACTACCCTTTCTATATCACTGTTACTGCCCCACTGGGAGGTTATTCCATGTATCTACTACTACTCTTTCTATATCACTGTTACTGCCCCCACTGGGAGGTTATTCCAAGCATCTACTACCCTTTCTATATCACTGTTACTTCACCCACTGGCAGGGCCGGATTTGCACCTCAGGAGCCTGTAGGCACAGAAATGTGGAGCGCCCCTACCCCCCAAACAAAATAAAGAAACATGCCAAAATTACTATTTAAATTTTCGTTTTGAGGCTAAGAAAACTAAAAGAAAAATACATTTTAAAAAACCTAAAAACTGTTTTTCTGCGCTCAAATCAAAAGAAGAGGCAGAATCTGTTGCCTTAGTTGAATTAGTTACAGTTACAAGTATTTATAAAGCACAACAAATTCATTAGCGCTGTACAATGGGAGAAACAGAACAAATAAACATATGTTACACACACTGAACAGGAGGAGGACCCTGCTCGAGAGCTTACAATCTAAGAGGAGAGGGGACCCTGCTCCAGAGCTTACAATCTAAGAGGAGAGGGGACCCTGCTCCAGAGCTTACAATCTAAGAGGAGAGGGGACCCTGCTCCAGAGCTTACAATCTAAGAGGAAAGGGGTTACTGCTCCAGAGCTTACAATCTAAGAGGAGAGGGGTGACACATTAGGTGAGGGCGAATAGGGTATTTGAAGTAGCAGGTTGCATGAGTGCTGAATGGGAAGATGTAGCAAGAAATGTGCAGTGGGGATCATGGAGTGAGCTGATAGGCCTCTCTAAAATAATGCATTTTCAGAGACTTCTTGAAGGACTGGAGAGACGGGGAGAGTCTGATTTTGCAGGGGAGGGAGTTCCATAGAAAGGGGGCAGCTCGAGAGAAGTCCTGAAGGCAAAAGTTCGGGGTGCGGGTATGAGGAACTGATAGCATCAGATCATTGGCAGAGCGAAGTGGTCGGGATGGGATGTACCTGCTAATAAGGGAGATGTAGGTAGGGGCGCGGTTATAGAGAGTTTTGTACATGAGCACCAGTATATACCAGGACATACTTGAAAACGAGAGCAATCTCAAAGTATCCTACCTGGTAAAGTACTTTGCAAATAAATAAATAAATAAATAAATAAATAAATAATGAATTGGACTCTAAAGGAAACAGGAGCCAGTGTAGAGATTGACAGAGAGGTGAGGTGTGAGAGGTGCAGGAGGTGAGGTGTATGAGGCTGGCACAGGAGCTCATTACAGACTGCAGAGGCAGAATCTGGGATCTCTTAAGGCCAGAGAGAAGGAGGTTACAGTAGTCGAGGAGGGAGATAATAAGAGCTTGGATGAGCATTTTAGTAGAGTCTGGAATAAGAAAGGGATGGATATGTGCAATGTTTTTTAGGTGGAAGTAGCAAGATTTGGTGAGTGACTGAATGTGAGCAGTAAAGGATACATTGGAGTCCAAGAGGACCCTGAGGCGACGAGCCTGGGAGGTAGAAGTAATGGTGGCACCATTCACCTGAAGAGAAATGGGCACAGGAATGGAGGTTTTAGAGGGAAGGAAGTGTCAGGATCGGGTAACCCCGCTTGCAGACGATAAGCCAACAGACCCTGACCAACCGGTCCTTAGTAATGGCCGGGTTAGGCTAGGGTCAGACTAACGCATTTTTCGCGTTGTCCGTGAAAAAGTGTGTTCGAACGAATGGACGCATTTTTTCACAGAATATGCGATAGCAGTCATACGATACGCATTTTCGTCCGTGATTTTGCACGGATCATCAATAAAACCCGGACATTAGCAGCGTCTGACGTCTCCTAATCACACACACACCCCGCTAGTGGACGCAGCGCACTCTGTACGTCAGTACTAGCGGTTTCACGTTGTCGAAAAATGCATTCGTTTGCCACTTGCGTTGCGCAGCCGCACTTTTGTGCGGCCGTTCTTCGTATGCTGCCTGGCATTGGACGTCATTTGCTGCTAGCACGGCCGTGATTTAGTGCTGCTAAACGCACGTTAATACTGCGTTTGTCTGACCCTAGCCTTATGGTCAGTAATACTGACAATGACGAACACAAAGAAAGTGGCGGAGTGCAAAGTAAAACAACCTGCAGAATGAAGTAACCCACAGTGCTCTAGCTAGCCGGTCCTTAATAATGGCTGGGTTAAGCAGAGCAGACCAACAAAAACACACATAGGTAGGGGTTAAGGAAATAGAGGTCCGTTTATACTATGCCAAAATTCAGGGCCACAGAATACAGGGAAATCGAGATAAGCCGGGATCGTATTAACCAGGAAATCAGTCAGATAGGAATGCAGCAGTAACAACAAGGCACTAGGTGTAACTGGAACCACGCTAGGGCAACTTGCTATGAGAAAGGAAGCCCTTTAAATGGAGCCACAGCACTTCCTATTGGTGCTCAGAGGAGACGCCCTGCTCTGCTATAGGATCGTTGGACATGTGCTGCAATTGGTTGTCCTTCCTGCATGCTGCGTCTGATTCGCGGGCAGCACCATTCTCTGTCCTGTAGTACACAGTACCCTGGAATAAGGCTTTCTGGATATCAGCTGCTGTGACAACCGCAACATTTCCCCGGACATGGGTTGAAGGCGCAACACTTCCCTGGACATGGGCTGAAGGAGAAACACTTCCCTGGACATGGGCTGAAGGCGCAACACTTCCCTGGACCTGGGTCGAAGGCGCAACACTTCCCTGGACATGGGTTGAAGGCGCAACACTTCCCTGGACATGGGTCGAAGGCGCAACACTTCCCTGGACATGGGTTGACGGCGCAACACTTCCCTGGACATGGGCTGAAGGCGCAACACTTCTCTGGACATGGGCCACCGTGACAGCAAGATGAGAAGTTAAATTTTAGAGAGGTTGAGATTTAGGAAATGGGAAGTCATCCAGTCAGAGACAGCCGATAGGCTGGCTGTAACACGGTCCAAAACCAGAAGAGAGAGATCTAGAGAGGAAAGGTAGGTTTGAGGTTGTCCAAAGAGGCGGTATAGAGCGAGAAGAGTAGGGGACCCAGAACAGAGCCTTGAGGTACCCCAAATGAAAGAGGAACTGGTGGTGAAGAGACACCAACAAAAGGAGATGCTGAAGGAGCAAAAAGAGAGATAGGAAGAGGACCAGGAGAGAGCGATGTCACTGAGGCCAAGTTGACGTAGCGTGAGGAGCAGGAGAGGCTGATCAACAGTGTTGAATGCAGCAGAAAGGTCAAGAAGAATATGGAGGGAGAAGTGACCTTTGGTTTCAGCGGCAACTAAATCATTAGTCACCTTGGTCAGAGCAGTCTCAGTAGATTGTTGGGAGCGAAAACTAGACTGGTGGGGATCGAGTAGAGAGTTAGCAGCAAGATAACTGGTTAGCTGTTTATAGACCAGATGTTCTAGGATTTTGGAGGCAAAGCAGAGCAGAGAGAGATGGGACAGCAGTTCAAGATGGAGGTAGGATCAAGATATGGCTTTTTTTAGAATGCGGGTGATCAAAGCATGTTTGAATACAGAGGGGAAAATTTCAGAGGAGAGGAGAGGGAGAGGTTAAAAATATGAGTTAAAGCAGGGACAGTAACTGGTAGGAGAGGCCGAATAAGGTCTGAGGGAATGGGATCAGGTGGTCGGGCAGGAGGACATGAGAAGATCTGAGACCTCCTCCTCCGAGACTGGAAAAAAGGAAGACATAGTAGAAGAGGGGGCAGGGAGTGAGGGAGTCAGTGGGGTAAAATGGTTAAAGGAGGAGGGCAGTGAATGCAGCAGCATTGTTTGTTTTATATGTATATGTTTTACTTTTTTCAATTTTTTATTTTTACACATTACATGGTCATGTTTGGTATTATTGTAAAGACTAGACTCTGACATTTCCAATGACACTTACTTAACCTTGTGCGGTGTACAATTCAGGGATGCAAAGTCCCCCTGTCTGTCCTCACTGCAGCGCCACGGTCTAGATTGTGAATGAAACAATGCGTTGCTTCACAAGATACACACTTGCTGGTAGTATGGTGAATGAGGTGTGTTAGTGCAGCATCACTGTCAACTTTATAATTGTAAACTGAATAATAGTGGCGTGTTAGAATAAAGAGAAAAATATTATTTTAAAAGATATTTTATTTTTACAAAATCTAACATGGTTATGTTTGGTATCACTGGAAAGGCTATAAGTTGACCTTTCCAATGATACCTCATATGTCCCTCTAGCTCTTAGGGCTCCAGAGATACAGGGGTATAAATCATTGAAATTGTAAAAAAAAGAGCAAGAGCAAGTCGCCCCCTTGTGGCAGGCGCCTGTAGGCACATGCCGACTCTGCCTAATTATAAATCCGGCCCTGCCCACTGGGAGGTTATTCCATGCATCTACTACCCTTTCTATATCACTGTACTATAGAAAGGGTAGTAGATGCATGGAATAACCTCCCAGTGGGGGCAGTAACAGTGATATAGATGGAATAACCTCCCAGTGGGGGCAGTAACAGTGATATAGAAAGGGTAGTAGATACATGGAATAACCTTCCAGTGGGGGCAGTAACAGTGATATAGAAAGGATAGTAGATACATGGATTAGCCTCCCAGTTGGGGGCAGTAACAGTAATATAGAAAGGGTAGTAGATGCATGGAATAGCCTCCCAGTGGGGGCAGTAACCGTGATACAGAAAGGGTAGTAGATACATGGAATAACCTCCCAGTAGGGGCAGTAACAGTGATATAGAAAGGGTAGTAGCTACATGGAATAGTCTCCCAGTGGGGGCAGTAACAGTGACACAGAAAGGGTAGTAGAAACATGGAATAGCCTCCGGTGGGGGCAGTAACAGTGATATAGAAAGGGTAGTAGATACATGGAATAGCATCCCAGTGGAAGCCGTATCTACTACCCTTTCTATATCACTGTTACATAGAATATCCTCCCAGTGGGGGCAGTAACAGTGATATAGAAAGGGTAGTAGATACATGGAATAGCCTCCCAGTGGGAACAGTATCTACTACCCTTTCTATATCACTGTTACTGCCCCCACTGGGAGGATGTTCTAACAGTGATATAGAAAGGGTAGTAGATACTGTCGAAGATATATTCAATAAGAAACTTATACGAGATATAAATATCAATCGTCTATATTTCCTAGAAATTCTCCTAAATTCTTTTAATTGTATGTGTTTTGCTTTAAAAAATATAATAATCAACACCCGGATAAAAACATATATATATTTATTACGTGTACAAAAAAGTTTCAAATCTCATATCATAAACAAAGATTTATAAACAACAACAACATCCATCCATCAGCACACAGACTACTAGCTTCCCAATATATGTATCTCCTGTTAGTAACTGCATATATGATTAATATAATTTACTTTATCAGTTAGTAACTATACAGAGATGGTTAATAAACATTTCTGCTTAAAGAAAACAATTAACATGTATTTCCCAGCAAACCAATGTTTAACAAGCTAGATCTTGTAGAGATATATATCTCTCTCTATGCTACGTGGATCAACAAGAGATGAGCTATCACTAATTCTATTTCTAGAATGATAAGTAATAAAAACTTATTTAGTGAATCCTCCCCTAATATCAAGAATTAAGCTTCTAAACTTCTGCTTTTTATATTGTAGTTATATATTTCCTTGCTTATTAATTTCAATCACAGTAACTTCCAAATTCAATATATATATATTTATGTATATACTATTGCAACAATTACTTTAGGATAAAATCCTTATATCCGATTCTTCTTCATATCTCTATCTGCGGATTTAGAAATATTTTGAAGACTCTGGATCTAACAGTACTTGAGATAAATCTCAATCTATTTTCATTGCAAAATACACATTCATATATATATTTATTTCTTACATTAATCCCTTAATTTTGCTTTCTCATACATTACCTGTCCAAGATCTGGATTCAATGTTTCTGTAGTTACAGCAGCAATATTCTTTGGATATAATGTATTGTTTTGGAATATGTGAAAATTGTCAATGTCAGATAATGAATGCATGAGAGTTAGAATTGTGCATTCCCATGAGGGAAAATTTAGGTGTGGTCCTAATTAAGTGAGATGTAATGTCCTGAGATGATCTGAATGCATTGTGTGTCTTGTCCTGGAATGATCTGCATGACTGCAACCTACAGTACATATCCAGTTATAGGAAATTCGACGTCACTGAAAATCTACCTCCTAATTTAAATATTTGCTTTCTCTATGGGATTCTCCAATTTATTCTTAACATATAATATTTACTATACCTCAAGATGGCAGTGTTGCTTTTCAAATAAAATTTTACAAATAAATTTTAAATCCTTTATCCTAGGTCAGAGGTCAATCCCACTATTTTATTTTGATCATAGAACAACTATAGTTATTCCAGACAGTGCATCTCGGATTGTCATTTTTTATTTAATATCTCTACTCTCCTAGCCATTTCAAGGCTTTTACTGAGTACTCTTATCACTTAGACATTCCTTCAGCAATATACATTTATTTTCTTCAGTTAAAACAACTTATTTCTAAACCTTCAGTAATTATCACTGTTCTATAGTTGTACTCTACAAAATATATATTGGAGCATCTATTATTTGACTAGACTACTAATATAGATTGATTATAAGAATATATTTCTTGAATATACTTGCATAGATGTTTTATTTTATATTTCTATACCAGGAAAGAAAATATCTTTAATACAAGGAAAACAAACCTATAAATTGTCTGTCGTGTCTGGCACTAGGCTCAGCCATACAAAAACACTTTATCTCTAGCAATTATAAAAACACCCATAACTCTTATGGTTCATCTAGCAATGAACTCATAAAAAAAAATCTTTGAGTCCATTTCTAAAACTAGGATAAAAATTGAAAAAGAAAAGTCTTGTTTCATATAAGAATATAGATATATGATTAGACAAGATGGCTACAGGCATGCATTTTGTCTTTCTCTAAAAATACCTGACAATACATGGAATAGCCTCCCAGTGTGAGCAGTATCTACTACCCTTTCTATATCACTGTTACTGCCCCCACTGGAAGGCTATTCCATGTATCCACTACCTTTTCTATATCACTGTTACTGCCCACACTGGAAGGCTATTCCATTTATCTACTACCCTTTCTATATCACTGTTACTACTCCCATGGGGAGGTTATTCCATGTATCTACTACCCTTTCTATATTACGGTTACTGCCCCCTCTGGAAGGCTATTCCATGTATCCACTACCCTTTCTATATCACTGTTACTGCCCCCAATGGAGGCTATTCCATGTATCTGCTATCCTTTCTGTATCACTGTTACTGGCCCCACTGGGAGGCTATTCCATGCATCTACTACCCTTTCTATATTACTGTTACTGCCCCCACTGGGAGGCTAATCCATGTATCTACTATCCTTTCTATATCACTGTTCCTGCCCCCACTGGGAGGTTATTCCATGTATCTACTACCCTTTCTATAGTACAGTGATATAGAAAGGGTAGTAGATGCATCTGTGTCAAGTGTGTATCTGTATGTTACAGTTATAAGTTGTTCTATATTGCACTCACAAAACAGTAGGAGAGGACCCTTGCTCGAGAGCTTGCACTCTAACCTTGTGTCTGCTTCCACCCCCTCTCTCCATATTGTAGACTTGTTACTGCTGTAAGAAGATTCCTTGTTTTCCCTCTAGTCCTAACACACTGTTTAGATAAGAGGGCATGTGTAAAAAATCCATTGTGTTGGATGGCTCTTTCTATTGCAACCAAGGACAAAAAGGAAAAGGTGGGACTTGATAGAAGGCAATTGTTGCTGGGTGATTCTATCATAAGAGGTGTTGAGCTGGAGAGTAGTGGTTTGGTGAGATGTCTTCCTGGGGCTACTGCTCGTACAAACAAGCAAAGCAGGAAGGGAAGTGGACGTTCTAGTGAATCTTGGGACAAATGACTTGGCTAGCAATGAGGTTTCTGAGATTAAGGAAGATTTTTGTGTTCTTGGAGGTGAAATACAGCAGATTGCGCCGACTGTGTCATTCTCTGAAGTTCTGCCTGTGCATAACATTCAGGATAGGTAGATGCCAGTGGCGACTCTAGGAACAATATTTAGGGGGGGCACATAGGATACCGCAGTCAAAACTGGGGGGGCACTAATTATTTTCACTATTAAATCATACCACTGAATAAAACGAAGGGCCCTATCACCTGGTGTGAGCTAAAACACCATCGCTAAAGGAAAAATTTAAACATGGTCCACACAGTCACCCTAACAATCAACCGCTTCCATACTATGAATAACCCCCAGCATAAAATGTTTAAAATTAGGCAATATATTAGAATAAGGATATATGTGGATAAAGGATACATCTATATCATAATAGAACATAACAAGGAAAAAAGGTGTCATCTGCGCTCGTTTCTATGTGTTCCATGTACAACAAAACTGAGGTTTTTGTTTGTTTCAATGGCCATTGCAACGTAAACTCACTCGCCACTTTCCATGTTTTTGTTTTTAATCCCAAATGGGAAGTGTTTGGTGCGTGTATAAATAAAACCCACCATCTCTGCCTCTCCTTAGCTGAAAAGCAGCAGGAGGGGCTTGGAGCTGCTCAGTAGAGCGGCCTTTTGGTTACAATTGTTAGGTACTCACTCTGTAAAGAGGTGCCGTGAAGTGGCGAGTGAGCTTACGTTGCAATGGCCATTGAAACAAACAAAAACCTCAGTTTTGTTGTACATGGAACACATAGAAACGAGCGCAGATGACACCTTTTTTCCTTGTTATGTTTTATACATTAACTGGGCTGTTACTCCTGGCAGTTGCTGCCGCTCCGCTGAGTATGGGCGCGACGCCATTTTTTCTGTATTTATGTATTTCATAATGGAGATCACTGCAACAGAAACGACAATGCGGACCAGATCCATTGTTATGGTGTATGGGGCCAAGAGAACACCTGTGCTGCATTCCTTTACATTGTCTGTTAATTTTGGGTGAGGATCTGTTTTTTCTGTTTTTTTGGAGTTGGCACCAGGGTTGAGCAGTAAGTAAAATGATGCAATTAGCACCTCTCAAAAAATTTGCTCTGGCACCAAGTGATCTGCTAGCTGCAAAAGCGCTGGAGATCTCTAGTGCTCCCGGAAAGTACAGTAAGCTCGAGGTACAAATCGCTAATAGCAACGCACTAAGTGATTTTTCCTGTTTGTAGCGGGAGGCAAACAATCTGTTGGTCAGGCGCTAGACTCGATTAAACTGGCGCTAACGCAAAACCATGCCGACGCAAGGGCTAGATGGGCCGAAAGGTTCTTATCTGCCGACATTTTCTATGTTTCTAAGGGTTAGCTCACACCAGGTATTAGTGCCCTAAATAATTATATATAAATAAGATTCCAAAACCGCAGAGTAATGTGATGCAATGATGCCTTTTTGTTGTACTAACCTGATACTTAAATTCAATATTTTATTTGCTGCAATTTGGCAGTTTTCGCTGAATGTCTGATAGCTGCTTCAGCGACACCACTTTTAGCAAATTACAATGACCATTCGCTAAATAGGAATTCACTATATTGTTGGCGAAATGAATTCCATGAAATGTGACGAAAAGCAGAGGATCTAACGATGATTAGACTCTTTAGATTCTAACTTCCATAATAACCCCTAAAATGCCATAAACCCAGGGAAATACAATAAAAATAATAAACAATGTGGCATTTAGGCTACCCATTAACCCCTAAATTGCCATTAATCAAGGTAAAACATGAAATGAATACACTGTGAGTCATGTAGCCAACCCATTAACCCCTACAATGCCATAACTCAAGGAAAAAATAAAATGTATACTGTGAGGGATGAAGCCTACCCATTAACCCTTAATATACAACTAAACCAAGGCAAACACTAAAATAATACACAATGTAATGTATAGTCTGAACATTAACCACTTCACTGCTGAGCCATTTCAACCCTGTGAAAATGTTTAAGTGCCCGTTATTATTTAATGTTTTATGACTTTCAATTCACACTGAATATGGACATGTTGGGTATCATTGAAAAGGCCAGAATCTGCCCTTTCCAATGACACCTAGATCGTCCATATACGATGCACAGGGACGGAGATACAGCGGTCCGAATAAGTGTGGGAAGCTGGATGCTGATTTTTGGTGGGGGGGCACATGGGGGGGCAAGGAATAACCTAGGGGGGGCAATTGCCCCCTTGCCCCCCTGTAGAGTCGCCTATGGTAGATGCGCACTAGGGAATTTAATTTGTGGCTTCAGGAATGGTGTCGGGAGCAAGGATTTGGCTTTGTGTCCCATGATAGCTCTAATTGGAGCAGAAAGGAACTGTATAAAAAAGATGGTTTGCATCTTACTCATGGGGAACATATGTTCTCAGTGAGAAGTTCAAAGTTTTCACAAAGGAATATTTAAACTAGGAGGGGCATCAAAAGGGTAAAAAAAAATTTGCCCGACTGTCCCCCAAAATTAAATCTGAGGGTGCAAGCAACATGTGGGGTAAAAAATGACAAGCTCAGAGTTGTGTCTATAAATGCTCGCAGTTTAAAGTAGATTTAGTGGCGGTTACTGAGACATGGTTCAGTGAGAAAAATAACTGGGACATAGCAATACCGGGGTACTCTTTATATAGAAAAGACAGAGAAGGTAGGAAAGGAGGAGTGGCCCTGTATGTGAAAAACAACATAAAAACGAACCAAATAAAAGTGAGTGAGGTGAACATAGAGTCAGTTTGGGCTACGCTAACATTTGGCAATCATACAGTAGCTCGTGTAGCTGTGATCTATAGACCCCCTGGACAAGTAGAAGAGCTAGATAATCTGCTGTTTGAGGAAATAGCCAAAATGACAATGAAGGGGGAAGTTATTATCATGGGGGACTTTAATCTTCCTGATGTGAACTGGAAAACCAAAATAGTTGTGTGCACCAGGAGTACAAATATTCTAAACTCCCTACTGGGATTATCTCTAACAAAAGTAGTCGAGGAGCCGACCGGTAAAGAGGCCATATTGGATTTAATACTCCAAATGGAGGTTTGGTATCAGATGTTGTTGTAGGTGTAAATTTGGTATCTAGTGATCACCAGTCAGTGTGGTTTAATATAAGAACAGGGATGGAGCCGCACCACACAAAAACAAAAGTTTTAGACTTTAAAAAAACTGATTTTTCTAAAATGAGATTTTGTGTGAATGAGTCATTATCAGACTGGAGGAGTTTAAAGGGAGTCCAGGAGAAATGGAATTATTTAAAGGAGGCATTATTGAAGACCACAGGCAATTGCATTCGGCTTGTTAGCAAAAACAAAAAAGGGAAGAAACCACTGTGGTACTCTACAGAAGTGGCCAAAATATTGAAGAACAAAAAGATAGCTTTCAAGAATTATAAAAAAAACTCAGAGTGAAGAAGATAGGCAAACCTATAAGATTAGGCAGAAAGAGGCAAAGCAATTTATAAGAGTTTCCAAAGCACACGCAGAAGAGAAAATAGCTCAGTCAGTAAAGAGCGGGACAAAACATTTTTTAGGTACATAAACGAGAAAAGAAAAGTAAAACAAGGATTAGTTAGATTAAAAACAAAGGAAGGAAGGTATGTAGAAGAGGATAAAAGTCTCGCTGACTGCCTCAATGAATAGTTTTGTTCAGTATTTGCAGAAGGAAAGGGACCTCAGTTAGGAGGAAACACTAAAGAGACATTTACATATGAGTTTAAAGAGGAGGAGGTTCTACAGCAGCTGTCTAAAGTAAAGACAAATAAGTCAATGGGGCCTGATGGGCTCCACCCTAAGTTATTAAAAGAGCTCAGTGGTGTAATAGCAAAACTGTTAACAGATTTATTTAACCAATCCTTGTTAATGGGAGTCGAAGGAGAAGACTGGAAATTAGCAAATGTTGTGCCCATTTACAAGAAGGGTAGTAGGGAGGAATCGGGGTACTATAGCCCAGTTAGTCTAACGTCAGTAGTGGGGAAATTAATGGAAACCATGTTAAAGGAAAGGATTGTTGAACATCTAAAAACACATAGATTACAAGATCAGAAACAACATGGGTTTACCTCAGGGAGATCATGCCAAACTAATCTTATTGATTTTTTTGATTGGGTAACAAAAATAATAGACAAAGGTGGTGCAGTAGACATTGCTTATTTAGATTTCTGTAAGGCTTTTGATACTGTTCTGGATAGAAGGCTTATCAATAAATTGCAATCTTTGAGCTTGGATTCCAATATTGTTGAATGGATTAGGCAGTGGCTGAGTGACAGTCAACAGAGGGTTGTGGTAAATGGAGTTTATTCATTCAGTTTATACTTGTTATCAGTGGGGTAGCTCAGGGGTCAGTACTTGGACCCATTCTCTTTAATATTTTTATTAGTGATATTGCAGAAGGTATTAATGGTAAAGTATGTATTTTTGCTGATGACACAAAGATTTGCAACAGGGTTGACGTTCCTGGAGGGATCAGCCAAATGACAAATGATTTAGGTAAACTAAAAAAATGGTCGGAGCTGTGGCAATTGAGTTTTAATGTGGATAAGTGCAAGATAATGCACCTGGGGCGTAAAAACCCAAGGACTGGATATAGAATATTTGATACAGTCCTAACCTCAACATCTGAGGAAAGGGTTTTAGGGGTTATTATTGCAGAGGATCTAAGGGTAAGTAGTCAATGTAATAGGGTAGCAGGAAATGCTAGTAGAATGCTTAGTTGTATAGGGAAAAGTATTAGCAGTAGGAAAAGGGAAGTGCTCATGCCACTGTACAGAGCACTGGTGAGAGATCACTTGGAGTACTGTGTGCAGTACTGGAGACCGTATCTCCAGAAGGATATAGACATCTTAGAGAGAGTTCAGAGAAGGGCTACTAAAATGGTGTACGGCTTGAAGGAGAAAAGTTACCAGGAAAGGCTTAATGATCTTAAAATGTATAGCTTGGAAAAAAGACGAGACAGAGGAGATATGATAGAAACATTTAAATACGTAAAGGGAATCCACAAGGTAGAGGAAGGGAGTATATTTAAAAGGAAACAAAGTAGCAAAACATGAGGACATAGTCTTAGATTAGAGGGGCAAAGGTTTAAAAGTAACATCAGGAAGCATTATTTTACTGAGAGGGTGGTGGATACATGGAACAGCCTTCTAGTAGAAGTGGTAGAGGCCAAAACAGTGATTGAATTTAAGCAAGCATGGGATAGGCATACGGCTATCCTCAATAAAAGATAAATCCAGTTAAAGTATCCATGTAATTGGGCAGACTAGATGTGCCGAAAGGTTCTTATCTGCCGACATTTTCTATGTTTCTATTGTTCTCAGACTGGAGACTCTTGATCTAATCTGTAATGTATTCTGTAAGGGAGGGGGTTGTATCTCAACTGTGTGTATTTGAAATAAAGAAGCATTCTCCATTTGGATTTTGAACCAGCAACAACTTCACAGCATATGTTTCGTCTATTCTGTGTGTTTGTACGAATATCTCCTGTGTTCATGGGAAAGGGGGCATCCAGACGGAGGGTACCGAGCCTGGGATACCCAGGATCCGTAACAAGAGGGGACCCTGCTCCAGAGCTTACAATCTAAGAAAAGAGGGGACCCTGCTCCAGAGCTTACAATCTAAGAGGAGAGGGGACCCTGCTCCATAGTTTACAATTTAAGAGGAGAGGGGAGCCTGCTCCAGAGCTTACAATCTATGAGGAGAGGGGACCCTGCTCCAGAGTTTACAATCTAAGAGGAGAAAGGACCCTGCCCCAAGCTTACAATCTAAGAGGAGAAAGATTGTAAGCTCCGGAGCAGGGTCCCCTTTCCTCTTAGATTGTAAGCTCTGAGCAGGGTCGCCTCTCCTCTTAGATTGTAAACTCTGGAGCAGCGTCATCTCTCCTCTTAGGACCCTGCTCCATTGTTTACAATCTAAGAGGAGAGGCGCCCCTGCTCCAGAGCTTACAATCTAAGAGGAGAGGGGACCCTGCTCCAGAGTTTACAATCTAAGAGGAGAGGGGACCCTGCTCCAGAGCTTACAATCTAAGAGGAGAGGGGACCCTGCTCCATATCTTACAATCTAAGAGGAGAGGGCACCCTGCTCCAGATCTTACAATCTAAGAGAAGAGGGGACCCTGCTCCAGAGTTTACAATCTAAGAGGAGAGGGGGCCCTGCTCCAGAGCTTACAATCTAAGAGGAGAGGGGACCCTGCTCCAGAGTTTACAATCTAAGAGGAGAGGGGACCCTGCTCCAGAGTTTACAATCTAAGAGGAGAGGGGACCCTGCTCCAGAGTTTACAATCTAAGAGGAGAGGGGACCCTGCTCCAGAGTTTACAATCTAAGAGGAGAAAGGACCCTGCCCAAGCTTACAATCTAAGAGGAGAAAGATTGTAAACTCCGGAGCAGGGTCCCCTTTCCTCTTAGACTGTAAGCTCTGAGCAGAGTCGCCTCTCCTCTTAGAGTGTAAACACTGGAGCAGAGTCCTAAGAGGAGAGGCGCCCCTGCCCCAGAGCTTACAATCTAAGAGGAGAGGAGACCCTGCTCCAGAGTTTACAATCTAAGAGGAGAGGGGACCCTGCTCCAGAGTTTACAATCTAAGTGGAGAGGGGACCCTGCTCCAGAGTTTACAATCTAAAAGGAGAGGGGACCCTGCTCCAGAGTTTACAATCTAAGAGGAGAGGGGAGCCTGCTCCAGAGATTACAATCTAAGAGGAGAAAGGACCCTGCCCCAAGCTTACAATCTAAGAGGAGAAAGATTGTAAGCTCCGGAGCAGGGTCCCCTTTCCTCTTACATTGTAAACTCTGGAGCAGGGTCATCTTTCCTCTTAGGACCCTGCTCCAGTGTTTACAATCTAAGAGGAGAGGCGCCCCTGCTCCAGAGCTTACAATCTAAGAGGAGAGGGGACCCTGCTACATAGCTTACAATCTAAGAGGAGAGGGCACCCTGCTCCAGAGCTTACAATCTAAGAGGAGAGGGGACCCTGCTCCAGAGTTTGCAATCTAAGAGGAGAGGGGACCCTGCTCCAGAGCTTACAATCTAAGAGGAGAGGGGACCCTGCTCCAGAACTTACAATCTAAGAGGAGAGGGGACCCTGCTCCAGAGTTTACAATCGAAGAGAGAGAGGGCACCCTGCTCCAGAGCTTACAATCTAAGAGGAGAGGGGACCCTGCTCCAGAGCTTACAATCTAAGAGGAGAGGGTTGAGGAGAGGAGATATGTGTGTGTGTATGCAGGGAAGCTGAGTTTGTATAAATAGATGTGTATATCAATCTATATATAAACGCGAAAGTCCTGACTGACTGACTGACTGACTCATCAACGCCCAGCTGAAACCGTTTAACCTAGGAACGTGAAATTTTGAAGATGCACTGTTTTTATGATGTAGGCACCCACTAAGGAAGGATTTTTGGAAACTCCGCCCCTAAGGGGGTGAAAACGGAGGTTGAATATTTTAAATTCAAAATTTTTTATTTTGGAAAAAGTCAGCTTAACAATCATGCTAGAAAGGGCCACGCAGGGCCAAGAATTGTCTTCATAAAGAACACATCAGTGTAAAGCATATAAAGAAGTCTTCTATTGACATACATAAAACAGCAATAAACATCCCCTAATAGGGGGGTCTCATCTGCGCATAAGCGAGTCTGCAAACATAACGCTTGTAAGAGAAATAAAAAAACGAATGAGGGGGAGATAACATAAAAATAAAGTGTAACTCAGGGGAAGGGGGAGCTGCGTTAAGACTGCTCGAAAATAAAAATATAACCAGAAAGCCTCATCTATGTCCCCATCCGGGGAATGTCATCAGGAAAAACGAGAAAAAATAAAGCTTTAAGCGTCTCTGAATTAAATGGGGGGGGGGAGAGAACAACTCAGAAAAAGTGTCTAATAGAAATGTCCTCAATAAGGGTCTCAGAAAAACATCCAGAACATAAGCGGGGGGTCATCAGTCAGTGTAGAGATCAAACGGGGGAGTCCGCAGGTATACTCTTCAGAATAAGATAGGTCAAAAACATCCCCGATTGGGGGGTCTCATCGAAAAAAAAAGGTCAACAGTCCAGCAAAAACGATGTCTCAGAATATCAGGAGTAAGCACACAAAGATCCAGGTCACCACAGGAAACAGGCAGTCAGGGAAGAAGGAAAAAGCAGACTCAGCCAGTGTCTCGGAACGGCAGCAAGCAACCCGCAGGCAGAGCGACCCAAGGCAGGCCAGGCCAGCGGGGGAGGCACAAGTCTAGGCGATAATCCGTTTCAGGCGGTGTCGGAGCGGGGAACGGCAGGTGGAGACCAAGCGTCGCCATCCTCTCAGCCATGAGGGGATCTTCACGTTTACCAGGCTCCGATCGGTTTCAGCGGGCGCCCCCAGCGCACCCACCGACTCCGCCCGGACCAACTCCCCACGGCAGAGAGGTACCTCCAAATCGCGCCACGTGGACTGTCTGTCCCGCGGCACCTCAGACAGCTGCAGCACGCCATCCGCCACTCCAGCCCCATCTCGTTGAGACATGGCAGCCCTCTCCATCCCCAGCCCCCCACAGCCGGAGGGATCCTTCTGAGGCAAGCTATCTCCAGGATCACTGTTGCACGGCGTCTTAGCATCTCGGCCCGTCCGCAGCACGGCCATGATGCGGCGCATGTCGCCTCGCGTCACCGGCTGATCATCGTCCCCCAGCAGCAGCAGCAGGGCATCCAGCAAGGCCGGGAAACGGGGGCCCTCCGTCTCCACAGCCCTCAACATAGCACTCAGCAGGGTCAGGGCACCCAAAACAGCCGCGCAGGGGAGCGACGAAAGTCAGTAAGTAGGCCTCAAAATGGCCGCCGGGGCCAAACTCCGATCAAGAACGGCAGGGAGCAGGCGAGTCTCTAGACCAGAGGGGGGGAGAAACGGATTCCGGTCTGCACATTCCGATGGCCAGCCGCTAAGGAGCCACAGGAAAGGTTTCTCAGCGGCAAAAAAAACATCAAAAGTCCCCAGAACCAAGTCTTCATCACGGAGCTCTAGTAGTATGCGACTGCTCCCTCCAGCGGCCGGCCACGCCCCTCCGAGGTTGAATATTTTAAACAGGATACCTATAGCTCAAAAACAGAAGATGCTACAGATGTGAAAATCGGTATTTAGATTCGTCTTGAGAAAAAAAAAAAACCACGTAATTTACTGTTTTTCAAAAATTCAAGTGGGGGGCGAAAAAAGGGGTTCAATATTTTAAATATTTTAAACCGGATACCTGTATCTCAAAAACAGACGATGTTACAGTCCTGAAAATTGGTCTTTTAGATTCGTCTTGAAAAATAAAACAACACTTATTTTACCATGATCTGAAAATTCCTTGGGGGCGGGGCAAAAACGGCGGTTGAATACCTTTATCAGTATACCTACGAAGATGTTACGGTGTGAAATTTGGTATTTACAATCTTTATGAAAAAAAACAAACATGTTTTTTGCCATTTTCCACAAATCCAATTGGGGGGGGGGTCGGGGGAAAGGGGTCTGAATATTTTTATCATTATACCTATATTTCAAAAACCAAAGATGTTAAAGACGTGAAATTTGGTATTTACAATCTTCTTGAAAAATAAAAACAGGTGTTTTACCATTTTCCAAAAATCCCAGGGGGGATGAAAAAAAGGGGGGCTGAATACTTTTAAACAGGATACCTATATCTCAAAAACAGAAGATGTTACATACGTGAAAATTGGTATTTAGATTCGTCTTGAGAAACAAAAAAACACCTATTTTACCATTTTCCAAAAATTCAATGGGAGGGGCAAAAAGGGGGGGTTGAATACTTTTATCAGTATACCTATATTTCAAAAACCAAAGATGTTACAGATGTGAAAATTGGTTTTTAGATTTGTCTTGAGAAACAAAAAAAACACCTAGTTTACCATTTTCCAAAAATCCAGTGGGAGGGGGAAAAAGGGGGGTTGAATACTTTTATCAGTATACCTATATTTCCAAAAACCAAAGATGTTACAGGTGGGAAATCTGGCACTTACAATCTTCTTGAAAAATAAAATAACACATGTTTTACCATTTTCCAAGAATGCCACGTGGTGGGTGAAAAAAGGGGGGTGAATACTTTTCAACAGGATACCTATATCTCAAAAACAGAAGATGTTACTGATGTGAAAATTGGTATTTAGATTCGTCTTGAAAATAAAACAACACGTATTTTACCACTTTCCAAAAATCCAGTGGGTTGCAAAAAGGGGGATGAATACCTTTATCACTATACCTATATTTCAAAAACCAATGATGTTACAGGTGTGAAATTCGATATTTACAATCTTCGTGCAAAAAAAACCCCATGTTCTACCATTTTCTGAAAATCCAGTTAAGGGGGGTGGGGGAAAGGGATGTGAATACTTTTATCAGTATACCTATAAAATGTTACAAGTGTGAAATTTGGCACTTACGTTCTTCTTGAAAAATAAAAAAACACGTGTTTTACAATTTTCCAAAAATCCCGAGTGGGGGGGAAAGGGGGGTTCTACCAAAAAAACTCAAGTTTCTTTTAAAAAACAATTTTAACAAATCCTAAAATCCACGCGAGCGAAGCCGCGGGCAAAAGCTAGTCAATCTATATATATAAACGCGAAAGTTCTGACTGACTGACTGACTCATCAACGCCCAGCTGAAACCGTTTAACGTAGGAACGTGAAATTTTGAAGGTGCACTGTTCTTTTTTTTTTTTTAAATTACATTTTTATTGGATATTTCCAGACAGACAAGAAAAATATACATACATTCAACAACCTTGGGGGAAGGAGGGAGGGGGGGAAAGAGAAAAAAAAAAAAGTGGGGGAGGGGTTTGCAGCAGGAGGTATATAGCTCAAACATAGACTTTGACTAGAGACCGCATGCCTTATATATTTTGTGTACATCCCAAAGTTTCCATGCGTCCCATTTGGGAGATTGTAATCCTTCCGCCATTGTTATCCTAGAATCAAAGCTACGGTATTGTTCCAAAAGGTCGGTCACCTGTTTGCAAGTGGGAACCAGCATAGTTCTCCAATTTCGTGCGAGAAGTAGGGCGGTTGTAGAAATGAGGATAAATAACATCCGTAGCTGAGGTCGTGGAAGTTTAATCATGCCCAGTAATAAGACTTCAGGTGAGTGCGGCATCTGTGTACCCAATATTTCTGTCGCCAGTGACGAAATGTCTCTCCACAAAGGGGCTATCCGAGGGCAGTACCACCATATGTGGCTCATAGATCCAGTCTCCAGGGAACACCTCCAGCAGAGATCCGAATGTTGTGGAGCAAATCGTTTGATCTTGTCCGGAGTGAGGTACCACCGGTATAGTATTTTTCTTTGAGTCTCTATCAGAGTAACACATCTAGTCGCCCCCACAGCGAACATGAAGGCGGATGCCCATTGTGTAGGTGTAAACTTTCGACCAAGTTCTTTTTCCCAGGTGTTTTGGAAAGACCAGACCACAGTCCGTGTTGGCGTGTTAAGTACTCTATAAAATAACGAAATCGGTCTAGCGGTTGCAAGAGGGTCTAAGCAAAAAAGTTCAGTTTCAGACAACAATGGCAAAGTAGCTCTCAACTTAGATAATACCGATTGTGACCTAAAATAGGATTGTAATTGTAAATAAGACAAAAACATTGTTTGTGGTACTTTAAATTTGGTGCATATAGTCTCGAAAGGAAGAATGGCGGTTTAAGCGGTAGAGCTCGAAACACATAAAGTAATTTCGGTAAGATCACCATCTTTGCTGCCGCCATCCTTCCCATCCATGAGACTTCCCTCGATCTCCACAGATGTATTAGTGACCTAGTCTCAGAAAGAACGCGTTCATAGTTGTGTTTATATAGACCGTCTGGATGTCCCGTGATTCTAAGTCCCAAATATACTAAATATGTTTTGCGCCATTCAAAATTATAATGCATTTTAAGATTGTCTAGTGATTGATGTGGAATATTAAGTGGGAGGGCTTGTGTTTTAAGCAAGTTCACTAAGTGGTATGAGACTCTACTGTACACTTCCAGCTCCCCATAAAGGGCGGATAGGGAAGCCTCCGGTTCTGTCAAGGTCAGAAGAATATCGTCAGCATACAGATGTATTTTATGAATCGTCGGACCAACGGCGATGCCTCTAATATCATTATTTTGCCGTATAGCCTGAGCAAGTGGCTCCAACACTAAGGCGTACAAAAGGGGAGAGAGGGGGCATCCCTGTCTTGTGCCATTCGTTATCCTAAATTCCTCCGAGAGGAATCCCGAGTTAACAACTCTAGCGGAAGGGGAATCATATAGGGCCTGAATTGCAGCTAATACTGGAGGTGGAAAACCAAACTTTTGAAGAACCACACGAAGAAACAACCAACTCACCCTATCGAACGCCTTCTCAGCGTCTAAGGACAGGACCAGGCACGATTGTCCCGATCGTCTTAACACCTCCATCAGATTGATCAATTTTTTCGTACTGTCTGGGCCTTGTCGGCCCGAAATAAATCCTACCTGGTCCTGTCCTATCAATGAGGGCAGAATACGCTGCAGTCTATTCGCCAGTATCTTACCGTAAATCTTTATATCCACATTAAGCAACGATATAGGACGAAGGTTACGACAGATGTCAGGGGTCTTGCCCGGTTTAGGGAGCGTGATAATATGAGCTCGTAACATGTCTGGTGGAAAAGAACCTTGCTCTCTTGCATCTTCAAAAACTTTACTTAAGCGTGTGAAGAGTTGGGGAGAGAAAGTCAGATAGTATAAGCCCGTCAATCCATCTGGACCTGGGGCCTTCCGTTTCGGTAAAGCTTTAATTACTTCAGAAAGCTCCTCTTGGGTGATGGGAGAGGCCAATTTATTCGCTTGTGTAGCCGATAATTGTGGGAGGTTGATATTGCGTAGATAAGCGTCAATAGTATCGGACGTGGGATGAACATTAGTGTCATCCACCTCCAGATTGTACAATTTTTCGTAGTAACTCGCAAATTCATTTGCCATTGCCATCGGATTGTAAATAATTCCACCATCCGTTTTAAGATGTGAGATCCCAATGTTTGAAGGGGAGGGTTTAAGTCTGCGGGCTAGGAGTCTGCCCGGTTTATTTTGAAACGCATAAAATTTGGCACGCATTCTATTCATGGCTATGCGATATTTATCAGCCTCTAAATCCATCAGGGAACGTAGCGCCGCGTCTAATTCGTCTGCTAATTCTGGAGTCGGAGATGCTTTGTTACGTGTGTCTATGTCATTTATATTTCGTAATATAGTTACATGTTGCGTCATGTATAATTTCTTAAGTCTAGCCCCCCATTGGATACACGTCCCCCGAACCACCGTCTTATGAGCTTGCCAAATTGTAAATGGGCTCATTTCAGGGGACACATTTTCTTTAAAATAATTAATTAATGTTTCCCGAATCGCTGTCAGCGCCGGTTCATGTTTAAGTAAATGTTCCCCAAATCTCCAGGGTGATCCAGTGTACGATTTATAGTCATCTTGTAAAACAATAGTCATCGGGGAATGGTCCGACCACGTAAAAGGGAGTATATTGCAGTCAGTAATGCGTGGAAGTAGGTTGGTTGGAATTAGAAAGTAATCAATGCGTGAATAACTATTATGCACCCCTGAACGAAAAGTATAATCCCTCTCTGTGGGATGAAACACGCGCCAAGCGTCATACAGTTGGTGTTGTCTGAGAAAGGAATGAAGTTTGTGTGTCTGTTGTCTCGAATGGGTCCCTGAGGGATGCGATCGGTCTGTAATTGGATCCAAACAAACGTTAAAGTCTCCACACATTATTAAGTCACCTGAAAGTACATCTGTAATTTTGTTCATTAGATGTGTCATGAATTGAGTTTGGGAACTATTAGGAGCATAAGCTGACACAAGCGTATAAAGTCTACCGTCAATAGTGCACACTAATATAATATATCTGCCTCTGGGATCAGTAACAATACGATGAGTTTGTAGCGCAACCCTATTATGAATCAGTATTGTCACCCCTCTAGATTTAGCTCTATAGGTGGAATGAAATTGAGTGCGATATTGTGGTGCATAAAGTTTTGGGTTGTCTAGTCTTCGAAAGTGTGTCTCCTGGAGGCATACAACATCAGCGTCGTAGGTGCGTATATCCCTGTATAAAGAATGCCTTTTAACTGGCAGGTTTAGGCCCTTTACATTATAGGTAACTACTTTCATAAAATTCTATACAAACACTGCCATTTATATTCATGTACGTTGCCTCTGTATATTTATCTATTAGCAAAGTATGATAGGGGCTGCATCCCCCTAGGATTAAAGAATGGGAGGAAGGGAGGGTTAGAAATAAAAAAAGAACAAATAAGCAAATAAACAAGTTATAAACATTAACAAAACAGAGTGCGTTCAGGAACGCCATACTCTCCATCGGGAATTCCCTACAGTGGGAGGTTCCCGTACCCTTATACAAAAAGGGGGAGAAACAGGAGAACAAAATAAAAAAATTAAACCAAAAGATGGGGGGGGCCCATCTGCAACCAGCAGCGAAACGACAGTTGGCTGAAATAAAGACAGCAACATTACCCAACTGACATCGTGGAGCAATCCAATTCAAATGGGACTGTTCTGTTTCGGAGGAACCAGGTGGGGGCGACTTTGCGTTCGGAAGTCCCAAAAACAAAATGTACCATTCAGCGAACACGCCATTCAGGCAGCAATTTGGGCACTTGTGACATATCTTGGACATCGGGTTCTATTTGTAATCCCCAGGATTCCAGAGTTGTTCGACCTTCCTCTGTCGAGTTGAACACCGTAGTTGTGCCGTCTCGGAGAACAACCAGCTTGGTGGGGAAGCCCCAGCGGTATAAAATTCCAGCCGAGCGTAGTGTAGTTGTGATAGGCCGAAACAATCTACGCTGTTGCAGGGTTGCTTTTGAAAAATCAGGATATACAGCAAGGTGACCGTATTGGGATCCCAAGACAAATCCGGTTTACGTAGTGCACGTAATATATCCTCTCGCGGCTTGTAATAGTGTAACTTCAATATTACATCCCTGGGTGCTTTCTGGGGTGCCGATGGCGGTTTCGGCAATCTGTGGATCCTATCCATGAGTATCGTTTCCGGAGTGACCCCAGGGAGCAAAAATGAAAAAAATCCGCTACATATGTCCCGAGATCTCGGGTGTGTATTGAATCTGGGACCCCTCTGATTTTTAAATTGATTCGGCGGGACCTGTCTTCAAGATCCGCTACTTTATTGAGACATTGCTGTAACTTAGCTTCAAGCGTCTCGGACATTTTACCCTCCAGATGAGAGGTTCGCTCACCAATATCCTGATTGTCTTTCCTTATGTCCGCAGCCACCGTGTCTAAGCGCGTTGTTAATGTCTCTGAGAAGTCTTTAAACAGCGTCTCCATCCGGAAGGTGAATGTGGTCAAGTCAACCTCTGAGTACGTAATCGTTTTCACAGGGGAATGAGGTGTAGATCCGCTGCCATCTTGAGGATCCGCATCCTCACGGCGTTTGGTAGGCCGGGGAGTAAAAAATTCCTGTTTCCCTGCGGTTTTCTTAGTTTTAGCGGTAGCCATCCCGATGACTTCAAGTTCCCAGTATGTGTAGCAAGTTTTGGGGTCTGTATGAGTGTGATGTCCGCTTTAAATCGCTTGCTGGAGCAGGAGCTGAATTAAAGCACGTCCACCATGCTCGGCAGTCGGCCACGCCCCCCAGGTGCACTGTTCTTAAGATGTAGGCACCCACTAAGGAAGGATTTTTGGAAACTCCGCACCTAAGGGGGTGAAAAAGGGGGTTGAATATTTTAAACAGGATACCTATAGCTCAAAAACAGAAGATGTTACAGATGTGAAAATCGGCATTTAGATTCGTCTTGAAAAATAAAACAAACACATAATTTACCGTTTTTCAACAATTCGACTGGGGGGGCGAAAAAAGGGGGTTGAATATTTTAAATATTTTAAACAGGATACCTACATATATTTTAAAAACAGAAGATGGTACAGACGTGAAAATCGGTATTTAGATTCATCTTGACAAATAAAAAAACACATATTTAACCATTTTCTGAAAAATCCTTTGGGGGGCAAACAGGGGGGTTGAATACTTTTATCATTAACGCGAAAGTCCTGACTGATTGACTCATCCTCGCCCAGCTGAAACCGTTTAACCCAGGAACGTGAAATTTTGAAGGTGCACTGTTTTTATGATGTGGGCACCCACTACGGAACGATTTTTGGAAACTCCGCCCCTAACGGGGTGAAAAAGGGGGTTTCATATTTTAAACAGGATACCTATAGCTCAAAATCAGAAGATGTTACAGTCGTGAAAATCGGTATTTAGATTCGTCTTGAAAAATAAAAAAACACATATTTTACCGTTTTTCAAAAATTCAACTGGGGTGCAAAAAAAAGGGGGTTGAATATTTAAAATATTTTAAACAGGATTCCTATATCTTAAAAACAGACGATGGGGGCGTGGCTAGCGACGGACGGGAGCAGACGCATGCTAGAGGAGCTCCGCTGTTTACCCTATAACGGGTCACAATTACCGTGTCTCTCCCGTCCGGTTTTGACCTTCTGAGGGCCCCCAGGTCGCGTGGACTTTGTGGTGCTCGCGGCACCGCCGATATCCGAGCGTTTTCCCGCTCCCTCCTGGCTTCCTGGACCTTCGGGCCTGGTGCTGCCTAGTTATGGCGGCCATCTTGTGGAGCCTGGGGTGTTTCCTGGAGGCCATATCAGACCTGATTCCCGGCTGAAGAGACTTGGCTGTCGCCTGAGCATGGGGAAGAAGCTGAAAACGCTTCCACAGCGCAGGTTGGCTGACACCAGACAGGCGGACATTAGAGATTCCCTGATTTATAGACAGTTATACCCCCCTCTTCCCTCCTGCCCATGGGGTATGGCTCCTCTGAGGAGGATGACTGCTCCTGGCACAGCGGACGGGGGCCCGATTGGCCTGCCGAGACACCCCGGGAAAAGAATCCTACGACTATGAGTGCCGCTGCAAGGAAAAGAGCGCAGAAAAAGTGGAAAAAGGCCTTGGCAGCGGCGTTACTTGAGGCCACGGCTACAGCTTCGGAGCCCTCCGCAGGCAGCTCAGATGCTGATACGCTAATGTCGGATGAGGAGGACCTGGCACGACGGACGGACGGCACGCAACAAGGGGGAGACCTACTACCTCAGCGGATATCGGATACCCCAGGAGGGACTGGTTCTCCATTGGGTGCAACAATGCCTCCACGCTCTGCTGAGACCCCTGTGGCTGCCCCAGATGACATGCGCCCCACCACGATGCAGGACTATAGGAACTTCATAGCGGAGATCAAATCTATATGGCTGACTGAATTATCCAGCGTGCGCTCTGAGGTGAAGGTAGTGCACTTACAGATGGTGGCGGTTCAGGCTCAGACCGTGGAGTTGGCGGGAGAACAGACGGTATTGTCGGCACAGGTGGCTGCTCTCAGATCCCAGGTGCACATTTTGACGCGCTCAGTGGAGGCACTGGAGTCCCGGCACCGTCGGCTTAATATCCGTGTCTGAGGAGTTCCCAAGTCGGTTACCGCACCGGACTTACTCCCGTACGCTAATTGTCTGGCACACCAAGTTTTGGAGGATCCACCTGACACCCCGGAGGTGTTCAGTGCGGTTTACCGCATTCGCAAGGCTGCTGAGGCCCCCCGAGATGCCCCAAGAGATGTGATCGTGGTCACAGCAGATGTGGCAGCCAAAACGCGGATCATGACAGCGCCGGGGGCGCGAGCTGATGTCCTATATGATGGAGTAACCCTGAAATTATTCCACGAGCTGCCCTCCGCTACGCTGATGGCGCGCCGCAGGTACCGCGAGGTGACAACTTTCCTCAGGCATAAAGGGGTCCGGTACTGCTGGGGTCCAGCTGGCTCATTAGTGGTTACTCTTAACAAAATGTCGTATGTAATCTCGGACCTGGCCGAGGCCTGGCCTGTTCTGCTGGGAGTGGGTTTTGCACCGGATGGAGTACTCATCTCACCGGGCTGAGAACTTAGACGATAGGATCCTCTGACTTCTTTACACAACGCCTTTACGAGAAGCCACCTCTTTTTCAATCCGTTCTTTTTAATCCGTGGTTTTGCATTTTGACTCTTGTTTCGTTGCTTATCTGATGTCTTTTGCTGCTCGGAATGTTGTAGGAAGTCCCCCTCTCTCTCCCTGTTTTCTATAGTTTAAGGAGATATTCGGACGGATTCAGGGATTGTGTTGTTAGCTCCCTAGATAACCCCCCCTCCCTCTCCCTTACTGCCTGTATTGCCATATGGGACTTTGGAAGTGTCTTATGCTCCCCTCTTTCCCTTCTCCTCTTGGTTTATTGCCTTTTTCCCCTTCTCCCCCCCTTAATTTTTTTTTTTTTTTTTTAAATTTATTTATTTTTTTATTTTTTGATGTGGACGTTTAATTTTTTTTCTCTCCGTCATTGCGGTGCTAATCTGTCCTGGCCTACGGACGGCCCTTTACCTATAAAGGTTTTTTTTTTTTCCTACCCTCTGTTTATTCCCTTATGATGGCACTGCCTTTTGGCTTCTGCAGACGTTTTCAATACGCCTCTTTATTTTCCCATCTATATAATGTTATATGACAGTTGAAATCACAGCCCTGTGTGGCTGCATTCTTGTTGGTCGACATGTGGCCCTATTTGAAATTTCTAAATAAAGAATTTAAAAAAAAAAAACGACGATGGTACAGACGTGAAAATCGGTATTTAGATTCTTCTTGAAAAATAAAAAAACATGTATTTTACTGTTTTTCAAAAATTCAACTGGGGGGGCAAAAAAAAGGGGTTGAATATTTTAAATATTTTAAACAGGATACCTACATATATTTTAAAAGCAGAAGATGGTACAGACGTGAAAATCGGTATTTAGATTCATCTTGACAAATAAAAAAACACGTATTTAACCATTTTCTGAACAATCCTTGGGGGGGGCATAAAGGGAGGTTGAATACTTTTATCATAAACGCGAAAGTCCTGACTTGACTGATTGACTCATCAATGCCCAGCTGAAACCGTTTAACCTAGGAACGTGAAATTTTGAAGGTGCACTGTTTTTATGATGTGGGCACCCACTAAGGAAGGATTTTTGGAAACTCCGCCCCTAAGGGGGTGAAAAAGGGGGTTTAATATTTTAAACAGGTACCTATAGCTCAAAATCAGAAGATGTTACAGACGTGAAAATCGGTATTTAGATTCGTCTTGAAGAATAAAAAAACATCTTTTTTACCATTTTCTGAAAATTCCATGGGGGGGCACAAAATGTGGGGTTAAATACATCTATATATATAAGCGCAAAAGTCCTGACTGACTCACTGACTCATCAACGCCCACCTAGGAACGTTAAATTTTGAAGGTGCACTGTTTTTATGAAGTAGGCGCCCACTAAGGAAGGATTTTTGGAAAATCCACCCATAAGGGGTGAAAAAGGGGGTTGAATATTGGTTTTTTTTGTATTTGAAATTTTTATTATAAGCAAAAGTCAGCAAGATAAACAGGCATATAATAATGGCCTCGCAGGGCCAAAGCAAGTCGTCACAAACATCAAAAGCGGTTACGCAGGACCAGAATATGTCATCTTAAGTATTCGAAAAATATAAAAAGTTATCTTAAGACAGCCAATATGACAGCAATTTCGTCCCCAATTAGGGGGGTCTCATCCGAAAAACGAATAGTAGTAAAAAGAAAAAGAGGAGAAATAAAAAAATTAAAAAAGGAGGGTGGGAAGAAAATGAGAAAGGATGGCAAAGGCCAGAATTGTGCCTGTTTTGGCGGGGTCCCGCATGTGTATAAAACTGTGGGTGGGGGCCAGAGGGTATAATGACACCAGGCCCGGGCACTCGGGGGCCAAACTGGGCGCCAGGCCACTGTAGCACCTCCCGAGACCTCCCGGATATGCCAATAAAAATTTTTATTTAAAAAAAAAATTATCCAGAAAAATAAAGGGGGGGAGGGGACAACATCAGCTGCAAAATGAAAACTCAGCAAATGAAAATCAGAAGATCTCAAAATACTAGAGTCCACAAATAAAAACATATACGTTAAAGTCCTCAAGAGTGTAAGAGCATCTGCAATGTCCCAGAGTGGGGTAGGGGGAGAGGGAATCTTAAAGGGGGTCTTCAAAAACAGAAAAAAAAAATCAGTGGTATAACTCACGGAGGGAGAAACAAAAAGAGGGAAAACAAAAAGTCTTCTACTGTCACAAAAGCGGCAAAAACAAAAACATAAAAAATGTAAAACACAAAGGGGTCAAGTTAACCAGCGTCTCGGAATGGGGTGTCTCGTGGAACAGGCAATGCACTGCCAATGAGGCCAGTCACAGGCCCATCCTCGCAAAACAAGGACTGCAATTCCAGGAGATTCCGAGGCATACAGCAGTCCACTTCATCAGCCCTCCCAATGAGAGCTGCAGGCAACGGTATAGAAGGAGACGCCCCCCCGATCGACACATCTGGGCACCTCTTCGCCTCCACATCTCCGCCATAGGCAGCAGGCCGCCTCAATGCTCCAGTAGGTGCAGCCCGCGGCGGGGATCCACTGTCGACGGATGCCGGAGGAAAACTCGGCGGAAAGCGTCCCAGTACTGGCAAGGCTGACTGCAGTCCACTCCCTGAGCTGCCGCTCCCACCCGGAGGATCAGCAGCTGTACGCTCCTCATGCTGCACAGGTGTGCGTACCTGTCTTCTGTTGGAAGCCTCCACTTCATCTCCCGAAACCGGCACTCCTCTCCAGTGCTGCAAGGCCTCCACGAAGGTCCGCAGATCCCCCCGGGTCACCGGTCGTCCGTCATCCGTCGTCCACTGCAGCAGGCCCTCCAGGCCGAAAAGTGCAGCCTCCAGGCCCAACATAGGTGGGGGTGGAGAAACATGGGACCTCCACTCCTCGCTCTCTCTCCATCTGCCCCTTCCATCTGACCAGACTCAGCGGCCGAGGGACAGAGGCCTTCCGTTTTTTCAGCCCTCTGCATCCAGGCAGAAGTCAGGGCAGGTAGCACAGCAGAGGCGGTAGGCACCACCAAGGCGAGGGGGGGAGTGAGTCGGGCGGAATCAGGGCTCTCTAGGGGGCACAACGAGGAGGACAAAAGCCTAGAGGTAGGCCCCAAAATGGCCACCAGAAGCACCCACTCATGGAGAAAACGGCTGGCAACGGGCGTCTCAAGTCCAGAGGGGGGAACAACTCGGGCTCCGGACAGCTCTCACACGATGGCTGGTCACTCAGGGACTGCAGATGGGGAAATTAATATAGATAAGCCAGCTAAAAAGTCCCACAACAAGCAGGCCGAGACAGAGCTCAGCCAAAGCACGTCCTGTCCTTTCTGTAGCCAGCCACGCCCCCCGGGGTTTAATATTTTAAACAGGATACCTATAGCTCAAAAACAGAAGATGCTACAGATGTGAAAATCAATATTTAGATTCGTCTTGAAAAATAAAAAAACACGTATTTTACCGTTTTTCAAAAATCCAAGTGGGGGCGAAAAAAGGGGGTTGAATATTCTAAATATTTTAAACCGGATAACTGTATCTCCAAAACAGATGATGTTACAGACTTGAAAATTGGTATTTAGATTCGTCTTGAAAAATAAAACAACACGTATTTTACCATGTTCTGAAAATTCCTTGGGGGGGGGCAAAAAGGGGGGTTTAATACTTTTATCAGTATACCTATATTTCAAAACCCGAAGATGTTACGGGTGTGAAATTTGGTATTTACAATCTTCGTGAAAAAAAACAAACATGTTTTTTGCCATTTTCCATAAATCCAATTGGGGGGGGGGGGTCGGGGAAAACAGGTCTGAATATTTTTATCATTATACCTATATTTCAAAAACCAAAGATGTTACAGACGTGAAATTTGGTATTTGCAATCTTCTTGAAAAATAAAAACAGGTGCTTTACCATTTTCCAAAAATCCCAAGTGAGGGGGTGAAAAAAAGGGGGGGCTGAAAACTTTTAAACAGGATACCTGTATCTCAAAAACAGACGATGTTACATACGTGAAAATTGGTATTTAGATTCGTCTTGAGAAACAAAAAAACACCTATTTTACCATTTTCCAAAAATTCAGTGGGAGGGGGCAAAGAGGGGGGGTTGAATACTTTTATCAGTATACCTATATTTCAAAAACCAAAGATGTCACAGGTGTGAAATTTGGTATTTACAATCTTCGTGAAAAAAAACAAACATGTGTTTTGCCATTTTCCACAAATCCAAATAAGGGGGGGGGGGTCGAGGGAAAGGGGTCTGAATACTTTTATCAGTATATCTATAGTTCAAAAACCAAGATGTTACAGGTGTGAAGATTGGTAATTACAATCTTTAGAAAGTAAAGAAACACGTGTTTTACCATTTTCCAAAAATCCAAGTGGGTGGTAAAAAAAAGGGGGGTGAGTACTTTTAAATAGGATACCTACATCTCAAAAACAGACGATGTTATGGACGTGAAAATTGGTATTTAGATTTGTCTTGAGAAACAAAAAAACACCTATTTTACCATTTTCCAAAAATCCAGTGGGAGGGGGAAAAAAGGGGGGTTGAATACTTTTATCAGTATACCTATATTTCCAAAAACCAAAGATGTTACAGGTGTGAAATCTGGCACTTACAATATTCTTGAAAAATAAAAAAACACATGTTTTACCATTTTCCAAGAATCCCACGTGGTGGGTGTAAACAGGGGGGTGAATACTTTTCAACAGTATACCTATATCTCAAAAACAGAAGATGTTACAGATGTGAAAATTGGTATTTAGATTTGTCTTGAAAATAAAACAACACGTATTTTACCATTTTCCAAAAATCCAGTGGGGGAGGCAAAAAGAGGGATGAATACCTTTACCACTATACCTATATTTCAAAAACCAATGACGTTACAGGTGTGAAATTTGATATTTACAATCTTTGTGCAAAAAACCATGTTTTACCATTTTCCAAAAATCCAGTTAAGGGGGGAGGGGGAAAGAGATGTGAATACTTTTATCAGTATACCTATATTTCAAAAAACAAAGATGTTATAGGTGTGAAATTTGGCACTTACATTCTTCTTTAAAAAGTAAAATAACAAGTGTGTTACAATTTTACAAAAATCCCAAGTGGGGGGAAAGGGGGGGTTCTACCAAAAAAACCTCAAGTTTCTTTTAAAAAACAATTTTAACAAATCCTAAAATCCACACGACCGAAGCCGCGGGCAGAAGCTAGTATATATATATATATATGTGTATGTAGGAAGGGGGGCTGGTGTGTGTGTGTTTGTATATGTATATATATATATATTTATATTTCGAGTGGGGGCCTGGTGTGTGTGCCAGTATCTGGGGGGGGGTCATGGTTTGTGTATACAGAGCTGGCTCTGTGTACACAGAGATGGCCTTAAATAAACACTTACTCTTAGTGCATGGGTGGGTGTATGACTAGTGCGGAGCATTGAATAGCGTTAACAGACTAGAAAATGCAACACTCAGATCAGACACTTACACCTTTATTCTTCTATTAGATTTGCATCATGTTTCGCAGCCTCTGTATTGCTACGCTTACTTTATGACTGTCCCCTTCATGACATTGTCAAAAGGGCAGAATATGGATGCCATTAAAATTTTGCCTCCCCTGGAAAAATTTCTGCGGACGCCCATGAGTAGAGGTAACATCACTGCTGTATAACCATGGAGACCCAGGTTCGAATCCCGGCCAGAGCACCTCTCCAGTAAGTGTCCTTGGGCAAAACTCCTAACGGTACATACTTGCCTACCACACAATATCGGCTGTGGAGTCCAGTGGTAATGCCTTTCATCCATGGAGAAGCAAGTCAAATCCCGTTCATCACATCCCTCCAATACAACTCTGGAGAAGTCTCGACTTTACGAAAGAGGGTTCAAACTAACCGCCAGGTCGCTGATCTACAATCATGGAAAGCCGACTCGATCACACACAGAAGACACCACCAGCAAGCGTCCTTGGGCAAGACACCTAATGATATGGATGCTTCTACCTTACAAAATACTTGTACATCTCATAGATTGGAAGTTCCCTTGGGAAGAGGGTCCCCTGAATCAGGTCATCATCTAGGTGTGGTGTTCGAATGTATCAATTCCTTGTACACTGATCTTGTAAAGCGCTGTGGAATTTGTGGCGCTATATAAATAAAGAATAATAGTAAAATAATAACACTCTAAAATCCTAAATGAAAGGCAAGAATCAGAACTTCAGGTAGTGAAGCAAAGTATTCACCATATATACTGTACAAACTTTATACATACAGTATCTCACAGAAGTGAGTACACCCCTCACATTTTTGTAAATATTTTATTATATCTTTTCATGTGACAACACTGAAGAAATTACACTTTGCTACAATGTAAAGTAGCGAGTATACAGCTTGTATAACAGTGTAAATTTGCTGACCCTCAAAATATCTCAACACACAGCCATTTATGTCTAAACTGATGGCAACAAAAGTGAGTACACCCCTAAGTCAAAATGTTCAAATTGGGCCCAATTAGCCATTTTCCCTCCCCGGTGTCATGTAACTCGTTAGTGTTACAAGGTCTCAGGTGTAATTGGGGAGCAGGTGTGTTAAATTTGGTGTTATTGTTCACTCTTTCATACTGGTGACTGGAAGTTCAACATGGCACCTCATGGCAAAGAACTCTGAGGATCTGAAAAAAAGAATTGATGCTCTACATCTACATAATGATGGCCTAGGCTATAAGAAGATTGTCAAGACCCTGAAACTGAGCTGCAGCATGGTGGCCAAGACAATGCAGTGGTTTAGCAGGACAGGTTCCACTCAGAACAGGCCTTGCCATGGTCAACTAAAGACAAGTGTGTCTTGCCTACAATCATGCATGGTGGTGGGAGTGTCATGATCTGGGGCTTCATGAGTGCTGCCGGCACTGGGGAGCTACAGTTTATTAAGGGAACCATGAAAGCCAACATATACTGTGACATACTGAAGCAGAGCATGATCCCCTCCCTTCGGAGACTGGGCCGCAGGGCAGTATTCCAACATAATAACGACCCCAAACACACTTCCAAGACGACCACTGCCTTGCTAAAGAAGCTGAGGGTAAAGGTGATGGACTGGCCAAGCATGTCTCCAGACCTAAACCCTATTGAGCATCTGTGGGGCATCCTCAAACGGAAGGAGGAGCACAAGGTCTCTAACGTCCACCAGCTCTGTGTTGTTATCATGAAGGAGTGGAAGAGGACTCTAGTGGCAGCCTGTGAAGCTCTGGCGAACTCCATGCCCAAGAGGGTTCAGGCAGTGCTGGCAAATAATGGTGGCCACACAAAATATTGACACTTTGGGCCCAATTTGGACATTTTCACTTACTGTGTACTCACTTTTGTTGCCAGCGGTTTAGTCATTAATGGCCGTGTGTTCAGTTATTTTGAGGGACAGCAAATTTAAACTGTTATACAAGCTGTACACTCACTACTTTACATTGTCACAAAGTGTAGTTTCTTCAGTTTTGTCACGTGAAAAGATATAATAAAATATTTACTCACTGTGAGATACTGTACATGACATCTCTCAAATCCCCAAATACACAACATCTACTAGTGCCCCTAAACAACATGGTACTCCCTTATACCAACAGGAACAAATAGTAAAATACTCTAGCATGTGTTATTCATGTATGTATAAGGAACGCATACTTGCAGAGGACAGAACTAGCATTGGAATACTATTTCATGCTATACAATAATACTCAACGCGCTTCCCATGTTTGGACATAGCTTCGTCAGGAGTTGTAAAGCCTAGTGTGTCTAAGCTTGCAAGTAATCTGAGCATGAGGCATACTGCATGATATGATACAGTTGATACACTTTCTTTGGTGGCTATTATCTATGAATATATATGAGCGATAGTGCACTTCATAAATTTTCCTGCCTTTGAGAATTTTAATAGACCTAAAGAACTTCAGTAAAACACTGGGTATCTATGGTAAGTATGGCCTTGGTATTGTGATATAATACTATAAATACAATAGCACCAACCTGTTCTATGTTAACATCTTTGGTCTATCGGTTTTTGTGTGGTGAAGCTTTTTCGGAGCTCACTAAGATTACAGTGTGATTATTAATACTCAGCTATTATATGTAGACCACATTGGTAATTTAATCTGACTCTGTGTGTACACCAACTTCGGCAATTCCACCTGGTTATATGGCCTTTATTTATTAACATCCCCATTCCTGATGAATTCGCATACTGAAGGTTTTTGTTTGTGCAAATGACACACCTGCGATACTGCACCACCATTCCCACTATGAGTGTTTATAGCTATTAGGGAATCATGGTAATGGGAAAATGGTCATTTAACTAATCAAATTTAGTGATTATGATAAGGATTTTTATGGTCTTTAGAGCTTGGTAGTTTTACCCTCTTTATGTTTGAAGCCTTCACTCCAATTACTACAATTTTCTTTGACATTCTGCACATTAGGGGCCATATTACATAGTTGGTGCTAGACATGTGCACAGCACAAAATTTCGTTTTGAACTAATGGATTAGTCCTAAAATGCAATTTATTTAGTTGCTAAAGAAATTCGTTTTCAGTTCTTTAGTATGAAAACTAATTTCGTTCATCCGAAAACCAGTGGATATAATTACTATTGTAGTGGCTCCTCAGAGGGCTGATATCGCTGCTTGTTACAGTATCTCTCACTCTCAGCACAATGTGGGCCATATTACATAGTTGGTGCTAACTTAACCAGAGCTGTTGTAAACTTCCCAGAGCCATTATAGCCTATGGAGGTTTTCAGTTTACAACAGCTCTGGTTAAGTTAGCACCAACATTGTAATACTGCCCCGTGTCAGGCAAAGCTGTTACAGTAACTGACTGCTGCTCATCACAGCGCTCAGAGTTTCAGTAAAACTAGTAAATAATATTTTTATATATAAGAGGTTAGAACAATATTATTTCCTTGTTTTACTGAAACTCTGAGCGCTGTTACAGTCAGTTACTGTAACAACTGAGCCTGATACATTGTATTTAGAGATAATGTAACAAGCAGCCGATCTCAGCGCTCACAGTCACTGGATTTAAAGAAAAGGCTCCTCTCTGTATAATGTTTAGAACATCCTCCTGCATTAATTAATACCCCTCTTTGTATAATGTAGATAACATCCTCCTGCATTAATGTCCCTCTCTGTATAGAACATTCTCCTCAATTTATACCTTTCTCTGTATAATGTATATAACATCCTCCTGCAGTAATACCCCTCTCTGTATAAATGTATAGAACATACTCCTGCATTAATTAATGCCACTCTCTGTATAGAACATCCTACTGCATTGGCATGTGGAGGGTGCAGAACTTCGGATGTTGCGATCTTCATTGCTGGTCTCCTTCACTCAATGTAATATCACAAAAAGGACTGAAACTAAAATGTAGTGCATTTTATTTTAGTTTCTTTCGTTTTTTGTACTGAGCAGTTTCGTTTCTCTTGAGTCATACTAAAACTAAATTATCCCAAAATTCGGACTAAATCGTTTTAGTACTAAAACGAATGCACATGTCTAGTTGGTGCTAACTTAACCAGAGCTGTTGTAAACTTACCAGAGCCATTATAGCCTATGGAGGTTTTAAGTTTACAACAGCCGTAGTTAAGTTAGCACCAACATTGTAATACTGCCCTAGTACTTAATATCAGACTTGATCAGGCATCCATGTTTAAACCCCGTTTACTGCGTGAGAATTAAGGGTTTTGGATTTGGGAATTATGAACTATATGTTCACATCCATTCATCACACAAACGTTATAAAACATTGTAGAGTTTTCATTGGTTTTATTAAATGTTTCAATAAAGTTAGATTTTTTTATTTGTACTTAACGATATTCTTTTTTGTTGTTAGCTACAGAATAAGGTATATTGTAAATAAAACATGTTTATACTTGGCCACTTCCAAGGAAAGAGCTGTTGTACTGCTGCAGAAATGTGGTTCATCAAGCTTCAAATAGTCTTGGGGTGCTAAGGGGTTAATAGTATTAATCATATTTCAAGTCTACAAAAAAGAAAGCTAAATATCACAAAATGGCAGAATCTTCATTTTGTTGATCTGCTTCTGGCTCCAGAGAGAATTGAATTGAGGGAGATGGCAGCTTGTAAGAAGGAGCTGGCATGCATCCCATATTAAATTAGATTTTTTTTTATACCTTGCAAATTCAATTAGTGAGATTAACTCCTTCACTATAAAACGAAGATCTCATACAACTACATTTTGATGGATTTGAAACCCTATATTTGTCTACTGATTAACAAACAACATATAAAACCATAATTGTGGAAAAATGAATTGCAACCTTTCTTCACATTGAACACACTTAGGGCCCAATTTCCTACTGTGCACTAAAATGGGGATGCTAACAGGAAAAATCTGCGCCTGCAGCACCTTGCCCCAGAATGCAGCGCTAACCACTGGGATAACGTTAATTAATGATTGCGCTCCCCATGTTGTATATGATTTGCAAAGTACAGTAAGCTCACGGAAGATTAGCGCAGATTCAATCACCAGTACACTAACAGGGTTATTCAGAGAGCGTGAAAAGCAGGAGAATGACTGGAGAATGAAAAATTCTAGGTCAAAATAGCCAAACCAGAAAAATTCTCCCTTTCATCAGACTTTCCAAATCGGCTATTTTGACCTAGAATTTTTCATTCAATCTCCAGTCATTCTCCTGCTTTCACCTGCTTTTCACGCTCTCTGAATAACCCTGTAAGTGTTTTTTTAAGGGTTTAGTGTTAGGAAGGTAATATGGGGGCATGCGATAAAGTCACTTATCCTGGCGGTAACACTTACTCATCCGAAGCTACCATTCGCATTCACTAGGGAATAGTGCCTTTAATATTTGTGAAATTGTACAAATATGATAAATTGGGTTTCCAAAGAAATTGAACATAAAATCAAGTAATAAGTATACAAATAGAAAAGAAAACATAAATCACAGATGAGTGAACAAATAGAATGGAGATAAGTGTCACTAGATTAGAAGTCATGGAACCATTCTTACAGGAGAGTGATACCATATAGAGCAGTGTTTCGCAACCTGTAGACCCTCGGGACCCACAATTTTTTTTTTTATTATGAAAAATAGTCAGCGAGACAAGCAATTAGAAAATGGCCTCGCAGGGCCGAAACATGTCATCTTAGAAAGGAGGAGAATGGTCGCGTAGGACCAAAACATGTCAGCGACAAAAAGTCATCCAAAATAGCAACTAGTCTTCAGAAAACACTACGAAAGTCAGCTACAGACATCTATACTATAATTGAGTAAGGCTTGGCGCGTCCGTCGCCAAGCCTTACTCTGCGCATGCGTGCGCAACCAGCGGCGGTTGGTTGCGCGCGCATGCAACCGCCGCGGCACTAGCCGGCTGTGCGCTCGCCGCGGCGGTTACAAGATGCACACAGCAGCCGGGTAGAGGCTGCGCTCGCAGCCTCTACCCGGCTGCCGCGCGCATCCAACCCCTGAGCGGCGAAGGGAAAGGTCCCTCCACCGCTCGGGGGTTGGATGCGCGCGGCAGCCGGGTAGAGGCTGCGCTCGCAGCCTCTACCCGGCTGCCGCGCGCATCCAACCCCTGAGCGGCGAAGGGAAACTTCCCTCGCTTCCGCTCTTTGAAGGACCCAAGCCCCGGTCACGTGGGAGTCCCACGTGACCGCGGCTTGGGTCCTTCAAAGAGCGGAAGCGGGGAAACTTTCACTTCCCCGGCGCCGCTCGGAAAGGTAAGTATGCCGGAGCTCATAGGGCGGCTGTCCGAATGCCGATAGAGCATTCGAACAGCCGCCCCATGTCTGGTCTGAGCTGGGGCATATATCCATGAGAGCTTGGGGGGGCAATATCCACGAGCTGGGGGGCAATATCCACGAGCTGGGGGGCAGTATCCACGAGCTGGGGGGCAGTATCCATGAGCTGGGGGCAATATCCACGTGCTGGGGGGCAATATCCATGAGCTTGGGGGCAGTATCCAGGAGCTGGGGGGCAATATCCATGAGCTGGGGGCAGTATCAATGAGCTGGGGGCAATATCCATGAGCTGGGGGGCAGTATCCATGAGCTGGGACAGTATCCAGGAGCTGGGGCAATATCCAGGAGCTGGGGCAATATCCAGGAGCTGGGGCAATATCCACGAGCTGGGGCAGTATCCACGAGCTGGGGCAATATCCACAAGCTGGGGCAGTATCCACGAGCTGGGGCAATATCCACGAGCTGGGGCAGTATCCACGTGCTGGGGCAATATCCACGAGCTGGGGCAGTATCCACGTGCTGGGGCAGTATCCACGTGCTGGGGCAGTATCCACGAGCTGGGGCAGTATCCATGTGCTGGGGCAGTATCCATGAGCTGGGGCATATATCCATGAGCTGGGGCAGTATATCCACAATAGACTGCCCTCTGGGCAGGCTTTCCACCTTGTCTAGTATAATCAGGGGGGGGTGTGAAAGGAAACAAGGTGCAGTGGCAAAGGCCAGGACTGTGCCATCCCTGGCATAGTCCCGCAAGCCCGAAGGACCGTGGGAGGCCAGGAGGAACTAATGGCATTAGGCCCGGGTACTCGGGGGGGGGATAGTCATGCACCAGGCCCCCCGAGTAAACCCATAGATGCCACAAAAAAAACAACTAAAAATGTCCTCAGGGAAGGAAAGTCAGCAAGGGGTTTATAAGCTCGAAATTACAGAGTCCCCATAGCAGATGGGTGAGGTGGAAACAAAATAAACATGACTGTTAGATTAGAACAGCAGAAATGGCAGCGTAAACAAAAAAAGGGGAGAAAAGTAAAATAAAAAGTAAATAAGGAAAAGGCATCAGCCAGCGTCTTGGAATGGGGATTTTTATACCGCAGGCAGGGCATCGCCGGGCAGGCCAGGTTTCTCAGCATGTAGAGGCCCTCCAACTAGGGATGAGATGAACACCCCCGTGTTCGGTTCGCATTCGAACTCGAACAATTTCATAAGTTTGAGTTCGAACTCGAACACGAACCGAACTCATGCAAGTCAATGGGACTCAAAAGTTCGGTTTTTAGAGTGCCCTGCAAGAGGGCATATATGCAAGATATTTGCCATAAAAGGTGTATGGGGGTCCGAGTAGTGCCCTGGGGGACAGGAAACAAGGACAAAAAGTAAAAAAAAAAACGTTTTTAAAGGGACAGTGAGTTTTCCATGAAATAAGAGTTAAAAATAAAAACGAAAAATTCCTTCAAATATCGTGCCTAGGAGGTCCCTATAACCTGCCCGTGAAGTGGTGGATTTGTAGGATGTATAGAAACATTTAAAAACAAAAAAAATGACATTTCAAATGACGGTAAACGGTTTTCCTTTAATCTATTCATAAACAACTGCTTCGGGCGGCAGTCTGTATTAAAAGAGGAGACCTTTTAGGACACGCAGAACAAGTTTAGTGATTTTTTGGCTAAATTATGGTGAAACTTATGCAGGCTTTGGATGAAAGTATCAATAGGTGCTTTAAAATTGGGCCTTTAGTGTCGGCAACAGTGCCGTCACACCGTAACCCCTCTGTGGTATTGTGGAAGAGTGCAGGGTTGGACCCTGCGTTCCAAAAAATTAAAATTATATAAATCTGGTACAGGCGTCAGTGCACCCAAATATTGTGCCTTTGATGGCAGCAAGTGCCTTCACACCGTAACCCTTTTGTGGTATTGTGGAAGAGTGCAGGGTTGGAGGTTTTGTGAATGCAGAAGACATCCCCGATCTATTCCGTTACGTCAGCATCAGGGGATTGATAGCTGCTGATCTAGGACTGATTCATTTTTATAAATGTCAGCCGGTCTACAGAGTCGGTGGACAGACGCACTCTTTTGTCTGTGACAAAACCTCCAGCGGCACTGAACATCCTTTCAGAAAGCACACTGGATGAAGGGCAACCTAGTAGCTGCATAGCATATTGGCTAAGTTCTGGCCAGTGATCCAATCTCAACACCCAGTAAGCCAGTGGATCATCTGATGGAAAGGTCTGCCCTTGCCCCTAGGTAGTCCTGCACCATATGGTGAAGACGCTGGCAATGGGTGCCTACATTTGACGTCCCTGGGCGTTGTGGACTAAAAAATTTAAAAAGGCATCAGTCAAGCGGCCCCGGCCTTCACCACTATTCCTCTGATCATCCGCAGCCTCAGAAACACCTGTGTCATCACTCGGTAACCTACCAGTGCCTGGAAAGGTGTTACACAAGTGTCGCTTTAGAGAGTCCTCAAGTTTTTTCATCCTGTGCTCTCTTTGTGCGGGCAGGATGAGCTCTGCAACTTTACCTTTGTATCGTGGATCAAGAAGGCTTGCCAACCAGTAATGATCTCTCTCCTTGATAGCACGAATCCTAGGGTCCTTTACCAGGCTTTTCAGGATAAGGGAGCCCATGCAGCGTAGGTTGGAGGTGGCATTAGCTTCTGAGTCTTCCTGGTCAATGAGGATGACCCCATTGTGCACTTCGTCCTCCCAGCCATGTACTAGTCCTTGTGTTTCTGTGCACACAAAACCCTCCCTTGAGGAATCCCCACCTTCAATGCCCCCACTACTTAAATATTCCTCCTCCTCCTCATCCTCCTCCTGTCTGATCTAAGGAAGACCCGCTGGAATGCTGTCTGCAGAAAGGCTGGGGCCTTGAGAGCTAGGGAAGGCCTCCTCTTCCTCCCGCTGCTCTGCCTCTAGAGCCCCATCTATAATTCCCCCCAGAGTGTGCTCCAGCAGGAACACTAAAGGAATTGTGTCACTGATGCATACATCGTCCCTGCTCACCATCCTCGTTGCCTCCTCAAATGGTGACAGTACAGTGCATGCATCCGTGATCATCAGCCACTGCGGGGGGAAAAAAAAAAGTTGACCTGACCTGTCCTTGTGCCATACTCACACAGGTACTCGTTGATGGCCCTCTGCTGCTTGTGCAGACGCTGCAGCATTGCTAATGTCGAGTTGCACCTGGTGGGCATGTCACAGATCAGACGGTTTGTCAGAAGGTGGAATTCACTTTGAATTTCTGCCAGGCGAACACTTGCTGGGAATGACCGTCTGAAGTGGCTGCAGACTTTTCTGGCCTGGCTGAGAAGCTCTGCCAGCCCTGGGTACCTGGTTAGGAAATGCTGTACCACCAGATTTAGGACGTGTGCTAGGCATGGTACATGCGTCAACTTACCCAGGCGTAGGGCGGAGAGAAGGTTGCTGCCATTATCACAGACGACCATTCCCAGCTGAAGCTAGGGGTGGTGTTAACCATTTCTGCGCCTGCCCTTGCAGAGCTGACAGAATTTCTGGCCCGGTGTGGCTCCTGTCCCCTAAACAAATCAGCTCAAGCACAGTATGGCATATTTTTGCTTGAGCCATTGCGTAGCCCCTGTCACACGTCGGTTTAACTGCCACTTCGCCAGAGACAGAGAAGGAGGAGGAAGAAGTGGTGGAGCAGACAGACCTCATACAAGCAGTTTTTTGGAGGCGTGGTAGATGAACAAGCTCCAGCACAGAGCCCCATCTTGGATCCCTCCCAGCTGCAATCAGAGTTACCCAGTGTGCCGTGAAGGAAATGTAACGGCCCTGTCCATACTTGCTGGACCACGTGTCTAAAGTCACATGCACCTTGCTGCTGACTGTCTTTCCCAATGACTCGATAACATTGTCTTCCACGTGCTGGTATAGTGCTGGAATGGCCTTCTGTGAAAAGTAATGGCATTTTGCAACCTGCCACTGTGGTACAGCACATTCAGCAAATTCACGGAAGGAAGCAGAGTCCACCAGCTGGAAAGGCAGCAGCTGTAATGCGAGTAATTTTGCTAAGCTGGCATTTAGACGCTGCGCTTGGGGATGGTTGGGACTATATTTTTTCTTACGTTGCAGCAGCTGGGGCAACGTAATCTGACTGCGTAAATCTTCAGCTGATGGGATGCTGTCACATTGTGAGGAAGGACCTGGTACATCCATTACTGTAGCATCATCCCTGTCAGTGGAGGTTGGAGTCAATGACATGGCAGGACATATAGTGGGGTAGAGACAGGTGAGGAGGACCTACGCAAAGTTTTGCGCCAAAGGGATGCGTGGCAGGTGGTCATATGTCGCCTCAAGCACATGGTACCCAAGCGTCCGGTGTCTTTCCCACGCTTGAGCCTCATCTGACATAGATTACAAATAGCAACGGTGCGGTCTGCTGCACATTTCTTAAAGAACTCCCAGAC
Source organism: Leptobrachium leishanense (assembly GCA_009667805.1). Taxonomy (NCBI): domain Eukaryota; kingdom Metazoa; phylum Chordata; class Amphibia; order Anura; family Megophryidae; genus Leptobrachium; species Leptobrachium leishanense. The sequence goes on from CM019068.1 coordinate 119,823,706, forward strand.
AGCAGAGTTCCTGGATGTGTGCTTTGAGACAACAGCGCTCTGCACCTGAACAGCTCTGACATCTGATGCCTTGGACTGGCTAGTGCTACGGTTGGTCATAGAGGATGTTGTGCCTCGTGTTTGTTGTGCCTCCTCCTCCTCCTCACTTGACTCCTCTGTTCGATCAGGCACCCAGGTGGAGTCAGTGACCTCATCATCATTGTCATCACCCCCTATCTCCTCGTCACTGGAGCCAACTTGGCAGTATGCTGCAGCTGCTGGGGCAACATGAATGCCAGTTATTTGAGTGTCACAAACCCTTCCTCTAGGTTGATTATACTCCCTTCCTCAACCTCAGAGATTGAATCAGAGCACTGTAGTTGCTGCGCATCCTCAAGCAGCATGTCACTGTCATTGTAGTCAAACAATTCAGCTGACTCCTCCGTGTGTGATAGTGAGCCTACGCAGGAGTAGCTGTGGACATGGAGACTGCATTAGATGCTTTGGCAGCTGAGGTGGACTGTAAAGCACTACAAGCCTGGCTGGCAGAGGACTGGGAGGATGAGGATGGCCTGGTTAGACAATCCACCAAATCCCCTGTATGTTGCTGCTGTTTAAGACGGCCAGCACCAGTTAGAAAGGACAAGCGTGCCCCTGCAGAGGATGCACCACGTCCATGATGACCAGAGGCACAGCCTCCCGACACAGAGGTTGCTTTCGCTCTTATCTGTGCCTGGGAGCGTCTGCCTGTCCTTTTTGGTCTTTCTGACATGGTGAGTGATTTATAGATTAAATATATACAGAACTCTGATTTAACTCTTTTATAAAAATTGGAGATATGCTGCAGAAATCTGATTCAACTCTGGTATTGTCATGCCCCACCTTTGGAAGACTGCTAATTCCCTGTATTGCACAGCCTGGCTCCAACAGCTTTGTCCTTGAATGCTTGTAAATTGGGTTCCCATCCAGGTCTTACTTCAGCTCTGTGCCTTGTCCAGGCTCCTGGAGATCCAGCCTGGGTTTTCCTGTTCAGCCTTGGAGTTACAGCTGAAACCCATCTGCTATCAAGCCTCCATAAATAGCAGAGAGACCCAGCAAGGTTGGTTCTGCATTAAGGTTCCTGACTGAAGACACTTGGCCGTGTGCATACCTGCAAGCTGAACCAGTGTTTCCTGTTGCTGTACAGTGTCTCCAAGTCCATCCAGTGCCTTCCAGTGTTTCAAGTGTCTCCAGTATCCATCATCTCAGTTCCAGTCTTTATCCTGATTCCTGCCATTACTCTGCCCTGCTGTTCCTGGATACATCACCGTACACCCTCCTTCATTGCCTGGAACTTCCTGCAATCTCCACCTGCTCTGTATCCAAGATCCTTGGTCAAGACCTTCGGTTGCTGCACAAGTGTACCCTGTGCATACAAGTGTACCCTGTGCCTACAAGTGTACCCTGTGTCCACAAGTGTATCCTGCTTCTATCTCCATTCAGACCTTGGCCAAAACTTCCTGGTTGCTGCACAAGTGGGTTCTCTCTACTACGTAGCTCATTATCCTGTGTCTGGATATCTACCGGTGGCTCATACTGCTTTCACCACCTTCCCTGACCTTCAATCAAGGTACCATTGCCAGCCGTCCAGATTCATTCTTTGTGGACCCTGTCTGCAGTCTGGGACTACATTGCTCACCATCCTATGCTATTAGACTTTTACCTGTGCTGTCCAGAAGGGGCATCATCTGTTTATTCCAGTGCCTGCTGCCAAGTTCCATTTGTGTTCATTAAACCTATATTATTTGCTTGCTATCCTGTCTGGCCTCCCCTCTGTGTCGCCGCCTGCTGGGCTCACACCCGAACCGCACACGCCACCTGACAGGTATAAAGATTAAAGATTTCCAGAACTCTGGTATAACTCAGTGAGACACCCTGATAGCTGGCAGCCAGTGACAAGACACGGATTGCAATTCCCAAGAACCTCCTATAAATCAGTGAGACCCCCTGATGGGTGGCAGTGTGACAAGACACAGCTTACAATTCACAGAAATTTTATGGAAGTATGTGACACCCCCTGATAGCTGACTGTCAGTGACTGAGAAGACACACTTTCCACCAATTCCCAGATATCTGCAACAAGTGAGACCCCCCAGATAGTGTGTCTTCTCACTGCCAGTGACAGCTAACAGAACAATCTCCTCTCACTCCTGCAGAAAACACGTGCTGGCTGGGCTGGGTTCAAGCCTTATATAGTGTGCTGCGGGACTTAGCTCTGTGAGCCCATGATTGGGCAAAATGTTCCCAATCAGGTCTCTGAGCCGTGATTGGCATAGTCTTGCACCTGACCTGTGGTCAGGTGCAAGGCTGTAGCCAATTACAAGCTTCAGGCCAGTGGAAAAGTGCCTTGTGGTGCATTGTGGGCGAACATGCGGCGAACACGCGGAAATGTTCGTAGTTCGCAAACAGGCGATGTTCGAATCGAACTCCGAACCGAACAGCTCATCCCTACCTCCAACAAGGGGCAAAGCTCGCTGCTCCGGTAGCAGCCAGATCGCGTGACTGCCTGCTTTGCTTGCATCCTGGATGAGAGCTGCAAGCAACTCTGCTCCAGGAGTGTCAGGACCCAGGTTCCGGGGCAGCAGAGATCAAGCCAATATGCAATGAAATGGGATCTTACAAGGCAGTTTGTTTATATAAACAGATTTATTGAACAGGGAGAAACATATATATATGATATATGCAGATTGCAGGTATAGGCAGAGAGTCCTGGGAAATGCAGAGGGTTCTGTATCTGTAGAACAGCGGGTTGATGATTCTGTAGGATAGCGGGTTAAGGATTCTGCAGGATGCAGGGCAGCGGGTTGATGATTCAGGAACCGTGATAGAAGGTCTTTAACAGGAACTGAGGTAGAAGGTCTTTGACAGGAACTGTGATAGAAGATCTTTAACAGGAACTGTGATAGAAGGTCTTTAAACAGGGCTGCAGCAGAAGGTCTTTAACCAGGGTTGCAGCAGAAGGTCTTTAAACAGGTCTGGACAATACAGGTTTAGCTCCTTCCAGCTTGGAGATTCCAAGGTAATGAAAAAGCATTGAGCTTCAGGTGTGGCTGGGTTTTAAGCATGGAGCATTAAGGTGATTAAAGCAACACCTGAGCACTGCACAGGCAGAGGGGAGTATTGCCAATACTAGTGAATGTCCCATCACTACGAGCCGGCGCCGGATATAGACTTATTACGCCGGCGGCGACGGTCCTGACATATGCCCCTCCGCAAGGGCACACTCAGGGTGCCCACAAAGTCCTCAGGTATCTCTGGATTGGTATCGGCGGAAATAGACTCAGGGAGATCTTCTGATTCTGAAGAAATACAAGACGTTATAACAATGTCCAATAGAGGGGGTTTCTTTGGTTTAAGGTTCTTTGTACTGACGATAGGATCGTTTACTTTAGTTATTCCAGGTCCCGGTTTAGGACAAACTATTCCGTATGACTGAATAGCCGGGAAGACGGTAGGTGAAGGTATAGTATTCTTGATAGGATCATATAAGGGAGGTAATACATGGTTCGTAATATCCTGTAGTTGACTCTGCAAGGACATAAGAAATTGTTGTTGCTTGCTCACAGACTGAACAATATCATTAACTTGGTCAGCGAGTGTCGTTATGGCAGATACAAGAACAGGTATAGTGGTAGTCTCAATGGATTCTTTTACAGGTTTTGTTTCAGCAACAGCAGTCATCCCAGGTAAGTATTGGGTGGCAGAAGTCTCAGCACGAACTATAGGCTCGCCAGGCGATTCGATTCCAGAAGAAGTCGTCTCAGTAGACTGGGTTTCGGTGACAGGTATTAGTTCTGTGTCAGGTATGTTGACTGGTAGATCCTTGGCACCATGGAGGAATATTTTGACAGCAGGTACGACAACTGGCGACTCGGCAACAGCAGGCACTTTGGCAATGGGTAATGTTACCTCAGTAACTGGAATTCTGGCAGCAGGCGCTTTGGCATGAACTGAAGCCTCATCCCCTGATAACGTGGTAGCGAGCACCTCAGCGTGAACCAAGGTGTTGGCGACAGACTGATGGTTACATGGTGAAGCTTCAGCAGCGGGCACTGCGGCTTGGGTTGAGATTTCCAGACATGATTCCGTTTGCACAATGAAGGCCTTAGGATCTTTTGGCTCAACCTCCAGGGTTTTCTTGGAGGGAACCAGGTAAGAGGTACTGGGATCTGTAACCTGAGGACCTTGAGAGGGTTGGGTGGCCATAGACACCAATGCTGTACCATAGATAGTCGAGGGAGGGGTACCTCCTGTGTCTAGGAGTTCGTCAGATGAGGAACAGTCAACAGGTATAACATCTTCTCGTGGATTTCCGTGGGGGATAACCGAGGCGGACCCGATGAGGTCAACACATCGCCCAGGACCACCATTAGGATGACGTGCTACTTGTATAGGTATCTCGGTTGAGTCATCACTATCCCAGCCTTCAGAATTGTTGCCAAACATGGGGGACCGTGAGATACATTGATCTGTACTATGATGGCTGGGGGTGATTGGAACAGTGGTAGTAGTGGCATTCAATCTTCCAGATCGGTACACACCTTTCCTGGCTTTCAAGGCTATTTCAAATATATTTAAGTCTTTTTTGCGGACTACTGTCCCATTGGAGGCAAGTATACAGTTCGGAGGTATGGGTTCCAGAGCAACACTGACCTGTGCAGGGTACACCGTCGTATTGATAGGTAACTGGCTGTGAGGAAAGTGTGTAGAGGTGCTGGCAGCAAATACAGATGCAGTATCCATAGGAACACCAAAGGACTCAGATATTGATGGCTCGCACTCCATATTTTCAAAAGACATAGGTGTAGGTGAAGGAGTTTGTTGTCTGGTGGGCCTTGGAGATGTAGGCGGTGTTACAGGATACAAAGCTGGAGTGGCAGGTTCTCTGCAGTAATGATCAGGTACTGGTGTAGGTTTAGGCAATATGGTGGACTTCCTGGTACTAGATTTATAAACAGGATTCTTTGGCGTAGGTTCTGGAGTCTTGGTCTTTGGAGTCTGTTTTGGGGGTCTTATTGGGCAAAGCGGTATCCAGTGCCCCCTAGAACCACAGTAAATACAGACCCCTGCCGCTTGCCTCCTGGCGCGCTCTGCCGGAGTTAGAGGACCACGATGTATCTTGGTAAGGTTTTCTTTTGTAGTAGGGTCATATAATCCTTGGAGCTGCATTTGTAGGAATCCAATCAGTTGGTTGAGGAATTCATGGAGGGCCTTTTGGATTAACCCCGTGAGAACTGTGAGGGTTTGATTCATTGCTGGCTCGTTTGTTTTAGGCTTTTTCATTCTGTCAGGACCCAGGTTCCGGGGCAGCAGAGATCAAGCCAATATGCAATGAAATGGGATCTTACAAGGCAGTTTGTTTATATAAACAGATTTATTGAACAGGGAGAAACATATATATATGATATATGCAGATTGCAGGTATAGGCAGAGAGTCCTGGGAAATGCAGAGGGTTCTGTATCTGTAGAACAGCGGGTTGATGATTCTGTAGGATAGCGGGTTAAGGATTCTGCAGGATGCAGGGCAGCGGGTTGATGATTCAGGAACCGTGATAGAAGGTCTTTAACAGGAACTGAGGTAGAAGGTCTTTGACAGGAACTGTGATAGAAGATCTTTAACAGGAACTGTGATAGAAGATCTTTAACAGGAACTGTGATAGAAGATCTTTAACAGGAACTGTGATAGAAGATCTTTAACAGGAACTGTGATAGAAGATCTTTAACAGGAACTGTGATAGAAGATCTTTAACAGGAACTGTGATAGAAGATCTTTAACAGGAACTGTGATAGAAGATCTTTAACAGGAACTGTGATAGAAGGTCTTTAAACAGGGCTGCAGCAGAAGGTCTTTAACCAGGGTTGTAGCAGAAGGTCTTTAAACAGGGTTGCAGCAGAAGGTCTTTAACCAGGGTTGCAGCAGAAGGTCTTTAAACAGGTCTGCAGCAGAAGGTCTTTAAACAGGGTTGCAGCAGAAGGTCTTTAAACAGGGTTGCAGCAGAAGGTCTTTAAACAGGTCTGGACAATACAGGTTTAGCTCCTTCCAGCTTGGAGATTCCAAGGTAATGAAAAAGCATTGAGCTTCAGGTGTGGCTGGGTTTTAAGCATGGAGCATTAAGGTGATTAAAGCAACACCTGAGCACTGCACAGGCAGAGGGGAGTATTGCCAATACTAGTGAATGTCCCATCACTACGAGCCGGCGCTGGATATAGACTTTTTATTACGCCGGCGGCGACGGTCCTGACAAGGAGAGAGGGTAAGATTCCCAGGTCGCGGCCCTCTCTAGGCTGATGGGATGAGAGAGCAGTCTCTCATTCCCGGGCACTAGGCTGATTTCGCCGGTTCCAACAGCGCTCCAGCCGACGTAATGTCATCTGGCAATTCGCGGTCGCTGGGCACATCCGGACGGCTTGACAACGGCATCCTCGCTACCGACGGGGCTGCTGGGGGCTCCAGGGTGCCTCTCTCATCCTGTGCAGCAGTAAGACCTTCCAAGTCCATAGCTTCACTTCCTGCAATTCCTCGGACGAGGCCACCAAAGTCAACACCGTCAGAAGTACCTGCTCCTTGTCTGGTCAGGGCCGCTGGTGGGACCCACAAATTCTTGGTCAATAAGTCGTGACCCAAAAATAATTGAATTTCTGAAACATTATAACTTATTCCACAAAACAACATGTGCAACATTCTACAATGTATGCACGTTTACACAATTTTGTAAACAAACAGGGATTCTTTCCAAAATGAATAGAGCAGTAATCACAGCACTAGTGAAAATTAAAGTGCTGTTGAGGCAAAAACTCAATAAAATAAACTGTAATTGAAACATATGAAATTTGTTAAATAATACAATTTAGCTAATCAAATCATTGTCCTGTTTATAATTACCGTATATGGAATCCCAAAAGGTCTGTCATGTCTTTCTCATATATCAAAATGAAGCAAGACGCTGCGCTAGACCATGGTGGAGACCTCTGAAAAAAATCAATCACAAGACTGTGTTGGTCTTTCAGAGAAATCTGGCTGTTTTTGTTCTCACCAGACCTTTTATTAGATTTCCAGCAACCAATGCAAACGTTCGTTGTAGACAAAATTTCATATCCACCCCACACAGGAATGTGATATAACAGCCAATCAGTACAAATACATTTCTACATCAGAATTTGGCCATCACAGCTAACAAAGATTACCATATATGGTTCAGAGATGGGTTTTCTCTGGCTTACAATGTCCGCACACTTTTTCCTGCACTTCATGTAACAAAGACTTACATGAAATCAGGCTACAAATTCCACAGGCCATATCCTATAACTATCTACATGCAGAATTGGCACTTAGAAAAGGGGGGTCACAGCCCATTTTATCAGAGCAGGCTTTTCAACACAGGATATTTATATTCATACAGGAAATTAAAATCTAACAATTCTTTCCGTTGATCACATATCGCCTGTGATCACTCAAAAGGATTAACCAAAACTTAGACAATTAAACTAATTATACCTGGGGCCACAGTGCCATCGCCTAATACCTCTAGATGCACGAAAGGGATTCCCCAAGGAGGCCCTTTATGAGCATAAAATACACTTATCTATCTAGATTCACTCTTCCAGCGAACCACGCAGGGAGCCTGGGCCAAATACCTAATCTAGACATTAATTAACTATTTATTCCCATTTCCCAAACTGTACTTCACCGAACAAGAAAAATATAATAACTTGAATGTAAAAGTTCATTTATCTAATAATCAATATGAGTCAAATCTATATCTGTGTGTTTTCCAATGTTCAGCTTCACTCCACAAAACGCAAACACACCTGCATTCACACACACTCTCAAGAAATACATTCTCATTTTCCCAAATCCAATCCTTACTCACATTTATCTAGGGGGAAAAAAATAAAAGAATAATATCTTATAATCCATAGTCCATGTCCAAAGTGCAAAATCAAGGTTTGGTCTTTTTTTCAACATCCCAGCTTGAGACGCATAATCATTGAATGTAATCAGAACTCCCACATAGGGACTCCTGAACAAGCTGTCTCTTTCCGCTGGTTGCTTATTACCTGAGACCTTGACACAAGCAGGGTTATTCAAAGAGATCCGAATAGCTGCTGAAAGGGAACTGAACGCTGAAAATCAGCATACGGTTACCTTTCTTGGCTATTCGGCTATTCAGAGAGCAGGCAATTAGACAAATCCTGGCGAGTTGCCTGCACATACACAGGGCCGAATTTGCAATTAGGCAGGTTAGGCATGTGCCTACAGGCGCCTGACACAGGGGGGCGCTTTGATCTGTGTGTGTAAAAGATTTTGTTTTTATTTTTTTTTACAATTTGCAATACTTAAGACCACTCTATCTCTGGAGCCCTAAGGGCTAGAGGGACATATGAGGTATCAATGGAAAGGTCAGCTTATAGCCTTTCCATTCAGTGATACCAAATATAACCTGGTTAGATTAAAAATTATATATATATTTATTAAAATAATATTTTTCTCTTTTCTAGCACGGCACTATTATTCAGTTTACAATTATAAAGTGCACAGTGATGCTGCACTAACTCACCTTTTTTCCCACACTGCCAGCAAGTGTGTATCTGGTTAAGCAACGCATGGTTTCATTCACAACCTAGACCGTGGTGCTACAGTGAGAGACAGGGGGACTTTGGAACCTGCATCCCTGAATTGTACACTGCCCAAGGTTAAGTGAGGTGTCATTGGAAAGGTCAGAGTCTGGTCTTTACAATGATACCAAACATGACCATGTAATGCATAAAGATAAATTGAAAAAAGTAATTTTCTTCTCTGTTCTACAGCAGAGGCAATATATTTATTTACATATAAAACAAACAATGCTGCTGCATTCACTGCCCTCCTCCTTTAACCATTCTACCCCACTGATTCTCTCACTCCCTGTCCCCTCTTCTACAATGTCTTCCTTTTCTCTGGTCTCGGAGAAGGATGACTCAGAACATCTCATCTCCTTCTGTCTGACCACCTGTCCACTTGATCCCATCCCCTCACACCTTACTCGGCCTGTCCTACCAGTTATTGTCCCTGCTTTGACTCATATTTTTAACCTCCCCCTCTCCTGGATGTGTGCTTTGAAACAACAGCACTCTGCACCTGAGCAGCTCTGACATCTGATGCCTTGGACTGGCTAGTGCTACGGTTGGTCATAGAGGATGTTGTGCCTCGTGTTTGTTGTGCCTCCTCCTCCTCCTCAATTGACTCCTCTGTTTGATCAGGCACCCAGGTGGAGTCAGTGACCTCATCATCATTGTCATCATCACCCCCTATCTCCTCGTCACTGGAGCCAACTTGGCAGTATGCTGCAGCTGCTGGGGCAACATGAGTGCCAGTTATTTGTGTGTCATCACTGGCACCCCCTTCCTCTAGTAGGGATGAGCTGTTCGGGTTCGGACGGTTCGGAGTTCGACCCGAACTTTGACAGTTCGAAAGTTCACAAATTTCAAACTTTTTGGGCATGTTCGGTTCGAGTTCGAAAAAAAAAAAAATTGAAAAAAGTATAGAAAATGCTTAAAAAAATACTAAAAAATCTAGAAATAAAGAGACTCTTTACTGCAGAATATTATAAGCAACAGTTTATTAGATATTGAATTAAAAACTAATGTGTACGGGGAAAGATTATCAACTCTAAATGACCTCTGTTCACAAACGGGCATAACACCAGGTGTTTTTAGTCTGGTAATCAATTTGATACATTGTACAATATAGTGAGGGGGTGGGGTGGTGTCTGCTTCTGATTGAGATTTGAGAATTAATTTCCCTAAAACATCCTAATATGCTGCATTTAACTGGTGTTTGAAAAAAATCTAAAGCAATGTTATTTTTCACCTTGGGATTAAACATTCACAGGGTTATTCAGAGAGCGGTGAAAAGCAGGAGAATAACTGGAGAAGTGAAAATTCTAGGTCAAAATAGCCAAACCAGAAAAATTCTCCCATTTAACTCACTTTCCAAATTGGCTATTTGGTCTACATTGTTCTCTTCTCCTGCCAGTTCTCCTGGCTTTCACCTCTCTCTCGGGGTTGTTCAGAGAAAGGTGAAAACCAGGAGAATGGCAGGAAAAGAGAACAATCTGGACCAAATAGCCGATTTGGAAAGTGAGATAAGGCTAGGGTCAGACTAACGCATTTTTCGCAGCGACCGTCAAAAAGTGCGTCCGAACGCATTGCCATATTTTTTCACGGATTGCGCGAAAACGGTCATACGATGCGAATTTTTGTGCGTGATTTTTTACGGATCCAAACCAGGAAACTTTGGGTGTCTGGACGTTATGTTGGCCGGACATGAGCTGGGTCTGACGTCTCCAAATCACGCACACACGCCGCTAGTGGACGCAGTGCACTCTGTACGTCCGTACTAGCGGTTCTGCATTCTCAAAAAAATGTGTTCATTTTCCACTTGCGTTGCGCAGTCGGACTTTCGCGCGACCGTACTTCGTATATTGGCCGTCATTGCCCGTCATTTGCTGCTAGTGCGGCCATGATTAAGTGCGCCTAAACGCACGTTAAAAATTCGCTAGTCTGACCCTAGCCTAAATGGGAGAATTTTTCTGGTTTGGCTATTTTGACCTAGAATTTTCCATTCTCCAGTCATTCTCCTGCTCTTCACCGCTCTCTGAATAACCCTGACAGGGTTATTCAGAGAAAGGTGAAACTCAGGAGAATGACTGGAGAATGGAAAATTCTAGGTCAAAATAGCCAAACCAGAAAAATTCTCCCATTTATCTCACTTTCCAAATCGGCTATTTGGTCTAGATTGTTCTCTTCTCTTGCCAGTTCTCCTGGCTTTCACCTCTCTCCCAGGGTTGTTCAGAGAAAGGTGAAAACCAGGAGAATGGCAGGAAAAGAGAACAATCTGGACCAAATAGCCGATTTGGAAAGTGAGATAAGGCTAGGGTCAGACTAACGTATTTTTCGCAGCGACCGTCAAAAAGTGCGTCCGAACGCATTGCCGTATTTTTTCACGGATTGCGCGAAAACGGTCATACGATGCGCATTTTTGTGCGTGATTTTTTACGGATCCAAACCAGGAAACTTTGGGTGTCTGGACGTTATGTTGGCCAGACATGAGCTGGGTCTGACGTCTCCAAATCACGCACACACGCCGCTAGTGGACGCAGCGCACTCTGTACGTCCGTACTAGCGGTTCTGCGTTCTCGAAAAAATGCGTTCATTTTCCACTTGTGTTGCGCAGCCGGACTTTCGTGCGACCGTACTTCGTATATTGGCCGTCATTGCCCGTCATTTGCTGCTAGTGCGGCCGTGATTAAGTGCGCCTAAACGCACGTTAAAAATTCGCTAGTCTGACCCTAGCCTAAATAGGAGAATTTTTCTGGTTTGGCTATTTTGACCTAGAATTTTCCATTCTCCAGTCATTCTCCTGCTCTTCACCCTGTCAGGGTTATTCAGAGAAAGGTGAAACTCAGGAGAATGACTGGAGAATGGAAAATTCTAGGTCAAAATAGCAAAACCAGAAAAATTCTCCCATTTATCTCACTTTCCAAATCGGCTATTTGGTCTAGAATTTTCCATTCTCCAGTCATTCTCCTGCTTTTCACTGCCAAAAAATAAGTAAACTATTTCTGTGTGTCCGAAAATGTCTCCTCTTTTCATACAGACTGCCGCCCCAAGCAGTTGTTTATGGATAGATTGGAAAAGCATTTACCGTCATTTGAAATGTCATTTTTTGGTTTTTACATATTTCTATACATCCTAGAAATCCGCCACTTCACGGGCAGGTTATGGGGACCTCCTAGGCACGATATTTGAAGGAATTTTTCATTTTTATTTTTAACCCTTATTTCATGGAAAACTCACTGTCCCTTTAAAAACGTTTTTATTTAAACTTTTTGTCCTTGTTTCCTGTCCCCCAGGGCACTACCTGGACCCCCATACACCTTTTATGGCAAATATCTAGCATATATGCCCTCTTGGAGGGCACTCTAAAAACCGAATTTTCAGCCCCATTGACTTGTATGGGGTCCAAGTTCGGGTTCGGGTTCGGATCAGAACATTTGGAAAGTTCGGGTTCGGCTTCGAACCGAACTCGGGGAGTGTTCGGCTCATCCCTATCCTCTAGGTCGATTATACTCCCTTCCTCAACCTCAGAGATTGAATCAGAGCACTGCTGTTGCTGCACATCCTCAAGCAGCATGTCACTGTCATTATAGTCAAACAATTCAGCTGACTCCTCCGTGTGTGATAGTGAGGCCACGGCAGGAGTAGCTGTGGACATGGAGGCTGCATTAGATGCTTTGGCAGCTGAGGTGGACTGTAAAGCACTACAAACCTTGCTGGCAGAGGACTCGGAGGATGAGCATGGCCTGGTTAGCCAATCCACCAAATCCTCTGTATGTTGCTGCTGCTTAAGGCTAGGGTCAGACTAACGCATTTTTCACGTTGTCCGTGAAAATGTGCGTTCGAAGAATGGACGTATTTTTTCACGGAATACGCAATAGCGGTCATACGATGCGCAGTTTCATCCGTGATTTTGTAGGGATCATCAATAAAACACTTCTTGCATCTGGACGTTATGTTGGCCGGACATTAGCAGCGTCTGACGTCTCCAAATCACACACACACACCGCTAGCGGACGCAGCGCACTCTGTACGTCAGTACTAGTGGTTTTACGTTCTCGAAAAAATGCGTTCATTTTCCACTTGCGTTGCGCAGCCGGACTTTTGTGCGACCGTACTTCGTATATTGGCCGTCATTGCCCGGCATCTGCTGCTAGCACAGCCGTGATTAAGTGCGCCAGAACGCGCGTTCGCACTGCCTCAGTCTGACCCCAGCCTAAGACGGCCAGCACCAGTTAGAAAGGACAAGCGTGCCCCTGCAGAGGATGCACCACGTCCACCATGACCAAAGGCACAGCCTCCCGACACAGTGGCTGCTTGCCCTCTTATCTGTGTCTGGGAGCATCTGCCTGTCCTTTTTATGTCTTTATGACATGGTGAGTGATATATAATTTAAATATATACAGAACTCTGATTCAACTCTGGTATAAAGATTAAAGATTTCCAGAACTCTGGTATAACTCAGTGAGACACCCTGATAGCTGGCAGCCAGTGACAAGACACAGATTACAATTCCCAGAAACCTCCTATAAATCAGTGAGACCCCCTGATGGGTGGCAGTGAGAAGACACAGATTACAAATCTCAGAAACCTCCTATAAATCAGTGAGACCCCCTGATGGGTGGCAGTGACAAGACACAAATTACAATTCGCAGAAATCTGCTACAACTCAGTGAGACCCCCTGATAGGACCCACTGATAGGTGGCAACAGTGACAAGACACAGATTACAATTCGCAGAAGTCTGATAGAAGTATGTGGGACCCCCTGATAGTTGACAGTGAGAAGACACAGATTACAAGTCTCAGAAACCTATAAATCAGTGAGACACCCTGATGGATGGCAGTGACAACACACAGATTAGAACAATTCCCAGATATTTTGTAGAAATGAGACCCCCCCCAGTAGCTGGTGGCAGACTGGCAGTAAGAACACACACTAACACAACAACAATCTCCTCTCAAATCTCCTCTCAAACGCGTGCTGAAGTGCTGTGTGAAACCTTATATAGTGTGCCGCGGGACTTACTGTAGCTCTGTGAGCCCATGATTGGGCAAAATTTTCCCCAATCAGGACTCTGAGCCGTGATTAGTCTTGAACCTGTCTTGCACCTGACCTGTGGTCAAGTGCAAGGCTGTAGCCAATTACAAGCTTCAGGCCAGTGGAAAAGTGCATTGTGGTCCATTGTGGTGCATTGTGGGCGAACAAGCGGAAATGTTCGTAGTTCGCGAACATGCGAACAGGCTATGTTCGATGCGAACTCCGAACCGATCGAACCGAACAGCTCATCCCTAACCTGAGCATCCATTTTTCAAAGGGTTGGAATTTTTTGTGTAAGAAGAAACTGGATCGGTCTTAATCAGAATGTCTTTGAGATTTCTTGATCGTTTGTAACTAATAATTGGTAAGTTATGAAACTTGACTGGTAGTGATACATCATGTTCATATATATATATATAATATATATATATATATGTAGATTAGGTCGGCCGTGTTAATCCAGATGCCAAAATCACGAGTATAGCAGTCTGTAGTGATACCTTTTTTATTGGACTAACGTTACATTTAAAGTACAAGCTTTCGAGAGGATTCCTCCCTTCGTCAGGTATAGAAGCTAACTGATCAGAATAATAGAATTAAACATTGGGACAGTCATAGGGCTCACAGTTGGGGGTGTTAGATGTTGTACATCGCCAAATGGCATGGTCAGACAATTAAGGTTTCCTTTTTTTTTTATTCCCCCTCTGACCATGCCATTTGGCGATGTACAACATCTAACACCCCCAACTGTGAGCCCTATGACTGTCCCAATGTTTAATTCTATTATTCTGATCAATTAGCTTCTATACCTGACGAAGGGAGGAATCCTCTCGAAAGCTTGTACTTTAAATGTAACGTTAGTCCAATAAAAAAGGTATCACTACAGACTGCTATATATATATATATATATATATATATATAGTGTGTTAATAGTGTGGAAGCTTTTTATCTCACTTTTTGTCCTCCACCACAACCCTTGTATATACTGTATATATGTTACAGGTAAAGCCCGAAGTGCGGTTAATCCTAGGATTACCCGAGAAATCCTAGCATTACCCAGGCGTCATTAGCAAAAGTCCGAAGTGAAATGAAATTTCGGACTTTACCTGCAAAGTATCCAGAGGCCTCTGGGTAGTTCGGTTTCCTGCGCTGTTTTAACCGGGTAATTCACAGATTACCCTAGTGTTGCTGGATAAAGTGTGATGTGCAACGAAACATCGGACTTTATCCAGGTAATCTGCAAAGTATCCAAGCGCCTCTGGGTACTCTGCTTTTCTTGGGTTTTCAGCAGGATGCAGATGACTGAATTCCGAGGATTACCCGGATAAAGCTGCAAACTGTTATCTGACCGATAAAAATAACCAAAAAACACAATTTTGTTAACGAAATTGTATCCACAGTTACAAACCACACTAAATAACCGTCATGTTATTCTGTGCATTAATTGTCTGAAAATAAATTTATGAAGATAAAGATATTATATAAAGAGTAACCTGATGGTTATTATGTTTTATAAACGATATATTAGCACACATGACACATAATAAAGATTACGTAACTCTTTCACATTCATATAAGAAACATATCCTGTCACTCTGTATATTCATTATATCGGCAATTCATTTTAATGTTTGTCTTTTGCCATTTTCGTTGATAATATCCATAAATAATAGCAAAATTCACTGTTACACAAGCAGGGTTGGATGCTCTGCAGATTACCCAGGCGAAGCTGTGAATAGTCATCAGATTACCCGGGTGAAGCTTCAGAGTTGCACATTATCCAGGTAAAGTGTGAATTTTTCAGCTCTTCCAGACCATTACCCAAGGCAGTTGGTTAGTCCTAAGATTACCCAGGTAAAGTCCGAAATTTTCATTGTTTTGCAGCTTTACCCAATGAGAGCAGCTCACCTCCCATTCTCGGTTGTCCTGTGGCCCCACTGGGCATGGGAGGCAGACGGGGTTGGAGCTTCGGGGTCTGGCGTTGGTGCCTCCTGGCATCATGGTGCTCATCTGCTCGGACCCATTCCTGGATTTCTGCTGGGATGCCATTGTAAAATTGCCATGGCTGACCTGGCATGGTCATCCTCCATTAGGGCAGCAATGAGGGCAGCAAGGAAGGCAGCTTTTGGTTTGCTGCTTGTTGCCAGTCCTCAAACTTCTGCCAATTCTTTAAGCGTTATCCGTTTCAGGCGCAGGTAAACGCTCTCCATTCAGCTTTTCCGGTGTCCATCGGCTGCCTCCAGCTGGAAAGGGCAATCCAAAAGCGCTGACAACAGTGTTACGGATCCTGGTACCCCAGGCGCCCCTTTCCGCTGAACACAGGAGATGTTCGTACCCACACAGAGTAAACGACACAAACTGTGAGGAGTTCTTGCAGATTCAAAATCCAAATGCAGACTGCCTTTATTTTACTTTTCCATTTGAAAAAACACACACAGGGGAATGTACAGAAACAATGGAAACATGCCCAACATTGGACCAATGGCTTAGGGAGTAACATAGGGAATAGGAATCTGGTTACAACTGTGTCCATGGGGGAGGGTGCTGCAAGCATGGCCAGTCAAAGGAATCCATGACTTACAGCGGGGGTGGAAGCAGACAAAAGGTTAGATTGCAAGCTCTTGAGCAGGGTCTTCTCCTACTGTTCTGTGAGTGCAACTTGCATGCACATGTTATCATGTCTTATCCATTGCACAGCGCATCACACAACACTCTACCCGATATACAGAGACAATAAAATGTAAGGAAAAATAAATGCAAATAAACTTTGGGGCAGCCGTTCCATCATACCCAGAATTAATTATAGCCAGACACATGCCCCCAGAATTAATTATAGCCAGGCAGGGACCCCAGAATTAATTATAGACAGCACAGACCCCCAGAATTATACTTACCCAACCTCAGGACCGCGTGTTCCTCTGAGCAGCTCAGGCATGCTCAGGCCCGGATTAAGATTTCTATGGGCCTGGAGCTTAATATTTTGGTGGGCTTTTTTTGTAATTTAGTGAAATGAAAGCATATTTTTGGTTATTTAATAGTGCAGATACAGGTATTTCTAACCAGGCAGATACTGTGTGATACATTTTTCATTCAGATTTCAATCATTTGAAGAGTGTTAAAAGATTTTTCCCCCATTTTATCATCCAAACCTTTGTGGTTATATATTCTATAGGGCATTCTTGTTAAAAAAATGTGAAATGGGAACCTGTTACTAGGGATGGGCCGAACACCCCCGTGTACGGTTCGCATTCGAACTCGAACAATTTCAAAAGTTTGAATTCAAACGCGAACACTATTCGAACTCAATGCAAGTCAATGGGACTCGAACGTTCGATTTTTAGAGTGCCCTCCAAGAGGGCATATATGCAAGATATTTGCCATAAAAGGTGTATGGGGGTCCAGGTAGTGCCCTGGTGGACAGGAAACAAGGACAAAAAGTTTAAAAAAAAAGTTTTTAAAGGAACAGTGATTTTTTTTTTTTTTATATTTAAAGTTTTTAATTTTGCAAGCAAGAATGATACACAAACTGGCAAAACAGGCCTCGCAGGGCCAAATAGGCATCAAATACACATAAAGCATAAGGGGGGGAAGGTTTCTCATAGGGAAACATCAAATACACATAAAGCATAAGGGGGGGAAGGTTTCTCATAGGGAAACATCAAATTCTCGAATAGCAGAGGGGGGGAAGCGGGGGACACAATCAGAATAAGCCCCAGCCGGGGAACTATGGCAAAAAAGACTTCAGTGTCCCGAGAAAAAAGGGTGTCTCAGTAGCGGAGAAAATAAAAGCATCCAAAGACAGCAAAATATCGGCAAAATCATCCCCAATTAGGGGGGGTCTCATCCAAAATTTGTAGCCAAAAATCAAAGTCTCAGCATGGTGGGGGGATAATAAGGGTCACGATGGGAGATGGGGTAGCTCAGACATTCCGTCCAACTGTCCCCTCAACCTGCATCAAGAAACAAGAACGGGCGGCATACAGGCAGCGCGACCTCCAGCTGGCCACGGCGCCCGACAGCCGCCCGAGCATCATCTCCGGAGAAGCCTTCAGGACCCCTAAAAGCCCGAGCCGTTCCGCAGTGTCCACAGCCAAGTCCTCTGGGCAAAACTACCTGGTACAGCTTTTTAACGATGATCAGGTAAGTCCCTCACCATCCAGGTCGCATCCAGGGCCTCCCTTCCAGCTTCTCATCCAGCTTGTCAGGCCGCCGACGAACCACTCCAAGGCCGCACATCAGCGGGCATCACTCGACCTCCTCTATCCACACCAGGCAGCCTCCAAGGCCCGCAAGGGCAGCTTCCTCCTCCCCGCAGTTGAGGGCGCGCATCAGATGCCTCCATTCCGCGCGCGCCCCCACCAAATCCGCCACCAGGTCAGCAGCTGCGTTCAGAGGACAGGGGCCCTCCATCCTCCAAGCCCGCGCCCGCCAGTCCTTCGGGCAGAGCCATTTCACAGGGGGAGGAAAAGGAAGCGATGGATAGCCCAGAGCAAAGCGAGGTAACAGGCCTCAAAATGGCCGCCGGGCCAGTTCTCCCGTCGGGAAGCAAGGCCCCAAACTCCATCGGGCCCCGGAGGGGGGGACCCAGCGGCTCCAGGGCACTCCTCCCGATGGCCAGCCGCGCAGGGACTCCCCAAGGGGGCAATTCAAGTGAGGATTCGGAGACTGGAGACAGAGCTCGGCATAGACACGTCTGCTCCCCCGCGCGGCCAGCCACGCCCCCCGGAACAGTGATTTTTCCATGACATAAAGGTTATGAATAAAAATGAAAAATTCCTTCAAATATCCTGCCTAGGAGGTCCCCATAACCTGCCCGTGAAGTGGCGGATTTGTAGGATGTATAGAAACATTTAAAAAGAAAAAAAATGACATTTCAAATGACAGTAAATGGTTTTCCTTTAATCTATTCATAAACAACTGCTTGGGGCGGCAATCTGTATGAAAAGAGGAGACATTTTAGGACACGAAGAACAAGTTTATTTTTTGGCTAAATTATGGTGAAATTTATGCAGGCTTTGGATGAAAGCAACAACAGGTGCATTAAAATTGGACGTTTGGTGCCAGCTAGTGCCTTCACACCGTAACCCCTCTGAGGTATTGTGAAAGAGTGCAGTGGTGGTGGACCCTGCGGTCAAATATTACAATGATATGAATCTGGTACATGCGTCAGTGGCAGTGCACCCAAATATTGGTCCTTTGGTGGCAGCAAGTGCCTTCACACCGTAATGCCTCTGAGGTATTGTGGAAGAGTGCAGGGGTGGACCCTGCGGTCAAATATTAAAATGATATGAATCTGGTACACGCATCAGTGCACCCAAATATTGGCCCTTTGGTGCCAGCTAGTGCCTTCACAACGTAACCCCTCTGAGGTATTGTGGAAGAGTGCAGTGGTGGAGGTTTTTGGAATGCAGAAGAGATCCCAGATCGATTCAGTTACATCAGCAACAGGGGAGTGATAGCTGCTGATCCAGGACTGATTAATTTTTATAAATGTCAGTCAGTCTACAGAGTCGGTGGACAGACGTACTCTTTTGTCTGTGACAAAACCTCCAGCGGCACTGAACGTCCTTTCAGAAAGCACGCTGGATGAAGGGCAACCTAGTAGCTGCATAGCATATTGGCTACGTTCTGGCCAGTGATCCAATCTCAACACCCAGTAAGCCAGTGGATCATCTGCTGTAAAGGTATCCAGGTCTGCCCTTGCTCCTAGGTAGTCCTGCACCATATGGTGAAGACGCTAGCAATGGGTGCCTACATTTGACGTCCCTGGGCGTCGTGGACTAAAAAAATTGGAAAAGGCATCAGTCAAGCGGCCCCTTTCACCACTCTTCCTCTGATCAACCGCAGCCTCACAAGCAGCTGTGTCATCACTTGGTAACCTACCAGTGCCTGGAAAGGTGTTACATAAGTGTCGCTTTAGAGCATCCAAGTTGTTTCATCCTGTCCTCCCTCTGTGAGGGCAGGATGAGCTCTGCAACCTTACCCTTGTATTGTGGATCAAGAAGGGTTGTCTGTTAAATCCGCTTCTCATCTAGATCCTTGATCTAGCCTGGTATCAGCTACCACCAAAGCGGACAGTAAAGTACGCTGTCAGACAAGACAAACGGACATACTCACCACTCTTAGGCAGCCATCCCGGACGAGCCCCCAATTGTTAGGGTTAAATCCGTTTCTCGTCTAGATCCCTGATCTAGCCTGGTATCAGCTGCAGAAGAGGAGACTTCAAGTTACGTTGCAACGGAGAATAGCCCACAGATGAATAAATGAAACACACAGCAAGATAGCCTGTGGGCTCTTCTGCCCCACCCAAGTTTTACTGAGGGTTATATAGGATGGTTTGGACCCTTTTGCACAGTCATGCAAACATGTAAACATTACAGAACAGCTGAACATATACATATAAGGGCATAGTTTTCACCATGCAGAATATACGTTTAAAACTGGTGAAAAAACTGTTTGTGGTGGTTAGGTAAATATATCACAGATACAAAACCTTTGGTTAGCCTTGTGGTTTACGGTTTCACCATGTAGACAGAATTAGCTTAGTCAGGGAACAAAGTGCAGTACATGGACTCGTGTGTGCAGACTCAGCTCAATCTGTAGAAGCAAATGTTAACGCTTTCCTTCAATCCCCTCTTAGATCATAACATGATCTCCCCCCAACCTAGGTTGATAAGTATGAAGTCCACGTAACCCATGCACCAATATTTGCTGTTGTTGTGCCTATGGCGCGTTTGTGTCTAGGGGCATATGTATACGTATGATTGAGCCACGGGGTGGAGGTTGTGGGTGGGGCACCATTATCTGAAAAATAGGTGGACACAGCATAGAAGAAGGCTCCGGAACCCAAAATCAATTCCCACACCCCCAATGTACATAAGCATGTTAATTTGTGGTGTGCGACTGTGTCCTTCATATTCAAAATAGGAGTAGGTTGAGCAGATGGGTAGGGATAACGTGGGCCTGTTCCTCAGGGATGTCTTGCGGAGTCTCTATATGTTAAGTGACCACCTGGCCTCTTCCAGGAGTAGTCTCTGGTTGGGACACCCAGGGGGTCCTGTTCTCACTTTGGATGGGTTTGGGCTTTTGGTCAGCCCTCTTCACACGTGATGCATGGACCCAAGTTGGCTCTGCTTCCGTCAGAACAGCGGTCTGGGTGATGGCAACAACACAGGTGGACTCAGAGAAAGGGAAGAGTTGGGGTTTCCAACCCTTCTGTAGACGTTTAACCAGAACCACATCACCAACCTTAAAAGGGTGAATAGGGCTCTGTGGAGACAAAGGAAGAGTACGAGCAACGGATCTCTCAATGGTATCAATAGCATTCACTATGTGACAAACATAAGAGTCCGTCAGCTGGTCGAGGTCACCTTTCTCAATCACCAGGGGAGCCTGTGCCCTAGGATGGGGGAAAGGCCTACCCATGAGGATCTCAAAAGGGGAGAAACCCATCGATTTAGACGGTGTCATTCGCATTTCAGTTAGAATAGCTGGCAGCACACGTTTCCAGTTATGAAATGTCCTTGAAGGTCCTATTTGTACGTTTGACTATGACAGAGCTAGTTGGATTGTACGGCAGGTGTAGCTTCCATTCCACCCGTACTGTTTTTGCAAGTTGTTGACATATGAGGGCAGTGAAGGCAGGACCATTATCAGTATTTATGTTCAAGGGAAAACCCCATCTGGGAATTATTTCCTCAATAAGGATGCGCACTACTGTGTGGGCATCCTCATGAGTGGTGGCGAACACCTCTGGCCATCTGGAAAACCTATCCACAATAACCAGGGCGTATTCTTGACGTTTGCCTGTTTTAGGAATGTGGGTGAAATCCATTTGAAGGTGTGTGAAAGGGGTGGTAGGATAGTTGAGGTGAGCCTCAGAAAGGAGAACGGATGTGTTGGGGTTATTACGGAGGCAGGTCAGGCAACGGCCCACGTAAAGTTTAACTAATGAGTTCAGGTCAGTAACATAAAAATATTTGTCAAGTTCAGTCACAGTCTGTTTACAGCCTATATGTCCTACTCCATGAAATTGGGCTATGTATAGTGGGGCACTAGCCTGGGAGATGCAGACCCTACCTGATTTCATGTACAGACCTGAAATAGGATCAAGTGTCTTTACGGGTGTAGACCAGTCATCTATCTCATCTGGCATAGCGTAAGCCTGTAGGGTGGAAAGGAGGAGGGTAGCATCTGGCAGGGGTGGGGAGAGCATGGGCATGACAACAGTGGCAGGTGACTGGGCAGCAGCTATCTTCGCTGGTCTGTCGGCAAATGCATTACCAATGTTGATAGTGTCAGTGCCTAGAGTGTGTGCCCTGCAGTGTATTATGGCTACCGCTGATGGGAGGAGGAGTGCCGAGAGCAGAGATTTAACAAGGGTTGAATGGGAAATTGATTTACCATCAGCGGCTACAAAGCCGCGTCTCGCCCAAATGACCCCATGATCATGCACCACCCCGTACGCATATTTAGATTCAGTGTAAATGGTAACCCGTTTTCCTGCAAATAGGTGGCAGGCCCGGGTGAGGGCAATGAGTTCAGCGGCCTGCGCGGATTGGTAGGGTATTGGTTTGTCTTCCAGGACAGAATCCGGGAGGGACACAATAGCATAACCAGCCAGGTATGTGGAGTCATTGGGACGGCTGCAGGAGCTGTCCACAAAGACCACAGAGGAATGAACAGTCATGAACTGGGGGACCTCATCCTGGTCCCCCTTAAGACCCAGAAGGGCATTTAAAATAGGAGCGGGACCCACAGTGGGGGATGAGTACTGGATCTGGAGGGTGTGGCTGGACATCAGAATGACCTCATATCCACTGAGCCTCTGGGCTGACATGTGTTGGGTGTGGAGTGTTTTCAACAGAGTAGCAACATTATGTGTGGTGTGCGATATTGTCTCATGTCCCAGAGTGAAGGGTGTAGCCATTTCAACAATCATAGCGCATGCAGCCAGTGCGTGTAGACAAGCAGGCATGCCTTGGACCTGCGCTGGGACTACTTTGGAAAAAAAAGCAACGGGGCGAAGGCCTCTGCCATGTCCCTGAGCTAGGACTCCCGCCATGGTTTTACAATTGTCCCTGGCATACAAATGGAACAACGTGCCGTAGTCTGGGATTTATTTATTTATTTATTTATAAAGGATTTTACCAGGAAGGATACATTGAGATTTCTCTCGTTTTCAAGTATTTCCTGGGTTCAAGAACATTGAAGTGTTATAGTTACAGAAATACAAAGTAATACAATGCAAGATATTAAAAAAAAAACAACACAAATATACAGATTAACAGAAAATAAATATGTAGAAAAATAGTCATTATGTTACATGTTTACAGGTGCATTCTGTATTGAGGTATGTTAGTAAGGAGCTCTTGAGTGACATAAGACTGGAAGATTTGATGGTGTCTGGGAGGTTATTCCATAATTGTGGTGCTCTGTAGGAAAATGAGGATCGAGCCACTGTCTTTTTGTATTGTGGTATTGCAAGTAAGGTGCTGGTCCTGGATCGGAGGTTATAGGATGAGGGAGCTGCTGGGGGAAGCAGTCTATTCAGATAGGGTGGCAGCTTCCCCGAAAAGCTCTTAAACACCAGGCTGGAAAGGTGAAGGGTGCGTCTAGATTCCAGTGATGGCCAGTTTAGCTCTTTTAACATGTCACAATGTTGGGTCATGTAGTTACATTGTAATGCAAAGCGGCAGAATGAGTTATATAATGTAGTAAGTTTCTGAAGATGTGTTTGTGGGGCGGCTGCGTACACTACATCTCTGTAATCAATAGCCGGCATAAGCATTTGTTGTACAATCTGCTTTCTTACCGCGGGGCTCAGGCAGGATTTGTTTCTGTACAGGGCGCCTAGTTTGGGGTAACGTTTAGATGAGAGTTTTTCGATGTGAGGGCCAAAGGATAGATTAGGGTCCAACCACATACCTAGGTATTTGAGAGAAGTGACTGTGGTCAGCGTGCCATTTGATTTTGTCCCCCACATAGATGGGGATTTTGCAATTTGTGTAGTTTAGGTTTTGTTCCAAAGAGCATCGTTACAGTTTTGACATTATTTAAAAAAAGTTTGTTGTGTTTGATCCACTTTTCTACCTCTGTGAATTGTTCTTGCAGCACGGCTTCCAGCTGCCGGAGATTTGGTTTGCTGGTATAGATTACGGTGTCGTCTGCGTACATGTGTACAGTTGAGGCTTTGCAGACGTTGGGCAGATCATTTATGAATATAGTGAATAGCAGGGAGCCGAGTATTGAGCCTTGGGGTACACCGCAAGTGACAGGGAGGGGGAGGGAGGAGCTGCCAGAAATGGACACATATTGTGATCGGTCGGATACATATGATTGAAACCAGGTTAACGTGCGATCACCAATGCCAGAGTTTTTAAGTTTTTCTAACAAGATGCCATGGTCTACTGTGTCAAAGGCCTTGGCAAAATCAAGGAAGATGGCTCCAGTTAGGTTTCCTTGTTCCATCCCAGCTTGGATATCATTGCAGAGTTTTAAAAGGGCGGTTGTAGTTGAGTGATTTGGACGAAAGCCGGATTGATCCGGGGTTAAGTAGTTCCAATATTGATAATAATCACATAATTGTGTGTAGACGCATTTTTCCAAAATTTTTGACATTACAGGGAGCAACGATATTGGACGGTAGTTGGATACCAAAGTACTGTCACCACTTTTATGGATAGGTACCACTCTTGCAGTCTTCCAGAGTTTGGGTATGTATCCAGTCGCCAGTGATTCATTGATTAGGGTTGCGACAGGATTTGCATTTGCCGGTGCACTGATTTTCAGCAGCATTGCTGGTATTTGATCAGGTCCAGACTGGTATTTCATTTTTTGCTTACGGAGAAGTTTAGTAACAACACTGACAGGCACTGGTCTGAAACTGAATTCCTGTCTGATACAGGGACTTTGCACAGTTGGAGGGGCCTGACCTGCATGAGGCCTTTCTGATTGCATGTCATTTCCTAGCTTGGCAATGAAAGTGGCGGCGCATTCCAACAAAATAACCATTAAAGGCATTTCCTACATCTAGGGGGTGTTGCAGGATTTTGTTGTTTACTTTGACAGCAGCCGGCTGGGAGTGGACTGGGGGTGCTTGTATGTTACTTATGGTTCTCCAAAAGTTTCTAGGGTTTGATATGTTATTGTTTAGATTTTCATTGACGTAATGGGCTTTAGCCATTTTTGTTTGTTTTGTGCATTCATTCCGGCATTTTCGGTATTCGCAGTGATCATTCATGGAACCAGTACTCTTGAAATTTGACCACAGTGAATCTCTAAGACGGTACATTAGTGTAAGATCAGCTGTAACCCAGGGTAGATGGGTCCCTTTTACTCGCACTTTACGCAGCGGGGCATGGGAATTCCAGACTTTCAGGAGCTCAGACTGAAAGTATTCAATTGCACAGTCTAGGTCTGGGATTAGGTTTAGTCTGTACCAGGGGAGCTGTTTGAGATCACTTAGGAAGGATTCAAGAATAAATTTCTTGAAAGTCCTGGTGGTTATTACCTTTGGGGGAGATTTCATGGCCTTTATTTTGCGCACGCAGTACACTAGACAATGGTCACTAAAGCTATTAGCAAGAACACCTGCCTCCTGTATTCGATCAGGAGATGAGGAGAGAATCCAGTCCAGCAAGGTATGGTTAGGGCTTTTCATATTAATGCGAGTGGGGGAGGAGATTAATTGAGTTAGCTGCAAAGTTTTAAACAGTGAGCAGTGTTTATTGTTTTTAGTATTTAGCCAATCTGTATTAAAATCGCCGAGGACCAGCATTTCACTTTTTTGGTTTTGGGCAAGTAGGTTATTAAGGATTTGAGATATGTCAGAGAGGGAGTGCACTGGAGAGCTCGGTGGGTGATAGAATCCAGTCCTGCTGGATGAGGATGATTAGCTTCTCTCTGCCAGAGCCAGGTAGAGAGACTGACTGAGTTTTGGGCGTGTGCTGAAAGAGAAATTAAGATTGCAAATAGCATCACATTGGGTTGAAGTTGTCCAGGAACTAGGGGGGAGTTTGTAGGAGGCAATAAAAGTTAAGGTTCATTGAACAGGGACATGGGGCAGAATAGCAGGCCTCGAGAAAATATAGAAAAAGGGAGTGGAATGCAGAAATCAGATAGCATTACAACAATTCAAATATATAAAAGATACACTTGTGTGCTATATATATATATATATATATATATATTCTATCTACATTTATATCACACACATACAAACACACATATACAATGATATTACAATGTAAACATAATATACATCAAGAGAAAAGGCATTAGGCTATGTCAGATCACCTTCAGTGAATGAAGTTTCTAAGCAAGATGCCGCATTGTGGTGAGTCCTGCTGGATGAGGATGATTTAGCTTCTCTCTGCCAGGGCCAGGTAGAGAGACTGACTGAGTTTTGGGCGTGTGCTTCAGTGAATGAAGTTTCTAAGCAAGATGCCTCATTGTGGTGAGTCCTGCTGGATGAGGATGATTTAGCTTCTCTCTGCCAGGGCCAGGTAGAGAGACTGACTGAGTTTTGGGCGTGTGCTTCAGTGAATGAAGTTTCTAAGCAAGATGCCTCATTGTGGTGAGTCCTGCTGGATGAGGATGATTTAGCTTCTCTCTGCCAGGGCCAGGTAGAGAGACTGATGCCAAGCCCTGGGCTGGTGACCATAGCACATTTAAGAGTAGCATATGCATGAATCATCTTATCAGACCATTTGAGTATAGCTGGAGATTCGGCCATAGTGGCTTGTCTCAGAATGTTGTCATAGTGGGAACCATGCCGAGGAAGGTGAGCAAATCCTTCTGTGTGTGTGGGCGGACCAGACCCACTAGAGCCGCAGCTCTCTACTGACTGACCCTTCGTTCCCCCTGCCTCAACACAAATCCTAGATATTGTACAGTTTCTTGACACCATTGTAATTTCTTTTTAGACACTTTGTGCCCACATTTGTGCAACCATTTCAACAGACTAACACCATCTGTGCAGCTGGCATCCATAGACTTGCTACAGAGGAGGAGATCATCCATGTACTGTAACAGGACAGAACCACAGGGGGCAGTCCAGGCTCGGAGCGTGGTTTGAAGGGCAATGGTATACATAACCGGACTATCCACAAACCCCTGAGGTGTATGGGCCCAGCTAAACTGGCGACCCTGAAAAGTGAATGCAAAAAGTAGCCTAGTCTCTTTGTCCATAGGGACAGAAAAAATGCGTTCTTTAAATCACTGTGAAATGGCTAGCCTCCCAAGGGATAGAAGACAACATTGACGGGACATCAGGAACTACAGGTGCAATGGGCGTTATGAGATTGTTGATAGCTTTAAGGTCTTGGATGAATCTGTATGTTCCATCGGGTTTTTTAATGGGGTTGATGGGGGTGTTGTATGGTGAGATTATAGATTCGATAATCTGTTGGTGTATAAAGGAGTCAATGAGGGGTGCTATCCCCTCCTCTTTCTCTTTGGAGATTGGGTATTGTTTGTGATACACGGGAGTTGCTCCTGGTTTAATGCGTGCCTTATATGGGGTACAAGAGATGCAACCCACATAATAATCAGACGTGGCCCAGACAGTGGTCGGGAACTCAGGTTCATGGAAATCTTTCTCGTGTGTCAAGTAGAAATATCTAAGTTGTGAGTCTATCATGTTTGGTTTGATGTCCAGTTGGGGGATGTGACATGCATGCCCCCTCCTGGCAAAGTTTTTATGGTAATCTGTAAAGCATGAATAAGATCCCTGCCTAACAGATTAACCCCTTAACGCCGCAGGACGTACAGTTATGTCCTGCATTAGGCTTGGCTTTAACGCCGCAGGACGTAACTGTACGTCCCCGGCGTCTGCAGCCCCCCGGCGGCCGATACTCACCTCCTCCGGCGGCTCCTTGCTGCTCTGACTCCCACGGTGTCAGATCAGCACTTTTGGCTCCTCCCGGCGCACTGACGTCATCGCGCCGGACGCGATGATGTAAGTTTCAGGTGTCCTCCCCCCCAGCCGGAGCAGGGGAAGCGCCTGGAGTGGAGGGGGGATACTTTGGATCCCTCTATCTCTCCATCGCCGGGGGCTAGCAGCTAATGTCAGGCATCCCTGGAAAGATCACAGCCTGGCCCTTCCAGGGATGTATGGCATTAACCCCTTGGTGGCAAGGCTGTGACCCAGCACCAATCGGTGCCAGGTCACAGCCCTTTTCCGGTGGGGGCCGCCATCTTGGATGGCAGCCCCACCTCAGGAACTCCCCACGTCCACTGACGTCATTGGGCGTGGCCTGATGACATCGGTTAACCGGGGAACCCCTAGCTGCCAAGGGATTTCCTAAGGAAATCTCATGGTGGAGATGGGGGGTTCTTTGAACCCCTTTATCTCCTGATCGGTGACAGCTAGGGGGTCATGTAGGGTATCGTTTGAAAGGCCTGATCATGGCCTTTCGAATGATATCACACATTACCATGTTACAAGTAAAAGTAATGTGCAAAAAAAATGTAAATAATTAAAAAATAAAAACGTGCTTTTTTTAATGCAGTACTATTGTTCACATTTCAATTATAATGTGAACAATGATGCTTCACTAATGATTTTTTTTGGGGGGGTTTAGCTAAAAATCACGTAATTTGTCCCCAAAAAAAATGGGATCCCCGTTGACATGTGCACAGCACAAAATTTCGTTTTGAACTAATGGATTAGTCCTAAAATGCAATTTATTTAGTTGGTAAAGAAATTCGTTTTCAGTTCTTTAATGAAAACTAATTTCATTCATCCGAAAACCAGTGGATACAAATACTATTGTAGTGGCTCCTCAGTGGGCTGAGATTGCTGCTTGTTACAGTATCTCTCACTCTCAGCACAATGTGTCAGGCAAAGCTGTTACAGTAACTGACTGCTGCTCATCACAGCACTCAGAGTTTCCGTAAAACTAATAAATAATATTTTATATATAAGAGGATAGAACAATATTATTTCCTTGTTTTACTGAAACTCTGAGCGCTGTTACAGTCAGTTACTGTAACAGCTGAGCCTGATACATTGTACTGAGAGATAATAAAACAAGCTGCCGATCTCAGCGCTCACAGCCACTGGATTTAAAGGGCTAAAAAAAAGGCTCCTCTCTGCATAATGTATAGAACATCCTTCTGCATTAATTAATACCCCTCTCTGTATAATGTAGATAACATCCCCCTGCATTAATTAATACCCCTCTCTGTATAATGTATAGAACATCCTCCTGCATTAATTAATGCCCCTCTCTGTATAGAACATCCTACTGCATTGGCATGTGGAGGGTGCAGAACTTTGGAATGCAATGCTTATCCAGCACAGGAGAGGGAACTTTTACTTAAACTTTTTATCTCTGTGGGGGAGACACAGGAATATAAAAGCAGGGGAGAGGGAAAATATTAATGTAAATCAGTTTGAAAGCTCAGAGAAGAGATTACTAGTGCAAATTTATTTTTATAATAAAATAAAGCACTTTAAATCCAGGGAAAACATTCAAATAAATCAAACTGAAGGCTCATAATGACAGAGTAACTGTGAGAGCTGGATACTAAATGTATCAGACTTAAAAAAAACTTTATAACAAGCAGCACTGGGAGAGGAGAGGGACTTTATATAAAACGTTTATTACAGATGAGGAAAGGTGGATAGTGCTCCTGGATAATATAAAATGTATCAGACCTAAGCCCCTATTATGCAGAGTGGGAGGGGAGATAACACACGTTTTATAAAGTCCCTCTTTTCTCCCAGCGCTGCTTGTTATAAAGGGGTTTTTACTATCCAGCCCTCCTCTGTCATTAGCTTTCAGTGTGATTTATTTGAATGTTATCCTTCTCCAGCTGCTTTTATCATCTTGTCTGCCTCATAGACATGCAAGGGTTAAGTAAAGGTTTCCTCTCCTGTGCTGGCTGTCTGTGCTGCGAGTGAGTATTCTGGAGCTCTATCACTGTCTGAGTTTCGGGTAGGGGTCGGGAAGGATTACGCATACAAACCTTTTCTGTAGCTTTGTGATGTTGCTCTCTTCATTGCTGGTCTCCTTCACTCAATGTAATATCACAAAAAGGACTGAAACTAAAATGTAGTGCATTTTATTTTTGTTTTTTTCGTTTTTTGTACTGAGCAGTTTCGTATCTCTTGAGTCATACTAAAACTAAATTATCCCAAAATTCTGACTAAATCGTTTTAGTACTAAAACGAATGCACATGTCTCCCCGTTCAAATTTTTTTAACAAGTCTACCTCATAGAATATATCCACAAAGGCTCGGGTAATAAAATGCAAAAAAAAAAAACTTTACACACTGTGGATGAACGAAATTTTATTGAAAATTCACATTTCTTTTACAATTTTGTTATAGCATTCTGGCAGGGCATGACGTATACATATAATAATGATATATTATTAATCTGCCAAGTCTGCCGGAAAGAACGATATATAATTTGTCTGGGTGGTACAATAATACGTGACTTAAAACCTCGTTTAAATACCGTCAAAATGAGCTCAGCAAACTTCTACTTCGAAACAGCGCCGAAGTTGTAAAATTACTCCCAACCTTAAGGGGATAACTGGACAATCTGGGATAATTGTGAATTTATGATTTAGCATTATCCTATTGTTATGGTCACGTATTTTTAAAGGTTGTGTGAGGTATGATTTGGTGAGAATCCCATTTATTCTCAAAGAGGGTTCTGATTTCTCCAGAGGTCCTTTGTATGCAGTGGTACATAATGTACTGCGGGTGTCGGCAGTATCAACAAGGAATGGCCAGTGAGTGCCTTCTATACTCAGAAGAATGAAAGGTTCGTCATTGCATGTTGTTGTGATCTCTGCAAAAATAGGGACAAGATCCCTCGGGCAACTTCATGCACGCCTTTGGGAATCCCATTCAAAGGGAAATTGTGGACCCTGATCTTGTGACTGATGTTGGGCGTTTGAAGACTGGTGTGGGATGTTTGATTGCAATTCTGATTGTCGCGGTTTACGGGGCCATGGGCATTCCCTGGCCCAATGATCCAGCACACCACAATTAATGCAAGGTTGAGGTTTGTGTGGCGTGTACAACTTGTCTGGTGTAGGGTCGGGACCTGCTGTGTTTGTCCACCCCCCTACCCCTCTGTACCCACCCCTAAATCCTCGGCTGCGACCGTGTCCCTGGTACAGTTGCGTTTGGGCAGGGGAGGTGGATTTAGGTTGAGGTATATTAAAGCAGCCCGCAGCTTCGCGTTGGGCAATGCGGTCTTGGAATTGTGGCAAATCACACGATGCCCATTCAGGCATCATCTGTTTCATTGGGGTGATCATGTGTGGTTTTAAATTATTGATAAAAGTGGATATGAGAAGGGTGTGCATGTTCCCATGCATCACTGAACCTGTTCCAGAATTCTAGGACTGATTCAGTCTGCTTTTGTTTACATTCGATGGCAAGGGGGAGGGAAGCACGAGGCTGGAAAAGTTTAATCATATATGTGGATAACTGTTCCCACATAAGAGCTTGTCCTTCTGATCTATTTAGAATTTAGTCAGCGGCACTAGTGGTGGGGGTTTGAAGTGTATCTACAGTCAGGTCCAGAAATATTGGGACATCGACACAATTCTAACATATTTGGCTCTATACACCACCACCACAATGGAGTTGGAATGAAACAAACACAATGTGCCTTAACTGCAGACTGTCAGCTTTAATTTGAGGGTATGTACATCCAACTCAGGTGAACAGTGTAGGACTTACAGCAGTTTGCAGATGTGCCTCCCACTTGTTAAGGGACCAAAAGTAATGCAAACGGACATACTCACCACTCTTAGGCAGCCATCCCGGACGAGCCCCCAATTGTTAGGGTTAAATCCGCTTCTCGTCTAGATCCCTGATCTGGCCTGGTATCAGCTGCAGAAGAGGAGACTTCAAGTTACGTTGCAACGGAGAATAGCCCACAGATGAAGAAATGAAACACACAGCAAGATAGTCTGTGGGCTCTTCTGCCCCATCCAAGTTTTACTGAGGGTTATATAGGATGGTTTGGACCCTTTTGCACAGTCATGCACAGCAATGTAAACATTACAGAACAGCTGAACATATACATATAAGGACATCGTTTTCACCATGCAGAATATACGTTTAAACTGGTGAAAAAACTGTTTGTAGTGGCTAGGTATATATATCACAGATACAAAACCTGTCGAGTTCCACCTGGTGGGCATGTCACAGCTCAGACGGTTTGTAGGAAGGTGGAATTCTCTTTGAATTTCTGCCAGGCGAACACTTGCTGGGAATGACCATCTGAAGTGGCTGCAGACTTTTCTGGTCTGGCTGAGAAGCTCTGCCAGCCCTGGGTACCTGGTTAGGAAATGTTGTGCCACCAGATCTAGGAAGTGTGCTAGGCATGGTACATGTGTCAACTTACCCAGGCGTAGGGCGGAGAGAAGGTTTCTGCCATTATCACAGATGACCATTCCCAGCTCAAGCTGGCATGGTGTTAACCATCTCTGCGCCTGCCCCTGCAGAGCTGACAGAATTTCTGGCCCGGTGTGGCTCCTGTCCCCTAAACAAACCAGCTAAAGCACAGTATTGCATCTTTTTGCTTGAGCCATTGCGTAGCCCCTGCCACGCGTCGGTTTAACTGCCACTTCGCCAGAGACCTAGAAGGAGGAGGAAGTGGTAGTGGAGCAGACAGACCTCATATAAGCAGCTTTCTGGAGGCGTGGTGGATGAGAAAGCTCCAGCACAGAGCCCCGTCCTGGATCCCTCCCAGCTGCAAGCAGAGTTACATTTCCTTCAGGGCACACTGGGTAACAGCCCTGTCCATGGTTGCTGGACCACGTATCTTAAGTATTGTGCACCTTGCTGCTGACTGCCTTTCCCAATGACTCTATAACATTGTCTTCCACGTGCTGGTATAGTGCTGGAATGGCCTTCCATGAAAAGAACTGGCATTTTGGAACCTGCCACTGTGGTACAGCACATTCGGCAAATTCACGGAAGGATGCAGAGTCCATCAGCTGGAAAGGCAGCAGCTGTAATGCGAGTAATTTTTCCAAGCTGGCATTTAGACGCTGTGCAAGGGGATGGTTGGGACTATATTTTTTCTTATGCTGCAGCAGCTGGGGCAACGAAATCTGACTGTTTAAATCTGCTGCTGATGGGATGCTGTCACATTCTGAGGAAGGACCTGGTACACCCATTACTGTAGCATCATCCCTGTCAGTGGAGGTTGTTGGCAATAGACATGTGCATTCGTTTTAGTACTAAAACGATTTAGTCCGAATTTTGGGATAATTTAGTTTTGTATGACTCAAGAGATACGAAACTGCTCAGTACAAAAAACGAAAGAAACTAAAATAAAATGCACTACATTTTAGTTTCAGTCCTTTTTGTGATATTACACTGATGAGTGAAGGAGACCAGTAATGAAGCAAAGCTACAGAAAAGGTTTGTATGCGTAATCCTTCCCCACCCCTACCCGAAACTCAGACAGTGATAGAGCTCCAGAATACTCACTCGCAGCACAGACAGCCAGCACAGGAGAGGAAACCTTTACTTAACCCTTGCATGTCTATGAGACAGAAAAATTGATAAAAGCAGCTGGAGAAGGAAAACATTCAAATAAATCACACTGAAAGCTAATGACAGAGGAGGGCTGGATAGTAAAAAAAACCTTTATAACAAGCAGCGCTGGGAGAAGAGAGGGTCTTCATAAAACGTGTGTTATCTCCCCTCCCGCTCTGCATAATAGGGGCTTAGGTCTGATACATTTTATATTATCCAGGAGCACTATCCCCCTTTTCTCATCTATAATACACGTTTTATATAAAGTCCCTCTCCTCTCCCAGTGCTGCTTGTTATTAAGTTTTTTTTAAGTCTGATACATTTAGTATCCAGCTCTCACAGTTACTCTGTCATTATGAGCCTTCAGTGTGATTTATTTGAATGTTTTCCCTAGATTTAAAGTGCTTTATTTTATTATAATAATAAATTTGCACCAGTCATTTCTTCTCTGAGCTTTCAGACCGATTTATGTTAATATTTTCCCTCTCCTCTGCTTTTATATTCCTGTGTCTCCCCCACAGAGATACAAAGGTTAAGTAAAAGTTCCCTCTCCTGTGCTGGATAAGCATTGCATTCCGAAGTTCTGCACCCTCCACATGCCAATGCAGTAGGATGTTCTATGCAGAGAGGGACATTAATTAATGCAGGAGGATGTTATCTACATTATACAGAGAGGGGTATTAATTAATGCAGGAGGATGTTCTATACATTATACAGAGAGGAGCCTTGTTTTTTTTAGCCCTTTAAATCCAGTGGCTGTGAGCGCTGAGATCGGCTGCTTGTTATATTATCTCTCAGTACAATGAATCAGGCTCAAATGTTACAGTAACTGACTGTAACAACGCTCAGAGTTTCAGTAAAACAAGGAAATAATATTGTTCTAACCTCTTATATATAAAAATATTATTTACTCGTTTTATCGAAACTCTGAGCACTGTGATAAGCAGCAGTCAGTTACTGTAACAGCTTTGCCTGGCACATTGTGCTGACAGTGAGTGATACTGTAACAAGCAGCGATCTCAGCCCTCTGAGGAGCCACTAAAATAGTAATTGTATCCACTGGTTTTCGGATGAATGAAATTAGTTTTCATACTAAAGAACTGAAAACGAATTTCTATAGAAACTAAATAAATTGCATTTTAAGACTAATCCATTAGTTCAAAACTAAATTTTGTGCTGTGCACATGTCTAGTTGGCAATGACATGGCAGGACATATAGTGGGGGTAGAGACAGATGAGGAGGAGGACCTATGCAAAGTGCTGTGCCAACGGGATGCGTGGCAGGTTGTCAGTCATATGTCGCTTCAAGCATGTGGTACCCAAGCGTCTGATGTTTTTCCCACGCTTGATCCTCTTCAGACATAGCTTACAAATAGCAACGCTGTGGTCTGCTGCACATGTCGTGAAGAACTCCCAGACAGCAGAGTTCCTGGACGTGTGCTTTGAGACAACAGTGCTCTGCACCTGAGCAGCTCTGACATCTGATGCCTTGGACTGGCTACAGTTGCTCATAGAGGACGTTGTGCCTCGTTTTTGTTGTGCCTCCTCCTCACTTGACTCCTCTGTTCGATCAGGCACCCAGGTGGAGTCAGTGACCTCATCATCGTCATCACCCCCTATCTCCTCGTCACTGGAGCCAACCTGGCAGTATGTTGCAGCTGCTGGGGGAACATGAGTGCCAGTTCTTTGTGTGTCACTGGCACCCCCTCCCTCTAGGCTGATTATACTCCCTTCCTCAGCACTGGACTTGCTGCGCATCCTCAAACAGCAGGTCACTGTCATTGTAGTCAAACAATTCAGCTGACTCCGTGTATGATGGTGAGGCTACGGCAGGAGTAGCTGTGGTCATGGAGGCAGAATTAGATGTTTTGGCAGCTGAGGTGAACTGTAAACCACTACAAGCCTGGCTGGCAGAGGACTAGGAGGATGAGGATGGCCTCGTTAGCCAATCTACCAAATCCTCTGTATGTTGCTGCTGCATAAGACGGCCAGCACCAGTTAGAAAGGACAAGCGTGCCCCCGCAGAGGATGCACCACGTCCACGACGACCAGAGGCACAGCCTCCCGACACAGAGGCTGCTTGCTTTCTTATCTGTGTCTGGGTGCGTCTGCCTGTCCTTTTTGGTCTTTCTGACATGGTGAGTGATATATAGATTAAAGATATACAGCATTCTGATTCAACTCTGTTATAAAAATTGGAGATATTCAGAACTCTGCTATAAGGCAGCGATTTCACTGATATTTTCCCTGCAAGGCTGCCAATGTCCTCTACTCTCTTTCTGATTCACTTCCTCTCCTGCAGGCTGCAACACCCTGATAGCTGGCAAGACCCAGATTCAACTCTGAATAGATAAAGATACAGATGAACTCTGATTCAACTGTGGTATTCTATGGTATCTAGAATTAAAGATATACAGACTTTCCAGAACTCTGCTATAAGTCAGTGATACACCCTGATAGCTGGCAAGTGTTAGGTACTAAGGATGAGCGTTCGGTTCGGATCTGTTCGGAGTTCGAATCGAACATTGGCTGTTCGCGAACTTCGAACTTTTTTGGGACGTTCGCCAAAAATTAAAAAAAAAATAATAATTTTGAAAAAAAGTATAAAAAATGCTTAAAAAAATACAAAAAACAAAAATCGAGAAATAAAGAGACTCTTCACTGCAGAATATTATAAGCAACGGTTAATTAGATATTGAATTAAAAACGGGAATATTTTTAACATTGAAGCCTATGGGATAAAACATTGTTACTAAAACATCAGGCAGACACGGCCCTCTAATCAGGCACTGTAGAGGGCAGCCTGCCGGGGCCTCCCAAGGATCCCCTTGAGGAGCATCCGGCTGCCGGATGACAGAGCTGCGACTGTGCGGGCTAGCCGCCCGGGTGCATGTGGCAGAGAAAGGCGGCACAGGGAGGGAACCACTGCACCTGCGGCCACAGCAGACCCCCCCCACAACCAGGATCCAGGGAGCCCCCAATGACCATCAGGCTAAGGTAAGGCGACACATTTCTAAAAAAAATAAAATCCGAGGACATTTTTAAATGTCCCCGGGACCATAAAATAAAACCTTTTTTTTTCTTTCTCTACCTGGCTGAATGTATTTAATTATATATATTAGATACATTCAGCCAGGTAGAGGGAGGTGGCATGTGGGCTGCGCGGGGTCTCAGGCAGTGGTTTGTTTTTCTTGTGTGTATATTTTTAGCAAATTTATAGGAGAAGGTAAGAGTAGGTATGATATATATCCTATATTCTTATATATATATCCAGACTTGTATTACTATTACACACACATTTTGACAACTAATTGCCCCCGCCAATCTGGCTGATCCCTCCAGAAGAAATGTTGAACCCGATAGAGCAGAGAAAAAAATATATATATTTAGTTGAGATTGTCCACATGCCACCCCCCCATGTGTGTATGTGTATATATGGTCGGAGGTCTGTGGGTGGGTGTATATATATATATATGTGTGTTGATATAGACGTATATGTCTGTGTGTGGTATCAATGCATCGCTACTCTATACACATCGCTCCGTTTCACTATAATATATATGATATGGGGTTACTTTTTTTATATTTTTATACTATTCCTATTAAATTAACAGTAATTTTTGATGTATTTTATTCAGTAGAAACTTTTTTTGCCTATATAACATGTGCTTTGTAAAAATAAAACGGTTTTGTGTGTACATTTTAATTTAGTTAGTGGATTCCTGTCCAGTGCGGTGAGAAGCAAACGTAATGCAGTGTAGACACGCTGCGAGGCGGAGCGGAGTGAAGTCAAGCCTGCAAAATGTTTATTTCTTTTCGCTTCGCTACGCTGTGCGTCGCTACACGTCAGTTTGTCTCAGCCTTTATTCCCACATCGCTAGTTTACCGAATCAGTTTGTATATTTGTTACTGACCCTGCTTGTTCTGCGGACCCGATCTGTTGCCGACTTTGCCTGCCATTTGACTATTCTCTCTGTGTATTCCCTGGCTGTTCTGTTTGCTTCCTGTTGCTACTGGTGTGCGCCGATGCTCACCATATACAGTAGCGCAGTACAAGTGCCTAAACATTGCTGACC
Organism: Leptobrachium leishanense; assembly: GCA_009667805.1. Taxonomy (NCBI): domain Eukaryota; kingdom Metazoa; phylum Chordata; class Amphibia; order Anura; family Megophryidae; genus Leptobrachium; species Leptobrachium leishanense. The sequence continues at coordinate 119,860,959 of CM019068.1, forward strand.
CGGTTTTGTTATAGCTGCTGATGTAACTGAATAGATCGGGGATCTCTTCTGCATTATCAAAACCTCCACCACTGCGCTCTTCCACAATACCTCAGAGGGGTTACGGTGTGAAGGCACTTGCTGCCACCAAAGGCAAAATATTTGGGAGCACTGACACCTATACCAGATTCATATCATTTTAATATTGCACCGCAGGGTCCAACCCTGCACTCTTCCACAATACCATGGAGGGGTTACGGTGTGACGGCACTGTTGTGGACACTAAACACATTCTTAACCTTTATTTCATGGAAAACTCACTGTTCCTTTAAAAAATGATTTGTTTTTAACTTTTTGTCCTTGTTTCCTGTCCCCCAGGGCACTACACGGACCCCCATACACCTTTTATGGCAAATATCTTGCATATATGCCCTCTTGGAGGGCACTCTAAAATTCGAACGGTCGAGTCCCATTGACTTACATTGAGTTCAGATCGTGTTAGTGTTCAAACTCGAACTTTTGAAATTGTTCGACTTCGAAGTCGAACCGAACACGAGGGTATTCGGCTCATCCCTATTAGGTACCAGCGTGGCGGGCAAGGTTACGAACCCAAGATGCAGTGATGCAACAAAAACAAGGTGTGGGAAAACAGGGGTTTATTGCCAGATTCAGATAAAATAAATCGATCTTATGCAGGGTGAAGGGCAGAACTTAAATGATAGTAACCAAAGGAATAAGCAATGCAGAGGATACAAAAGGGATGCAGGAAACATGATACAGGGAGACACAGAGGGCAGATACACTTAGGAGACTTATTGGGGATATGAGACAGGACAGGAAAAGGGCTGATTGGCATCTTGATTGCAGAGGAACTCTGGCTGCAGATAATCAGAGGGGACTGGAAACCAGGATGCTGGGGTTTTGGAAGAAGTCTCTGGAGGATACTGGATGTAGAGGGTAAACACAGGATAGTCTCTGGATCACAGTTTGCTTGGCTTGCTGGCTCAGGAACTATAATACAGAAACATTGTCATCTGGGTGCTCCACCCTTAAGTAGCTGAACAGTCTCTGGTGATTAGAGGCACCTGTTGGACCTGCAGTATTGCAAGCAAGGCTGGACACTTGGAAAGCATTTTGTGGAAGTGCTGCCCTGCAGTCAGGTTAACGCAGTACCAGGTTTCCCTTTTTTACCACAGCTGCGGCGGGCTTTACGTGGGGGGCTCCAGACAGGGGTCCTGACCGTTCCCCCCCTTTAAGGCCACTCTCTGAGTGGCCCAGGCTTGACCACCAGCTGGGAAGTCCACTGTTGTGACCGCTGCAGGACACTGGTCAGTGATACCCGTCGAATGGTCTATGCCGTAAGCAGGGGGCATCACGAACGTTCTTTGAACGGTGTACGGGGTGGTCACACACACAGCTTCCTCTGGGATAGGTACCTCTTCTTTGTCGCTGGACTCTGGGGGTATGACATCTAACCACAGTTTGCACCTCGGAATAATGCTGGTAGGTTTGCTGGTGCTGGTGGTTCAGAAGTCACCAAACTGGGTTTAAACGTGGTCTTTTTGCAATTGGAGAGTCCACCTTAGACATTCCAGGGACACTTTTGGGAGTGATTGATGCACAAAGGTAGGTCGCCGGATTCATGGTTGGCTCTGGCAGTAAGGCAGCCAGGTGGGTACGACATTGACCAGGTGGCCCTTGGCTATGCCGTGCAGTCTGTGGTTGGTTGTCAGCCTCAGAGTCTGTGGTTTCCCAATCGATATCCGAGTTGCTGCATGCAGGGACCACAGTTGCGGCACTACTGGGTCTGTTGGGTACTGTCATGGAGCTGATGTAACGCTCCATGCTTCAAACCCCAAGAGACTTTATGTTCATTTATATCGTGTGGTTTTAAATATATTTTACATCGTTTGGTTTTAGTTTAATTTAGTTTAGTGTAAAATGGCATAGCTTTGGTTTTAAAAATACTTATATTCCTGTAGGTAAATGTGTTTTTGTGTAAACAGTAAACAAGCTTTACTGCTGTGTAATTTATGCACCAGGGCTTTTCCCATTATCTAGCTGCATGTTTAATTCAAGGGATCTCTGATAGTATGTGTTTAATCTGATGTGTTAGAACAATGGATATACAAATGTTGTGTGAGTTGAAAGGCTAAAGAATGTAAAGAATGTTTATTGTAAATAACTGACTCAATGTAATTAGTATGGGTATGCAAATTATGACTGTTGGACTTCAGCATAAATGGTGGCGTTTGGTTCATTAAAAAGTCAGAGAACTCTCAGAGCTCAGAGAGAGAGGATCCAGTTTTAAAGCATACAGCCGCGCCTGGTGTCTTTATTACAAACTACGCTACACTCCACACTCACCCTCAGAAGGCAGAGAGCGGCCTTCTGGAGATTCCTAACGGCTCCAGGGCAGAGGAACAGAAGCAGGCAGGTCAAGCCGCTCGAGGCGCTGAGGACAGCGCTCCCAGTAGCCGGGCTGACCGCAACGAAGGGGTGTCTGGAGAGCCAGGACAGACGGAAGGGAACGGTTCCTTCACAGGTACGTCGCATCTGGCAATGGTGGGTCCACAGGTATTGAATTCAGTAGGATCTGATGTTGGCACCATGTTTTCTGCTGAGATTGCAGGTTGTGCCGAAATCCCTTCATCGCTAGAGCAACGGTCTTCACTTGTCCTTGGAGGGTGGCAATAGTGCGGGCAGCCGCTGAAGAGTCTGAAGACTGGCTTATGATGTCAGTTTGAACCGCTGTCTCCGTGGTAAACACTGTTTTGGCAGTGGGCACCCCAAGGTCTCCTCGCTCAACCCTCAAGGTTTCTGTGGGGGAAGCTGGGTCCGAAGTGTCCTGATCAGCAGTGACCAACAGACCCAGAGATCCCTGAGGCCTTTTGGATACTACCACAGCTTGTTCAGCACCGCCGGTGCTTTGGTTTGGTACCGGGGTAACCGCAGAGGCAGGGATAGACGTGATAACCATTGGCTCAGGTACAGGCTCCATATGCGCGCCAGACTCTGTGTCTAAGGATTCCGCAGGCTCTACCTCCATGGGCTCCATTAGTTCGTCCTCAGACCTGGTCCCTCCTGGATTCTTGAAGGGAGCCACAGAAGTGGGTGAGGGTCTAAGAGACATGGGGTCTTTTACAGTGATAGCAGGAGGCTAGAGGAACAAAGCCCTTCTGGGTTCAGATGGTGGTAACTTCTTGGAAACCTGCTTGGGAATAGAAACAGGCTTAGGGACAGTGTCAGGGATCCCTACCGTCGCTCCTGGGTTGCGCTCCGGTCCCGGGCACTGGCGGACATTCCGACGCTCGTAGCGTCCATCAATCCTCCTCCCTCGTGGCCAAGCTGCAGAGTGAACCGCGCGTGCGCACGTTTTCCCGGGCTATCAGAGAACGTTATACGCTGGGACGCTCAGAACGGCCGACGGCAGTCCACACGTCATCAGAGACCACCCGGGAGGTTCCCCATAAAGAGTCGCCTGGCTGATAGTTCAGTACTAGTTTATTCTAGTCTGTTGCGCTGTGATTTACTTGTTTCCCGAGACAGTGATTCTGACCTATGACTGGATATATTACTACGCTGCCTGCTTTAACCCTTCGACCTCTGCCTGGATATATTACTACGCTGCATGCTTTAACCCCTCGACCCCTGCCTGGATATATGACTACGCTACCTGCTTTAACCCTTCGACCTCTGCCTGGATATATTACTACGCCGCCTGCTTTAACCCTTCGATATCTGCATGGAGATATTGCTACGCTATCATACCGCTCTGCTATAGGTACATCTTGCATATTGGTTCCAACGCTGCCACCGCTACATGCAACCCTGACATAATAAACTAGTCTACTATGGAACCAGCAAGTGTACCAGAGACTCTGGCCGCCATTGCCCAACAGCTCAATATATTGACCCAATCTGTGCAGGCCTTGGAAGCCAATCAAACAGCTATGCAGGTGCACGAAGATCGTCTGGAACAAGGATTAGCGAGCAGCAGTACCTCACGGCCTATGGCTGAGCCTCCAACGCTCCCTCTGGATAATGCTGCTATGGGTCCAGAACCTTACGTGTCACCACCCGAGAAATTTGATGGAGATCGAAAACAGTTCCGCTGTTTCATAACGTCATGTCAGATAATGTTTTCCCTACAGAGACGAACCTATAACACCGACTCCGCACGAGTCAGATCAGTGATATCACTACTAACAGGTAGGCCTCAACGATGGGCTCATCATTTGCTACGGACCTACAATCCCTTATTGAACAGCTGGAGCTCTTTCTATAAAGCTATGGAAGAGATGTATGACGACCCCCACCGGGTGACCAATGCGGCCCAGGCTCTCGACAACCTAAAACAGGGGAGAAATGATGTAGAAGAATATATTACAGACTTCAAACACTTGGCCCTTGAATCAGAGTGGAATGAACCAGCACTTATAGCTCAATTCCGGAAAGGATTGTCTGAAGCATTGAAGGACGAGCTAGCAAGAACCGGGGTACCTCCGTCATTAGACAAGACTATGTCCTTATGTATTGAAATCGACAGTCGAATAAGAGAAAGGCACGCTGAACGCGCCAACTCTCATCAGTCCACATCTGTAAGAAAACCCGTCATTCCGCCACCTTCCATGTCCTCTATGCCTACCGATAATGATGAAGAACCCATGCAAGTCGGGGCAGCTAGAGGGCCCTTGACGGAAGCCGAGAAGTCAAGGAGACGCTCCTTAGGCCTATGCATGTACTGCGGCCGTGCAGGGCATCAAGTCCGGGAATGTCGCGAGAAGCCTAACACCCGAATGGGTAAGCCTTTAGCCCTTCCCGCCTTTGTATCCATCAAAAGCATCCACACTGTAATGTCCACCCACCTCATAGTACCCTTGTCTTTACAGTGGGACGGCCGTATAACCACGCTCAACGCCATGATTGATTCCGGGGCCAGCGGCTGCTTCTTGGACACTGAGGTAACACAGTCCCTCGGAATACCCACTACTTATAAAAAGCAGCCTTACCCCATCCAATTATTAGACGGAAGCACTCCTCAATCAGGTCCCGTGACCAAAGAAACTATACCTCTCCTAGCCACCATAGGGGAGCAACCACAAGACATACTCATCTTTGATATCGTGCCTTCACCAGTGTTCCCAGCCATCCTTGGTCTTAACTGGTTAAGAAGAAACAATCCTACTATCGATTGGACTAGTAGCACCATTACCTTCAACCAGAAAGACTTCTCTACTACCTCCGAAATCCCTCAAACACAGATCCATACTGCAGCTATGTGCACAGACATACCCAAAGCTTATCAGGACTTGCATAGTGTGTTCGAGAAGAAAGGAGCAGACGATCTACCACCATTCAGAGCCTACGACTGTCCAATTGATCTTCTACCTGGTGCTCCCATTCCTCATGGCAGAATATACCCGTTGTCCGAACCAGAATTGGAGTCCCTCAAAGAATATATATCAGAGAACCTGAAAAAAGGTTTTATACGTCCCTCGACATCTCCTGCAGGAGCACCCATCTTCTTCGTAGGAAAGAAAGATGGGGGTCTTCGCCCTTGTGTGGACTACCGTGCCTTAAATAATATTACGATTAAAAACAAATATCCTTTGCCTTTAATATCCGAACTCATGGATCGACTAAGAACCTCGTCAGTGTTTACTAAACTTGATTTACGAGGTGCGTACAATCTGGTGAGAATACGAGACGGAGACGAATGGAAGACGGCCTTCAGGTCCAGGTATGGACATTTCGAGTATTTAGTAATGCCATATGGTCTCTGCAATGCCCCTGCCACGTTTCAGAGATTTCTCAATGATATTTTTCAAGACATACTGGACTGTTACGTAATAGTATATTTGGATGACATCTTAATTTATTCCGACACTACTGAAACGCATAGGAAGCATGTAAGAACCGTATTGCTACGTCTATTGAAACACAAACTGTATGTAAAGCTGGAAAAATGTTTATTCGATACACAACGTATTGACTTTCTTGGTTTCATCATTACCCCCGGGCACATCCAGATGGATCCAGCCAAGATAGAAGCAGTCACGAATTGGCCAGCTCCTGCCAACAGAAAGGGGGTCCAGTGTTTTTTGGGTTTCTGCAATTTTTACAGAAAATTTGTAAAGAACTTCTCCAAGATAGTTAAACCATTGACTGACCTAACCTGTATCCATACCCGTTTTTCTTGGTCTATAGCAGCTCAAGACGCTTTTGATCTATTAAAAAGAACTATCACTACCGCACCTATCCTGTCGATTCCCGATCCCTCTCATCCGTATATACTAGAGGTAGATGCCTCGGCTTTCGCTGTTGGAGCCGTTTTATCTCAAAGACAAAAAGAAACTGAAGTAATGCATCCTGTATAACTTTTTTCTAAAACCCTTTCCGCAGCCGAAAAGAATTATGACGTCGGAGAGAGAGAATTGCTGGCAATCAAACTAGCTCTAGAAGAATGGCGTCATCTCCTTGAAGGCGCTCACCACCCAGTTTCCATTCTTACCGACCATCGGAACTTGGAATACCTACAGCAAGCACGCAGATTGAAACCAAGACAAGCACGATGGGCTCTTTTCTTCAGTCGGTTCGACATGCATATCGCATACAGACCTGGTAGCAAAAACGGGAAAGCCGATGCCTTGTCAAGAGCTAAAGATAACATTCAAGTAATCAATGACGATTTCATACTACCCAGAACCTGTTTCGCCACGATTAAGTTATCACTATGGGACGTAATAAAACAGAACACACCCCCTATCGATCAAACGGTTTCTTCAATGGCACTGACCGCACAGAACGGATTTCTGTTCCACCATCAGAAGGTATTTGTGCCCCTCCGCAGCAGTACTGTCTGTCCTTCAATATTGTCACGACTCCCCCCTAGGGGGTCATGGGGGTAAACATAAGACGCTGGATCTGATAAACCGTTTCTTCTGGTGGCCTCGTCTACAGAAAGATACCGTATCGTATGTGAAGAATTGCCCAGTATGCATCAGAGCCAAAGTGTAACGTTGGGAGCTTCCAGCTCTACCTGTGTGCTTGAGGGCAGCATGTCTGATGCTGCTCGCTGACCAATGCCCGGTTTAAATGGAGACAGGCAGGGAGGTGGTTGCATGAGGCGCGGCTTGAGTGGGGGGCGTGGCCTGGTGAAGGTCTTTAAAAATCCTCAGTGTATTCTCAGCAGTTGCCAGATCATGGTTATCCATACCTGAGCTCCTTGTACCTGACTGCTATATTGAATTAACCCGTTATTGACCTCTGCTTGTTTCTGACTATTCTGCCTTCTGTTGCCCTAGACCATTTTCTTGTACTACGCCACTGCTCTGATATCAACCCGGCTATTCCATTTGACCATTCTGAACTCTGTATTCCTGATTCTGGCTCGGCTGACTACTCCCCGTGTTGTTAACCCTTTCTGTCTAGCTAGTTTACCTGGCCAATTCTAAGGACCAGACAGTTAGAGATCTTTCACGGCTACTCTGTTTGGTAGCTTCTGGGCTCTGTGGAGTGTGGGGTGTTAAGTACTGCGTGGTGGGATCTGGGAACCGTGACACAAAGTCTCCCATCAGCGTCCACAGGGTTTGCTTCAACCATTGCCTGTCCCTCAACTCCCTTGGGAGGATATATCTATGGACTTTATAGTCGAGCTACCCGCCTCCGCCGGATACAACACCATAATGGTGGTAATTGACAGATTTTCGAAGATGGCTCATTTTTTACCCCATTCAGGAATACCTACGGCAGCACAAACCGCATCATTGTTTATTCGAGAAATATTCCGGTTACATGGACTACCCTCTACCATTATATCTGATAGAGGGTCTCAATTTACTTCTCTTTTTTGGAAAGCCTTCTGTAAAAATCTCCATATGCAGCAGAGCCTATCCACGGCATATCATCCTCAAACCAATGGTCAGACCGAGCGAACTAATGGTACCCTGGAACAATATTTACGGTGTTTCACTTCCCATGTCCAAGACGACTGGGCAGATCTATTACCCATTGCAGAATTCGCATACAACAATCAGATCCATCGTTCTATCAATTCTTCTCCATTTTTTGTCAACTACGGCCGACATCCGGTGATGTTTCCTGGTTCACCTCTAGTTAGTGATGTTCCCTCCTTGGACCATCGTATGGCCTGTATACACGACGGCTTCAAACAAATCAGATCTGCTCTTCTATCAGCTCAACGTTCCTACAAGCGGTATGCTGATCGCCACCGGGTTCCTGCACCCTTATATAAAGTGGGTGATTTGGTATGGCTGTCCTCCAAGCACGTGACGCTAAATTGTCCTTCACGAAAGTTGGGGCCTCGCTTTTTGGGTCCTTTTCCGATTACCAGGGTTGTTTCTTCTTCGGCAGTATGGCTTCGCTTGCCTGATGATTACAAGATCCACACGGTTTTCCATGTATCTCTTCTCCATCCTTCGGAGCCGGATCCATTCCCTGATCGCACGCCTTCCCGTCCAGGTCCTGTAGTGGCTGTGAACAACGATGAGTATGAAGTACAGGAGATATTGGATTCCCGTTTCCGCCGTCGTCGCCTAGAGTATCTGGTTCACTGGACTGGCTATGGCCCTGAGGAGGACTCCTGGGTTTCCGCCGCTGACGTCCATGCTCCTGACCTTGTTCGCGCTTTCCACGTGGCTCATCCGATGCGCCCTCGGAGAGGTCGCCTTGTTGGGGGGCTCTGTCAGGGATCCCTACCGTCGCTCCTGGGTTGCGCTCCGGTCCCGGGCGCTGGCGGACATTCCGACGCTCGTAGCGTCCATCAGTCCTCCTCCCTCGTGGCCAAGCTGCAGAGTGAACCGCGTGTGCGCACGTTTTCCCGGGCTATCAGAGAACGTTATACGCTGGGACGCTCAGAACGGCCGACAGTCCACACGTCATCAGAGACCGCCCGGGAGGTTCCGCATAAAGAGTCGCCTGGCTGATTGTTCAGTACTAGTTTATTCTAGTCTGTTGCGCTATGATTTACTTGTTTCCTGAGACCGTGATTCTGACCTATGCCTGGATATATTACTACGCTGCCTGCTTTAACCCTTCGACCTCTGCCTGGATATATTACTACGCTGCATGCTTTAACCCCTCAACCCCTGCCTGGATATATGACTACGCTGCCTGCTTTAAGCCTTCGACCTCTGCCTGGATATATTACTACGCTGCCTGCTTTAACCCTTCGACCTCTGCCTGGATATATTACTACGCCGCCTGCTTTAACCCTTCGATATCTGCCTGGAGATATTGCTACGCTATCATACCGCTCAGCTATAGGTACATCTTGCATATTGGTTCCAACGCTGCCACCGCTATGTGCAACCCTGACAGACAGGAACAAACTTGGTTGCCGGTGCATTTCTGGTGACAGATTTTGGAACCTGGGTTGCTTGTCTGGGTGGTCTTAGTGGGCAAAGTGGGATCCAATGGCCCCTGGTACCGCAGTAAATACAAAGGCCAGCCTCCTGCCTCCTGGCACGGTCTGCCGGGGATAGAGGACCACGGGCTACCTTTGCAGCAGGAACACTCTCGGTAACAGAAGGACTCCACAGTCTCTGCAGCAAGTCGCTCAGGAAGACAACCAGGTTCTTGAGGGCTTCCTGGAAGGCTCTCTCAATCAATCCCATTAGGGCTTGCATCACCGCGGGTTCGTTTGGATTGGGCTTCTGCATTTTGTTAGGTACCAGCGTGGCGGGCAAGGTTACGAACCCAAGATGCAGTGATGCAACGAAAACAAGGTGTGGGAAAACAGGGGTTTATTGCCAGATTCAGTTAAAATAAGTCCAGATTATGCAGGGTGAAGGGCAGAACTTAAATGAGAGTAACCAAAGGAATATGCAATGCTGAGGATACAAAAGGGATGCAGGAAACACGATACAGGGAGACACAGAGGGCAGATACACTTAGGACAGGAAAAGGGCTGAATGGTATCTTGATTGCAGAGGAACACAGGCTGCAGATGATCAGAGGGGACTGGAAACCAGGATGCTGGGGTTTTGGAAGAAGTCTCTGGAGGACACAGGATACTGGATGTAGAGGGTAAACACAGGATAGTCTCTGGATCACAGTGTGCTTGGCTTGCTGGCTCAGGAACTATAATGCAGAAGCATTGTCTTCTGGGTGCTCCACCCTTAAGTAGCTGAACAGTCTCTGGTGATTAGAGACAACTGTTGGACCTGCAGTATTGCAAGCAAGGCTGGACACTTGGAAAGCAGTTCATGGACGTGCTGCCCTGCAGTCAGGTTAACACAGCACCAGGTTTGCCTTTCTTACCATGGCTGCGGCGGGCTTTACGTGGGGTACTGGGGGGCTCCAGACAGGGGTCCTGACAGCAAGACACAGATTAAAATTTCCAGAACTCTGCTATAAGTCAGTGATACACCCTGATAGCTGGCAAGACACAGATTGAAATTTCCAGAACTCTGATATAACTCAGTGATACACCCTGATAACTGGCAGTGGCAAGAAACAGATTCAAATTTCCAGAACTCTGATATAAGTGTCATGCCTCAGCCCTGAAAGTCTGCTGTGGTCAGCCTGGATCACTAGCTCTCCTCAGCTGCTTCCCACCTAAGGGTTAACTCCTGTGTCTGAACCTGAGGTTCTGCATAAAACCAGACCACACCCTCCTCCCCTTTGCTCTTTCATTTTGTGTTTTCCCTTCCTGTTGTCAGAGGTCCTGAGAGCTCCCTCTTGTTATTGTATGTTTCCTGTATCATCTGCTCTGCCGTGTACACCAGTTATTCCATCCTTGCTGTGTCTGCATTACCTGGTTCCTGCTTGCTGGACGATCCACTGCGTGGCTGTCATGCGTCGCTGTGTGTGAGGAGCAGGGGAGTCCGGTTTGCAGCAAATGCAGGAGACCATACAGGTTGAAGGGCACGGTTTAGTTTATTTTATGCACCGGCAGGACAAAAGGAATATACAGGACTAGAACTAAATGACTAGACACAAGAAAGGAGCTGACATAGAGGACTAAGAGAAAAATGAATAAACTAGACACAGGCTGGATACAGAGAGGCATGACATGAACTAGACACAGGCTGGATACAGAGGGGCATGTCATGAACTAGACACAGGCTGGATACAGAGGGGCATGACATGAACTAGACACAGGCTGGATACAGAGGGGCATGTCATGAACTAGACACAGGCTGGATACAGAGGGGCATGACATGAACTAGACACAGGCTGGATACAGAGGGGCATGTCATGAACTAGACACAGGCTGGATACAGAGGGGCATGTCATGAACTAGACACAGGCTGGATACAGAGGGGCATGTCATGAACTAGACACAGGCTGGATACAGAGGGGCATGTCATCAACTAGACACAGGCTGGATACAGAGGGGCATGACATGAACTAGACACAGGCTGGATACAGAGGGGCATGTCATGAACTAGACACAGGCTGGATACAGAGAGGCATGACATGAACTAGACACAGGCTGGATACAGAGGGGCATGTCATGAACTAGACACAGGCTGGATACAGAGGGGCATGACATGAACTAGACACAGGCTGGATACAGAGGGGCATGTCATGAACTAGACACAGGCTGGATACAGAGGGGCACGACATGAACTAGACACAGGCTGGATACAGAGGGGTACTTACACAGAAGCAGGATAATAACAGAAGCAGACTGCAGGACACAGGGACAGATACACAAATAGCAGAGGGTCTATGGTGGAGGTGGCAACAAAGAGGTCTTGGTACAGGGATCAGCAGGAGTCCATATGAATGGTGGAAGTCCTTGAAATAAACAGAAGTCCTTTTGGCAAAATGAGGGGATAATCCAAATAGCAACGAAAAGTCCAGTAGGGAAGACAAGGGGGTCTGGAATCCAGGTACAGGCAGGTTCACACAGCGTGTGACTCAGTGGTCAGATGTTAATGCTGAAGTCCCGAGCATTGGGCGTAGTCTCCCTATATGGAGACCTGGGCAGGTGAGGGGTAATTAAACTCAGGGACAAACATATGGGAAATACTGGGCTGGAGGATGGGGAACTGGATCAAAGCAAGGGCTAGATGGGAAATCTGGAATGGGACAGAACAGGGAAGATGGTAGTTCAGACCCATATCAAGGCCTTTTGCGGTGTCTGCGGCGACGGGCATGACAGTGGCCCACTATCCAGTGGGTCCAGAGACTCTCAATTGGCTTCCAGCTCTCTCCTGGAGGTAGACCTTCTATCAGGTACTGTTACCAAAGGCTCCTGCTTCCCCTCAAGAGGATCTAGAGAGAGACTACATGGCCCACCATCCACTTGCCTGTGTTACTATCTGTTCTGTGCTGGACTGTTTGCTGTGAACCATCCCACAATACAAGCTTTGCTGTGCATATACTGTCTCCAGTGTCTTTCTGCCTGCTCACCCCAGCGCTTGGGAATATAACATCACACTGAGGCCGTGCCATGGCTCCTTCCTGGCACGAACCTGACAATAACTCAGTGATACACCCTGATAGCTGGCAAGACACAGGTTCAAATTTCCAGAACTCTGATATAACTCAGTGATACACCCTGATAGCTGGCAAGACACAGGTTCAAATTTCCAGAACTCTGATTTAACTCAGTGATACACCATGATAGCTGGCAAGACACAGATTCAAATTTCCCGAACTCTGCTATAAATCAGTGATACACCCTGATAGCTGGCAAGACACAGGGTGTATCACTGAGTTATATCAGAGTTCTGGAAATTTGAATCTGATAGCTGGCAAGACACAGATTCAAATTTCCAGAACTCTGATATAAGTCAGTGATACACCCTGATAGCTGGAAAGATACAGATTCAAATTTCCAGAACTCTGATATAAGTCAGTGATACACCCTGATAGCTGGCAAGACACAGATTCAAATTTCCAGAATTCTGATATAACTCAGTGATACACCCTGATAGCTGGCAGTGGCAAGAAACAGATTCAAATTTCCAGAACTCTGATATAAGTCAGTGATACACCCTGATAGCTGGCAAGACACAGATTCAAATTTCCAGAACTCAGTGATACACCCTGATAGCTGGCAAGACACAGATTCAAATTTCCAGAACTCTGATATAACTCAGTGATACACCCTGATAGCTGGCAAGACACAGATTCAAATTTCCAGAACTCTGATATAACTCAGTGATGCACCCTGATAGCTGGCAGTGGCAAGACACAGATTCAAATTTCCAGAACTCTGATATAACTCAGTGATACACCCTGATAGCTGGCAGTGGCAAGACACAGATTCAAATTTCCAGAACTCTGATATAACTCAGTGATACACCCTGATAGCTGGCAAGACACAGATTCAAATTTCCAGAACTCTGCTATAAGTCAGTGATAGAACAATCTCCTATCCTCTCTGATTCACTCCTGCAACAAACACACGCTGGGGGGCTGAGGGAATCTTTATATAGTGTGCTGTGGGACTTAGCTCTGTGAGCCCGTGATTGGGCAAAATTTGCCCAATCAGGACTCTGAGCCCTGATTGGCATAGTCTTGCACCTGTCTTGCACCTGACCTGTGGTCAGGTGTAAGGCTGTAGCCAATTACAAGCTTCAGGCCAGTGGAAAAGTGCATTGTGGTCCATTGTGGTGCATTGTGGGCGAACACGCGGAAATGTTCGCCATTCGGCGAATGGTTAATGTTCGATGCGAACTCACGTTTGCATCGAACCGGCAGCCCATCCCTACCTGTTCCTGCATTTCTTGGATAAAATATAAAATTTTAACCAAAAAATAAAAAAAAAATGAATTATTTCCCTTGTGTTTTGGAACATGTTTTTTTACGAATAATATGACTATGTATAAAACACTGACCTTGCTCCCAGCGTGGGAAATGAGAAGGTGAGTAATGGCAGTGGTATTGCTCACTTTAAACGTGACAAATGGACAATGCCATCACTTTGGAACTAAAAATTAATAAAAAATAGTTTTCTTCTCTTTTAGATTTATTTATTTATGGTCATGTTTGGTATCAATGCAAAGGCCAGACTCTGCCCTGTACAATGATTAGATTAGTGACGCAGGGGTCCAAAGTACCCCGCAGTGCTCTTCGCTGCAGTGAGGCGGTTTTGGTTTTTGATGTAACAATTCGGAACAATGGATTGTACCATCACCTCCACGCTTGATGGTGACATGAGAAATGTGGTTAGTTAGTGCAGCATCATTGTTTACTTTATAGTTGAAAAGTGAAAAATATTACTGTTGGAAAGAAAAAGAAAAAGTAAATATTTATTGTTTTATTTTTCTTACTTAAAACCTGGTCATGTCATGCTCTGGCCTTTCCAGTGATACCTCACTTGACCCTGTAGCTTCTATGGAAGTGGAGATACAGGGGTCCAAATACAGACATAGTTATCCTTTCTCTGGGCTTATTCTGAGGCATGGGCCTGGAGCTGCTGCTCCATCTGCTCCTATGTTAATCCAGCCCTGGGCGTGCTCCTGTACGCGGTCTCCTCCTCAACCCTCTGAAGGCTGTGACACACTCACGTGAGACCTCACGAGATCTCAGCTGTAGGCCGCGTCACAGCCTTCAGAGGATTGAGGAGGTAGCCCGCGGGGGATCACGCAGCACTCGGATGAGCACAGCCAGTCAAGCGGCTGCTGGCGGGAATGCTGTCAATGCATTCTGCTAGCAGCCCCGGCTGCCCACAGCGGGAACCTGCATTCCCGCAACGTTCCCGCTCGAGCCCTGCTTGCGGTGCATTTGCCCTTAGTCCTCCCATAAGCCAGGTGACCGCTGAGGGCTGCTGGTTGAACACTGAAGGAGAAATGTGTGACACTTGGTTAAATCAAGTGATTTGGCAAGTCTCCGCTTTACGTGCCAGTTATGTCCCTGTGTTTCTAGTTGTACTCTATATAATTATATAATGCAGCTCACCAAGCAGAGCATCCCTAGAACATCCCTTTAACCACTTCACTGCTGGACCATTTCACCCCTGTGTGCTGAGCTAATTTTTCATTTATTAATTCATTCATTTTATTCATTCGGCGCCTTAGAGGGAATCAGATAGCTTTATGTAAATATATACGGGGCCTTTATAAACCATTGTCTGGATACCTATTCATTAATAGGATTATACACAGGACACGAGATCACCCATTTAGGCTGGAAGAAAGGATATTCAGCATAAAGCATAAGAAGTGGCTGGTATAGTGGTTGGATCTGAGACTGTACTGACTTTTAAACAACGACTGTATGACTTCCTGCAAAAACATAATATTAAGGGTTATAATATTTTTTAGTATGTGGGTAAAAGCTGCTTGATCCAGGGAGAAATCTGACTGCCATTCTGGGGTCAAGAAGGAATTTTTTCCCAGTGTGTTGCATATTGACGAACGCTTCAGACTGGGTTTTTTGCCTTTTTTTGGATCAACAGCAGTAGGTGATGTGTGAAAGGCTGAACTCAATGGACGCATGTCTTTTTTCAGAATATGGAACTACTGTATGTATATATTAGATATGTGTGCTGTGTATATGCAGGGGCGGACTGACAACTAATGGGGCTCCCGGGCAGTGGCGTCGTAACGTGGGGGCGGGGGGTGCGGCCCGCACCAGGTGACACCCGCCTTTAGGGTGACACCCAGTGGGGTATCTAGTGGGACCCGCCGCCCCCATGTTCCGAAAAAACCCCGCAGCCAAGCGTTCACGCGCAGCTATTACTGTCTGCGCTGGGAGGAAGTGATATAACGTCACTTCCCCCAAGCACTCCGTCTCCACCACGCAGATGCCGCTGAGGAGAGAGGTGGCGCGATGTGGCTGATCCTTCCGTGCCACCCTGACAGCCCTGTCGCCTCACACGCCTGAGCTTGCAAGAGGAGGAGCTGGGCTATGACCGTGGAGCAAGCAGCAACCCTCCCAGATGGTAAGCAGCGGCACCCCTTCCCCCGGGAGCTCCGGGGAATGTCACATACACCCGACCATTCCCTGCCTCCTGTCCTCGTTACCCGCCAGGCCCGGTCCCTCTCTGCCCATCATCGGAAGGAGTATGCTGGGAGTCCCTGGGCCCCCCCTTCCCTGCTGGCCGCTTGCTCTACTTGAGCCCCCCCCCTGTCTCCAAAAACTGACAGGGGGGTTGAAACAAAAAGAGTGGGGGTTTGAATGAAATCAGGAGAGAGTGGGGGGGGTTGGAATTTAATAAAGATAGGTGGGGGGCTTTGAATTTAATATGGAGAGGGTGGGGGGCTTTGAATTTAATATGGAGAGGGTGGGAGGTTGGAATGAAATGGAGAGGGTGGGGGGTTGGAATTTAATAAGGGGAGGGTGGGGGTTGTAATGAAACGAAGAGGGTGGGGGTTGTAATGAAACGAAGAGGGTGGGGGGTTGGAATTTAATAAGGAGAGGTGGGGGTTGGAATGAAATGAAGAGAGTGGGGGTGAGATGAAAAGAGGGGTCCGTTTGGAATGAAAAGATCTAGTCTCCCAATTACATGGATACTTTACCTGGATTTATCTTTTGTTTAGGATAGCCCCAGTATATCCATGAGAGGAGCTGGGGCAGTATATCCATGAGAGGAGCTGGGGCAGTATATCCATGAGAGGAGCTGGGGCAGTATATCCATGAGAGGAGCTGGGGCAGTATATCCATGAGAGGAGCTGGGGCAGTATATCCATGTGTGCTGGGGGCAGTATCCATGAGAGCTGGGGCAATATCCATGTGTGAGCTGGTCTGGGGCAGTATATCCATGTGTGAGCTGAGGCGCAATATATCCATATGTGAGCTGAGGCGCAATATATCCATATGTGAGCTGAGGCGCAATATATCCATATGTGAGCTGAGGCGCAATATATATCCATGGGTGAGCTGCTGGGGGCAATATATAACTGTGAACTGGGGCAATATATCCATATGTGAGCTGGGGACAATATATATCCAGAGCTGCTGGGGGCAATATATATCCATGTGTGCTTTCACTGCCTTCGAACAGGCAACGTACTTGCTGGCAGTTGAAAAAAGTTCTGTGAGCATATGAGAGAGCTCCACAGCAATAAACCTCACAGTAATGTGCGCTGTGTGTATGAGCATTCAGTGTTATATGGGAGTACTGATTTTAGGAGTAAGAGTAGTTAAAAAAAAAAAATCTTTAAAACTCGGGGGGGTGACACCATAAGTTACCGCACCGGGTGACACCAACCCTAGTGACGCCACTGCTCCCGGGCAATTGGAGATCATGGGGTCCCCGTGTGCTGCACCCACACAAAACCCCAACCATACAACGCAACATCCACATATACATTATTATACTAAAGAATTTATTTATTAACTCATTAAAATAATCTTTTGAAAACTGTGTAAAAAAATCCATTTGAACCCAGACGCGAATTGGGGAATCCACTGTGTCCCCTCCAGACTTTCAGATGGCCAGCGCTCTGCTGCAGCAGCTATCACCCACGCATTGCAGCTAAGCCTGCACCACGGCACAGAAAGTCCCTGTGACAAACGAGGGAAACTGCCAATCACTTTAAAAGATACTGTACATTACTGACACACTGCACATTACAGAGCTCCACAGCAATAAACCTCACAGTAATGTGCAGTGTGTACGAATGTATCACAGAACTCCACAGCAATAAAAGTCACAGTAATGTGCAGTGTGTATGACCGTATCACAGAGTTCCACAGCAATAAACCTCACAATAATGTGCAGTGTGTATGAGTGTATCAGAGCTCCACAGGAATAAAACTCACAGTAATGTGCAGTGTGTATGAGCATATCACAGAGCTCCACTGCAATAAAACTCACAGTAATGTGTGGTGTGTATGAGCGTATCAGAGCACCACAGCAATAAAACTTACAGTAATAATGTGTAGTGTGTATGAGCATATCACAGAGCTCCACAGCCTCTTTGACACCACCGGCCAATCCCATTCTTCATTACACCCCCATGGCCCCCTCCATTATTTTTATGCAGGTCCCCCATTTTTATTTCTAGGCAGGTCCCCTTTTTTTCTAATCAGGTCCCCCCTTTTTTATCTAGGCAGGTCCCCCCTTTTTTATCTAGGCAGGTCCTGTTTATTTTTCTAGGCAGGTCCCCCCTTTTTTTTCTAGGCAGGTCCCTTTTTTCTAGGCAGGTCCTGTTTTTTGTTGCTAGGCAGGTCCCCTTTTTTCTAGGCAGGTACCCCCTTTTTTATCTAGGCAGGTCCTGTTTTTTGTTGCTAGGCAGGTCCTGTTTTTTGTTTCTAGGCAGGTCCCCCGTTTTTTGTTTCTAGGCAGGTCCCCCTTTTTACCTAGGCAGGTCCTGTTTTGTGGTGCTAGGCAGGTGTCCCCTTTTTTCTCTAGGCATGTCTTGATTTTTGTTTCTAGGCAGGGGTCCCTTTTTTCTATGCAGGCCCTGTTTTTTGTTTCTAGGCAGGTTCCCTTTTTCTTTCTAGGCAGGTGTCCCCTTTTTGTTTCTAGGCAGGTGTCCCCCTTTTCTTTCTAGGCAGGTGTCCCCCTTTTTTTAGGCACGTGTCCCCTTTTTGTTTTTAGGCAGGTGGGTGTCCCCTTTTTCTCTCTAGGCAGATGTCCCCTTTTTGTTTTTAGGCAGGCAGGTGTCCCCTTTTTGTTTTTAGGCAGGCAGGTGTCCCTTTTTGTGTTTTAGGCAGGCAGGTGTCCCCATTTTGTGTTTAGGCAGGCAGGTGTCCCCTTTTTGTTTTTAGGCAGGCAGGTGTCCCCTTTATGTGTTTAGGCAGGCAGGTGTCCCCTTTTTGATTTTAGGCAGGCTCGTGTCCCCTTTTTGTGTTTAGGCAGGCAGTGACACATCACCCTCTGCACACACACACACACACACACCATGTTATTTACTTACAGACTGTACAGGCAGTGGTGGCCCAAGACATTGTGCTGCCTGGAGCAAAGGATGAAATGCTGCCCCCCCCCAAAAAAAACACGCAGCGTGTATGAGCGTATCACAGTGCGCCACAGCAATAACATTCAAACACTCATACAAACCGTACATTAGAATTTTCTTACTGTGGAGCTCTGTGATACAGTAATGTGAGGTGTATCAAACTGAGCCCAGCGTCACATACCCAGCAGTGCCCAGCATCACATACCCAGCAGTGCCCAGCTTCACATGCCCAGCAGAGCCCAGCGTCACATACCCAGCAGTGCCCAGTGTCACATACCCAGCAGTGCCCAGTGTCACATACCCAGCAGTGCCCAGCGTTACATACCCAGCAGAGCCCAGCGTCACATACCCAGCAGTGCGCAGCATCACATACCCAGCATTGTCAAGCGTCACATACCCAGCAGAGCCGAGCGTCACATACCCAGCAGTGCCCAGCATCACATACCCAGCAGTGCCAAGTATCACATACCCAGCAGTGCCCAGCATCACATACCCAGCAGTGCCCACACATGGGTATATTGCCCCCAGGCTCACACATTGATACATTTGCCCCCAGGCTCACTCATGGATATATTTGCCCCCAGGTTCACACATGGATATATTTGCTCCGAGGCTCACTCATGGATATATTTGCCCCCAGGCTCACACATGGATAGATTTGCCACAGGCTCACTCATGGATATATTTGCCACAGGCTCACTCATGGATATATTTGCCCAAAGGCTCACTCATGGATATATTTCCCCCTAGGCTCACTCATGGATATATTTTCCCCCAGGTTCACACATGGATATATTTGCCCCAGGCTCACACATGGATATATTTTCCCCAGGCTCATTCATGGATATGTGGAATACGTAACTGGCGGTGCGATGACAGTCGCTTATGGATCGTATGATGGTTCTCTTTCACTTATGGATCGTATGGTGGTTCCCTTTGGAAATGCCGTCCACATATGACATGAAAGACAATGAAGGGTACAATAGTGCAGAGCGATAACAATCATGAATAGTAGGCTTGTGATACTGCTCCCACTCACAAAAAAAGAGCCCCAACGCTGGCTCTGAGCGGGTCAACGCATTCGGTCATTGATTTCTGTATCGAAGGAGGTGACCCACAACCTTCAAAGATGCCGGTCTTCTTATGGTACCAATACGTATAGAAACATGCAATAAAAGGAAAACTTTCCTGTGTAGGACTGTTGGAAATACAATGTAAGTACATGTAGAGAGATCGCACTCACATGTGTTGGAGCTTATAGCCAAACTCTGGGGTCAAACGCCTGTGGACTTGTTTGCGGTAAAGCCCATGGAAAACCTCTTGTACTCAGCAACACACCGGGGAATGGTGCAAATATATAAAAATTTAAACAAGTCCACAGGCGTTTGACCCCAGAGTTTGGCTATAAGCTCCAACACATGTGAGTGCGATCCCTCTACATGTACTTACATTGTATTTCCAACAGTCCTACACAGGAAAGTTTTCCTTTTATTGCATGTTTCTATACGTATTGGTACCATAAGAAGACCGGCATCTTTGAAGGTTGTGGGTCACCTCCTTCGATACAGAAATCAATGACCGAATGCGTTGACCCGCTCAGAGCCAGCGTTGGGGCTCTTTTTTTGTGAGTGGGAGCAGTATCACAAGCCTACTATTCATGATTGTTATCGCTCTGCACTATTGTACCCTTCATTGTCTTTCATGTCATATGTGGACGGCATTTCCAAAGGGAACCACCATACGATCCATAAGTGAAAGAGAACCATCATACGATCCATAAGCGACTGTCATCGCGCCGCCAGTTACGTATTCCACAATTCTTACTCACTGATTTGGGGGAAACCACTGATTGCTGGCTGGCTTTGGATAGTTGGTGGCGGTACAGGCAGGGGCGCCTACCACTTTGTTCGTATCATTCATGGATAGATTTGCCCCCAGACTCACACATGGATAGATTTGCCCTCATGGATAGATTTGCCCGCAGGCTCACCTCTGCCAGGCCCCTCCGACGGGCAGATCCTGCAGCCGCCGCGTTCCTTCCTTCAACGAGCGGCAGCCTCATGAGTATCTGCCGTTCGCCTGGGATCCACCCTCCAGTGAGATCACATGATCTCGATCGCGGCAGGCTGGAGGATGGATCTCAGGCGAGCGGTAGATACTCATGCGGCTGCCGCTTGTTGAAGGAACGAACGCGGCGGCCGCACTATCTGCCGCCGCCACGTAAAAAAATAGTGCAGAGTGCAGCAGCGGTGCTGGGGGCTGAAATTTCCCCCCCCCGAATTTCTGCCGCCTGGCGCCGCTGCTCCGCTCTGCACCATTGTCGGGCCGGCCCTGTGTACAGGTTAGAATCCTTTTCTCCTGGCAGGTCTTCATCCTCTCCCTGCATGTGCTGGATACTTCTGCACAGCAGGGGAGGCTCTGCATCGCGTGGTTGTGTCTGTGGAGGAGGAAGGGGCGGAACCAGCATGTCCCCATGTGAGCTGCTGAGCCCCGTTCAATACCTCAGCAGCTGCTGAATTGCTGCAGCACAGCAATTCAGTTTGCTGTAGCACTGTCATTGAACGCTTTGGATGCGAATTTCGAAATAAAATGGCCGACGATTTCAGACCCCTGCCTGGACTGCAGCGCCTGAGTGCCCGATGGGTCAGTACGCCCCTGTGTATATGTATGCTTTGTATGCTTCTATCCATGTTCAGTCAGTATATATAGTACACACATATATAAAGTATACATATATATATATATGTTCTCTTATATATGTGTGTGTATATAGTGGCAACTGGCATAGGTCGTGACAAATCCCATTTGAATGGGATCAGTCATTAGTCTGATGTAGTCTCTGATGTCGTACAACCAAACTCTAATGCAATGGATGTTGTCAACCTCTTCCCATGTTGCGGGATTAGCCGTACGACTGCAGACGGCTATGCAAGACTTGTTACTTGTACGACTACAAATCCAGTGGATGATCAGCCTTAACCACAGAACCAAAGGTACTCCTGTGACTCAAATAAAACACTGTATGAAAAATGTAAGGACCATAGCATATAGGTTAAGCATCATGTGTTAGTAAAAGCCTGCATGTTTGAAGAGGGATTTATTTATATAGTTATTATGGTTAACTATTTGGTAAAAAAAATATATACAGTGCTTCGCTTCTAGAATCCAGTGTATGTAGAATGGTTTAGGATTGTTACCTGGTCCTATAGAGGGTATTTTTGTTCTATAAAAGAATTTTAGTTTTCTTTCCAATGAATATGTATTGTTGTTTTTTCTCTCATTGTTTTGTTTTTATCAAAACTTTGGTTTGAAATAATTTGTTGCCTGAGAGATGCACACTGTTGGCATAGCCAGATCTGTACTGCCTCCTCCCTCATCTCCCCTGTGCTATCACCT
Source organism: Leptobrachium leishanense (assembly GCA_009667805.1). NCBI lineage: Eukaryota > Metazoa > Chordata > Amphibia > Anura > Megophryidae > Leptobrachium > Leptobrachium leishanense. The sequence goes on from CM019068.1 coordinate 119,883,167, forward strand.
CCCTCTTTCACTCCCTCACTCACAAACCACTTCAGAGACAAGGATGCGAGAAGAGTGCAAGACAACCCTGCGAGGTAAGGGATGTGTTGTTTTGTATTTTTATTGATTACTTTTTTTCATATAAGTGTGCTTTGTGTAAAAAGAAAAAATAGAGCAGAATGTTGTTTGCCATTTAATAATATTATGGAATGTGTGTCATAACAGAGGACTGGATGGGGAGTGCTGAACACAGGGAGTTGCTAAAAGTGGGGTTTGAGGGTGTACAAGTGATATTGGGAGATCGGGGCTAGGGGCAGCAGAAGGTGACAGAGGGTTGAGATAGAAGTAGAGAGACAAGATGAACACAAATGAGGATAGAGGGAGGGAAAGGATGATTCATTTCAGGAGCGTGTGCAAGGGCAGTAGCAAAAAGGAGGTGAAATTAATAGAAATGGGGTGCAAATGGGGTGAATTGCTTGAGAAGTAAACTTTGAGGGAGGGGAGGTGGAGGAGGGAAATGTGGGGAGAAGAATAGCAGTGCTTGGGAGGAGAGGGGAGCCTGTACAAAGGATAGTTGACAGTCCAGTAAATATTTTATGTTGTCCGATTGAATTTCAGCTTCTACAGAGACTGAAGGTTCTGACTTCAAAGTGCATAGATAATTAATATACTACCCTATGGTACACTGTAACTGACCTCTCATAGAAAGACCACTATGATATACTGTGCCTAGAAGCCAGAATATGATACAATTTTTTTGGAAATACTGGCTGTTGTTTTCTTGGCTAGTATTATGGTTAAAGTGACAGTGTTTTGGCAGAATTCTGTTGTATTGGAAAAGTGATGCTCAATGCTAACAGTTCACCCATCTGTTAATTGTCACATTGCCCGAAAATATATATATATATATACACACACACACACACACACACTCACAAGGGGTTATTTGGGGGCAATTTTGTGGTCATTCGGCTATTCAGGAAACTGGAAATTCGCCAAATATTGGCAAATTGACAGTGAAATATGGTGATCTTTGGCAGCAATGAAATAATGGTTAATCTACTAGGAGAACACTGAACTGCACCGAAATTTCAGTGAAATGCCCTGATTTTTGGTGGTTTCATAAAAAAATTCCCGTTGTTCCTAAATTCAACCGTTTATTATTTTAATTTGCAGCAAAAAGTCTCTTTATTTATTTATTAGGATTTTTGTACCAGACCTTTTTTTTTATTATTATTCATAGGACCTTATATATTATTTCCAGGCATTTTCATGCACTATTTTTTTTAAAAAAACGCCTTTTAAAAGATGCAGTGCTTTTGTTTGTTCTTTTTTACCCCTGTTCGGCAGCTTGGTGTCTTTTTTAGGTGGCTGGTCTGTTTGGCGGTCTTCAGCTTTTTTCAGATCGATTTGACGGTCTGCTCAGCGGATATTCAAAAAAATAAATAAGTAAAGAAACTTTCATTCTATTGGTACTAGTAATCTACTTCCCATTCTTAAAGAAGCAATAAAAAGCGCCATAACTCATAAAAAACAAAAAAGCAACTGATCCGAATCAGCCGAAATTATCCGAATCGCCGAAACGATCCGAATAACCGAAACGAAACGATCCGAGATGAAAAAAAAAACTGCCAAAAATGACCCTAAACAAAAAAACACACTTGAAAAAAAACCCCGATACAAAATAAAGTCATGCACATTCTTTTTAGGATGTAAAGGCTTTTTACATGTTTTGATAATAAACTTTATTTTATTTAAGTCCCGGAATGCGTCCAGATTTCGCCATTTATATATATATTGTTGGTATATATATATGTATATATATATATATCCCTTTGAGAAGACCCAGAGTGCTGCTGTTTATCTACTGGATATATATATATATATATATTTGTATACACAAATATATATGTATAATAACATGACAAATCATCAGATAAGAGCTTGTTCAAGAATGCGTGTGTGTGTGTATACTGCCAGACTTGTTCAATTATGACTATATCTATTGTTTGATTATATATATATATATATATATATATTTTTTTTTCTTTTATCAAAATGTCTGTTTTGACAAATACAACGTATGTGGGAGAAACTTGACTCAACGTTCCAAAATCTGATGTACGCTAACGTAACTATTTCAAATAATATTATTAATAATAAAATAATAATAATAGATAAGCTTTTTATGTAATTTATATACACAACAGTTTTTAATTACCTACAAAAGTATATTACAACCCTTTTTCTGCAGACAATGTGACTGCAATTTTAAAAAAAATCAATGTTCTTGTGCTGTTATGAATTCCTAGAAAATGCTCCCTGTGCTTCAACATCTGTACAGATGAGGACATGACTGAGATCTCTCAGCGAATCCTATCCCTCTCTTTGATTATAAGTAGGCCTTTGTACGATCTATTCTGAACATCAACATCAGCTATGGATAATGATGCTATATGGACCCATACAGATCTGTTCAGAGCTATAGAGCAATCACACTGTCAAACAAAGGCTTAGTGGCTGCTGATTTCACGGAAAGCTATGAGAGACAGGCTTTTTTGATTGAATGGAAATTTATAATGGTCTGTAGGTACACATGTTGAATGTGACTCCTGCAATGTTATGCAAAATTTAATGTATATTTTTGTAAATTTAAGTAAACAACTGATCTAACGGATTCATTTTTGTTTTGTTTGCTTTTAGAAACTTTTCCATATGTTCAAATTTTTTCCCCCTCAGTTTAAATTTTTTTCAAACTATTTTTATGCAATTGAGAAGAAAACATGATATACAAAAAATCTGATTAATTGTTGCTTATGGAATTAGTATCTACGGAGCCCCACTGGTGCACAGGGAGGGGACTGTCTGTCTGGGGATGCGTGCGCACGGAATGGGTAACTCGTGCACACTCTAATTAACTCGTTAACTTAACTCGTGGCCACGCTTTGCTAGGACGTTACACAACGTGGGAACAAGTTAATTTTTTTTCTCTTAATGACACCAGTGGGCAGCGCCGGCCCGTCCACGGAGCAGGGTGGATCAGCGTCTCCAGGCGGCCCTTTGTCAGGGGTGGCAAAATGCCGCTCTCATGGGCCACGGCAAGGAGCACACTTCCTGGACAAGGCACGGCCCTCATCTCCCGTGAAACCAGGCTGGGTCCACCCCTCTCAGCGCGCCGAAGCTCGACCTCCTCACACTTGCAGAGCGGCGCCCGCCCCTTCACACGTGCAGAGCGGCACCCGCCCCTTCACACAGGAAGAGCGGCACCCACCCCTTCACACGTGAGGGCTGATGCCTGAGCCCTTCACTGAGACAACGCCCACCCCTTCACACGTGAGGGCTGTCGCCTGTGCCCTTCACTGCAACAGAGCCTGCCACTTTCAGTGGGCCAGGACTGCTGCTTTTGAAGCCCTCCAGCGGGGGTCTGAAGCCAGCCCCAGAGTAGTGCCCCAGTACCAGGCCCCGGAGCGATGCCCCAGTACCAGGCCCCGAAGCCATGCCCCAGTACCAGGCCCCGGAGCCATGCCCCAGTACCAGGCCCCGGAGCCATGCCCCAGTACCAGGCCCTGGAGCCATGCCCCAGTACCAGGCCCTGGAGCCATGCCCCAGTACCAGGCCCCGGAGCCATGCCCCAGTACCAGGCCCCGAAGCCATGTCCCAGTACCAGGCCCCGGAGCCATGCCCCAGTACCAGGCCCCGAAGCCATGCCCCAGTACCAGGCCCTGGAGCCATGCCCCAGTACCAGGCCCTGGAGCCATGCCCCAGTACCAGGCCCCGGAGCCATGC